>JAJQWJ010000004.1:52796709-53388720 GCA_023637945.1 Phaethornis superciliosus
TCCTTCTTCCCCCCTCCCTCTCTTCTTCCCCCCTCCCTCTCCTTCTTCCCCCCCCCCTCCCTCTCTTTCCCCCCCTCCCTCTCTTTCCCCCCCTCCCTCTCTTCCCCCCCTCCCTCTCTTTCCCCCCCTCCCTCTCTTTCCCCCCCTCCCTCTCTTTCCCCGCTCCCTCCTTTCTTCCTTCCCCCCTCCCTCTCTTTCCCCCC
Organism: Phaethornis superciliosus; assembly: GCA_023637945.1. NCBI lineage: Eukaryota > Metazoa > Chordata > Aves > Apodiformes > Trochilidae > Phaethornis > Phaethornis superciliosus. The sequence continues at coordinate 52,796,913 of JAJQWJ010000004.1, forward strand.
CTCCCTCTCTTTCCCCCCCTCCCTCTCTTTCCCCCCCTCCCTCTCTTTCCCCCCCTCCCTCTCTTTCCCCCCCTCCCATTTCTCCCCCCCTCCCATTTCTCTTCTCCCCCCCCCCCCCCCCTCCCCCCCCCCCCCCCCCCCCCCCCTCACCGCACCCCCTTCCCCTCTCCCCCCTCTTCCTCCCTTCCTTCCTCCCTCTCCTCCCTCTCCTCCCCTCTCCTCCCTCCTCCCTCCCTCCCTCCCTCCCTACCTCCCTCCCTCCCTCCCTCTCCTCCCCACCCCCCCCCCCCGCCCTCCTCCCCCCCACTCTCTCCCCCCCCTCTCCTTCAACTCTGTATGCTACTTATGATTCTGATGTTTGGCTTTAAACATTAAAACAATCTTTTGAGGTATTTGTGGAGTTAAATATCCTTTTTCCAGGACATCTTTATTCATACCATTAATGACCTGGCAGCTCCCTCTGGTGGACTTTTGTAAGGCTACTTTGTGAATGCTCTTAGAGTTTTGATTAATACAGCTGTACAAGTCACTTTTAATTCCACAGACACTGCTTAGACTGGAAATCTTGATATGCTTCATACCTTTCCTATAAATTCCTATCTGAAGTTACTGTAACTGTAAATGGTAAAAAAAAGGCTGTGGATGTTCTAACATTAAACTCTAAGAAATAACAAATGGAGGAAAAATAGTTGAAAGCACTCAACAGCTGAACATCGGCAATGTAATGTGGGTTACTTTTAAAACACAGAGTACACTGTGTAGTATTTGTGCAAGGTTTCTTAGAAGGAAGCAGTATCTTTTGGACTTGCTCAGATTCTTCTGTAGATCATTGTGGGATATACCAAATGAGCTCAGTGTGCATGGCCAAAAGCATAATGAGTTTAACCCATGCATTATAACACTACTGGACTAATAGATCTGCAATGCAAAAGTAATTTAATAACTAAGCTTTGGAACTGTGTTGAGAGGATGGGGTAAAATTTTAGGGAAAATGCAAGGATTTCTTGAGGATGAGAATCTTGCCAGCAGGATGCAAATCCAGGGTTTCCACCTTTGCACAAGCTCATGGGGCACCGTCCCAGACATAACTGTTTTTTACATTCCAGTAAAATGAGTGGATAAAACTAAATCAGTTTTTTGAATCACCAGGCATCTTGGCATCTGAAATCTAGAAGTACTAGTAAACAAGGTCTGACCTGGTATGTTGCCATCAAACTGATTAGTTTTTTAATGTGCTGACATTAGTTTTTCTGATGTGCTGTCATTAACTTCTTCGTACATGCTCTGACTTTGATTTGGTGGTACTTTAATTCCAGTCAAGCTGGAGATGTGGCTGAGCTCAGTGTGATCTGGAATAGTTTGTTGACCGATGCTGCTGGAACACCACCTTAGGATGTTTTGCATGTCACTCAACAACAGGCATCAAGCAACTAACTTACACTGTGAATGTCTAAGGCATATGTTGTATTTTTGCATGTGAAAGCCTATTGCAGTGTTTGCATTGGTAAATATGGAATAGGGTGGAGTTCAGAATTTTAAAAAATATGCTCTAATTGTAGATTTCCTCCTTCCTCACCACTGAAGCCATATCCAAAGAAACCTTCATGTGGAAAGGAAGTAATCAAATTTTCAGACTGGAATGAACCAAAGGCTGGTACTTCCCAGGACCACATCCCAGTGAAATCAGTTGCAATGGTAAGATACCCAGTTTTCATTTCCCCAGATGTTACCATCTTTGGAAAGCAAAACTGAACTAGTGATCTCTTTTGTGGCACAAAATACTTGATTATAAATTAAATCAAAAATATTTTTATTTCAAGCATATGTGAACTAACAGTTGTTCTAAACGCTTTGCTGTTACCTTTGGATATTCTTTCTGCTACTGATTATAACGGTCTTAAGTACCGTAAATTCAGCATGGCTGTATTTGCCAGTTAGCTTGCATCCCTATTTGCTCAAATGCCAGTAGAGCATTCACTATACCACAAGACAAAATATTACTTTACTGTCACATATGCTGTAACTTATATTCGGATGCTTGGTGCAGCAGAATATATACAGTAGTACTTTACCCCTTTCCTAGCCTATGAGATTGTTAGTGTTTCCATGTCTTTAAATAAGGAACATGTTGTGGCTAAGTAGAAGTGTTTTTACCTTTGTGAGCTTGAACAATCATCTTTCCCCATACTTGAATTGAACCAGCCTTGTAAAGTTGAAAAAACCTGTTGCTTTTATTAGTCACCCAAAATCAAATCTAATATATCTTGTTTATGTGAGTGATCTCATATTTTGTGAAGTCTTGGTACTTTAATTTTGGCATTTTTATTAATGCTCATCAGTGCCGAACAGTAGTCTTGGATTTCTTGGTTTGTCACCACAAGGAATACTGTTAATGTGCTTTTGCATTGCTTTGTGATGTAAATCAAAGAACTGGGAAAGATTACTTGTCTGTCATTGAAAAATACCCTGCTGTATTGCATGTTCTCCCATCAATACACTGATGACAATCCTCAAGCATCAAGCTCAGAGGTGAAGGTTGAGTAGATAGTAGGCTCTTGCTATCTCTGTTTTGCTTTATTAAAAAGGTGGAGTAGATAAGATGGATGTCTTTAGCTGTAGCTATTTGCTTTTAATTTTTTAGTGTTTAGTTGTGATCACTATATGATGACTTTGATACCTCATCTATTAATTCTATAATAGTTTTTCCATAAGCAGTGTTTCATCTTAGAGTGCTGGTTGAAAGGAGTTGGTTTAAGCTGATTTTAGTCATGGTCATCTTCTAGTCATAGTCATCTTCTATTGAACTCATGAGCAGAGGCCATTGACTCCTGAGCTTTAATGGCTGTACTGACATAACTTTTCACCTTTGGGCAAGTTATGTAACTGAGAAAAGATGGTTGCACATCTGTGAAACCTAGAGGTTCACTTGCAGCCTGGACACTCCATTGGAATTAAGGAATAGTTAAAATACTTGTTAGAGGAAGTATTCTGTACTATAAATGCATTATACTGTATTTCTTGAAAAGACACCTGTTAATGAGAATTTTTTTCTGCTTTCAGAACTATGAGTCATGGTATAAGCGTCACAGTATAGCTATAGGGGAAGTGCCAGTGTGCAGACTTGTGTTCTGCAAAGAACTAACACAAACAAATATAGAAGAGATATGGAAATCCATGAGTTTGTCACGGTGTGTATATTTGAGTCATTTGCTGTTTAGTATGTAATATTCTTCTCTGCTAATGCTTGTAATTTCACCCACTCACCTTTCATCACCGCCAACAAAGCCATCATAATGGCTAGAATAGCTATACAGCTTGCTATTTCACCAACAAGTTCAGCAAATAAAGTATGCAAAGAAATTTTATGTGCTCAATGCCTTTTGACTTTTATTTTTCCTTATGTATTATGCAAGTCCTTTAGTTGTGTGGACTTTGCCTTGTTTAATCACTTCTCTCCTCAGTCTTTCTTTTTTTTTTTTTTTCTTGTTGCTACAAAATAGAAGCAGTTCTGTAGAAGCACAGTATGAATAGAAACCTTCCTGCCCTGGTATGACTCTTGAATTATCATCCATTATGGATTTCTTTTCATGTAGGCAGCAATAAAATGGCAATAAGGCGAGATTTTAGAGCCTTGGGATGACTGTTTAAGAGATCAGGAGCACGAGTAGTGTTCTCCTGTACCTGTTCAATTGCAGGAGATGATGGAAGAAGAAACAGGAAGACTCAGAAGATCAACACCTAGCTCTGAGACTAGTGTTTCCAGAATTTGGGGGTTTTTGATGATGGGTCCATCTTTACAACACTAGGCCTGCTGATGACTGATGAGGTACAACCATCTCAGAGGGAAAAGGATCTTTTTGCAGGAGTTAGCAGGGCTTATTGAAAGAGGTTTAAAGAGCTGAAGGGGAAAGGCATAAAGCCAGGCTTGCTGCAGAAAAGCCTGGGGGTGACATGCCAATATTTGAGAATAAGGTGCTCATGGGGTCCTTCAGTCTGTTCCACAATGTGCTGAGTACACTGGAGCACATTTGAAATGCCTTATTATTAATGTGCACAGCTTGAGGAATAAGCAAGATGAGCTGGAAACTTTGGCCCAGTCACAGAGCTAGAACATCACTGATGTAAAAGAAGCCTGCTGGGATCAATGCTTTGACTTGGGTACCATAATGAACTGTTAAGTACTCCTCCAGAGGGATAGACAGGGCAGGCAAGGTGAGGTGGTGGTGCTGTATATAAGGGAGGAGTGGAATTGTTCAGTGCTTGCAATTGATGACAGCACAGTTAAAAGTGTCTTGGTAAGGATGAAGGGGGTAGCAAATAAAGCAGATATTGCAAGAGTCTGATACTGACCATCCAGCCAGGACAACCCCCTCCACCATCCCACTAGAGCATGTTCTCAAGTGCCTCATCTACACAGTTTTTGAATCTCTCCAGGGATGGTGACTCCACCACCTCCCTGGGCAGCCCATTCCAGAGCCTAATGACTCTTTCATTAAAGAAATTCCTCCTCAGATCTAGTCTAAACCTTACCTGGTGAAACTTTAGGCTCTTTCCTCCAGTCCTAACATCACTTACTGGAGGGCCAGCACCCACCTCTTTACAACCTGCTTTCAGGTAGCTGTAAGTGAGCAGTAAGGTCTCTTCTCAGCCTCCTCTTTTCCAAAGTAAACATTCCAAATTCCCTCAGCCTCTCCTCACAGGGCTTCTTCTCCAGACCATTCACCAGCTTGGCTGCCCTTCTCTGAACTCACCCCAGCAGCTCAATGTCTTGTAGTGAGGGACCCAGAACTGAGCACAGTACTTGAAGTTTCAGCCTTACAAAGCAGAGTACAGGGATGCAATCACTTCCTTATCCCTGCTGGCCATGCTATTCCTAATATAAGCCACGATGCTGTTGGTGGTCTTGGTCATCTGGGCACACAGCTGGCTCATATTCCGATGGGTGTAGACCAACACTCTCAGTTCCTTTTCTGCCAGGCTGTTTTTCAGCCACTCCTCCTTCCATGCCAGTAGTGTTGTCTGTTGCTGTTGCCGCTGAAATGCAGGATCCAGCACTTGGCCATGTTAAACCTCATCTAATTGACTTTGGCTCACTGGTCCAGCCTGTCCAGGTTCCTTTGCAGATCGTTCCTACCCTTGAGCAGATCAGCACTCTCACCCAGCTTGGTGTAGTCTGCAAGGTCACTGAGAAACCACTCAATCCCCCCTCGCCTATATCAGTGATGAAGATATTGAACAAGACTGGCCCCAAAACTTAGCCCTGGGAGACTGGCTGTCAATTGGATATAATTCCATTGACTCCATCTCTGGCCAAGTCTTAAACCATTTTTTCACGCAGTGAAGATTGTAACTGTCTATGCTATGAGTTGCCAGCATTCTCAAGGAGAATGCTATGGTAGATGGTGTCAAAGGCTTTACTAAACTCCAGGTAGAGAACATCCACAGCCTTTCCCTCATTTGCTGGTGGGCAAGATCAGGCTGGTCAATCAGAACCTGCCTTCCCTGAACCCATGCTAGCTGTGCCTGATGTCCTGGCTGTCATGCACTTGCTGTGTGAGTGCAGTCTAGAGGAACCCCCTGGCACTGAGATCAGCCTGACAGGGATGTAGTTCCTTGGATCCTCTTTCCAGTTCTTCTTGTAGATGGGCATCGCACTCGTAAGCCTCCAGTCATCTGGGACCTCCGCTGTGAACCAAGACTGTTGCTCCCTAATTACTCTTGGGTGGATCCTCTCTGGCCCCATAGACTTGTGTCATCCAGGCACTGTAGTAGATTGTTAACTGCTTCCTCCTGGACTGTGGGGGGTTGTGCTGCTCTCAATCCTTATTTTGCAGCTCGAGGGGCTGAATATCCCGAGGGTAGGTGGTCTGACCAGTAACAATGAAGGCAAAGAAGACATGAAGTATCTCAGCCTTTTCCTCATCCTTGGCTGTAATGTAACCCTCTGCATCCAATCAAGGATGGAGATTCTCCCTGGCATTCTTTTTGTAGTTTATGTATTTGTAAAAACCTTTTTCATTGTCCCTTATGACAGTGGCCAGATTGAGCTCCAGCTAGGCTTTTGCCTACCTAATTTTTTCTCCATATGACCTAATGAAATTCTTGTACTGATCCTGAGATGCCTGTCACTTTTTCCAAAAAAGGTAAACTCTCCTTTTTTTTTCCTGAGTTCCAGCAAAAGCTTCTGTTCAGCCAGGCCACTTCTCTTCCCTGTAATTTTGTCTTACAGCACATGGGTATGGCATGTTCCTGTTCTTTTAAGATCTCCTTCTTAAAGAGGGTCCAGCCTTCCTGGACCCCTTTGTCCTTCAGGACTGTGTCCCAAGGGGCTCTATTAACCAGTGTCCTGAACAGGTCGAGGTCAGTCTATGGTGAAGGTTTTTCTAACTCTGGTCCTAACTTCGCTAAGGATTGAGATCCTAATCATTCTGTGGTTGCTAAGCCTAAGATGGTCTCTGACCACCACATCTCCCACCAATACTACCCTGTTTGTGAACAGGAGATCTAGTGAGGCACCTTCTCTGGTAGGCACACCAGTGGTATCAGGAAATTCTCTTCCATACACTCTAGGAACCCCCTAGTCTGTCTCCTCTCTGCTATGTTATATTTCCAGCAGATGTCTGGTATGTAGAAATTCCCACAGCAGAACCAGGGCTAGCAATTGTGGAACAAGCTGCCAACTATATCTAGAATGCTTCATCTGCCACTTCATCATGGTTGGGTGGTCTATAACAGACACCCAACAAGATATCCTCCTTATTTGTCTTCACCCTCACCTTTACCCATAAACACTCAACCTCATCATCACCATCATCAAGCTCTATATAACTGAAACATTCTCTAACATATGAAGCCATCCCACTGCCTCTCCTCCCCTGTCTATCCTTTCTGAAGGGCTTATAGCCATCCATTTCACTGTTCCAGTCATGAGAGTCATCCCACCATGTTTCTGTGATAGTGACTATGTTATAGCCATCCTGCCACACAATGGCTTCCAGATTGTCCTGTTTGTTGCCTATGCTGTGTGTGTTCATGTAGATGCACTTGAGCTGGGAGTAACTCTAAAAGGGATTAAGGAATGTCTCTAGATCAACTGCCCTTGCCCTTAATGGGTAATTTTAACTTCCCAGGCATCATATGGGAATGCCATACAGCAGACACAAGTAGGAAAATTTTGAAGCATACTGAAGATAATTTCTTGGTGCAGACACTAAAGTTGCTGACAAGAAGAGGTGGTCCTCCTAGATTATTTTTGTTTGTAAGCAGAGAGGGACGCATAGGTTAAGTGGTGATTGGTGGCTGTCTTAGTCACTTTGAAGTAGTGGAGTTTCAATTGGTTGGTGATAGGAAAAACTGGGAAATCTCCTTTTTAAGGTATTCGGGTCCATGACTGCTCATAATTTTTAAAAGCCATCTTTTAAGATCCTGGGAACAGGCAATTCTGAAGTGCTGTAAGTCAAACTAGCTGGGTAGAAATCTGGCTTCGCTGAGTAGGTTTCCTCTTCCTAGGACTTAGACAGAAAATTAGTGTATGGACATTGGAAACAAAACCAGGAGACATAGGATGACTACAGAGATGCTGTTTGCCACTGTAGAGAGAAAGCTCTTGCAGGCAAAGCTTAATTAGTGTTCAACGTTGCTAAGACTGTGAAGGACATCAGAAAATGCTTTTTTTAAATATGCTAATGCCAAAAGGAGACTCAGAGGTAACGTTGGTCCACCGCTTGATGAAGTCTGTCACCTTGTAAATAGGGATGTAGACAAATCAGGGGTGTTTAATATCTTCTTCGCTTTTGTCTTTAATACGATGATGGGCCCTGGGAACTGTTGAGCTCTGTGTGTGAACACCAACTGGTGGGATAATGAACTCTCAGCTGACCCTGAACTTGATTTGAGACTAGCAGCTCCAGCTGGATGTGCATAAGTCTACAAGGCCTGCTGCGATTCATCCCAAGACACTGGAAGAGTGGGGTGATGTCATTGTAGGACCACTCTCCCATTATATTTCAACTATTTTCAGAGTCTTGAGAGATCTCATTTGACTGTAAGATGGCAAACATTGTCCCAGTTTTCAAGAAGCATAGGAAGGAATACTCTGGGAATTACAGGCCTGTCAGTCTCAGGTCAGTACCTGGTAAAATGATGGAAAAGGTTATTTGAACCATCTGGTCTAGTGGAGGTGTCCTTGTCCATGGCAGAGTGGGTGGAACAAGATGATCTTTAAGGTATGTTCCAATCCAAACTATTCTATGATTCAGTGAGTTTCTAAAAACCGCTTGGGAGATGATGTGGTAACTGGTCATAGCCAGCACAGGTTCACAAGGGGCAAGTCCTGCTTAACCAACATAATATACTTTTATGACAGGGTCACTCATCTAGTTGACCAAGAGAAGCTAGTAGATGTGGTGGATTTGGATTTTAGCAAAGCTTTTGATACTTTACAGTATCCTTCAGGACAATGTCCAGGGCACAGGTAAACAAGTCCATATTATGTTGAGTGAGCAATTGGGTGACAGGTCTAGCTCAAAGGAGAGGCAGTGAAGAGAGAGGAACTGATCTCTCTCTGGTGACCAGTGATAGAACATGAAGAAATGGACTAAAGCTGTACCAGGGGCAGTTCAGATTTGTCATTAGGGAAAGGTTCTTCAGTGGCTGCTCATTGAAACAGGGTCCCCAGCGAAGTGGTCATGGAACCAAACCTGTCAGAGTTCAAGGAGTGTCTGGACAATGCTCATGGGTCTTATGCTTTAATTTTAGGTAGTCCTGCAAGGAGCAGTGAGTTGGACTTGATGATCTTCATGGGTCCTTTCCAACTTGAGTTATTCTGTAAAATGAGGAGGTCTCTTTTTCAGAGTCTTACCTATCCCAATAAAACATGTTTGCCTTTTTTCAGATTACATGACATATGAACTTAATGTACTTTTACAGATTGCAAAAGGTCTTGGGTTTGGATTCTCTAGATGAAGTGTTAGACACAAAGCTTGTGGTTTCAAAGCATATAGTCCAAAATGCATACAATGTCAATAAACAAGGCATCGTCACTTTAGAAGACAAATCAAGTGAGTATTTTAGAAATTTTCACTCAACTCTAACATATAGTTTACTAGTATATGTTAAAAAGTGTTAACTGTAGTCTATACTAACATGTACTATCTTTCTACTTTCATGATCATATCTATACTAGAGTTTTGAAAAAGTATGCCACTGTCCTCTGACATCCCAATTGTGAGAAGTAGTGTTTACTTCATACTTATGCTTTTAGAAAAGTTTCTGCTTTAACAGGGTTGAAAGATGAAGGTGAAAGAGCAGCAGCTTTTCATTTATTAAGATAGGAATATTATTCAATCCAAGATGGCTTTGTCAGCCCAGCCCTTAACTGCCTGAACTGAACTGTATACGTGAGAGAAATGTGTATTAAAATCAAGAAAGGATCAAAATGTACACAGAGAACTTCAGAAATTTTCCTTTTTGAGTTTTAAGCCAATGTGTTTTGAAATTATATAATCTTTCCTACTATAAAATGATCACTTGCAATATTACTGCCACCATGTTTTTCACAAGATTTGTAGAGAAGTAAAAAATGAGATAGAAACCTGATTTGGTTTGTAAATCCAACTTCTTCCAGAGCATACACATACTCATTTTGAAGACAATTAGAGCACTTCAAGACATTAATTTCCACCTTTCAGAAAGGACAGAACTGAATATATGAATGGTTTTCATCATCTTCAGCGCAATGTAAACACTTCACTACAATCATAGAATCATAGAATAGGCTGGGTTGGAAGGGACCTCAGAGATCATCGAGTCCAACCCTTGAATGTATTAGTGAACATGTAGCTTGAACTAGTTTAGCTGATTTTTGCAGGTTAAGGAATTTCAGTATGATCCATTTTGCTTATTGTGTTGTAAGAGCAATAGGCATAACTGGCTGATATTGAGTACTGGAATTAATAAAGTATAGATGTAATTCGCGTCAGATCCTACATAAAAGTTTACACTGCCTTTGCAATTAGCAGAAGCAACTTAAAGATTTTTTTGGCTTCACTTTGACTTTACAGTTTGATACTTTACTCATTATTTTTTGTCCTTTTAATTTTTGTCTGTTTCTCCCATATGCAGAGGATCTACCTTACTGGGTATTATCAGCAATGAAATGTCTAGCAAATTGTAAGTAAAATCAGGAGGGGTAAACCACAAAATCCAGTCTTGTGAAAATCAGGTTGAACTGATTATGCCTTTACTGCTTCATCAAATCTTTTTTAATTCACAGTAATTTTTCTGCTCATTGCTTTCAACGAAGCTGGGAATCGGACAACGTATGTTCTTCTGCCAGTGTAGCATTTTTTGATGAAATACATAAAGGTTTACCTATTTGATGTATTTTTATGTGTATTTTTTGATGTATTTTTATGTGTTTTCAGTAGAACTATTGGAAATAGATGAATTCAGTGGATCAATACAATTTCACTTATATTTTAAAAGAGTTATAGTAAGTTTTGTATTTTGTCAGGCTTTTTTTTTTTTTTTCCTACTTGAAGCTGCATCTTTACTGACTAGAGCAGAAAACAGTGATCTGGATAGCAGCTGCAAATTAATTGTCTTTTAAAATTTATTTTTAGGGCCCAGCTGCTCAGATTTGAAGCAGCCTACCTACTCAGGATTTGAAAGAGATGTCTTTAAAACTATAGTGGATTACTTTGGCCAGATGAAAGAACCTCTTCTCACATTTAATTTTTTTGATGTTTTTGTTAGTGTGTTAGGTAAGTAGTTTAGAGTAATGAAATGCATGAATTTCATTTATACATAGGAGAATACCTTTTTTAATTGTAAGGTGGCCAAACACTGTAAGAGGTTGGTCCAGAAAGGCTGTGGAATCTCCATCCTTAGAGGTGTTCAAAACCTCACTGGACACAATCCTGGGCATCTTGCTGAAAAATGCCCTGCTTTAGGCAGGGCAGTGATCTAGATAACCTCCAGAGATCTCTTCCAACCTCTATAATCCCATGGGGAAAAAAGAAAATATTTGTTATCTTCCTTCTTCAAGAGAAATTACAACTAGATTTAAGTCATGCAGGTATTTTTCTCCTGACTTGTGTTTTGTATTGATTATGGTGTTATTTATGCAAAGATATAGTAGATACTTCCTTCACTGTGCCTTAGAAGCCCAAAAGGGTGCCATTTTGGTGGTGGGACATCTTTATAGTCTAAATTATTGTCAGATTCTACTGTACTTACATAGTTTTCAAATTTCTCTGCTGGGGTCATATTCTGTGTTTTCTCAGGACTTTGTAGGTAGAATTAGTCATAGATTTAACTTTTACAAGTTTGAGGGACATGTCAGTATTGTCGTGGCTGTCACTGATGCATAAGCACGTGTTTTGTTTAGATTCTCTCTGGCTGTTGCCCCAGACTTAACGTTTTTTATGTGGCTGCTACATCTCAACATACATCTATGTATGCATCCATTGCTGGGTTGAAAACACTGGCCAGGCAATTAAACTGAATGACAACATCTCAGTTATGTTTAAAGCTAAGGATTATAAAGGAGCAAAGGACAAATGAAAATATTGTTGTTTTTCCCATCTACTTATATCTAGAGTTGATGGTTATGGTTAATATCTCCCAGTGCATTATCTAGTATCTAGGAGGATATCTAGTAACTACTTAAGCAAGATGCCCAGTGGAAAGTGAGTCCAGTTATAGGGATATCTTCCTAGACCCTTTGGAGAATGGAGTTCTAAGGCAGTCTTGAAGGAGTAAGAATGAAATTTGGGGAGACGGATTTAAAAATGTTAAATGCTATAGAAATAGGTAGTTGAGAAACGTTGCCCAATATCATGATCTCTATAAAACCAGGTCTGCTGCAAAAACACAGTAAGGCGATAGAAGCTCTTCAGATATCATGTCTGATGCTGCCACCAGAAAATCGGAAAAGACTTCAGCTGTTGGTGAGGATGATGTCAAGAATTAGCTTTAATAAGGAATTGCCACCTCTTTCTGAATCAGTGAGGACAAGAACATTGGTATGTATACTGTAAAGCAAAAGGCCTAAGCAAGGCTTTTGGACGAGCACCAATAAAAGACTTTTATAGGAGAGTGTATAAAAAATACAGTTCTCTCATTTGAAGAACAGTTTGTTCTACGTATCTTGAAAACTACTCTGAATTTTAAGAAATTGTGATTTCTTGGTGTGGTGTGATTATATGAATAACTTGCTTAGAATTGGAGGTTTCCTTACCTTTCAGAGTTACAACGCCAATAATTTCACAATACAGTAGAAACAAATCCACTAGGTGAGATCTCAGTTTTCTTTATCACTGCAGACAGTGTGAGAGAGACTACCTGTTTAAATCATAGTTAGAAATATGTAGCTGAATGTTTTGATGTATCTTTCTTCAGACATTTAGAAAAATCCTGACAATTTATTTCAGAACTACTTTTCATCTCTTAAGTATGGAAATCTCAGAAAGTAATTTTGACAAACATTTTCAAGATATTAAAAGATACAATGATATTGACAAACACTGCTTTTTAATCATGTTCAATCTATAAGTGCTACGTGTAGAGTTACAACTGGTGATTTTAATGTCATGTTGTTGCAAAGTTACTATGCTTAACACTTATGGGTTCCAATGTGAAAGAATATGTTCTTATAGATAATTTTCAAATTTTTTTGCAAGAAGGGCAACAGAAAACTCAGCTGTAGAGCCACTCCATAGAAATCTTATAGTAGCATTAATTAAGTTTGCTCCATAGCAATTAAGTTTTTAATTAACTATGAATAGTATTTGATTAAAATAATGAAATTATTTACTGCCATGTTTATAATTTAATTACCTGTAAATGATCTTAAATTATAACATAATTATTTTAATCAAAATGTTATTTTTAGAAGCAAGTTCTTTACTGTCCAAGTATTTTGTACTAAGTTTTAATTCAGCAGTGTAGTCTATTGTACATGACAGAAAACCTTGATTGCTTGCTGTGCTTTAATGTTAAAAGTAACTGGTGCACAGACAGAAACCTTGCAACTAAGTGCCTGAGCATAGGACTACATTAAGTGAGCTGGATCTGGAAACTGATTTGATGATTTCAAAATAACGGTAGGAAGTTTTCCCTTTGGTGCTTAGCTTCTATTAAATCTCTTCTTTTTTTTTTTTTTTTTTTTTTTTTTTTTTTTTTAAATATTTGTGCCCTGTTGATCTGAAAAAGATATGTGAAGTGTCTATTTGACAACGTCTTGCAAATAAAATGGGATTCAGCCATTTTAATCCTAAAGTCTGGGTTAGATTATGCATATAAAGCAAGAGTCATCTTCAATCTACTCAGATAATATTGCTGTACACGGTACTTTTTTAAAAAAAATACCTATGTGTTGGAAGTACAGTAAATACTCTGCTGTTAAAATCTTTTCTAAAAAATCACTTTTTAAATGCAGTCCCATTGCCCACATTGCTCTCCTGAACAGAAACATACACAATAATAATGTTTTGTTTTTTTGTCAGATGGTTCAGGCATTTTCCCGTTGTATTCTCTGCTCAAAGGATGAAGTGGACCTGGATGAACTGCTTGCTGCCAAACTAGTAGCGTTTCTCATGGACAATTATCGGGAGATATTAAGTGTTCCTTCTGCTTTAAAATCTTCTGTAGAGGAACATGTTGCACAACTCCAGAGAGTCCAAGTATGTATCATGTGGAAATAGCTTCGTATGCCTGTGTTTTTAGACCAAATTTATCTTTTCTGCTCTAGAGATCAAGAGTTTTTAAAGACTTTGTACTGACTCTGTTAGCTTAAGAAGAGATAATTAATTTTGACTGCTGATATCACTATAAATCTCTACTTAAAGGAAACTAAACAGTGAGAGACAAGAACTCTAAAATATGAATTTCCTTGGGTCAGCACTATCTTCTCTATGGAATGGGCAAACTATGTGGTAGTAAGGAAAAACTAAACGGCTAAAAAGTGCTTCCATTAATGTTCTGCTTTTATTTTAGAACAATCCTTACTTGCTCATCTTCTTCATAACTCTCTTTTTCCTGATACCATATTGCTTTGTCCAAAGCTTATTTTTAGTTTTTCCTTCTTTAATTTCTACTGAAAAATATCTTAACTTCTTCCAAAAGTTAAACACATTTTCTTTGCATCATGTTTTTGACTTTCTTGAGCTCACATAATTAGTACATAAGACTGGAAGTAGAATTTTCTTTTTTATTCCATAGCTTCTCTACTGAATTGCTTTAGGTGGTCAATTTGATTAATCAAATTTTCCCAAATTTACTGCAGGAAGCATAGCTGCTTTTTTTTTTTTTTTTTCAATGTTTCTTCAGAAAAAATATGCTGGAGCTGATACTGATGCAACTTTTCCTCCTCCACCATTTTGTCACCAAATCACTACAGAGGAATTTGAATACCAAAGGGCAACTGTCTCTCAAGAACCATTAGCAGCTTTACTAGAGGAAATTGCAATGAATAAAGAAGTATCTGTGAAAGATAAGAAGCAGCAGCTCAAGCAAGTAAATAAGTATTCCTCAGTAGTCTTTAATTTTAACTTAAAAAGCTTCTTTATCAAGTCTTAGACACATAGTCCTCTAGACACATAATGCAATTTAAAATTGTATGTAGTCCTGGGGATTTCTAAGTTTTTAATCATTTAGAATAGGAATACTGCGATGAATCAAGCCACATTAGAAAGCACCACTTGATTTTTTATATAGAACTATAGAAAGTCCATTAGTGAAATAATCATCTTCCTTCTCTAATGGTAAGGGTTGCACTACAACAGTTTTTTGTATTACAGTTTGAGTGAATTCTTCACTTAAATTGATGTCTTTTTCTAGTTTCAGAAATCTTACCCTGAAGTGTACAGAGTACGATTTCCAGCCCCTGAAACTGAAGCAGTACTATTTCCCGAAAAAAAGAAACAGAAACCACCAGTGCTGATGTGGGCTTTAAAGAAGCCTTTTCAACCATTTCACAGAACAAAAAGCTTTCAGATGTAAATTTTGGTTTGAAATGTATCAGTGACCTGAAACAGAGCATATTATCAGTGGATCTTATGCAAAAGAAGTCTGAACAACATGTAATTACTCAAGAAACTACTGGGGATATTGCCAAGATAGTAGAAAAGGTCAAAAGAAGAGGAAAGTATCAAGGTGGTAGAAATGAGTTGTTACCAGTATTTTTGTAAAGAATTATTTTTTGTAATGTCTTTTGCTAAAAAAATAATACAAAAAACCCCATAAGCTCAGGGGGATTAATCTACATGGGTGATACATTTACTGTATTTTGTTTTCATCATCATTTCAAAGTCTAAATATATTTGTGTAATGTGTTGTGGGTTAACAGTCAGGAGCAATTAGTCTCTATTGCATAAACCTAGGCTGGTTTTGTTCACATATAGCTTAAGAAATTTATTTGCTGTACATGGCTAAATAAGTGTGAAGCACTGGAATTTGTTTTGTATCTCTACTCTTCAGTGTTCTGATATGTCTGGCATATTTTGAAAAACTGTAAACCTCATTCTTAATTTTCTGATTCATATGATGTATTACAAGCAAGAGTCAACACCTGCTGAAATTCCATTTACGTCTATAATGCACACCCATTCTTTCAAGCAAGCCAACCTTATAAGTCTTTTCTTGTATTCTTTTACTAAATGCTGCCAAATAAGTTGGATGCTTGACAATAGAACATTTTTAATCTGAAAAAACTGTAGTTTTGCATTTCCTCTGGAAATGGAATTCAGATATTGAAGTTACATGGAAGCATACATGCCTTTAATGTTTTAATTTGGTTTGCAGTATAAAATCTACTGTACCTATAATTTGACTATGCATATAGCATACTTGATTCTGACAGTACTTTTGAGCTATTAAAGCATTATAATTTTCCAGTATTTATTTGTTGGCGTGATTTCATATTATCCACTACAGATTTAAAGAACAGCCTTTTATAACTTACTGAATATCAGAATAGTCTATGCAGGAGATAAGACAACTGACTTCTCAACAAATTTCTGGTTCACATTTTAGTAAGGAACATTATGACTGTCCTGTAACGTAACACTGACAGTAACACTTTGCAAAGCTACTAACTAGTTAGTAAGCTCTGAGGTGTACATTAGAAGGTTCTTGATTTAATACATTGGAATATTTCTTGGGCAATGTAACTTTGAATAGAACGTGTTTACATGATCTGTGCTCATGCATTGATTATACTTTGACTTCATATCAATAATCTTTATTGCTTAAGGAAAAGTGATTCAAAAGGTTGAGCTCTTCAAATAATCAGGAAATATTAATATTAAAGAAGTAATCTGAGGCCACTTATTTTCTGTACTGGGTTGAAGGAGAAGATGAATGTGTCATACATGTCTATGGATATATTGTACTTTCGTTCCAAAGAATTTTTTCTTTGACTGTGGCAAAAGCAAACCAACCAAGTCTGTTTTCTCACAGCTCCCAAGCCTGTGAAAAATACCACCACAAAATGTCCTTAAAAACCTTGAAGAGACTATAAGGAGGCACTGTATCTGTTGTAATAACTTCAGATTTAAATGTTGCCCTATCTTGGGAGTCACTTAAGACAGCTTATTTAGTAATAAAAGTTGTGTGGTTATGCAGCTTACAGCCTGTCCCATAAGTGAACCAATATGCAAGGTGAATATCATGAACACAAAAATAAATTTGCATGTTCCTTTCAGGGTGGAAGTTTGAGAAAGAAAGCTTGGCACCTAGTTCAGAGAAGACTGAAGTGTCTTTGAAAAGCCACAGTTTCTGTAATCCTAAGATCTAGTTAATAGAAACTTCAGGTTTTATATTAACTTTCTCAGGAATTTAACCTTTACTTACATGTTAAAACCCTCCTGTGTCTTGATGTTGCCAAGACTGAATAACCTGTGCTCTGTTGAGTTTATTTCCCTTGAACTGTGAGCACCGTAAGCTAAACATTCTTGTACTTAACCTAGTGTCTGTTTCTTGAAGAGGCTTAGTAAATGAGTACTAGATGATGTTCTTCTAAAGCACATTAGGAAGACAAAGGTAGAAGATGATTTTTCAGCTGTTTTTTCAATCTAGTTAGACTAATGCCTGTCATTTAAGAGAAGGATTTGAAATAGCCACCTATAAGCTCGTATGTAAGTAGAAGCTATTTCTTGCTAAATTTGGACAATGCTGTTTATAAGTTTCACTGATAGAGTGTCAGTGTCAGTTGTCATGGTACTCTTAGGTTTTTTGAACAGGGTCTTTGAGTAGAAACTTATAGTTTATTTGGGTTTTTTTGTTTGTTAGTTGGTATTGCTCTCTCTTTGTTAAAGTCTCTCTCTCCAGCAAAGCGATCTCTTTTCCCTCATCCACCACTCTGCTTTGAGCATAACCTGACCTATTGGTTCCTAGTGATACATCCATGATGGTTTTGCTCCAGCAGTTCCTGGAAGACCTGTATTTATCTCCCGTTCTTGGACAGGGAGCTGTGTCTTTGCATAATAGTTTTTCTTGCTCATTGTTGCATTGCTTGCTTGCCTTCCACAAACATGACTTGCTCCACCTTCTAAATTAACAGTCATCCAAAAACCTTTTCATTCACAAGTCTGTTCCCACTCTAGTTCTCTATTCTTTGAGGAATACTTTCTATTGTTAGTTGCAAATATATAAAGATTATTTAACTGCTCATATTTTGTATGTTTTATAAATCTAATTTACCTGGATTGTGATAGTAGTTATTTACACCTATGTCTACAGAGAATGATTTATGACTGATGTTATTTTCTGAAACTGTTTTCTGGTTACTTCACCTCATACCGCAGGAAGTTTAGGCAAATTCTGTGTGATGTGATCTTCTCATTCTACTAAAATGAAGATGATAGTATTTTAACATATGACACTTATTAAGTTATTACTGTGATGTTCCAGAGCTTTTTTCATCCTTTCTAAAAACACGATTTGCATTGTAGGCATGTGTCTTTCTTTCACTAAGACTCTTCTAACTCAAATGATTTCTTTTATCTCTTGATCACAGTTTTGATTGCCTAAGAGATTATGATTCTAGTTATTTTTGCTTCAGGAAAAGCTTCTTAGATTTTAGTTATGCATCCAGGCCATTATCTATCTACTACTTATATATATGGATCACATTTGAAAAGCGGTGCATTCCATTGTCTGTAAAAGAAGCTGACAACTTTGCTACCTATAAATGTATAAAAAATAGATGAAGTAAGTCCCTCTTAATGAGTTCCCATTTTGGTGCCTAACTCATTTATTTTCACTAAGATAATTAATTAATAGAGGAGATGGTCAAGCCTTTGTTAAATGAAGGAGTCTGATACACGGTTGTGAAATCCTTTATAAAAGTAATTGAAAGTGGTAGAATATTTAAGAAGTATTTGTTAGGGACAGAAATTTTCAATTTTACTGCTTTTGGGGAATTTTTTTGTTATCTGAAGCTGCCTTAAAAAGTCTCTTGTGTGTCCTGATGTTACGAGCTGAGCTATTATTGTATATTTTGATTATGAGGAAAAATCAGCCACTACTCATAGACATCACACAAATTTACAAAAATAACATTTATTTCAGGGAAAGGAGGCAATAGCACCACCTTTAAAAGCAAAAAAAACAAGTTTACAAGAGGAGAAATTTTACATAAATTAGTCACTTTGGGGAGAGAGTTGTTAATAAAAGGAAAGAAAAACAAGAGAGCAATGAAGTTTTATCACCATCTGCTGTCCCTGGTCTCTGGCTGGAGG
The DNA here is from genome assembly GCA_023637945.1 of Phaethornis superciliosus. Taxonomy (NCBI): domain Eukaryota; kingdom Metazoa; phylum Chordata; class Aves; order Apodiformes; family Trochilidae; genus Phaethornis; species Phaethornis superciliosus. The sequence continues at coordinate 52,815,656 of JAJQWJ010000004.1, forward strand.
AAGGGGGGCGTAGGACCTGCCATTCCTGCTTGGCTCCTGTTCTCCACTTTTTTTTTTTCTCTACTGATGCTGTTCCATAGCTGAAGCCGAAGGGGTGAGAGAAGGGGGTGAGGAAGAGAGAGCCGGTGTCTTCTCCTTTTCTCTTTGAGTTTTTATACATCAAAAAGGGGTTATGTCTTTTCATAAATCACTGGCACAGAGACTTGCCAAAGATGACATACAGATTTGCCATCGCAAGAACTTCTAATTATTGTACTCTTTCAGTTCTTGTTACCTTGCTAGATTTATTATCTTTGTCTTAACAGTGTACCAGGGGGTGACCTGCTTAGCGGTCTTATCTTTAGGTGCCTAGTAGGCATGATACAAAACAGAAACTAGTTAAGTTTTGGGTAAAAATCTGTTAATGGAGAATATGTTTGGTATATTTTTAAAAGAGTAGAAAAAATACTGATTTGAGAAACATATTTCATATTTTCAAAGCAGAAAAATGCCAGAAGATTGCCAAATGCACCCTTATTCAAGAGGATAACTGACAATAATCCAAAGAGCCAATAGCAGATGGGTCTGATGGCAATCCTGGTACCAAATCTTAGTGAGAAAACCTAGAGCAAATTAATAGAGATAAAGCCTAGTCAATTATTTTTAATTCTTTATAGAGTGTATATAGTCTTGTATAGCAAACTTAATTTTGCTAGTGATGGAGATTACAAGTTTATTTTATAAAGTATGCCAGGTTTTGACTGATGATGATGGGATATTTAGATAGCAGATTTAGGTAAAATGACAATAGACTTAGTGCTTTTGTTTTTCATGGATATCTTGAAAGTTATTATGGAGTCACAAATATTGCTGAAAATAGTGGGTACAACAGGCTTTTTATGACATTTAATTTAGTAGAATCTGATAAAATTATTCTCAGATAATGTCAGGAAGTGTTTAAGTGATTAAGAACTGCCTAGGCATAAGGAATTTAGGCATAAGGAAATAATGGAGATACTTTATGGTTTCAGCACTAGCTTTTCCTATCAGCCAATGCTTTCCTTGAGGATGTGAAAGTAAATATAAAATCACTGTTAGCACCACTAACCACCATCAGCCATTTTTTCCAGACTGCTTAATAATAATAGAGGCAACAGTGCAGGTTGAAAATTAGTTTGAAAGTGGTCACTTCAAAGTTATATGTCTGAAAACAAGATATGTAGGTAGTGTAAAAAGAACAAAAAGAGGGTGGAAAGACTGTGCTCTGGAAAACTACAGCTCTGTAAAAGGTTACTTCCACAGTGAACAAGTCTTCCAGACATGCTGAGGCAAAGAGCTGATGTGCTTCTTTAAGGTCTAAAATGGAGGTTGTTACATAAAATCAGCTGGCGCATCTGGTGTGACCTACACTCAGCACTGACACTGAAACATCAGTTTTTGAAGCTTTTGTAAAACTAGCTGACACAAGGTGACTATTTGGAATTATTTCCTTAAACTCAGTTTGCATTACTTCAGTCTTTCCCATTTATGAGAAACAAGAACAGGAGGTCACAAAGAAATACTAAAAGGGGCAAAGACTTGAGTTGGGAAGACAGTAATAATTCAGTGGACAGAAGATGGAGCTGGATATGTGTAATATATTTTTGGGGGGTTTTTGGTTAGTTTTGGTTTGTGGTTTTTTGGTTTTTTTTATATTGAGAGCACTGAATGCTGGGAATATGATGAATTTTAACTCTTCCTGGTGTCTTCAGAGTAAGATCTTTCTTGGAGATACTTACTGAAACCCAAGTCATTGAACTCAGGGTGGAGTGAGCAGAGGGGGAGCATAACAACTTGTGATATGTGAGAGACTGGGCAAAGTCTCAGGGCTCCTCAGTCTTTACATGCAATGTATTTTCACATACGAGTCACATCTGCTTAAACTCAGCTTAACTTAGTGACTTGATATTTAGGAGGTGATGCAAATATCCCTCTCTTGATTCTTTAAGCAAGTAAAGAAAACACCACTGTTACTTTTTCTCTTCAGCCAAACACTGGAATATAGGCAAAGAGGGGCCACCTTTTATGTTGCTAGGGCACACCTGCTTCTGGGGATAATGAAAATCATCTTTGCTTTGCCCAGCACTCTGGTCAGGGAGGGTAGGGTATGTCTGTGGTGTGCTGCAGTTGCTTTGGCTGGAATTGAAAGAGAAAATAAGAGACACATAAATGTGATCTGGTGGCTGGTATGAATTATAGTAGTACACTCATTGTTGCTTTATCATCTAAGTAGGTATTTTTAAATGCGAATCTTAGTCTTCTCATTTTTAAGCTGTGATTATGTGCTGCTGAACTAGTCATATTTGTATCTAGGACAACCAACTGTTGGACATCCAAGGCAGCCTAAAGTATCTCTTGTTTTACTATTAATTTAAGTCTGTGTGTAGCTACTTCCTCCTATGAATTTTTTACATTGTCTCTGTAACTGTAGTTTGAAATCACTGATAGGCTCTCTGAAACTTTAGTGATGACTGAGAGAGAAGCTACTAGCAATGATTCCTGAGGTTGCCTGTGGAAGAGAGGATGGACTGACCTTGGCACTTCGAGACAGACTCCAAAGGTGAATAAAAAGCACTATGTAATACATTTACATGTTTGCAGATTATTTTTTTTTTTTCTTGTTTAACCTGAGTGCTTATTCTTGTGAGGATCTGGCCTGGTATGTGACTAGTGTTTGTTATGTGATGTCAAAGGTTTTATGCAGTGTTAGCTTTTAAATTTAATATCAAATAAAGCAGTCATTCTGCATCTTGTAGTTAATTTTGTATTCAAATACTGGGGAGAGGACGAGTAGGGAGATTGTTAGCCTCTCATTTGTTAAAATGACTTGCAGTATATTCACTTCCTTGTTGCAAGATTATTGAAGAATAATATGTCTTTCTGATGTCAAATTTTATGAAAATTACTTAGGGGTCCTGGGAAAAAAAATATTTTCTCCTCAATAATTATTTAATGTTTTATGTATCAGTTTAGATGCCTGGTAATTTATGACCCAGCAGAGGTCAGCCTTGTGATACTTTTCAAAACATGCTCAAAGAAAAGGAGTAGAGAAAAAGCTGCTATTATAAACACCTTTAATTTGATTTATAAAATACACTCCTCCAAATTAGAGTTGCTGTGATATTACTGTGTTGTAGCTGGATCTATAGTTTAAATATCTCAATATGTAACTTCTCAATATGTAATAGGATTGTGTATAATTTTGTAAAATTGTTAAAAATTGACTCAAATGTTACTTTTGTTGTAAATACCTAAAAATACCTACTTGCTAGTTTGATTAGATAAAGTTATTGTCTTTCCAGAGCTGGTTATGCTCAAGAGCAAACTCATGGAACACTGTCTGAATGCTACATGCTTCAGATTCATAATGATGTCTTGAAGTAGTCTGTATGTGGAACATTAATGACTAGGGAAGCGCAGGAGGGTAGAAAGGTGCAGAAAAATATGAAGTATTTTGTAACTTCCTTCTAAGAAATATACCCAGGTTGTCAAGAAGGCCAATGGCATCCTGGCCTGGATCAGGAACAGCGTGGCCAGCAGGTCCAGGGAGTGATTCTGCCCCTGTACTCAGCCCTGGTGAGGCCACAGCTCGAGTCCTGTGTCCAGTTCTGGGCCCCTCAGTTCAGGAAGGAGATTGAGGTCCTGGAGCAGGTCCAAAGGAGGGCAACCAGGCTGGTGAAGGGATCCAGCACAAGTCCTGTGAGGAGAGGCTGAGGGAGCTGGGGGTGTTCAGCCTGGAGAAGAGGAGGCTCAGGGGAGACCTCATCGCTCTCTACAACTCCCTGAAAGGAGGCTGGAGCCAGGGGGGGGTTGGGCTCTTCTCCCAGGCAGCTCTCAGTAGGACAAAAGGGCATGGTCTTCAGTTGTGCCAGGGGAGGTTTAAGTTGGACATTAGAAAGAATTTCTTTACTGAGAGGGTGATCAGACATTGGAATGGGCTGCCCGGGGAAGTAGTGGATTCTCCGTCTCTGGAGATATTTAAAAAGAGACTGGATGTGGCACTCAGTGCCATGGGCTGGTAACCGCAGCGGTAGTGGTCAAGGGTTGGAATTGATGATCTCTGAGGTCCCTTCCAACCCTGCCGATTCTATGATTCTATGATTCTATGATACCTTTCCATAACAGATCATTCTTTTTCCTGTGTGATGCTTGAAAAGTTGAAAGATGGGAAGTGGAAGGAAATCAGTCTGGTTCCCTATACCAGATCCAAAGCAGAAATGGTTTGTTCACTATGTGAAATGCTACTCCCGTACACTTATGTAAAATGCTAGAATGATCAGTTGTGATTTATTTGATGCTAATAAAGGTAGCACTCTAATTGTATATCAAACTGATGATTTAGTTTACAATCCTCATTAAGAACAGTGGCATTAAGAATAGTGGCAATCCTCATTAAGAATAGTGGCCATCCTTAAGCTGGCTGACTGCCTGATCTGGAAGTTCACCCTCAACTGGTAAAATTGACACCAGATACTGTAATTTCTTAGCTATGATTGAGGTCCACCTTGCGTGTATTTGAGCTAGCTTGAAGGTGTTTTATCCGGTAAAGCAGTAGAACTGAGTATGCAGTAACAACATTGTCAAGGAAGACTGCGTCTTCCACAATAAAACACTCTTAGATGAGTTGAGCGTGACATTGGGAACTCTGAAAATGTATTTTTCATTCAACCAGTTTGTTTTCTTAACTTTGCAAAGATGTTTTACACCTTTATTGTTACTGCTTTTATTGTATACTCTGGAGTTGCTTTTCAGACATTAAAGACACACTGTGATGAGAGCAATATTCTAAGGTTTTGGAGCAGGTAATAAAATCTTGCTCTGTGTTTCTGGCAGCAGCAAGGCAGTAAGTATAAATTAGCCTCAGGAACAGAGATTTTGTTTTGTAATTCTTGCTTTTCGTTTAAAACTTTCTCTTTTTTTTCTTAATTTGTCTTCAAGAAGGCAAGATCATCTTCGAATAACAGCAACTACCATGTTTATCTTTTGCAAAAGATGGTTACAAACCACCCAAAACCTGTCAGACAGAGCTTTATCTTAGAAAATTTTTCTCTGATTAGAGAAAGAAAATAAGGACTTTGTAAAATGAAACCTTAAATGAAGTCTTTCCAGAAATGGAAGCCTTTAATTATTTATGGGTTGGACTTGATGATCTCTGAGGTCCCTTCCAACCCGGCCAATTCTATGATTCTAATGTGCTGTGACCCAAATGCTATAACATATTTTTTTATGTATTCTTAAGGATGCTTAATATTTATTATTTCCTGGAGAAGAGGAAAGACAAGGTATTAAGATGAAGAACCCAACTTAATGTTAATCAGACACAGTGTATGTTGCTCTTGTTCCTATCCACTTTATTTAAATAAAAATAGTGTTGAGTGCTTTGGGCATCCTCTAGCCTTGATAGTATGTGCATATGTAATTAGGCCCTAACCTAATGATATGCAAAAGAAAGATACTGTGAATTAATGTTGCATGAGTAACTATCATTTTATGGTGCTTCCTAGTTTTTGAGTATTAGTTTTGAGTTGAGTTTTTGAGTACTTAACTCTGTTGTCTTAACAGTTTCTCATTCAAAAGCATGTGTTGTCCCTAGGTCAATGGCTTTAATTGTGCCAGCACCTGGCACTTTAGTTGTGAGCAACTTTGTGAGCAACTCTTTGGCTTAATAAGCCTTCCTTTAACCAAGATAAATGAAACTAGGTGCAGAGACAAGTGCTCTAAATTGAATCATTGTGGGTCCAGGTGTGCTGAAACAAATAATCTCAACAGAACTTAGACTACCTAAGAGGAAAATCAATGCATCACTTGCACTGTTGCCCACCACACCTCCTTTTGAGAACACAGAGCAAAAATGCCTGGACTGGTTTTGACAGAGAAGCCTGCTTCTCAAGGTGTCACTCAGGATTGTAAGCACTACTTAGAGCTACTAACCTCCTCAAACATCTGCATCCATAAAGGGTCTGCATCCATAAAGGGTGCATAAACATAGCTCATCCCTAAAATTACCTCACGCCCATCATTCAGATGCATGGAAATACACTGCACTGCTTAGGTTCTTCTGTGTTTGTCTTAGACATCTCAGTGACTGGATAAAAGTATGCATATGCAACACTGCTGATACCATTCTAAAGGCTTAGCACAGAGTAGAAGATGTCTTGAGACACGTGTTGAACAAATGAGGCTGAATGCTATCCACATGCTTCATATTGATCAGAAAGATCCAAACTGTGAGTCATCCTACTTTGAGAGAAGTTTTTGTTTTGTGTTTTTAATTTTTATTTTTAAAACACCTATTCTCCAAGGTGTTTCCTTTGGTATAAAAGGTTTTTCAATATAACTACTTGCTCCAATGAAGAATGGCCGATATTAATAAATTCTGCCAAAAAAATTTTCTATGCCATTGAAAGCATTAATTAAGATGGTGTTTCAGTCTTGAACTTTCTGTACCTTTAGTCCTTGCCCTAACATGGTTACTTGTTAGAAACTGCCTACATACAGTATATGCAGATACACATATTTTTCTAACCATTCTTTCTGATGCTGATACATGGTACGCTTAGGCATTCTCTGTTTCCAGAGTAAGGTGCTATATATAACCTATATAAGTTTAGCTCAACTTAACTCTTGTGATGGCAGGTCTTCAAGCGTGGTCATTATTGCACTTGATTACCTCCAAGAACTTAGTATTATCTTAAAACATTGCACAAGAACATTATGCAAGTTTGGCAGGAGTTAAATTGTTGAGGCTACTACAAAAAAACGATGGGGCAAAAAAAAAAATAGAGATATGGAGAAATGTGATCATATTTTTGCACAAAATCAGTAGGTAATGTTATTGGAATGAGGTGGAAACACTTTGGCTGTCAAGATGTCTGTTACAGCCATGTGAGAATTGTCTGGCACTGTTAGTTCTTAATATGGTTTCATGAAGCTTTATACACAAACTTGTAAACAACAGAAGTTAAAATAATGTACAAGAGAGTAATAAAAAAGATTCCATAGCAAGACTAGATAAGTCCAATATTCTCTTAATGAAAATCGAGCAAAGAGAGGACTTGGAATGTAGACATGGCTACCTGCCGGTAGTTAGGGGTTTACCAGGGAGGGGAAAAGCCTGGTGTCTTCTGTTTCTTTTCATAGATCATTTTGAAGGCTTGCAGTTGGCTGAGTTGTTTTCTACTGATAAAATATTTCTATGCTTGACATAGAATATATATATTAATATATATATTAATTAATATAAATATATATATATTAATTAATATAAAACTTTAGGAGGAAAAAGGTGTTCAACAGTTCTCTGTGAAGAAATGTTGAAAGCTAACATGCTCAGGAGTCAGGAAAGGATCTTTCAGACAACTTTTTAAAGAACTGTTAATTTGCAATAAACAATAATAAAACCATGTAGTGTTCTGTGTTTGGAAACTTCCTTCCAAGTTTACTTGAAGGGAGAAATAGAAATGCCACTAAGCATCTTCAGAAGTAAATCTGGAACTATGAATGTCTCTGAATAACCTTTTAGGATAAGGGCAATGTCTCCACTGTCTCAGCCTTGCTATGGTCTTGCCAGTACCACATGCATTTTCTTATCTAAAGAAGACAAGGTGAGTTGAAAAAAGAAAATGTCATCAAGAATGCTTTTAGTCTTGATGGTATTTCCTTCTCTATAGATTGCAAACAACATTCTCTGTTCACAGGGTTTTGTTGCAGTTAAAATTATGGTTAACTGCTCTGGGCTTCAAGAAAGAGACTGACAGTGTTGTGGTTTAGGCCCACTATGAAAGACTTGTTGAGACAAGGGACAGGGAGTGTTCACTCATCAGTTATGGTCACAGGCAAAGCCAACCTGATGTGAGGAAGGATAAAGAGGGTACCAGAGAAGGGTAAAGAGAAAAAACCAAATCATAAAATACCTTCCTTTCACCTCTTCCCAGGCTCAAGTTACTTTATTCCCAATGTCTACCTCCTCCCTGCCAGGCACACAGGCAGATGGAGGGGTGGGTTTACAGTCATTTAATAGCATATTGTTTCTGCCACTCTTTCTTCCTTAAAGGGCTCCTTACATTCTTTTGCTCCAGTATAGGGTCTATCTCACGGGAGGCAGTCCTTCATGAACTTCTCCAGTATGAGTCGCTCCCAAGTGCTTAATTTCTTCACAAACTGCTCCAACATAGTTCCTTCCCACAAGGTACCATCCTTCAGGAAAATCTGCCTCAGAGTGGTCTTCCCACAGTGTCACAGCTTTCTTTGAATGCACCCATGTGCTCCAGTGTGAGGTCCTCCATGGTCTGCAGGTCCATAGCTGCTCCACTGTGGTACTTCATGGACTACAGGGAGACAGCCTGCCTCACCATGGTCTTCACCACAGGTTGCAGGGGAATATCTGCTCTGGTGCCTGGAGAACCTTCTCCTTCTCCTCTAGCTTATAATTGCTATCCTTTTTCAGGGAATGTGTGAGGATGAAGTTTATTACAGGTAGGAGTTCCAACTATATGATGTAACTTTCTAATTTCATTTTTTTAATGAAAAAATATCAGTAGAACAAGCTATATGAATAATAAACTGTGCTGGATTTGTTCATACACTGATGCTTTAGTAATTCTTTAAAGTATGCTGTATTATTACTAAAACTGGTGTAACCATCAGCATTGCAGGGTTTTCTTCCTTTTTTTTTTCACACACCCTATCGCACCTTCTCTTTCTCTCTCAGACCTTGATGATGCTTCTCTCAGTGAACCTATTTTTTTGTCTGTTCTCTGTGAGGATCCTAGAAACCTTCTGATACTTACTGCAGTTCTAGTCTGTTCGATGCTGCTGAGACAACTTGTGGTTGGGGTTTTAGGTTTTTTGTATCTTCTTCCTTCAGGGCAGCTTTGAAGATGTTGTTCCCCTTCTAAAGGGCCACTGTATCTTTGGGGCCTTGCACTCTGATACAGGGCTATGAAAACAATAATTTTCATGCTCTGCATGCTGTCCTGACACTGCAGGAAGCTCTTCAGATGCACTTCCCTAGATGGTAAAGAAGCATAAGGTTTTTTTATTTTCCAGACACACACTGCTAGTAATGCTCAAAATGTCTCACGTTAATGATCCTTTGGGTTTTCACTGAGACATTTGTTTTCCTTTGCTTGGACCAGTTTCCCATGAATGTCACTGAACAGGCACCATGCTGCATGCTGCAATTGCCTTTGCAGGGCTGCCAACCCTCCACTATATGCCAAGCCTGTGCCACACCTCTTGGAAAGCGCTAACCCATGTTTCCATGTTCTGTTTCTGTCTGCATTTCTTTCCATCAATAGGTAAGCTTTTCAACAGAGCTTTACACCAGTGAGATCCATACTTCAGGATAATATCCAGGTGTCAAAACTCGTTTCAGCTACATCTTTTTAGCATGAGCCTTAGTGTGCAACACATCTCTCCTTGCCACAAGTCTAGTATTCCCTTGATATCCCATGGATTCTTTGCCTCCTCATCTTAAAAACTGTCTTTCCTTCTCTGACTACAAATTGTTGAAGTATCTACCCTTCCTGTTTTCCTGTGAACATTTTTGTTTTTAGTGGCTTTGTTTTTTTATAACTGTTTCCTAGCTGCTGCCCTGCTAAACTAACTCCTTTCTTATCAAGTAGACTTAGGAATTCCAAAAAGCTCTCATAGGTAAGGCCTATCATGTTTACACATATTTCTTGAATTCAACCTGGGTAGCTTGTCCAAAAGGTTTAAGTGTGTGTTCTTTCAGCTGAAACTTCAAGGCAAGCTTGTCTCCTGTATTATATAAGAGTTGAGAATTTTCTTCTACTATGCCTAAATGTCACGGCTTCCTACAATTACTTCCTATGATTTTATGGTACAGTTTGTAACTATGTCCCCAACAAAATAACTGCATAACATTCAGAGTATTTCTAGAGTTGACTTTAAAGAGATTTTAGTAGCAAGAGCCTTTTTGTCCATCAGGTAAAACTAAGCAAACTAAAGTGAAATTGAATTCAGACAAATCTGGATTAGAAATTAGGAACCACTTATTTATTATACTAGTAGAAAAAAAATTAATAAAAATGCTTACAAAGGGGTTGTAGTGGGTTTTCAACCAGAATCTTAACATTCACATGGAGTAGTACTCAAAAAGCCTATAAAGTTTTATTTTTCTGCACTGAAATTTATCTTACTATTTCGTGTTCAGGAAACGGTCAGCCATTCTCTGTAACTAAACTAAATGGTATAACCTTGGACAAGCTGGACTTCTTACTTTAATGAAACAGTCGTTCCCCCTTCTTTTTGCATGGCTCATTACTAAGATTCAATATCAAATGTGTCTTACATTGGACCTTTTTTGTCAAATAGATTGACAAATATACTCAATAAAGCTATTTTAATGGCTTTTTACTGCTTGTCTTTACAGTTTATAAATTATTTTATATAATAAATTTTTATTTAAAATAAGTATAAGTAAGTATCTCTCTGTTTAGACCCCCTATAGTATTAATTACTTTGATATTACAGATTTCCCAAACTCTATCTTCAGTTCATGCTCAGACTGGCTAGCTATTGGAAAAGGCTATTTTGTAAGGGTATTTGTTTATTTACTTGTTTGTTGGGGGTTTTTTTGTTTTGTTTTGTTTTTTCTTTATTAGCTTCTGAACTCCATCATATGTATTACGAAAACAGTATTTATGCAATAACATGTCTGGTGCCAAATCCATAGTTATTATGAATCCATAGTTTTGGATTCAATAAAGTCAAAAACATGCATATTTTAAAGCACGGCTGGCTACAATGTACAAACTGTCTAACATTTTTTTTGCCAAGAAACTTGAAAAATGTCTTTTTAAATGAGGAAGAGAATCTTTTTTTTTTTTTAGGAAGAAAAACTATTTATATATATTTACTTAGAGGACAGAACTTTCAATGGAGAGATGCCATCTTAAAGAGGTCAGTTGAATACATGGTCCTAAAGACCAAAGATTACTGTAAGTAGTATCTGATTCCTAAAAAACATCCTAGCTTTTTTTATGAATGTGTGTTTGATTTTATGATCTCGAATGGATTTGGATGCCTTAATTATGTGAAATTGAGTGGGATTTCATCATGCCTCTCCACTTGTTTACTGCTTAACTTCCAATAAGAGTGTGAACTTAAATTCCAATAACAAAAAATTCTTTCACTCATTCCACCCTATAAAAGTCAAATAGTGTCTGCTTTTTTGGTATGTGCTGCCAAATATCTTATAATGCATTTATATATGAAATGGGGTTAATGCTTTAGCACCAGACATAGACAATGGTCTCCATTACTCCTAAAGCTTCAGATTTCATTTAGAGCCTGATTATACAGATGCCTTGAAAAATAATTTATCCCACTGAACCTGTGTTCAAAGGCTAAAGGTCAAGTTTTCATTATATGTGACAATAAAACAAAACTGGGCATTATTCTGTCTCTCAAATGGGATGAATAGATTTCAGTTCCAACAATGATATGAGTTAATCTCAGACAATACAACACTTCTGCAGGATTTTAGCAAGTGTGCTGTCTCTAATAATGGCTGGACCTGGGAATTTAACATATCTTTTAATTCCATAACCCTTAAAACCCAAACTGTTTGCTTGGTTGGCTGTAAAACTGATATCACAAGGAAAACAACTATTAAGTCTGCTGCCTTCCTTGCCAAAGCAACTTATGCTAACAGGAAAAAATACAAAATTACTGACTATCCACTTAATGTACTGAAAACTATTAACTACTGAAAGATCAGAATCAGGAAAAACAAAAATAATTCTATAGTTTTTACACCACTCAATCCAAGCTTAAAAAGGGACATAAATGGAATTACTGAGAGTGATCTTCAGATGAAAGGAAAAGTTCTTGTGTCGATGATTCATATATCTGGTCTTCTGGTATACACTGAAAATTCCCAGAAATTTTACAATGCGGTAATAGGCTTTTCTGTTATTTCATTACTAGCAGAGAAAGTAAAGGCTTTCACCCTCTGAAATAAAAAGAGAATGAGACTAGACAATGCTAGGAGCCTCTTTCAGTTCTACACAGTGAGTCCAGGTATGAGAAGTGATGGCTGCCTAGGAGATAGGACTCTTGCTATCAGTACAGGATATGTACCAATTTAGTATAAAAAGCTGGTGGTGTAGCCATGTAGAGTACATTGTGGGGGCTTCCACATGAGAAATGAATAAACATACCAGCAATCTTCAGCCTGGAGAACAGTTGATAGAGAACTAAAATTGATGAGAAAGGGAGAAGAATTGGTTCTTAGTGGCATTTTTAAAATAAAAGACCTTCAGGTGAACCCAAGGAGGAGGTATGATGTTTAGCATACAGTTTTGATAGACTGTGTGGTTAAAGTGTGGAATTCTTTCTAGAAAGCTGTTATAAATGATGAAGGCTTATGTGGCCTCAAATTGTCACAGAACATGTCTTCTAGCCCTTTCACAACTTTTGTTGCCTTCCTTCGGAAGCATTCAAGGACCTTCACATCCTTCTTAAATTGGAGAGCCCAGAACTGCACAAAATATTCAAGTTGATGATATTTGTGAATTTATTAGAACTTCATTATGAAGACAGAATGATATGGCCTCTGTTTTGAAGATAAGAGAACACAGGATCTTCAAGTGTCCATTCCAAACTTTTTCTATTTTATATAGAGCGGGAAACCTCTGACCAGAAAAGGCTATGGCAGGTCTATGTCTAGACAGTGAAGAGACTGTGACTTTAAAGAAGGATGAATTGGGCATAAATGTGACTTAAACATGACACAGCTTCCAGGCTACTGCTTGATATGAGCAGAGCAGCAGAGAAGAGGGTGAACGTTGGAGCCAGCAAGGTTTTCCTTGTCACAGGCTTATACAGTATTACTGTGGTTTAGAGATGACACTGATAGTTCTTAAGAAACTATTTCATGTTCTTAAGACAATTTCAGTTGGCATTTTGCAAGCAAAAATGTGACCTGCTATACTTGATTGCTTAATATTTCCCACCAGAAGGCAAACTTCCTCCTAAGGCTCATTTGCCCTTGTTTACAATAGTTGTTTGAGAAAAAGAATATCAAGAGTGAAAGAACTGTTTTGTTTAGTTTTTTTGTTTTGTTTTGTTTTTTTTAAATCTAGTCAAATCCTATCCAAACTATTGAACTACCAGAATTTTTTTCTGAGAAGAAAGAAAACCACATATACTAAAATAACTGCTTCTATGAATGCAGCTGAGCTCACGCTGATGCTGCCAGAGTGACAGCTGCTGCGACACTAGGAACATCTGAGAGTGCCAGAAGGGATGAGAGGAAGACAGGGGCAAGAGTCGAGCCCTTCACAGATCCATCATGACCATTGAACTTGCAGGGCTTCCAAAAAAGGTAAAGTGTAGGATGGTATTGTTTTTTTTCTCCGTTGATATTGTAACTTTAATTTTTTCTGACAGCCTTGGGCTGTCACCGGGCTCTCCCAGTGACTTGGTAGGTGTCTCACAAGTGCTTAAGGTTTTTCTGATTTTAAATGTATCTTCTGACTCACGGTACATCTGGTAATTGCATTAAGCAGGAAACATGCTGCTTTACTCTTTCCCAGTGTTTTGTACCTCTTTCTATTTATAGGAGACTAAGATGCAACACACAATTTCAATATTGCTGCTTTTCCCATCTGCGAGTGATGAAAAAAAAGCCTGGTACTGCCAGGTTAGGATAGGGAGAGAGACGATGGAAGGGTTTCTTCCTCAGTATTCATTCTCACCATTTGAGAGCCAGTGCTTAGTTCTAGTGATCCAACCATGCCAGCAGACTACCAAGTTGCCAAAGGCTTATTAGTAATGTCTTTATATGGCAACTGAATGCTTCAGTCTGAATGTGGATGGAGACTTATCAACTTCTCCCAAACATCACTGAAGTTTAAGAGTGGCAGATAAGATGAATACTGGTTTTCTCATAAACTTAAGAGGCTGCATAATAGTCACCTACCCTCCTCTGTCCCACTGTCCCTGAAAAAAAGCCTCCCCTGCAATTCCTGGGCAAAATATTACACTGCTTCTGAAATCCAGTGTTCAGAAGCTGGAAATGTCATCTGTTCTTCAACCTTTGATCCCTAACCATGTGTTCCTGAAACCAGCTCTCTTCAGCCTCTGACTCCAGGAGCCCAGTTTGGGACTTTCCCAAGGCTGCTTTGCAGGAGTAATACTGGGGGAGAGTGCAATAGTGGTTTTTTATATCTGTGTACATATTTCCTTTTTTTTTTTTTTTTTTTTTTTTTTTTTTTTCTTTTTTTTTCTTTTTTTTTTCTTTTCCCATTATTACTGTTTTATCAAAGCTGTGTACTTTAGTTTCCAACTTGTAAGTCTCTCTCCCTTATACTCTCTCCTTTCCCTTTCTGGTAAGGGAGAAGGGTTAACAGAGGGCATCTGACATTCATTTAATTGCCTGCCTAGAGCTAATCCTTGACATATAGCTAGCTGCTAGTACAATAGCTATTCTCAAAGGACTCCAAATTTTCTTACTCTTGGCACTGAATGTATCAATTTTGAGTGCAACTGTATTGATGTCATCTTTAAACTTTCTAGTGCTTAGGTTCTCAATGCAAACATATTCTTCTAATACAATCAAACTTTCCTAGGATCAAGAAAATGACAGTTTTGCAGGGCTTCCCCAGCTGAGTACTTAGGGTTATTGACACAACTGCTAGCACATAGGGTCTGCAAGGTGCTGAACTTCAGCTGTCTGCTTTCTTAGCAGAAGGTTTATCTGAGCAGAAGGCTATAATTCCTTCTAAGACATACTGTCTTAGGGTTTTGGAGACAGTTATATCATTCCTGATAATTACTACAAAGAAAAGGAGTCCCTTCTTATGAAAACTGGTTCTCTAGATCATGGAGCTTCTCTTCTGTCTCTCCATCTGAAAATCTTAACTCCATGGGAGAGTGACTATGCACAGGGGAAAGCATTTTTTTATGTTTGTTTCCTGTGATCCTCTCCCTTAGATCAAGCTTCCAGTATATCTAAAAAGGTCTATAAATTCTCCTACATCTCTGGTTTCTGAGACTCCTGATGATATCCCCAAATCTGCTGTTTCTGGAATAATTCTATTACCCTCCTCCCTTCATGGAACCGTCAGTTTGGGTGGAGTGGTTTTCCTTGGCTTCAGCCTCTCCTTAGTCTAAATGCAACTCTGCTTTCCAGACGGCGAGTGGGATTTAACAGTCATTCCTGGTATGGGACATAAGTAATACAACTTTGATAGCATAAAGTTGATTTTATGTATGCCTGATGCTCAGTCATGCACTAGGATTTTAAATAACCTCATAAGTAGTTTATAAGCTGTTACTCATTGCAATAGTGATGGAGTTGGGTTTGTTTTTTTTTTCTCCCCTCCAAAAATATGCTGTGCAGGTTCTCTGTTTCTTCAGCTTGGGTTTTGTAGCCACTCAATGTAACCTTAGCTAAAGGTTGCTCTTGTTTACTGTGAGAAGGAGATTCACATTCATTCAATTCAATTCACATATTGTTTTGCTAACTCATTATGTAATTGCATGCTGGATGAGGTTCTTCTGCTTCTGACATAGAATTTATATTCATGGATCATATGTCCCATTCCTTGTATATTTTCCATATATCTTTGTGCATTGTTCAAAAGATTTCCTCCCAAAACTATCATACAGGGTGCATTTATCTTTTATGACCCAGTATTTGTTGGCACAGCTGCTGAGTAGTATAAAATCAGCATCTGGAAATGTGAACAACTTGTTTATTAAACAATTGTATGTTTGTTTATACCCCAAGTCATGAAATAAAAAGGGCTTGTGTCTTAATATTATCAGAGAAACCTTATTCTTGATGTAAGGTTCACCAGCAGATTATACATGCTGATTAGTCTGATGAGCAAAGAGTCTGAATTTCTCTTTTAGTCTGCCTGCAGATCTCTACTTAGATTGTAGCTACTATTTTCCATGCTGTCCTAGTATGCAGAGTTCCCTACAGTTATCAGAGTTATAACTGCATTGTGGTTTTCTTTACATGTAATTTGTGTGTGTGCATTGCAAGGGTGATTTTGGAGATACTGCTTATATAGTTGGCGCATACAGAGAAATTGGTAATAATTACCCAAGTATGAGCTTCATGGATTGCAAGTAATCCTAGGAAAGCCAAGTAAAAATACATTCTGCAGGATTAAGTAAATCTGTAGATGTTTCAACTCATATATACCTACTCATCTACTAGACACTCTTGAAACTGCAGAAATAAAAGAATGTGAAACTTAAAGGATGAACAGCATAATTTACAGTGGGGCTGAAAGTGTATTGAGAAAACTGAAATACAGTGGAATGTAACAGTCTTCCATTCTTCTTTCAGACAATCTAACCGCCACAGGCAGGATTAGCCCTTTTTTCACAGGTCCCAACTTAGCTAATAAGAGGAAGGAAATAGCCCCTACTTTTGCTTTCCCATGCAGCCAGCTGAGGCTACTAAGCTACCTCACTCATACGCAGGCTATGCTCTCCACTTCCAAGCAGTTAAACATTTTGCGTTTATTATACCCAGACACTTTGATGCATGAAAAGGTGTTTCCCCTTCAGTTTGCCAGAAAGACTGGCAGGTCTTGCCTCCTGGCAGGTAAGTGCTGCTTGATACGTTTTCATTTTAAGATGGATGCTATAATGTTTTAAAAGTCTTCAGATAACAAAAGTATTTCAGCTACTGACAAAGAGAAATCATTTGTGGGTGAACAAATTAAGAAAATTGTAACTGGTATGAGTATACATTACTTTAAGGATTCTGTCTTTATTAGTAAATGTAAAGCTGATGACCATGTGTCAGATCCACATACTTAATAAATCAGGGAGTTCTGAAACAGAGGTTTGAACAGAAAGAATTAGTGACAAGCAGAAAACTCCTATTATGGAGATGAATGATATAACAAGGCAGGAAAAAAAAGAAATGCCAAGGATATATCTCAAGAACTGAAAGATTAACTGTATTGCTTTATCACAGATATTCCAGTTATTCAGTGAGGGCTTTTCTTGACTTTGGATTTTGTTTCAGTAAATTATTTGGTTTTACATTTAACTACAGTAAACTGGTAATGTAATACTGTCCAGAGTTATACAGCAAATAAGGCGATTGGCACAATTATGGTACTGCAGTGAATTTTATTTTCAAGATATGGGATCTGGGAATATGGCTAGTGGAAATAATAGGAGCTAATTATGTTTGTGATCTTGAGAAGGAAAACCAGAGGCTGTCACTCTTTAGGGGTGTAGCTGAGAGTTGTGGTAGGTTTCTTGATTGAGAGAACTTGAGTGAGCACCTTCACATTTTAATTATGGAAGTTATAAAAGAAGCAGAAGTTCTAAGAAGGACATTTTTGGCAGGGAGGTGAAAAAGCATTCTCCCTTATACCTGCAGAGCCTGTAATGTTCTCAATGGATGACAGACTAAAAGGAAGGACTGTGAATCCTATATTGTGGATAAAGGCAGCACCCTACTTGAATTAGACTGAAAAAAACTGCTTAGCATGTGTACATATGTATTAGTCTAGCCATTTCATTAGCAAATGCTCTTATTTGCAAGATGCTATTCATTGGTCATCATTGAAAGAAACTAGATGGTAAATATATTATTTTCCTTGTATTATTGCGGAAAGAAGATGAGGCTGGAATGTACAGTGTTTCCTTTTTTAATTTGGAGATGTAGCTTGCAAAGGTAATGAACTCAAGTTCCAAGTCTGTGAAGCCACTGTGTTTCTTCCTACTATTTGTCAAAGAGAACATGGTCTGGTGGCAAGGTTGCCAATGAATTTAGATAACTCAAGATTTTTTATGTATCCCATAGGTATGATTGTAATATTTTCAAATTTCTAGGTTAAATTGTATAATATTACTTGTATTTAAATATATTTTATGTGTTACTGTAATGTACTCTATCATTCCATTAGCAAATGCTCTTTGCAGGTGGCTACTCTTCACCTTCCTCTTCACCTTCACCTTCCTCTTGAGGAACTGTAGAATCTTCAAAAAAAATTATTCCTTTTTTCTGTTGCTCAGAAATCTGTGGGACATTGAGAATTTCTTCTAATGAATGGAAACATTGTAACTGAATATTACTTTGAGTATTTTATAAAACATTGATTTTCAGCACAATACTTTTATTGCTTTTGCATAGTAAATTTTCATTTAAATGGATGCAGTGGTGAAACAGTTCATGATTATTACATGTAGTGATAGATTGGAGACCTGGGTAGAAGACTGCAAAGAAGGTATGCAAAAAGACCTGGTTTATGAGATTAAAGGCTTCTGTTTCTCTGTTTCAATTAATGATGCCCAGCAGAACAATACGGTCCATATGGTCATCTGTAGATACAAACTTTGTTCTGGGAAAGTATCTAAAGCTGCAAAATATCTATAGAAGTTTTTTAATATGGGTGTCATGACAGCATGTAGGGGAGCAAGTTTTATAAAATACACTTCACCAAAGAGATTTCAGAAATTGTTAAGGCATGGATTACAAGAAGAAGGAGAAAAGAAAAGACATGTGTAGAATAACTGGATGTAAAAATAATTCAAAGATAAAGCAATCAAGTCCATGTGATTTCCATCCTTGTAAAATTTATGCTACCTCACTTCAAAGTATCTAACTCTTCATTAAATATTACTAGGATTTATGTACAAACAGCCTATCATCTCTTTTTAAAAAACCTGTATCTTTGTATGTATTAAAGTTGTTTTTTATTACTTTTTTTAGGAAATAGACATTAACAACATGGGGAATTTAATGGGCATATGTACAGGAAGACAGTTATATAAGATCAAACTTTCTTATCAGATTCCTATTTGTTTTACACAAGATGAAACTATAAATGTTAAAATTTTTAGAAAATCAATCAGAATTGAAAAGAAAATGTTTTCTGTTATTCTGAAGCATTTCAGAAAAGCTACTTAGCAACATAATATCAGTGTGGTGGTGTCAAAACCAGGAATTTCTCAGGAAGGATAACTTTCTTTGTATGCTCCACTGTGCATACTCTTTTTTTTTTTTTTTTTTTTTTTTTTTTTTCCAGTTATTAATTGAAGACAAGATTTCTTGCTCCTGTTTTTACCTCTCTGATAAATTATAGCCTTTTGAGTCCTAAACCCTAAGACTATGCAGATGGCTTTCCAGGAAGGGCCTTTTGTTAATGCATTGAAAGAGCCACCTGTGATCTGGAAAAAAAAGTCAAAAATTACTCCAATCAAGTTTTATGGAAGGATATTCCACATTAACCAGTAACATGTTTAAATCAAAAGCAGGAGAGCACTGAAACAATTGCATGGGAAATATAAATCGAGTTTGCATAGCTTTCTGTTAATAATGTGAAAAAAAACACTCTTAAGGAGACTGGTACTGTAATTTTTCAGCCAATACTACAAATGTTTGACTGTAGCAATTTGACTCCAATGGAAGTGTTTGCCTGTTCGTTAAGATTTATAACATTGTTTCAGCAGTGAAAGTGTGTTTCTTCTTTCCATTTTATCTTGTTTTCCCCCCTCTCCAGACAGAAAGCAACTGTAGATAAGCAGACTAATATGTGGGATAGCTCCTCGTCGCTCTGTGCAGCACTTGCAGCTTTCATAGCCAGTTGGACTTGTTAGGAGGAACTAAGTGATTGGTTGTTTCCTGAGCTCCGTTTCATAAATTATAGCCCAGCATGCATGAGCATGATTCCTAATGTTGCAGCAATTCAGAGGCCTGCGAGTTCCTGTCTTTACGTGTGTTTCTTCCTACTCGTTTTATAATATTGCACTGGAATTTTCTGTCTTAGATAGTTTGCTATTGCATCTTCAGGACTCTGTGAGTAATTTTGACTTTTTCAACTCTGTTAATTACATATTGTAAACAAGACTGCTTATGCTTAGGAAGTAGTTCGCTAGCAGCTAACATTTTATATTCTCTGCCGTGTGAAATCAGGTGCAGTTAACTTTGTAGCTCTCCTCTTTCTGGGGTTGAAACAGCTTCGTGATGTTTCATGTGGTCAGTACATTTGGGGATCACTCATTTCTGAAATGGACTGGCTTTGATCCCTATATATTTTGTTCTTCTACAATAAAATATATTGATGCTGCATTACACCTCATTTGTGCCTAATGAAGACATGTAGCATGACTTACATTTTCATACAATTTGTATACTATATAGTAGTAAATACAGTAGCACTATTGAAGAAATGTACACAATTCTCAACATTCAGTATAATAAAGATCCCTCTGTCCTTTCACATTCTCACTCTGTATCTTCTCTAAATAAGAATAGATATAGCTGTAAAAAGCAGGACAGCGTTAACATGGATCATTTGAAAGAACTGCAAAGTTTAACACTCCCCCCTCCCCCCCTTTTTTTTAATGGTGCTATGATGCATTCCTTAATTTGGAGAGATTTTTTTTGTAGCAAGTGAAATGTCAGCATTTTAGAGTTCACACATTCAAAAGCCAGCTCCACTCACAGTGAATTAGAAGCCAGTGGGAAATGTTCTTCAGGATTTGTGGTTTAATCAGATGAAATTATCACAGTGACACCCTTGTTGGTTTTCAGAGATTGTCAATGTTACGTATACACAACTGAGATTTACAACAATAGAACAGCAGGTAGAAATCAGAAAGCTACTACATCTTCCTAATAAATTCTACAACGTCATAGTTATTGCTATAAATGCATTACTTCGTGTTTTTCATATTTGTTGTTTTTCCACTGGAAACAGTTTCATTGAGCATTTATGTGTAAATAGCTGAGGTTACAGCAAGAAGTACATACTTTCTCCTTGTAGGATATAAGCCTCTGCTTTTTCTTGTTAGCTTTCCTTCTTGAAGTCATAGGTTTTCAGATAGTTTTGTGATTGTAAAAATGTAACCAGTATTCATACACTGACTTGCTTTTTCTAATGAATATTATAGCTTCTGGGGATATAAATGCCCTTGTAAAATTTCTGTAACAATCTTTCACTGGAAGAATTTCTTTTTTGAACATGGAATATAAAATAGAAATATAATTTTAGCAATATGCTTCCTTTATTGTAAAATAATTTTTTTTTTTTCACACAGTGGATGACCACATTTTTTACTTCTAAAATAATAATAATAAAAAGCTGTTGATTTTATGGGTAACATTGCAGAAAACCAGTTGCTTTTGTATTAGAGGCCACATGCTTACTGATTTTCCTTTTGTGAGCAGTGTGCATGTGTGTTACTGCAATTGGTGAGTTACGCATAGTGTCATATAGTGAAGACAATATTACTGCTTGCACATCTTATATTGCTATGGATAGAATCATGTAAGATTGAAGTGGCCTTCACAAATAGAAAGTCAAAACAATGTTGTTAGTGTCTCAAGTATTTTTATTAGATGTGGGTCAGCAAAATCATCTGTTTAATTCCTCTAAATGCCTTAATGAAGTTAAACAAAAATTGTTTTACTCACACGGGTAATATTTGAGGTACCATTTGTCTACTTTACCTTGGTGGTTAGTTATAGTAAATAGGTATGCTGCTATATATATAATAAAAGCCTAAACCACAGTTAAATTAATTTGACTGAGATGGTATGTATTCAGTGAGGCACAGAATTATGGTATGAACTGCTAGTTTCTGTGACACTTCTGAAATAAGAAATCCAAAGTAGTTCGCTTAGATGTGAAAGGCTGGTTTCAGCATAGTTTTTCTGATGTATGTGTAGCACAAGGAAATAACTTGGTGAGATATTAAACTTGGAGAATGTGGTATTGTGGCCGGAAAAGCCATGTGACTTTTCACATTTCATTTTAAAGAAAATTATCTCTGCTCAGATAATTTTTTTTTTAAATCTAGTGAGGTTATTTAGTTCTGGACGTTGCTGCTTTTCCTGTGCTCAACAAAAAAACAGACGGTTTAACTGAGCTTCTTGTGGCACTGTGTTTACTGTGATCTTAAAGGACTCAATGTGAGTACATGCACTGTTTCAATACTAATACCCTGTTTCTAGGAGCTGAATACAGGTGATATTTGGAATCTAACATGCCTCTAGCAGTGCCTACAGGCTGGATCGGAGTCCTATTGTGCTGAATGCTGTTCAAACAAGTAGTAAAAGCCAGTCCCTGCCTTTACAAGATTATAAACTAAACAGGATGGTAGGCAAAGGATGGAAATACAATTTAAACATTAGCTTGGGCAAGTCAGAGCAGATCAGCAGCCAAAGAAGGAATGAAATCCTGGAATATGTCTGCAATATGATGTCATGTTAGATATTTGCAGTGAAGAGTGAATGTCCACATTAGTACATCTATTTGATCCCAGTCACAGTATAGGTACACTGTGCCAAGGCTAATTAGTGTGGTATTAACTTACTCTGAATGTTTTACTGCTTCTTGGACAAATGTTACCCTAGTTCATAGCTCAGTGACTCCTTGACTATATTGATATTACTTGAAAGAAACTTTTTGTTTCCATTTTCCCAAGTTTTTAGTAGAGAGTCTCATATTTGCATTCTTGTTCAAAACATGCCAGAGGCTTTTTTCTGTAATTCCAAGGGAGCTTAATTTTGCAGGAAAGACAGCCCAACTTGCAGCTTTTATATAGCACCTACCTTGAGTGCTACCACCAGAATGTACTTGTGCTTGACCAAAGACAACAAAATTAATGTGTTTGTCTGCTTAGAGGTAAGATTGACATATAATGAATGCTTTACATAATTTGGAAGAGCTTACTGAGGAACTAAGATTCTCTTTAAAACTTGTAGGTGTAATGCTGTGCTAATGAATCTTCAATGTGAGTTCAGGCATCCTCATCAGCAACATAATTTATACAAAAGCTCCAGTGTGTTCTGGAAAACATTTTTGGTAAATATTTTGCTTACAGATATTGAAGCTGTATCTGCTCAGTACAGTACCAGGGTACTGGTTGTAGGCATGTCCCACTTTTTAACCTGTGTTCCAGTCTCTGGATGGGCAGTTTCCTCTTCCTTTTTTTCCTCTTTCCTTTTCTCTTTTTCCTTTTACCTTTTTGTTTTGGTTTGGTTTGTTTTTCATCTTTGTTTCTTTTTATTTTTTTTTCTTTTTTCTTTTTCTTTTCTATTCCTTTTCACTAGGGAGGAGTTTTGCTTTCTCCCTGTCTGGCTAATTATTAGGACTTAAAATAGCCTTGTGGAAAAGAAATAAAAGTACTATCACATCAGTATAGTATCAAACTATAGCCTCTTAAAACAGCATAAGTACCTATTTGTGCTATCTGTGTGTTCTGGTAGATTGCTCATAAGAACAAAAGGTATGGAGCGTGTGGAGCAGAGAGAGAGGAAAGAAAATAATCTAGAAGAAAAAACCTAGTTCAAATCATACTTGGAGATAGTAGAAAACCAAAAGAGAATGTTGAAGCTAAAATTAGCTGTTCAAATTAGTATCTTCAAGCTATCTTGAAAATGTTTGGTCTATACTCTTAAACAAAGGGTCTGACACAATTTGGCCCAGAGGTAAAACAAAGAACAATCTCCAAGATGTTATTATTAATGAAGATTTCAGCTTGCTCATGTAGATTTGTCTTTGCAGTCACATTCTGTAAAAGTTGTTCAGTGATTGACCTGGTATTAAAATGTTCATCAAGGATGCATGTATGGATAGTCATAGCAAGAGAGCATCTACACTTGTATATATGCAGAAAAGCACAAGCAAAATGATACTTGTCGTTTGTGTGTATATGCATTTTCAGGATCATGGACAGGATTGCTTTGGTATTATTGTATCATGATTATTGCATCTGAACTTTGTGCATGTGAAAAAGTAATATGCTGGTCCTGTGTTCTGGATGTATTTAAATTTTCAGGCAGTAACACAAATATTTTCTTCAAGTAGCATAGCTCCTGGCTCATGTACAGTGAACACACTGTTCCTTCAGGGGCTTGCTGGAACTTGCTGTTCTCAGTATGAGAAATGATGGTGTTCTTTGCATTAAATAATTTCCCAGCAAATTTTACCTGTCACAGTGATTTTGAGAGCTAGCAAAGCTCAGCCTTGCTGTAGCCTGGAATCTAAATTACAGCCCATAGATAGCCTGTCAGCTTTCTTAATACACTGTATCCTAAGTATAATCTCATTTATTATCTGCAGTTCAGCCAAACCAAGGTAGACCAAAATTTTTTTCAATCTTTAATGTTGGAGACCCTTAAGTAAGGACTGCAAGTACATAATTTGTAGGTTGCCAAACTAAAAAAAGAAAATTGTTCTAGTTCAGTAATGGTTTTGAAAATACGGTAGAAGAAATAAAAGCTTGTTGTGCCTTATCTGTATGGAATCAGTTGTGCACATTTTATTTATTTATTTATTTTTAAGGTGTGGATGACAAATATTTTCTTCGTACTTGATGTATATTTGTAAGTGATTTGAGGGCAAGTCAAGTCCTGGAGTGGAAGAAGGTGAAAGGTGGCTTTCTGGCCTTTGACAGAAGAGGATCTAGATGGAGCAAAAGGGCTCTGCTGTATAAGATGAACAGGCAAAGCTTGAAAGCAGTTTTATACCCAGCCCTACTGGAAAACCAGAATATTGAGAACATGAGGTAAGCCTGCCTTTAAAAATGATTAATCAAATCTGTGTTTGTCCATGGTTGTAGTTATCCCCAAAAGCTCTCCTATACCTTAAGCATTCTAGCTACTATTTTAAAAATTGCAGGTGGTTACAGCACATAAACATCTGGTACTGTAGGGAAAAGCAATACAGCTGACCTTGCTATGCTGATTTTCAATATGTTATTAAAAGAGTTTCCAGGAATAGCTGGATTTCCCTGTGTTCCAACCTTTTAGCAAATGCAATTAAAGAAGGTTTTTCATTCTATCCTAAAGTTTTGAAAATGTGGGCCCTTACTTAATAGTAAACTGTTTATCGTAGTTATTTTCACAGTATTAAAAAATGGTGTTTTTTAATGAGATTATATACCCTCAGAACAGAGTTAATGTTTGGTTGTAAATGTATAAAAATTTACAAGAAAAACTGAAAATTGAATTTTGGTCATGGTGATTTTTCTTGTTTTTAAATCCTAAATATAAAATTTCGTGCAACCTCTATATATATAAAAATAGAATTATTTTTTAAATCAACTTTTAGCAGTTAAGAAGTTGAAATATAGTTTGTGTATTCTTTATGTTATATTCTATGTTTCTCATCCTCCATCAGCTCTTTGAGATCTGAGCACTGATGTGAAGAATTTTAGATTTGCTAATTTACAGCCAAGGAGTCTGCATTGATTTCTATCCTTCTGCTTCTTCTTTCCTGCCTCACAAGTAAAGTGACATAGAACACAAGATGTATTGATATGACAGATGTTTTCCACTTTCTTCATTCTCAGTAATACATATCCGACGTAAAATTATTTAGTGGGTAGGTATTTATGTGTACAATCCATCATTTAGATAGAGAAAACTATAAAATGCAAATTATACCAGGAACCACACTTAAAAATTAAATTGAGGTCCGGATTTTTAATATATGCCCTTTTCAGAAGCTGCATACTGTATGCAGATTCAGGGCAGCTCATACAGAACTTTGAACATGTGTGGCTCATATAATTTAACAGATGGTAAGATCCGTGATGTCCCAGGCATTTGTGATGCTGCATGGTGTCTGATGCAAATGTGTTTGTACCTCCACCTATCTTTGACTACTAAAATGAATGGCATTGCTCCATATAAAAATTTCTATCAGTACATCATCCTTGGACTTCAGGGATATAAAATCTGTTATTTGCCTCTGTTGTCTCCATGTAACTGCTTCCTATCATTTAATTTTTAAGATATTTAATTATGAAGAGAATGTAATGCTGTAAGTCACTAGCCTTAGAATCATAGAATCATAGAATCGGCAGGGTTGGAAGGGACCTCAGAGATCATCAAGTCCAACTTTTGATCCACTACTGCTGTGGTTACCAGCCCATGGCACTGAGTGCCACATCCAGTCTCTTTTTAAATATCTCCAGCAACAGAGAATCCACTACTTCCCTGGGCAGCCCATTCCAATGTCTGATCACCCTCTCCGTGAAGAAATTCTTTCTAATATCCAACCTAGACTTCCCCTGGCACAACTTAAGTCCATGCCCTCTTGTCTTGTTGAAAGTTGCCTGGGAGAAGAGCCCAACCCCCCCCCTGGCTCCAGCCTCCTTTCAGGGAGTTGTAGAGAGCGATGAGGTCTCCCCTGAGCCTCCTCTTCTCCAGGCTGAACACCCCCAGCTCCCTCAGCCTCTCCTCACAGGACTTGTGCTGGAGTCCCTTCACCAGCCTGGTTGCCCTCCTTTGGACCTGCTCCAGGACCTCAATCTCCTTCCTGAACTGAGGGGCCCAGAACTGGACACAGGACTCGAGCTGTGGCCTCACCAGGGCTGAGTACAGGGGCAGAATCACTTCCCTGGACCGCTGGCCACGCTGTTCCTGATCCAGGCCAGGATGCCATTGGCCTTCTTGGCCACCTGGGCACACTGCTGGCTCCTGTTCAGCTTCCTGTCAATCCAGACTCCCAGGTCCCTTTCTGCCTGGCTGCTCTCAGCCACTCTGTGCCCAGCCTGTAGCAGACTCCTGCATAGTGGATATAGCTCCTCATGTGTGTATTAAAGTAAACAAAACAATTAATTAAGACCTGAAAAGGCCATTTATCAGTCTGCTGTACATCAATTATTAATGTATATAATAATATGTATAAACTAATTTTAATAATATCTACGACACTAATATACAATATACAATATATAAAATAATATATAATATATAATATACAATATATAATATATAATGTATAACATGTAATATATAATATGTAATATATAATATATAATAAATATATAATATATAGTATATATTACATAATACATAATATATATCAGTCAATATACACATATAATATATATCAATCATTTGTTAGTATCAATATGCTAATGTCGAGCTAATTGACATTGTGGATTTTTTTTTCATTCAAACATAAATCTCTCTGTTCAAAAAACATCTGTTGCCATGAATAATCTGTTCAAGTTTTTATTGGATGAAGCCAGATATCCCCAATGACAAAACAAAGTTTGAGAACAAAACCCCCAGTCATTACAGCCATTTCCTGAAGCCTTCTCACAGAAATAATACTAAGGCCCTTTATTCAAACATTCAGATTGAACTGCCTAGCTGTGGGAATACCAACATATAGGAGAACCCATGGGAAGCACAACAACATGCAAGTTGTGCAAAAGGTGCAATGTGGATGGAGTGAATGGCAGTCTTCCAACTACATTTCCATGCAAGAGAAATAATGGAAAAAAAGTAGCACTAGCAAAGAGCTACATCAGTGTACTTAGGTTACATGGCCTTTTATGTCCAGGTTTGGAGTGAAATATGAGAATAGAGCAATAGTAGAAAGGCAAGAAAGGCAGTTT
The DNA here is from genome assembly GCA_023637945.1 of Phaethornis superciliosus. NCBI lineage: Eukaryota > Metazoa > Chordata > Aves > Apodiformes > Trochilidae > Phaethornis > Phaethornis superciliosus. The sequence continues at coordinate 52,843,046 of JAJQWJ010000004.1, forward strand.
TCTGTATGGTGTTTAGCAACATTTGTGGGTGGGCTTAGCAGGGTGGGAGAAGAATATGGAAAGGTATGAAATAATGCTTTCAGAAGCCATCACTTAAAAAGTCAGGAAATGTCTACTTTTGCAACTTATTAGATTGAGAGGTTTGAAGGTGATGCTTTATGGCCTGAAGACTTGGCTTTTCTAGAGGTCTACAGTAGCTTTTTTCTGAAGTGCTACACTTACGTGCTGTTTTAACAAAAGCAGAATTACTTACTTTTGGCTATTATTTCCTGTAGCCTTAGCTCCTGACCATTATTTCTATCTCTTACTAAATCTGACTGAAGCTTAAGAGAAAAATAGCACCTTCAAGGTCTGTTATGAATGTGTGAAAAAATAACTGTAAATACTTTTCAGCACTGGCTAAGAGTGTAAGTTTTTTAATATAATCCCTAGTTTTAGATACTCTGGGTTCATCTCAACTAATAAGAGTGTTACTTTTAAAATTCCCCTTTTCACTGAGGATGCTTTTCATTTTCAGGTTTTGTGGCAGAGATAACATAGTTTCTGCTTGCAGAAATATTAAGCCATATACCCTGTGTGTTTTATTAGTTTTAAGACAGCCTATTCTAAAAAAAAAAAAAAACAACAAACCAAACAAACCCAGAAAAACACTTATTTTCTTCTCTGCTTATTCTCCTTGGAATCTGGCTGCTTACTATCTTTCCTGATCACAATTTGCTGCAAGTAGGCTATTAGAAGTTAGAACTGTGGTTTCCTGATGCTAAGCAGAATGTATGTTGCTGCAGGGTTTTTTGTTTTGTTTTTTGTTTTTTATTTTTGGTGGGGTTTTTTGTTTTTTGTTTTTTCATTTTGTTTTGTTTTTTTGTTGGTGGCTTTTTGTTTTTTTGTTTTTTTGTTTTTTTACTGGTAGCTGTTTTGTAAGAATGCACAGTTGGAATCTAGTAAAGCATGGATGAAGTTTACTTATGAACTTGAGGCTATGCAACCACCCATATGCAGCTCTGGGTCCCATGGCAAGAAAGTATTTCAGGCTTCATTTATTTGTTTATCATTCCACTCCACATAACCATCTCCCTAGTGGAAAGTATCTAAAATGATGTTGAAATTATTTTCTTGCAGAAAATTTCCTGCAGGTGAATTTTTTGTAGTACAAAATATAATACATCCAGTCTGCTCTGGAGTCTGGCAGAGCAAAAAATCCAGCCTGGGGCAGTAAAGGGTGGAGGAAGACAAATCTAGTGAAATCTTGTCTGTTCATACTGGTAGTAGTAACACCAAGTGCAATCCCTCAATACTGTTCCAGATACCATGCTTTGTCCCCCTGTAGTCCCAAGCCAAGAAATACTTGCCATTCTCCTTGGGAGGTCAGTGGTCCAGGGTTCAAACTTGCAACCCCAGCCACCTTCTGCCTTGCTTTCAGGAGTACAGGTCTGTCCGCTTGTGCTTACTCATCGTGCTACCGCGTTGTGTTTTGTCTGGGTAACTTAGCCGGCTCCCTACAGCAGTGACCAGCTTCCTGGTCGGCTTTCTGCACGCTGGGGCGAGCAGTTCCTCCGCGGGGAAGCTGAAGAACAGTTTTCTGAAGAAAACCCTACAGGTAAGAGCAACTATTCTCCACAGAGCAGGACACTGTGTGTGCTTTCCCTCTCTGGGACATACGCTGCGTGGGATGTACGCTGGCTGGAACGCCTGCTGGGTCCTTCTTGCAGAGGCTTGTGTGCTTGGGCTGCAATAGCTTTGAGTAGAGGCTGCAGATACCCAGTGTGACCGCAGGGCTGTGGCTCTAGGCCAACCCCCTTTCCTTAGCTGCCTTGCTTACAAGAGATTTGGGAGTGCTGTGTGCAAATAGATTTAAGAAAACTTGGAGGTAGAAGCTCTGCAAGCCCATCGAGTCGTTTACATTTAGGATACATCAAGACGGAACAAAGAAACAGCACAAAACATTTTGAAGTATACAAGAATTGAGGCTAATGCATTTAAGTGGAGTTACCTGCTTGAAATTAGGCCCTAGTGTCCTTGCTGTCTTGCTTTAGTAATGCATTTTAGAGTTTTACAGAGAAGAGTTTGAAAAATGCCACTTTTACTCTCTTTTGTAGCTTGCACAATTTTTATATAAAGCTTTTAGTTTTTGCTCTTGATCCTAAGGATGATCTTTTCAGCAGTTTGTATTTGCTTAGTTTTTAACAAATATCTTTACACTCTCATGTATCTGTCAATCCAATACTACACATGTACTTTAATTTAGATGAAGTTTCCCTCTCCTGTGTGTAAAACATCTAATGCTGCATTGGTTGATAGGCACATGTAATAAAAATTCAAATATCCATATGGATGATTCCTTAGGAACTCTGGAACAACATGATGATATTGCTTGATCAAGGCAATCCATGAACAGACAGGCTGTGAAAATAAAAATACACATGAAATACCACCAGGTGAAATAAATCTGACCTTGAAGCTACTATTGAACAACTGAATTTTACAGCTGCCACTTCGTGTATATAGTCTTGCTGACACACACACTGAATATTTTAAACTGTGCTATACTCTATAATAATCAGATATTCACTAGTGACTGAATTAAAGGACAGCTGAATTGAGAGGCAAATCAAGTAGTTTCAATAGAATGACATTTTATAATAATTAGTTGGTTTTATTATTCCTGATTTTTCCACAGTTGCTACTTAAACTCATTTTCTCACCAATCAGATTTGGAAATGATCACCTGTCAAACAGTAATTTTAGAATTACATTACACTTTCATTAATAAAATTCACTGAAAGCACTTACATAAAACCATACAAATCATCAAATTGCAAATAGTCTATTTTAAAAGCATCACAGTGCTAAAAGCATTTATAATATTAATATGTCCACAAAATTACATTTTAACTTGATAATTTTAAAACCTCTAGAATTAAACACAGACAGTTTCATAGTGAAACTTTAAGGGCCATGAGATTTGAAGAAAGCAGAAATGTAAAACAGCATTGGATTATGACATGTGCTCTGCAGCTGGTCCCCACCAATTTAGATTTGGATGTTTGGAATCAAAATCACAGATCACAGAAAATATGAAACTATAGCAAAATTTTAGGACTACTGCTGCCAGTTGATCCTGTGCAGATGATTCAGTGACAGAAAGGGAATGGATGTATTCATCAGTTTCAGTTGTGCTTGCTGCCTTGAGGCAGTCCTCCTTAAGGGACACTGGAATTCTGGGTTTATCTTCAGATTTTCAGGAGATTTTCAGCCTGGAGAATATGTGGCTTTGGAGAGGCCTTATTGTGGCCTTTCAATAAATAAGGGTGGCTTAGAAGAAAGACAGATCTTTTTGCCAGAGCCTGTAGTGACAGGGTAAGGGCCAATGGTTTAAAGTGAAAGTTAGTAGGTTTAGACTGGGTATAAGGAAGCAAGAGATTCTTCACTGTGAAGGTGGTCAGCCACTGGCATACACAGATTGTCCATGGAAGCTGCAGCTGCTCCATCCCTGGAAATATTCAAGGCCAGGTGGATGAGACTAGGAGCAGCCTGATATAGTGAGAGGTGTCCCTGCACGTGGCAGGGGAACTAGATGATCTTTAAGATCCCATCCAATGCAAACCATTCTGAGACTGATTATGATCGGAAGGTTATACCTGTGTCTGTGTCTCCACTTATCTCTTTTCTCCCTGTGTATCAATCCAGTCATCACTTGTAGGAGCCTCTCCTATATTTCTCTATGCCAGTCTGTGGTAGCTTTCCCCCTCTCCTAGTTAACTAGCCATTTTGATTCCTGTTCCTACTTCCTTTTCTCTGTTTTTCCAACTTAACCTTTCAGTCTCAGTCTTTCTTTTGCTCATGCAAAATCAAAATTGATCTTGTAGTACTGAGGAGACTTGTTGTGGAGGAGACCACATCAGTAGTAGTGAGTGTAGTACTGAGGAGACCTGTGTTTGCTTTGTAACTGGGATGTCAGTCCACTACAATTCTCCAGCTTTAGACATGAGAATGGTTTAACCTTTTCACTCCCTGTGTACCCAGCATAAGATAGATGTGATACCTGCTAGAGTTGAGACAGGACAGAATATGGTCACTCAATCCAAGTCTTCTGAAAAATCATCTGCAGAACTTGGTCCTTGTAGCGCATGTGTGAAATTATTTTTTTTTTCCTCTTCCTCTCACAGGATTTATTATTTAGGGATATTTACAGGGATAGCTGAAAGAACATCTCTGATGTGCTTCATAAATCCAAATTCTCCTTTCATTGCTTTCTCCAGATTAACTGAATGTTGTGGCTAACCTGTGTCACAGAAATTCAGTTTGAAGTAAACATCTGCTAAGGGAAATTCCAAATCAAAAATGAAGTTTGGCAGCATTTATCAACAACTGAAAATATGAGAAAGTGTAAAGGCATTTTATCTGAAGTGTCACTGGATGTTGGCTAGCAGGCCTTATCTCATGATCTTTGTGTAGTTATTTTTGTAAAGGATGACAAGACAGATGTTTGTTTCTTCAGAGAGTGGCAGGAAGTGATGCACCTGGTGCTGCTTGAAAATACGATAAGGCTAGGCTAGACAGTGGCCAGCTTCATGGTGAGGAACCATGGCAGCTCTGGCAGTATTTGCTGCCTTACTTTCGTCTGTAGCTGGGAGTCTGTTTACACAGCCTCCCCTAGGCCAGAACAGGTGTGTTCATGTTGTTATCTGACAAAGCATATCTGCATACCAGCATTGGTCTGGCTTGAGATGCAGCTGACCATCTGGACCCTGAATTTTCAAAGGATTCTTTCCAAATCAGTCTTAGCATTCTCCTCTGCTTTTTATTCATCTGGTTTTAATTCTGTTTCTTGGGAAATATGTTGCTGATGTGTATAGGACAGATTCTGTACAGCACAATTTTTTTCATCTTTAATACAAAGCTGTTTTAGAAAGCAAAATATTATTATTTTTAATCTAAACATAGTTTTTAAGATTTGCTAGACAAGCTAAAATAAAAGTATATCTCCCAACTTAGATGTGAATTGATAAGCATTTTTAAAAGCTTGGCACAAGCTTTTCAAAGCAAATGGTAGTTTTAAAATCAGGCCTATGGGTTTAATATCAAACAGCAATTTTTTAAAGGAAGTTTTGCAAATATTATGTAAATTACTATTTTATAAAAATCATGTAACAGAGAGAATTACAGAATAGTTGTTTCTGGACAGCCCCTCTGGAGATGATTTAACCCATCCCTTTGCTCAAAGCCGAGTCACCTAGAGCAGGTTGCCTAGGGCCATGTTAAGGCAGGTACTTACTATAATATTTATTTATTTATAAATAAATAATATTTATAATATTTATAAATAAATATTATATTTATAATATTTATTATTCTTTTGCTATTTTTATATTATCAAATGTTTTTCCCATTTAAGTCAAGCAACACATGAAGTTGCCTATCATAGCCTGTTTGCCTATGATAGACTTCCTTTTGTAGAAAAATATTTTTCCAGATTATTTGTCTTCATGATAAGAAGATGACCTTGTCCCCCTTTCACAAAAAGAACACAGGAAGATCTCAGGCTGTGGAAACAGGGCAGTTTGAAAATTCTTTTGAAAGTAAATTTGAAAAAATAATTGCCTCAGGGCTCACCCAGTCGTCACAAACACATTGTCTTGAGAACAACATGATGTCTACAAAATAAACAGTGTTTACAATAAGTAATAGGGAGTTTTGACTTGGGCCAGCAAAAACTGGTGCAAACAGGAAAGAAAAAGAATATGTATCCAAGCTTATCCCCGAATAGTTTGTATAATAAAGGTTATTTTTTTAAAGTATGTACCTGTAGAAGGAGAAAATTTATTATTTGTTGACAAAAAGATACAAGTTTTACAGAACTTTGTATGTATTTCTATAGTAAAAACACATATTGCCATACTGAGAAGAACGCGGCAGTAAATACTTGGATATTTACCTATCGTGGAGTGTGAGTGCTGCCTGCCTTAGTTTTCTCTTTACTTTCTTTCTTCTTTCTTTATTTAATGTTTGTGTATTTTACACTTGTTGGCATTTATAGCTACTCAGGTTAATCTCAATGAACTCTTTGTCTAGATATTTGACTATGCAAAAGAATGGTGATCTAACGGTTGAAACGCTTGGAATAAATCTCTTGCACAATAGCTGGTAATGTAAATATATTAAAATATTACTTCTTTGATTACATTAAAAGTTACAGATATTTGGAATATGTTGTAGGGTGAAACTGAAAATCAAATGAAGAGCTGTACTGAGCAACATGATCTATTTAGATGTTTTTTATTATGAAAATAATGCAACAGTTGGGAGCAAATCAATATCCTGCAAGAATGTCTCATGTCATCAGGTAGTGAATTAATGTATAAATCCTTTGCAATGTCTATGTCCCAGCTGTGTTTTGCCAGAACATTTTGGAGGATTCTTTTTTTGTATGCAAGACCACTTCTCCCACTGCTGAGTGCTCCCTTTAGTGATGTTATTATATCAGATAAGATTGCTTCCCTGCATTGACTGCTGATGATCCCTTCAGTAGGACAGCCTCTACAACCTCTCTGGGCCATCTGTGCCTGTGTACAGTCACCACCACAGTAACAAAGTGTTTCCTGTGTTTCAGTTTGGGCCCATTGCCTCTTGTCCTGTCAATGGGAAGAGCCTAGTTCTGTCCCCTCTGCACCCTCTCTTCACATATTTGAACATCTTCATGAGATACCTTGGGCCTTCTCCAGGATGAACAGACCCAGATCTGTCAGCCTGTTGCCCTCTTCCTCTGGCAGGTGCTCCTGTCTGTAAGACCTATTTACAGTAAGGACACATTGCTGGTTCATGTTCAAGGTGGTGAGTGTCCTCCAGGACACCCAGACCTCTGAAGACCTGAGAGCCCTTAGATGCAGAAACACTGACTGAGGGCCTTGCAGGCTGCAGGGGTTCACTACTTGCAGGTCATGGGAGAGCCCTTGCAGGCTGGTCGATAAAGCTTGGGGGTTGCCCATCAGTGTGAAGGGATGCTGTCCAGGGGCTGGGGATGCTGCTCAGGAGCTGTGTACATGTGTGAGACTCCTCATTGTCTGTCTTCAGGAAGGCCTCATAGTGTTGGAATGGGATGAGTCCCATTGAATGAGGAAGGAAACAGTGGACTTGGAAATTCCACATCTCTTGTTCAAATGCCTCTTTTTGTGAAATAATGTCTTTCTGACCACCATTGGTACCTACTTTCAAGTTAGAAATAGTTTTATTTTAAAACTATGACCCCAGAATGGAGTATGTTGGAAGGGTTCTCTGGACGTCTTCTTGTCCTCCTTCCCTGCTCAAGCAGTGAGAGGCAGAGCAGCTTGCTCAGGAGGCCCCAGGGCTGTCATGGCACGTGGACTAGCAGTCTTCAGGGCCCACTGCTGTTCAGAGGATTTGGACAGGCCTGTGATGATGCTTGGAGGCATCCAGGTGACGGCAAAGGCTACAGCACCACCATGCTGCTGCAGAGGAGGGGTGGTGCAGCTGGGCAGGTGCTAACCTGAGGCCTGCTGGGTGGGGGGCATTGGAGGGCTCTGGGGCTGTGTCACCCCACCGCACTTACACCCAACTCTGCAGGCCCCTTCTCCCAGCAGCATGGCTGGTGTTACTGGGTCCCCAGCCCAGGTGGTAGTGGTGGTATTCCCTGGCTATGGTCCTCCACCAGTGGGTGGCCAAGCCAACCATATACTCTTGGTAGTTGTCATCCACACTCACTTCTGTGTGTGACTTGTGTAGGACAAAGTGGAAAGGCTTCCTGCAGAGCAAGCAGGCAGCTCTTGTGGTGGCCCACTGCCAGATGCAGCCAAATCTGAAGCTGTGGCACCAAGTGTTGTCATAGGGTGCATCATTCACCTCACCCAGGCAGATAGGGCGCAGGCTGCCTGATACAATCTCTCACCATCCTGCCCGCTCAGTCCTAATAAAGCATCCTGACTCAGCTTCTCTGGGGGCTGTCACAGGAGAAGGACTCACACGTAATGTCCACCAGAAACTACCAGAGTTCACAGAATTGTTGACATTGACAGGAGTCTGTGGAGGCCATCTTGTGAAGCCCAAATGCTCAGGCAGGTACTCCGAGACTTCATTGCCCAGGACCACATCCAAATAATTTCCTAGTGTGCTCAAGGAAGGAGACTGCACAACCTCCCTGGACAACCTGTTCCAACCCTCAGACACCCTCACAATAAAAACCACTTGTATTTCAGATTGTGCCCATTGTTTCTTTTTCTCTGGGAACCACTGGGAAACTCCTCTTCTCTATATGGAACAGCCCCACCTATCTCTGCTTTTCTTCCTCTGGGATGCTTCAGTCAGTTCACCGTCTTACTAGCCCTCCATTGGACTTTGTCCCATATTTTCTTATGGATGTTGCTGAGGTGTTTGACAAAGGTTCTTAAACCCCTTTTTTAAAGGTTAGATATTTGAGGTTCTTATCAAATCTCAAATAACTGGAACAATAAGGGAAATCAAAATATTACCTTATCACCTACTCAGATTTTTGATAGAAATGAAGTGGAATAATGAAGTAAATTTTCTGAATGGTATGAATAGGATAACACAATTAAACAAGTTCTGATGTTGCAGTCTGTGATTATAAATGGAATAATTTCTTCCTCATATTTTCCAATTCTCAACACTTCAGATTCAAGGAAACATACTTCTTTGGCCTGTGCCAAATTGCTTGTAGGCCACAAGCTATTAATATTATTAAAGTCTTTAAAGGGTCACCTCCAGGATGCAATGAAGATTGTAATGGTGTGCTCCAGTGCTTCCTATGAGTCCTCCAGAAGTGTGAAATCATCTCAGCTAGAATTTATTTAGCAGCAAGAGAACCTGTAAAGATGAAAAGAGAGTCTAATAGAATTGATATTTTGAGGAGCATTTTCCATTGAGTGGAAGATTCCGTGAGGGAAAAAGTTAATTTTAACTCATATACAGGATATCCTTGTGAGTTAATTCTCAGTATTACATTTTGTGAATATGTTTAAATGGACATTAAGGATTTTTGCCTGCAGGTAGCAATATTGATCCTGTTTGTATTTTATTGTGGGTTCTCCCCTGCATTTTATTCTTGTCTGCTTCAAGAAAAAAAGCTAGCTAAAGTTTTACCTTTTCCCCAAAGTTCAGATGAGATCTCCTCTCAGTAAGTGAAGTTGATGTTTTGAGTAAAATAGATATGCCAGAAAAGGAAAGTGTGTAGTTGCCCTTTTCTGTTAGAAGAATATTTCTGAAAAATACAGAAGTCTTTGGCTTGGGGGGAGCTTGTTTAAGGATAATGTTCTGATTTGTGAGGTTACTTGTTGCTCATCACTGCAACAAGAGTGAGACTGTAAGAAAACTTCATAGCATTTAAATGAGTTAAACTCTGCTTTCAGTGGGCATAGTGGGTAATCCTCTTGAGAATTTTTCCTCAAAATTGTCAAATGTAGATTTTGCTACCTGGCGCCAGGTCTTGCAGGCCCTGAGAAATGCATTGAATAGGGTTGAGTGGGGTCATTGACTAAAGCAAAGGGGATTGCTATGTTTCTTCACTTATTATGAAGATGCTTCTGAATTCACTCAAGTGCTCTCAGAACTAATTATTTTTTTCCACTACTGCCTTTTGCTTAAAATGCATTGAGGAGAAAAAGCACTTCAGATATGCTAGATAGAGTAATCCCTAATTTCTCCTTCTTTTTAGGACTGCCTAGGTATTTAGACTAACATTTTTATATTATTGTACCCCTTGCTTATTCTTTGATACAACAAGTCTGAAATGTATCCTTCGTAAATTTCCTGATTTCATGCTGGAACCTGGCTTTGAAGGCAGCTATCATGCTACAGGCTGAAGGAGTGAGGTGAAAGCTAAGAAAAGCATATGATATGTTACCAGTGGGAGAAGAGGTAATGCTGCATGAACAAAAATTCAATAAATGTATTCTGTGGTGAGGTGAGATCCTCAAAATGAACCATATGGTGGTGGTGGCCATGTGCTCCACAGTGTTTAGAAATCCTGTATTGTGGGAACAAATAGGAACTGACAGTGCATGGTGGAAATGTGATTACAAAGAGGTAGAGTCACCTGACTGAGAACTGAACGTGGTTTTCAGCCTTCTGTAAAATGCAAATAAGTTGGCAGTTGGTCCAGAAAGGAAAGCAATAGTCTATATCTGAGAAGAAAATGGGTTTACACACATTGGCACTGTGTATTGTCTGTGTACTTTAAACATGCTATACACGTGTGCATGGGGTCTTCTTCAGATGCTGCCTCTAAAGATTGTGTACAAGTAATTGTGGTAAATAGCCTAAGGTGAGAACTCCAAGGTTGCGCATCAGGCAGATGTATAAGGATTTGTCAATTATGGCTTATTTTGTGAGTAACAGTGTAAATCTTCTAGTAGAAAATATCCAATACATTCAAACTTGATGAGAGCAGTTCTGAAAAACATAGCATCAAGAAATTTAGGGATGCTTAACCTGTAAGCAGAAGTTAATGATACAGAGAACAATTTCAGTAAACAGTTCATAAGCAAGACACTGAGTTTGACTTTCTAGAATGCAGAAATGACCCTGTAAATGCAATGTAGGCTTTTAGTAGTATGCTTAGACATAAGGTATTATGAAGCCAAGAGGCAATAACTCTCTTATATACCCTTGTTATATACCCTATATAACTCTGCATATACTCTTGATGTGAAAAAGCCTTTGTTTGTTTATGTGGAGTTTCTTTTCCTTATTTTTTTTCGCCAATTCAGTGTGAGAAAGTTGGATGAAGCAGACTCTGAAAAAAAATGTTTCAAGCTAATTGCAAGGTAGAAAACAAAGATGACATAAGCTAGTGGAGGCAATTTTGTTGCTAGTTTCAACACTTTTAAAGAGAGAGTGACATTTGCACTAAAACATAGATGTGTATTTTCTTGACCAAAAATGAGGATCAGGAACTTCATGCACTGGAAACTTGCATGTTATGGTCTGTGTTCTCTTTGTTTAGCTACACTTCATCCACGCAATTTTATTATGAGTTGGGGTACCTGTCAAGATGGTGCCATGTAGGGTTAAACAAGAGAGACCAGTATATGAAGCTGCTCAGGGATAAAGGCCTGTGTTCACTGATGTTTCAGTTTGATATATTTTTTTGATTGGGGAAGTTTTCTAAACTTGGCTTTAGCCAAGTACTGAAGGGTGCCTTCAACTGTCTATACAGAGTCACCCACACAAGAAAATTTTATGCTATCTTTTCACATTTTAAAGCGTTCGAAGATTAAAACTATGTATTCCTGTAAACAGGAATTTGTGCTCCTGTTTTCCTTGAAAAAGCTTATTAGTCCCTTATTTGTACAGTTAGGTGCCTAGCTAAATTTTAAAAATATTCTTATTATGGCAAAAGTAATGGGTATGTGTGTTGGCAAAAGACACAGGAGACACTAGATAGGAAAAGTGCACTTAAATTAAAGATACTTATCTTCCTGGCAGTGCAAAGTTTTTGTTACGCATCTTCTGCAAGAAAATCCATGAAATTTATTAATAATGCATTTTTAAGTGTTTCTGGCTTAGCTGGCATTGCTCAATGACTTTTTGATTTAACAGACATGAGTAAGAATAATTCAAGTAAATCTGGTTATCTGCAGAGAAAATTTGAAAAATAGTAATTTATTTTCATGTGGTATCCTTCAAGTTCATTAACCATTTATTAAAATTGAGAGCAAATATCAGTAAAAAAATAATTTCTAATGTGTGGCTTGTGAAATTACACTTACCTTTATGCCTTGCCCCACAGTAACTTAAAATTGGTATTTTTTCAGTGAATATTCTCAAGCTGTTTATAAGCAAGTATGACCAGTCCCACAAACTGATAGAATGTATTTTGTACCAACAAAGCATAATCTTATTTTGACAGCAGAAAATTAAAAATGAAATCACTATTAAGAAGAAATATTATTAAAGAAGAAATATAATTAAAGAAAAATGAAATCTTGCCAAATAGAAGAGTGCTATATTTATGACATAATTAACAAAATAAGACTGTTCACTTGTAAGGTTAGTAGAATTATAGATTCATTTAGGTTAGAAAAGACCTTTAAGATCATCAATCTAGCACTTGCCAAATGCACCACTAGGTCCCTAAGCACCACATCTATGCATCTTTTAAATACCACCGGGGCAGACTGTTCCAATGCTTGATATCTCCTTCAGTGAAAATTATTTTCCTAATATCCAATCTAAACTTCCCCTTCAGTATATTGAGGCCATTTCCTCTTGTTCTATCACCTGTTGTGAGGGAGAAGAGACCAGTTTTCACATTGCTACAACCTCCTTTGAGGTATTGTAGAGAGTGATAAGGTCTCCTATCATCATTCTTTTCTCCAGACTAAGCAATGGTTCCTTCAGCCTTTCCTCCCAGGACTTGTTCTCCAGACCCTTCACTAGCTCTGTTGTTCTTTTTGGGACATGCCCCAGCACCTCAATGTCCTTGTTGTGAGAGGCCCAGAGGTGAACATAGTACTTAAGTTGTAGCCTTATCAGTGCTGATTACACAGGGGTGATCTCTTCCCTTCTGCTGGCCACACTGTTCCTGATACAATCCGGGATGCTGTCGGCCTTCTTGGCTACCTGGGCACACTGCTGGCTCATATTCAGCCACTGTCAACCAGTTTGCTTCACATAAGGTTGCCTTGTGACTTGCACACAACTGATCTTTTTTAAGTGTCTGATTCATATGTCCTAAATTAACAAGCCAACCTGAGTACGTAATGGTTAAATTATTTGCCTGAGTTAACAAAATAACTCTGATTTATGTAATAATCACTAGTTGTGTATTGTAGGTTCCTCGTGGTTTTCTAGCAAAGCTGTATTTGAGCCTCTTTGTGTCTTTGTAGGGGCATCTGAAGGCAAATACTTAGGCAAAAATAGACAAGCATACTATTTGTCATTAGGGTTTAGACTGGTTTCTCTCCCTTCCTCCATACCAAGAGTGTAGGTCTTCCCTTTACAGCCAGATATAGATGGGTATGCAACAAGCAGTGTAGCCAATAGGTTCCTGCTTTAGGGGAGACAAATGGAAATGAGACAACACCCAAAGTTTAAGGTGGAGTAAAGAAGGTCAGGTCCAAGTGCAGTGGTAGAGATAAATTTGTGATACAGTGTCAATGCTCATAGGAGAACAAAATTAAATGATAAATATGTAAGACCAAATGCAATCTTCTGATGCAATGCAGAAATGTAGAAGTTTCCATTTTTAATTTTAGATAGTAGCTAATTTTCTCCCTCATGTCTTGAATGCTTGTCTGTAGTTTCCTTTATTCACTGTAACATGAGTGTTGTGAGCGACCATGGGAAGACTCGAGCAATCACTGTGAATGATAATCAAGCTTCAAACTTTAGTACGCAGTTACAATACTTGTATAGTGCTTCTGTGACCACACCCTCGCCACCACACACCAACATAACTTATTACTGGACACCTGGTGTGTTTACCTATAGAGAAGGAATCCCAGTTGTACAGGGTCAGTAGTAAGGGCCGGTCTAATTGGCCTCAGATAAGGGATTATACACATGGACATGGGGTTGGGCATCACACGGAGAAGGGACACACCCCGTACCTTCCAGGGCATTTCAGATGCTTTATCATTCTGATCTTATAAATACATTTAATTGTTTTTACTACTTCTCCTAAAAGTAGCTTTGATCCTTAGGACTTAAATTACATCATGATTAGAAATTTTGCACTTCTCTGTTTGGAAAGTCCAGTGCAGACTGTTCATGGCATTTGTAGGCATGTGATAAGAATCAAGGGACATGCAGGATAGAAAACATTTTTATTTAGAAGCTGTACATAAAAGGAAATGCCCTGAGAAAGTTGCTTAGTTGGAACATGTTGTGTGAAAGGAAACATGTTATCTCACTTCAAAAAAGCACAAACCCTGACAGCATACATTTGTACACCCAGGCATAAAAACATAATTTTTAACTGTGATCTCTCACACTGCCCATTTAAGCATAAGTGCTTAAATGTATAAACTTGCCCTTTCCTTTAGATAGTGTATTTTCAGAAGCTAACTTTTAATAGTCACACTTAAAAATATAATTGGGAATACCTTTGATTACAACTCCATCCAACACTGGTGGGTAACAAGTTTCCAGTTTTCATTTATTCATTTCACTGATTTGTGTGAACTGACATAGGCCGTGTATATGCAATAATGTATAATGAAATAATGCAATATTTAAAGTTCCTTCTTCAATGAGGCCATGGTTTTGGGGCTTTCTGGCTTTAAAATCCAGTGTTCTCTCAGCCAGGAATGGTGAAGGTGAAGGGTTCTTCAGTGGAAGATTCAGACTTCTCAGCTCCAAAGGGGCTGAGAAAAAGAATTTTTGGTGTCCCCCCAGTGCAAAATTCATTTTTTTACATTTAATTTATGAGGCTTTTTTTTCCCTCTGTGGTGAAACAGTTCCTGAGCAAACTTTGACTGGGCCTCTATTTGATTTCTCTGCATGAGCTGATTAGTTCTTGACCTGTTACACAGAGTTCAGACAGAACTGCAATTCCTTTCTCAGACCATCATTATCCATCTCTCTGGAAGGTTAAGAGATTCATGAAGATGGTCATGACATTCTTCCATCCACCCCCACAGCATCTACTGGATAGTAAGAAGCTGCAAAGTTTGACAAATGATATAAATACGTATCTTAAAGCAAAGCAGCTGTTCAGATTTCTCATTCTCCCTCACTGTGTAGCACTGAGAGTGCAGTATTCTCATTGCTGTACTCCCACACTGAAGTTTTTAGTGTCATCCTGACCTGCAGGCCTTTCTTGTAAGGGTTGTTTTTTACTGTTTCTTTCTTTTCTGGTGAAAAACATCAGCTGATGCCTTATTTCAGATCAGGAAAGAGGGGAAGTTGACTCCCCTTTCCATGTGACAGCAGGCATGTGATACACATACAAAGTATGGTTCTCCAAACCATAAATATGTGGTTAATGTATTCCAGCCCATCAGGAGACAAGCTGACCCTACTGCGAGAATCTCTGTAATGTTGCCCCTTTTGGCAAGTTGAAGGTGGATTTTACTAGCTTAGCCACTGTCCTGAGAACACTTCCAGAGCTCCTGGAGCATGTCCAGAGGAGAGCCACTAAAACGATCAGAGAGCTGGAGCACCTCACCTGTGAAGAGAAGCTGAAGAAGTTGGGTTGTTCAGCCTGGAGAAGAGGCTCCAAGGTGACCTTATAGCAACCTTCCTGAAGGGGTCCTACAAGAAAGCTGGGGTAGGGCTTTTTACATGAGTGGACAAGGGGAAATGGTTTAAAACTTGAAGAGGGGAGATTTAGTCCAGACACTAGAAAGAAAATCTTTCCTGTGAGGGTGGTGAGACACTGGAACAGGCTGCCCAAGGAACTTGTGGCTGCTCTCTCCCTGGAAGTATTCAAGGCCAGGTTGGATGGTGCTTTGAGCAACCTGGTCTAGTGGAACGTGTCTCTGACCATGCAGGGGGGTTGGAACTAGGTGATATTGCAGTTGCTATCCAACCCTAGCCATTCTATATTTCTGTGTTTCTATGACCTGCTGTTAAAGCTGCTGGCACAGCTTCTCCCATGGGGAGCACAGAACAAATTAATATAGAGCTATACTTCCTTATGGTATACAGATGCTCATTATTCCTTCAGACTCTTACTTAGGAAAAAGGATTATCTAGCTGCTCTGGTTGTGAAAAACCATTCCGGAAGAAGAGCTATGTGAACAACCCAAGTCCATAAGGAATAGGATACTGAGATCTTCTTGGACACTAAACATCTCATCATAATTTCAAGAACAAATTTTAGGAAGTAGCATATAGGTTATCCTCATGAATTTTAAAGAAAGTGCTCTTTGCTGCAGAAAGTTCAGGGAATAGACAGAGTGGTCTACACAGATATAGAACTTCAGCATGGCTTCATTTTGTACTCCTGTAATCAGCACATTTACTGTTAATCTTGTTTGGAGTATCTCTTTATAATGCTGTGTATACAAGCTCAGTTTGACTACAGGATCTGGTCAACACAGTGAATCATTTCTTTGCCATTTCTAGTCTGTTTCCTCTGTATGCTTAAGTGGTCCTGAGGATTTGACTCCATGTATTTTTGCAAGTTCTCTCTACCAAGGTTTTACTAACTGCTCCTTTGACTTCTTCCTGTGTGCAAGCTTCCTTTCAGCTTTGATGGGATTCAGAGCTGCTGCTTACTAAGCATCATGTAAATATCATGCCCATTCAGGGGAGCTGGAACTAGATTAACTTTAAGGTCCCTTTCATCCCTAGCCATTCTATGATTCTGTGTGCCTCTATACCTTCCTGAGTTTCTTAGTATTTTAGCCTTTAAAAGCCCCTAGTGAAGCTGGATTATTTATTTTCTACTTGGGACTTTCCATTCTCTTCTCTACTTCTTTCTCCTTTGCTTCCTACCAGCGAAACAGAGAAAAACAAGACTAGACTTACTTTTTACTATAGGATAAGACACTGGACTAAGAGTCTAACAGTTGCCTTATTTGGGATGGATATGCATAGGCTAGCGTATTTGTTTACTAAAGTCCAGGAATGTTTCTGGGAATTCTTGAGAATAAGTAGATAGAATTTACTTAGAACTGTTACATAAAGTAGTTGCTTTTTCATAGCTTCAGTTCATATACTCCTATGCTTTGTTTCTATTAATTCAACTAAACAGGGATTCTCCAGACACATAAAATATTACGAAAGTGTGCCACTGTAAAGAAATCTAAAGAAGGTAAAACTTGTGTATGTGTAAATAAAGTGTGGGACATTTTGCTTTAGCAACTCACACAAGCCAGAGTTGTTTCAGGTGCTCTACATAAGAACTAGATGGGTGTCTTCAGTAAACCTGTGGCTGCCTCTAGGAGGCTTTGGGAATGAATGTGAGTGAGTGAGTGAGTGAGTGAGTGAGTGAGTGAGTGAGTGAGTGAGTGAGTGAGTGAGTGAGTGAGTGAGTGAGTGAGTGAGTGAGTGAGTGAGTGAGTGAGTGAGTGAGTGAGTGAGTGAGTGAGTGAGTGAGTGAGTGAGTGAGTGAGTGAGTGAGTGAGTGAGTGAGTGAGTGAGTGAGTGAGTAGCAGTGTTTAGGAACCTTTCTTCTAATTTCTGCCACTGCTTGTTAAAGCAAGATTAGATGCCTTTCTTCTCCAGTCTCTGGAGAACAAGGGGAGATCTTTAATGCTTTGGTGTGCTGGTATGGATGCAAGATCTGGAGCTTCTCTCAGTAGTGTATTTTGGCACAATAACATCTTGAGCTGGGTGGGAGCTTAGTTTATATTTGCAAATCCAAATTAAAAAAAAAAATAAATTCTCTCCCAAAATCTAATGAAAACAATACATCTCAGTGTTCTCAGTGAAACAATTTCTGAAGACTCATTTTGGTTGACATGAGATGTTTTGTTTCCATTTAGACAGTAAATCTGTGTTCTCTAAAACTACAGAATGAACAGTTCTGTTGAAATGATGGATAGAAATATTCCTTTTTTAAAAAGGTCAAAAGAAATCTCTAGCTATATCAAAACTCTTTTTATCTCAGTAACTTCCTTTCTGAAGCATACTTATTTTGAAATGAATAAGTTTCCACATAGACATCTTTTTGTTGATGAAATTTTTAATTGGGAAACTTTTAACTGTCTGTAGCTAGCACCTGGATAAATTCTAAAGTAGTAGCTCATGCTTCTTGGACTTCTGGATGAGCTCTGTTCAGCAATTCTGATATTCTCCTCAGATTTTCACTTCTTGTTCTTTCAGTGATGAGTTAAAAAAAATTTTTTTTTCTTCAGGTTCAGATTTTGATGTAGTCGTATGATGTGTTGCCAACAATTTCATCCAATCTTAACTGAGACTCACAGGGACTCCAGATGGTGCTCTGCACAAAGCAGCCAAGCATTAGTCTTAAGGATGTACAACCACAGGTCATTGCATAAAAATCAAGAAAATTTTTGTGCGGCAGCAAACACATCCAAAGCTGAGAAATTAAGTTGTCAGGGGTCTTATAGAACTTTGATAAAGTACAGAAGAAAAGCCAGGAATAAATGTTATGCCTGCTGCCAAAGCAGGAAAAATGCTCAGCCCCACACACAACAGAAAAGGGTGGACTTAATTTAAAATGGGATGCCTATGAGAAGGGTTTATAGTGAAATTTGCAGTCTGAGATGAGGATTTGAGATGCATTCTGCATACAAAAGGAAAATGAGGCATGACAGCATTCAGTTTGGAAAAGTACTGTTACTGACATGAGACTGTCTTGGTGGGAGTACACTGAAGGAAATACATCTGTGGTAGATGATTCAATTTGCCATGGTGTAATTGTAGAAGTTATAACTATATCTATCAGTATTTCTCATATTTAGTTGAATGTGGAAGTTATGTTTATTGTTCTTTACAATATTATATTGGTAGTTTTTTAATGTAGCTGCAGTTGTAACGTTAAATTTCTGGTTTGAAATTGCTTCATTGTAGACCTGAGTAGAACACACAGAGAAAGGATACATGAAATTACTGCATCTGAGCCTCAGAATAGGCAGTGAAGAATAGCTGCTGCTGTGACATGCATGGTACATTTCAGTAATCTTTTTAGATTACAAGAATTTGGTAGCAATCAGGAATCACTATATATGGAAGAGATATTTGAAGATTTTGAAAAATAAGAAGAACAGAAAGTTTTTTATAGTTTTGATATTAGGAAGCAAAGAAACTAAAAAAAAAGAAAATAGTGATCTTGCCATCATATTTCTAGGCTGAAATGCAAGCCCTGCACGTCTCTCATTGTCTATTTCTGGCTGATTGATTGTAATTCGTTTGTTCACCTGAAGTATCTCTAGTAGATGATTCAATTTTCCATGGTGTAATTGTACAAGTACTAACTATATCTATAAATATTTCTCATATTCAATTAAATTTGGAAGTTTCTTTTATGGTTCTTTAGTACATTAAATAGGTAGTTTTTAAATGTAGCTGAAGTTGTAACCTTAAGTATCTGGTTTGAAATTGCTTCATTGTAGACCTGAAGGGAACACACAGAGAAATGGTAAATGAAATTAATGCATACTAGGCTCACAATTGGCAGTAAATTATAGCTGCTGCTTTTACATGCACAGTACATTTCAGTAGTCTTATAGATGGCAATAAGGTCATGGCAATCAGGACTCAGTATATACAGAATAGATATTTGAAGATTTTGGAAAAAATAAGAAGAATAGAATGTTTTTTATAGTCATGATATTAGGAAGCTAGGAAAATCTAGAAGAAACATAGTGATCTTGCCATCATATTGCTAGGCTGGAATGTGAGCCCTGCACATCTCTCATTCTCTTTTTCCAACTGATTGATTCTAATTCTTTCGGTCAAATGAAGTATCTCTAGTAGATGATTCAATTTGCCATGGTATAATTGTAGAAGTAATAACTATATCTATAAATACTTCTCATATTTAATTGAACTTGGGAGTTTTGTTTATGGTCCTTTAACACATGAATTGTTAGTTTTTAGATGTAGCTGCAGTTGTAACCTTAAATATCTGGTTTGAAATTGCTTCATCATAGGCCAGAAAAGAACACATGGAGAAATGATACATGAAATTAGTGCATCTGAGCCTCAGAACAAGCAGAGAAGTAAAGCTGCTGCTGTGACATGCATGGTACATTTCAGTATCTTTTTAGATAACAACAAGTTCATGGCACTCAGGCCTCAGTATATATAGAATAGATATTTGAAGACTTCGGAAAAAATAGGAAGAATAGAAAGATTTAATAGTCATGATATTAGGAAGCCAAGATACACTAGAAAAGACAGTGATCTTGCCATCATATTGCTAGGCTGGAATGTGAGCTGTGCACATCTCTCATTCTCTTTTTCTGACTAATTGATTCTAATTCTTTTGGTCACCTGAAGTATCTCTAGTAGATAATTCAATTTGGCATGATATAACTATAGAAGTAATATCTATATCTATAAGTATTTCTCATATTTAATTGAATTTTAGTGTTACATTTATGATTTCTTACAACATTAAATCTGTACTTTTTAAATGTAGCTGCAATTATAACGTTAAATTTCTGTTTTGAAATTGCTTTTTTGTAAAACTTAAGGGAACATGCAGAGAAATGATAGATGAAATTACTGCATCTGGGCCTCAGAATAGGCAGTGAAGAATAGCTGCTGCTTTTACATGCATGGTACATTTAAGTAATCTTTTTAGATGACAAAAATTTGGTAGCAATCAGGAATCAGTATATATGGAAGAGATATTTGAAGATTTTTTGAAAAATAAGAAGAATAGAATGTTTTTATATTCATGATATTAGGAAGCCAAGAAACTCAAGAAGAAACATAGTGATCTTGCCATCATATTGGTAGGCTGGAATGCGATCCCTGCAGGTCTCTCATTCTCTGTTTCTGACTGATTGATTGTAATTCTTTTGGTCAAATGAAGTATCTCTAGTAGATGATTCACTTTGCCATGGTGAAATTGTAGAAGTACTAACTATATCTATAAATATTTCTCATATTTAATTGAATTTTAATGTTTCATTTATGGTTCTATAGTACATTAAATTGGTACTTTTTAAATGTAGGTGCAGTTGTAATGTTTAATTTCTAGTTTGAAACTGTTCCCTTCATTGTAGACCTGAAGGGAACAGCAGAGAAATGGTAGATGAAATTACTGCACCTGAGCCTCAGAATAGTCAGTGAAGTATACCTGCTGCTTTTACATGTATGGTATATTTCAGTAATCTTTTTAGATGACAACAAATTCGAGGGACTCAGGACTCAGTATATATAAATGAGAAGAACAGAAAGTTTTTTATAGTCATGATATTAGGAAGCTGAGAAACTCTAGAACATAGTGATCTTGATATCATATTGCTAGGCTGGAATGTGAACCCTGAACATCTCTCATTCTCTTTTTCCGACTGATTGATTCTAATTCTTTTGGTCAAATGAAGTATCTCTACTAGTATCTCTAGTAGATGATTCAATTTGCCGTGGTATAATTGTAGAAGTAAAAATTATATCTTTGGATATTTCTCATATATAATTCAATTTGGAAGTTTCATTTATAGTTCTTTAGTACATTAAATTGGTAGTTTTTAAATGTAGCTGCAGTTGTAACCTTTAATATCTGGTTTGAAATTGCTTTTTTTGTAGAACCTAAGGGAGCACACAGAGAAATGATATATGAAATTAATGAATATGCGCTTCACAATAGGTAGTGAAGTATAGCTGCTGCTGTTACATGCACAGTACATTTCAAGAATTGATTGCTTCTAATTCTTTTGGTCACTTGAAGTGTCTCTCTTTGATGATCTAAATTGCTTCCCCTCTCCCTGCTGAGACTAAGTTACCAAAACATAATGTTGAATATACCAAACGGAGTCATGTTTTGGTGTCAGGTTTGTGTTCTGTCTAGGGTGTCAAGTCTTTCATATTTTAAAATGCTGAAAATTAGACCTTTTTATATAGTGATTGGAAACCAAATAAAAAGTACTAAAACCCCAGTTCTACTTTTTCAGATTTTTTTAGTGAAATATTCTTTCCCTTCCTGATGATTCTTCCCATTACTTGTGTTCCTTGATGCATTTTTTTTTTTTTGTACTAAGGCATAAGTATTTTTTTGTAAAAACTGCTTTGTTTTCTCTTCCCTCTTCCAGTCTCCTGGGAGGAATTCTTTCAGACCCTTCTCTAACCACCACCCAAACTTCCTAAATTTCTAGTAACTTGTGCCACATCATTGCTGCCAGCCTCCTTAGGGCTGTCTTGTGAGTCTTGAGTTCTGCTATATGGTACTGAATATTTCAGCCGTGGGATAATGTGCTGCATTTTATTGTATCACAAAGCACTTGGAAAATGATGGTAAGTAGGAGTTCACTAGTCAGCTTTACCTCTCCTGACAAATGAAGCTTGTACAAAATTCTGTTAGATTCCCTTTTTCCTGAGTGGAAGAAAAGTATACTGATCACTACTTTAGGAATGTAAATCTTTCTGTAAAATAGTGAAGAATTATAATCTGCATCTTTTCTTGACCACAGCAGACCCTTTCCTTTTTGCTTAATCCTGTCTTCTAGTAGGTTGCTATCACTTGTTTACAAGGCATCTGTCTATTTTCCCCATGATACTCAGGCTCAGTGGGAAATGTATTCCTTTTGGTAGCTTCTATCCTTTTCCACTCATTCTGCAACTACAATGTGCTTGTTTCTGCTATCCTTTCCCCTTCCTGCTCTTTCTCTCTCCTCTGAATGTGCTCAATGGCTGTTTGCTTTCTCTATTGCACATTTAGTTCTCTGACTCAGACATCAACAAAAAAGCCTGCCATGAATCAATGGAAGTAAAACTGAGGAGACTCTCAAAATTATTGCTTCTTAAATGTTGCTTTCTTCATCATACCTGTCTCACCTGTAAGGTGTAATGACCCTTAGTAAGGTTTTGAAAGGTCCATGGAGGTTTGGGCAGTCCTGGGACTCAATGAGAATGTCAGGAGGCAGAGGCATAGGGACATGTATTCTATTGTAGCCACGAGGGACTTGGCAGCTTGTTG
This sequence comes from Phaethornis superciliosus, assembly GCA_023637945.1. Classification (NCBI taxonomy): domain Eukaryota; kingdom Metazoa; phylum Chordata; class Aves; order Apodiformes; family Trochilidae; genus Phaethornis; species Phaethornis superciliosus. Next base: position 52,865,580 of record JAJQWJ010000004.1, read on the forward strand.
CTTAGTTGCTGTCCTTGGGCTGGGCAAGGAAGAAATAAGTCCCCTCTTCTGTTTTCATCTGGATGCTGTTGTAACAGGGAATCAAGTGAAATGAAGCCTTGAACTGGGATGTGGCTGAGTCCTACTCACCAGTACCTTTGCACATGGTTTTCTGTGAGTCTTCTAGATAAACCATGAGAAATCTCCCTTCCTGGTGGTAATGAACAGAAAGCTAAATGTCTCAGATTTGTCTACTAAGTTAATTGGGTCAGGTATTTCTCACAGAAGTGTTGCTGGGGCTAGGTTTCAGTTTTGAGCTCAGATCCTTAGCATGACTGAGTCACTCAAGGAGGAGGGACCTGTGGCAGAGCTGGGTTTGAACAATATAAGATCTTACCTGAAGATCATAGGAGAGATCTATCTGAAGGGAAGAAATGGCTTCCTTCACCAAGCAAACTAGTGTCATGATGCTACAAGCATTATTTTGAATATTATCAGACATTATCAAAGGATGCAGTGAATAAAATATTCATGTATACTTGTGGAGTCATGAATTAAAAAAAAATACCTATTTGGATTTCTTTGAAAGCACAAAATTGCTACTTAGTCACTGCTGATTTAATGTTTCAAGTCTGACTAATAGGCATTTGAGTTTTTAATCAGCTGCAGTTATAGTTAAGACAAACTTTTTATAAATTGTCAAAAGAAATTTAATATTCCGAGGGGAATTCTAGATCATCAGAGTAACCTAATTTAAATTAGAAGTACAACCAGGAAAATTAAGGTATTACGCCTTATAGAGAATTCCATTATTCCACATGTTTATTATTTGGGAATATTTTTGTTTCAGCTTCAAAATAATCCATGTCTTTAATATTTGACCTATTATATGTTAAACTAGATTTTCTTGTGTTTTGCAGTTATTCTTTGGGTTTACAGTTATTAGATTGCATCTTTACATGACCTCTACCTTGAGTTGGCCACCCTTAATAGAGCATATCAGTGTCAGAGGGGATTATGTTGTTCCATGGAAAACATCATCCTGCAGAAAAGCTTGATTCATCCCAGATGGGCTAACCGAGCAAAATGAAGTACAACTTCAGTAAGAAATTTCAGTACCCAAATCACATTGAAATGTCCCCAGTGGCAACGGTCAAAGGACCATCTTTCCCAATATCCTGTCTCAATTTTGGTGTGAGAATGGCTAGGAAGGCTATAAAGATAGAGCAAGCTTACACAGTACTTCTCTGTAATGGTCTCCTAACTTCCAATGCAGACCAGGATGTCCCTATGCCGAAATAGGTGTCAGATTTCCTGAACTCAGTGGAGTTTCCATTTCAGTGGAGTCATACATGTCAATATTTATGTGAAGAAACACTTTATGTAAGTTTTGTCTTATCTTCTTCAGATGTTTAATAACAAACTGTTTTAAAGAGAAATGTTTTGTCGATTTATGGTTATTCAAAATATGTTGTGTTATTCCAAGTTAAATATAACTAGATACCCATTTCTTTTTTTTTTTTTTTTAATAAAATTTTGTGCTTGGGATCAGCCAGTTTGCATTTGCAGAAGTGACATATTCTGAAAGGATATCTCTCTTAAAGAAAATTTTTAGCTATCTCCCATCCTGCTCTTTGAAACACGTCCAAAAAATGAGATGCTAGTAATTTTTCAGTAACTAATGATGAGTGTCAAACTATAAATCAAAAATCCTTTAACAAGATAGAAATAATTTTGTTCTTTGCTAGGATGGTTTGTCACAAATTGTTAGGAGAACTTATGTCCCTTTGGGACTATGATGTTGCTGCCATGACAACAGTTATTCACAAAGCCAGATTCCTCTGATGGTATGTAAAATTATGGAAACTGTCTAGGATGTTGCTGAGTATTATACATCTGCTTTCTTTTGTTAGTAATGTAACTTGGTGGGTGGATAGCAATACCACAGTTTAGAAGCTTTTTGATGTCTATTCTGAGACTTTCTGTCCTGAAAGGCTTTCTTGATGAAAGGTCCAACTCTAATATGAGGCATATATTTTGCACATGGTAAAGGCATTGGTTACATGCAAACAGCATTAGCAGGGGTCCAGGTAATGCAACCTGGAATAGGACGAAGTCCTGCTTGTTAAACTTAATTTTCTTTTATGACAAGGTAACCTACGTAGCTGATCAAGAGAAGCTAATGGATGTAGTATTTCTGGACTTCAGGAAGGCTTTTGATACTGTCTCTCACAGTATCCTCCTGGACAAAATGCCCACCATATAGCTGGACAACTGTGCTGTATGATGGGTGAGCAACTGGCTCACAGGTCAAGCACTAAGTGTGACAGTGAATGGGGTAACATCAGTTTGGCAGCCAGTCACTAATAGGCTCCATCCTTGCCCTGGTCCTCTTCAACATCTTTTCAATAACTTGGATGCAGAACTAGAGGGAGTTATAAGCAAGTTTGTGGATGATATAGAATTGAGAGATGATGATAAAAAATCTGCAGAGACCTCGACAGGCTGACAAGATCGGCAATCACTGACCACATGAAGTTTAACAAGGGTAAGTGCTGAATTCTGCACCTCATATGGGTAAACCCTGGTGGCAAGTACAGACTGGGGAATGACTGGCTGGAGAGCAGTACAGCAGAGTGAGACCTGTGAGTTCTGGTTGATGGCAAACTGAACATCAGTGTGCCCTGGCAGCCAGGAGGGCCAACCTTGTCCTGGGGTGCATCAAACACAGTGTTGCCAGCCTGTCAAGCGTGGTGATTGTCCCACTCTACTCTGCACTGGTACAGCCTCACCTTGAGTACTGTGTGCAGTACCACAGTACAGAAAAGCCATCAAGCTGTTGGAGAGTGACCAAAGGAGAGAAACAAGGATGGTGAAGGGCCTGGAAGGGCTGACCTATGAGGAGTGTCTGAGGTCACTTGGATTGTTCAGACTGGATAAAATGAGGCTAAGGGGAGACCTCATTGCAGTATATGGCTTCCTCATGAAGGGAAAGAAATGGGACTGGTACTGATTTCTTCACTCCTGTGACCAGACAGGACTTGGGTAAATGGCAGGAAGCTGAATCAGGGGAGGTTTAGGCTAAACATCAGGAAAAAGTCTTTCACCCAGAGGGTGGCTTCACAAGTGCCTCAGGGAAGGGGTCACAGCACCAAGCCTGCTCAAGTTCAAGAAGCATGTGGATTACACTCTCAGCACATGATGTGATCCTGGGGGTGCCCTACACAGGAGCAGAAGTTGGACTTTATGATCCTGATGGGTCTCTTCCAACTTGACATATTCTATGATTCTGTGAACCATATTGGTTCCTGTGTGTGATCTTCATAGCTATTTTTTATGACTCAGGGTAATCTACATTTTTGCTAAAAAGAAAATATTAGCACAGTTCATTCAGTACCATATACTTGTTCTCAGACTATGTGGCAAATGAAGTCTATTGTCTATTTCATTACAAAAAAGGCTTCATCAGTAGAAACATTTATTTTGAACTCAGGAAGCATTAATACAATTTTCATAGAATTATAGAATTGTTTGTGTTGGAATGGGGATCATCTATAGATCATCTAGTCCTAACACCCCTGCATGGTCAGGGACACCTTCTACTAGATCAGGTTGCTGAAGGCCACATCCACTCTGTCCTTAAACACTTCCAGGGAGGGAGAAGTCATAACTTCCTTGGGCAACCTGTTCCAGCATCACATCACCCTCATAGGAAAGAATTTCTTCCTAATATCTAAGTCTAACCTCTTTTGGTTTGAAACCATTCCCCCTTTTTCTTTCACCACATACCCCTGTAAAAAGTCTATCCCTGGCTTTCTTATAGCCCCCTTCAGTTACTGTAAGGCTACTATAATGTCTCTCCAGACCCTCTTCTTCTCCAAGCTGAAAAAACACAATGTTCTCAGCCTACCTTAGTAGAAGAGGTACAGAAAAGGTACTCTGGCTCTCTGATCATCTTCACAGCCCTCCTATGGACTTGCCCCAACAGCTCCATGGCCTTCTTCTCTTGGTGTCATTGGAACTCAACACATTTCTCAAGGTAGTATCTTACAAGAATGTAGTACAGGGGAAGAGTCACCTCCCTTGACCTACTACTGGCCATGCTTCTTTTGATGCAGCCTAGGATACAGTTGGTTTTCTGGACTGCAAATGCACATTGCTCATGTTGAACATTTTTCAGCCAAACCCCCGAGTCCTTCCAAAGAGTTCTTTTTCTAGGAGAAATATTGCAAGTGTCAGTGCAAGTCCAATATCAGTTTCATAGAATCATAGAATCATAGAATCATAGAAAATTAGGGGTTGGAAGAGATCTCAGAAGATCATCTAATGCAACGTCCCCTGCCAGAGCAGGGTCATCTATGGATGAATGTTTCTATCGTTCCATCATCCATGTAATCAGGTCACATAGGAATGATTCAAGGTGACACTTGCACCACTAAGATTGGAGAACATTTAAGACCGATATTTCTCCCTCAAAAGCTGACAGTGTCACTAACTATGTGGAACTACAAAAAATGTTTCAAGTTTAATGTTGCAGTTTTTGCACTTCTGTCATAAATAAATTGTACAAAATCTGAGGGACTACACAGGAACTGATTCACAATATAACTTCGCTGCCCCTAACTGGATTAACTTTTACTTCATCACATTCATCCAAGAATGAGCAAAATACCTTAAACAGAACCATGTTTGCTTTTTCACTCCTTCATGAGCCATAAAATTAAGCTATGAAATTTAATAGCACAAGTAAAAATTCTTCAGTGAGCAGCAGAATAATGAAAATGTAGCCTAAACAATGCATGCTCAAGGAGAAGGGCTACACACCATGGACACATCATAGAATAATTTTGATACCCCTGTACTATGCCAAATATGTTTGTATCCATTTTTGTATATCTTACATCTCTTTTACTTAAACCTCTGCTCCCTCAACAACAGAACCATAGAAAGTTGGGGGTTTGAAGGGACCTCGGAAGATCATCTAATACAACCTCCCCTGCCAGAGCAGGGTCATCTACATCACATCACACTGGAATGTGTCCAGACTGGTTTTGAATGTCTCCAGGGGAGGACACCCCACAACCCACTGGGCAGGCTATTCCAGTGCTCTGTCACCCTCACAGTGAAAAAGATTTTCCTTATATTTATGTGGAATCTCCTATGCTCTATTTTATAACTATTGCCTCTTGTCCTGTCATTGGAAATTTCTGAGAAGAGCATGGCTCCATCCCCCTGACAGTTGCTCTTTACATATTTATAAACACTGATGAGGTCACCCCTCATTCTCCTCCAAGCTGAAGAGAGCCAGCTACCTCGGTCTTTCCTCATGAGGGAGATGTCCCACTCTCTTAATCATCCTTGTGGCTCTGCACTGGACTCCTTCAAACAGTTCACAGTCCTTCGTGAACTGAGAGGCCCAGAACTGGACACAGCAGTCCAGATGTGGCCTTATGAGGGCAGGGTGGAGGGGCAGGAGAACCTCTCGGGGCCTACTAGCCAAACCCCTTCTAATGCACCCCAGGATGCCATTGGCCTTCTTGGGCACAAGGGCACATTGCTGGCTTGTGGTCATCCTTCCATCCACCAGCAGTCCCAGGTCCCTATCCCCTTTGCTGCTCTCCAACAGCTTAGTCCCCAGCCTATACTTGGGTACTTGGTGTTGTTCTTTCCCATATGCAAGACTTTACATTTGCCCCTGCCCATTCATTAAAATCCTTCCTGCCCAACTCTCCAGTCTGTCTATGTCCCTCTGAATGGCAGCACAGCCTTCTGGGGTGTAAGCCAGTCCTCCCAGTTTTGTGTCATCAGCAAATGTGCTGATAGTACACTCTTTTCCCTCATACAGGTCCTGTAGAAACAGAGTTCCAACTAGACTCTATCCCACTGACTACAGCTCTCTGGCTTCTGTCCTTCAACCAGCTCCTGATCCACCTCACTACCCAGTCATCCAGGACACACTTCTTCAGTTTAGCTCCAAGGATGCTGTGGGAAACGATGTCAAATTCCTTCTTGAAATCAAGATGAACTACATCTACTGCTCTGCCATCATCCATATACCTCATAGAAGGCAATCAGGTTGGTCAGATATGACTTCCCCTTAGTAAAGCCATGTTGACTTCTTCTGATAAGCCCCTTGTCCTTGATGTTCCTGGAGAAAGTACCAAGAATGAGTTGTTCCATCACCTTTCCAGGGATGGAGGTGAGGATGACTGGTCTCTAGTTACCTGAGTCCTCTTGCTTGCCTTTCTTGAAGACCGAAGTGACATTTGCTTTCCTCCAGTCCTCAGGCACCTCTCCCAATTACTTACCAAAGGTGACAGAGAGTGGCCTAGCAATGACATCCACCAGTTTCCTAAGCACCCGTGGGTGTATCCCATCAGGACCTATGCATTTATGGATGTCCAGCCTCATTAACTGATCCTTAACCCAGTCCTCATCAACCAAGGCAAACTCATCCTTTGCTCTGATTTCCTCAGTGGCCTTAGGGGCTTGGGATTTCTGAAGACATTCTCCAGCAGTATACATAGAGGGAAAGAAGGCATTCAGCAATTCTGCCTTCTTTGTATCCTCTGTCACTAGAGCACCCAGTTCATTCAGCAGCGGGTCTACATTGCCTCTAGTGCTAGTTTTATACGCTATGTATTTGAAGAAGCCTTTCCTGTTGTCCTTAACTTCTCTTTCAAGGTTTAATTCCATGGAGGCTTTAGCTTTCCCTAGTTGCCTCTCTGCGTTCTTAGACGGCAGTCTTATTCTTACCAAGTGCCCAGCCCTTCCTTCTATGATCTAGAGGTTCTCTTCTTCCATTTGACTTTGCCTAGCAGTTCCCTGTTTAATCATACCAGTGTCCTAGTTCCCTTTCTCAATTTTCTTCCCACTGGAATGCATCAGTTTTGAGCTTGGAAGAAGTAGTTCCTGAATGTTAACCAACCATCTTGGGCCCCTTTACCTTCTAGTACCCCATCCCAGGGGATTTCCCCCAGCAATTGTCTGAACAGGGTAAATTTGGCCTTTCAGGGTTGTGATTCTACTTGGAAAGCTGTTTCTACCACATAAGATCATGAAAAGGGAAACCTTATCGACATTGTAATGAGTTGGGTGTTGGACACTTCCCCCAAGTAATTAGTGATAGGATGAGAGGAAATGGAGTCGACTTGTACGAGGGGAGGTTTAGATTGGATTTAGGAAAAAACTATTTACTGAAAGAGTGGTTAAGTGCTGGAACAACCTGCCCAGGACAGTGGTGGAGTCAGCATCCCTGAAGGTGTTAAAAAAACATGTAGATGTGGCACTTCGGGACATGGTTGAGTTGGCATGATGGCATTGGATAATGGTTGGAGTTGATGATCTTAGCAGTCTATTCCAACCTTAATGAGTCTATGATCTGAGTAGGCATGTTTGCTTGAAAATCAACAAAATCCCTTCTAATGGCAGAAGTCCTTATAACGAGTATCCACAGGTCTGTTTTATCCTTATGAATTTTTTACTAGTTGTCTTAAAAGCTATTTATAGAAATCCATTTTTATCTTTGTTTGCTTTGTATGCTAACTGTTTAGTTTTCCTGGACAAGTAGTGTGGAGTATCTAAGCTTTGTGCTAAGTGTGCCTGCTCTTTATGTAAACCCAATATTTTAATCAGTTTTGATGATTGACTTTAACAAAGAATTCATATAACCATATCTAAGGAAACATAAGTTTCAGTGCCTAATACTCAAGTTCTGCTTTTCTATGCTGCTTCCAAGTTTCTCTCTCTCTACCCCTCTTTGCACCCCACATTCTCACTCCATTATCTCCTCCCCTTCCTTCCCAGAATGGAATGACAATTAAAATCGCATGAGGAGAAAAGAGGTAGACATGCAACTAGTATATTTACACAAACTAATATTTAATATTTATTTGCTCTTAGCTATTTTGCTATCACTTTATACATCCAGGCTGTTTTAGTATTTATGACATTTACATACTTTGACTAAATCATTATTTTAAGGAAATACTTACAATAGTACTTTTGAAGGAGGGTTAAGATAAATTAAAATAATGGCTTTTTTTCTTAGAATTTTTGTATAATTTCTGCTGCAGGCAGATGGTAATTAACGTAATGGTAAAAAGCCTTGAATTTTAATGAATGGCTCAGCATTGGAGGTTTAAGTCTACTGATTATCCTCTTCTTTATCTAATCTAACATTTGTCACACAAAAAAGTAAGCCATAGGGCATATTTTTCCTGTGGAAGAAGATATGGAACAAGAATTTAGCATGTGGCTGTGGTTTGATTTATGGTTTTCTGCAACAGATGCAATGTCTGTTCCAGTTTGCTTCTGGCTGGTCTGAGGGATTTTCTGTGCCAGCAGGTGTGGCTCAGTAATTGCTAAAACCAACAGGAAACATCCCAATTGAGTGGCAAGGCTATTTCTGTTAAAACCCTTCAAACAGAGGAAGTGAATTTTAAGTGACTGCTTCTAAGCTACAGTAAGTACTCCAGAAGTAGTGTTCCTTTACTTTAAAGGCAATACTCGGTGAGTGGCATCAAATATCTTTTTTTTCCACAGGAGGACTTAAATGGTGGCAATAACTGCTATTGTGTCCTCAGTCTAAATTATCACTGTGTCTTTGCCTTGCTGTTGAGAGGCTGCTTAAGTGGAACTACTTCCTTATTACTCACAGTAAGTCTATATTTGTGTGATTTTGTGGGTTTGGGTGTGGTTTTGGGTGTCCAAGGAAGTGCTGTCAAGACCATACTTTTAGTTGCCAATAGCTATTTGTAGTGAAAGATTAAGAAGTCTTCCAAATGGTTTTTACCACCTGAGGATACATCTTCTTTTGTCCTGTAGAAAAGGGAAAAGTGTTCTTTGACTCCTTAGGCATGCATCTTGTAATCTTACTTTTGAATGTATTTGACTAATGCTCTAACAAAATACTGAGAAGGAAACCCTGGCAGTATATGCTTCTACTGAAAACAATAAAAGATATTACTTCAATAACATAATCAAAGTATATGCAAGAGAATCAACAGTCTCATATCAGCATACTGCAACCTGTTGCATGCTCCTTAAACAACCTGTAGTAGACAAAAAACATTAGACGTCACAGACTGATGAAATAGCTGCTGTTCTACAAAATGGAGCATAGGATCCCAAAGCAAAACCAACTGTAGATAAGGTAGCAAAATGTTGGGTTGGTTGGAGATAGCATTGGGGGTTTTTTGTTTGTTGTTTTGTTTTTTTTTTAATGAAATGAGAATTGTTCAACTGTATGTGGTTAGAGTTTCTGTGTAAGGTGGGAAGAGAGTGCAGGAATTTCTCATTTCATTAAGAGTTCTCTGAGGTAGCAAAGTTAGCCTTGCCTACTATGAGGTAACAGAAGCAGGTGAATATCCTTTTTATTCTTAAACAAAATTGTAGCTTATAAGAAAATTTCTTTCATATCTCTATTTAGATTTTAGAGTTCAAATATCTTACCAATGCATTTAGGTAACCTGTGGCTTTCCTACTTTCATATAAAATAACTCAGTTAAACTAAGCTGAATCAATTTATCTGGGACTTGCCTAGCCCTGTGCTTCAGTATGCTTAAAGTCATTGAGATGACTTTCAATGCTTGTTTAAAACCTATGCTTCCGTCTCTTAATACATCAATTTCTTACCCCGTCTTTTCATTAATTTTTTCATGCTTCAAATGAATGAGAAGCCTTTCTAGCCTGTTGATTGCAGGTCTTATTTGCTTGCTCAGTGTTTGATGCCTGAAGCATCTTAGTGTTTCGGTATCCATTAGCTCAAGAGAATTAAGTATTGACTATGAATACTGATTGAAAATATGCAAGTGTCCTCTTGACTTTTACAAAATCTGCACTACTGTTCCTGAATATTCACTGTGATAAATATACTAGTCACTTACTGTTTCCTTCAGCTTCTTCTCTTTGATTAACATGTATATTTTGTTACACTTAAAGTGTTCTGTGTTGATATAACTACCAGAACTGATTAATTTCCAAGTATGTGGAAAAATGTTGGGGAATTACAAGATTAAGAAGTGGGATGAGATTTTTTCCTATAAACTAACTGCAGCACAGCCTTATTTTATCTACAATTATTTTTAAACATTAATAAATAAGGTTATAAAACTTCCAAATGGTGTACTCCTTTTTAAAAAAAAAATTACATGGCAGATCAATAGCAAGAGTCAAAGTGACTTTTTATTAAGTATTGTATATGTTTGTAAACTACTTGCCACATCAAAATGTATTAGTATGTCATTACACTTTTTTAATTCTGTCTGTGTGTTGAACTTTCTACATTTGTATTGGAAGATGTCTCAAGAATCTTGACACTCTTAAAAATAAGTAACTACTTGGTGAAAGAAACTTAACAGCAAAGGACTTCTGGCTTGTTGTTGGGACTTCCAGAAATCATGAATGGATGTTGCTGGGCTCTCTGGAAAATTCAATATTTACTTCAACCAGAAAAAAATGTGGCTAATTTTAAAGATAGTGTTGTGGGCAAGTGGGAAAACTGAAGGTGGGGAAAAAAATCCTTGTTAGTTTCCAGGCAGCTGACATTCAAAGAACCAAGTGAGATTCATTTCTCCTCAAGACAAGGAAATAATCTTTCAGTTTATCTCTGCTGACAAAATGGAGAAAGCACTAAACAGTCTAAAATTAGAGAAGGCTCAAAGTTTGAAAAGAAATCCTACTGGTCCAGGAAGTATAGCTACAATTGTATAGCTAACTACTAAAGAGAATGTGTTCTTTTTACTTGTTTTCCTATACCATTTTCGAATTATTTTCACACTACTGGCTGGTAACAGAGTGAGCTTTTGTTGCCACTGCCTGGCTGCAGATAAAGGGTCTTTTTAAGAAAAGACTTATTATTCCAAAATAATAAGTCATGGAATTGACAGTAAAAAGGAATTAATTTGCCATGTCTACCTCCTAACCAAGATGTCAAGGAGAATATTTTTATGGATTCTTTTTGTCACAGTAATTAAGACAAAACATTATTTTGAGGCAAACAGTATTAAATAATGCAAAATAAACAGTGAATGAGGCAGAACCACACAAGTGCATTTTGCCAGTGTTTTAATTCCAGCTTTAATTCTTGTCATGTATTTATGAGCAAATTGTCCTTATAATTTTAAAGCCATTCAAGCCTGGAGATGAGTAATGGATTTCTAAATCATTGCATATGACAAACTATCACATGGCAGCCACACGCAACTGTTGAAAAACTGGATACTTGTAATATTTGATAATTTTTAATGGTGAAAACTTAGTATCCTATGCAGAACTAGTAAGAATCTTTTGCAGTCAAGTCCTCAACATCTGAATTTCTTGTATTCTTGTATTTGAGGAAACAAACAAACATTACTTTTTTTTTTTTTTTTTTTTTTTTGTCTGCTCAGGAAGACAGGAAGAAGACCTGCGTCTTACTGGCTTTGTCCTTGGGCAGGTTTTGGGACAAAATACATCTTGTAATCACAGAATTGTTTGAGTTTTTCCAGCCCCCCTGTCATGGGCAAGGACACCTATGACAAGGATCAGGTTGCTCAAGGCCACATCTTACCTGTCCTTGAATAATTCCAGGGAAATGACATGCACAGCTTCTCTATGCAACCTGTGTCAGTGTGTCACCACTCTCACTGTAAAGAATTTCTTTCTGATGTCTAATCTAAATCTACCTTCTTTTGGCCTTAAATTATTACCCCTTGTCCTATCATCACACACTCTTGTAAAAGGTTCCTCCCTAGCTTTCCTGTAGGCTCCTTGTCATAGTTGAATACTGGGGTGGCAATTAAACAAATTACAGATACTCTTAACCCCTGTCCTATCCCTTAAGGGGAAAGGACAGAGAATAAGGCAGAGAAAATTATGAATTGGAAACTAAACTACACAGTTTCAGTGAAACTGTAGTGTTGAAATGGAAAAAAAATTAACTATTTACAAATGCATACAAAAGCATTATCACATTCCACACACTTCATCCACCCCCCCAGTAATGCTCATGTTACCACAGACTGCAGGGCAGCCCTGGGAAAGTCTTTGACTGGACTCCTGGAGTCAGCTGCAGATGGGAGCTGGGTGCAGGAACATATGGAAGGCACAGATCAGGATGAAAGGCAGATGAACAGACCAAGTCCTCTTTGGATGCTGGCTACAGATAAAGAATGACTTGGCCCTCATTATCCCTCAAATCTATACCACGTATGATGTATATGGGATCAAATTCTCCATTTGTTCAGTTTTTGTCACCTGTCTGCTGCTCCCTAAAGGAGGGTTGCAGGTGTGACCCCTTTACTCTGTTTCTCTTTTCAGGGCATTTTTCTCCGAAATGAGCAGTGGCCTTAGTTCTGCATACCATTGTCCAGCAATAACTATGAACCTTGAGCATTATCAGCCGTAGAAGCAGACTCTGACTGAGAAAACATCCTGTTAATTTCAGCAAATGAAGCTATTTATAAGAGATTTAACTGAAAACTAATATTACTAGAAAGCAAATTGGTTCTATCCTGCCTCACACCAGGACGTTCAACCCTTTATTCCATACCATTTGTGTCATGCTCCAGTCACTACTACCTTTTGTCCTCAAATACAAATATACAGATTATTAGTCCATCTGTTGATACCAAATCTCACTTTGTTCATACCCGCAGATGTCCATCTATCATATCCGTCTTTCAGGGCAACGGAAGATAATATGGAATTTGTCACAATTCATGCCCACAGGCTGTAGATTACCAGTGTACCTAGTTCCATCATAGAATCATAGAATCATCAGGGCTGGAAAAGACCTTCAAGAACATGAAGTCCAGTCTCAGTCCTTCACCAGTGTAAACACTAAACCGTGTTCCAAAGTGCCATGTCTACCCATTTTTATAAACACCGCCAGGGATGGTGACTCCACCACTTCCCTGGGCAGTCTATTCCAATGCTTCACCACTCTTTTGGTGAGTACATTTTTCCTAATGTCCAATCTGAACCTCCCCTGGTGTAACTTGAACTAATTTCTTTTTCCTTTCAGGTAACAGTAGAGAGCGATAAGGTCTCCCCTCAGCTTCCTCTTCTCAGGTTGAACAGCCCCGGCTCCCTTAGCCTCTTCTCATAAGACAAAGACCTGTTCTTTAGACCCCTAGTCAGCTTGGCTGTCATTCTCTGCACTCTCTATAACACCTTGATGTCCTTCCTATACCGTGGCACCCAAAACTGCACATATTACTTGAGGTGCGACCTCACCAGGGCCACATACAGGGGTAAGATCACCTCCCTTGTCCTGCTAGTCATACTGTTGCAAGCCAGGATGCCACCTTGGCCCCCAGGGCCCACTACTGGCTTATGTTCAGCTGGCTGTCAATGAATATCCTCAGATTCCTCTCTTCTAGGCAGCTCTTGATCTTCTCCTCCCCATGCCTGTAGCACTGGTGGGGGTTGCTATGGCCAAAGTGCAGGACCTAGTATTTGGCCTTGTTGACAGGCCAATGTTACCACAACATGATTCTGAAAAACGCTTACTAGGCACTATTAGTATTATGCAGCAATTACCACAGATGGGGCTTGAGCTCAAAAATTCCATGCTCTACTGATACATCTGGTTAAGGCAAAATTAGCTATTCTCACCCAGAGATTCCTTTGAGTTACACATTGTACTTCTCCATCTCCTGTTATTACCCACCAAGTGTGTCTGTGCCCTTGAGTGAAAGCCCCATGAATTGTTTTGCCTTTGCCTAAAGCAGGAAAAACCCAAAGCAGATTCCTTTCATGTACCACAGTCACTTTATTGCCATGTACTCTATGTAAGTCTTACTGAGCAGGACCAGTTCAGTTGATGGGTTATTAACTCAACCCGAGTACTTGTCCTAATTTTTAAAGGTTCCACCACTTCTTGCCTTCAGGATAGTTTTTAGCAGTCCATTGTACCATTCACTTTTCCCTGAGGATGATGCATGGTATGGTATGTGGTATAACCCCTTGATATGGCCTTTGGCTCAGTTGCTTATAAGATGGTTTCTGAAATAAATCCCATTGTCCAACTCAGTTCCTTCTGGAGTATTGTGACACCGCAAGACTTGCTTCTGGTCCCATCGTCCTGACACCTGCCCTTTAGATATTTGTTAACATTGATGAGATCCCCACTCTGTTTCCTTTTCTCCAAGTGAAACAGCCCAAGCTTTCTTAGCCTTTCCTTGTAGGGCAGATGCTCCAGTCCCTATTGCCAGATCATATTGAGCTCCTCATCCACCCAACATTTAATTGTTCTGAGAATTGCTCCAACCCATGTGCATGATCTTGCACTTGGCTTTGTTGAATTTCATGGGGTTTGCATGAACCTACCTCTCAATCCTGCCAAGGTCCCTCTGGATGGCCTCCCTTCTTTCCAGCATGTCAACATCACCACACAGCTTATTGTCATTGGCAAACCTGCTGAGAGTGCACTCAATCCCATTCTCCATGTTTCTGACAAAGATGTTAAACAGTGCTGGTTCCAGTATTGACCCCTGAGGAATGCTCCTATCTCCTTAGATATCAAGTAGTTAACTGCAACTCCTTGAGTGCAACCATCCAGCCAATTCCTTACCCACCAAGCAGTACAGCCATCAAGTCGATGTCACTCCAATTTAGAGGCAAGGATGTCAAACGGGACACTGTAAAATGCTTTGCTCAAGTCCAGGTAGATTACATCAGTTGCTCTTCCCTCATCAACCAACACTGTCACCCTATTGTAAAAAGCCACCAAATTTGTCAGGCAGGATGTGCTCTTAGTGAAGCTATGTTGTTTGTCAACAGTTAACTCCTTATTTTCCATGTGCTTTAGTGTAGTTTCCAGGAGGATCTGCTCCATTATCTCACCAGACACAGAGGTGAGACTGTCTGGCTGGTAGTTCCATGAGTCTTTCTTTTTTCCCTTTTTAAAAGTGGGGGTCATGTTTCCCCTTTTCCAGTCAGTGGGAACTTATCAGCCACAGCTTATCAGATATGATGGATAGTGGCTTAATGACTGCAATATGCTAAACTTTTAATAACTTGAGTTGTAACAGTTTACACAAAAACTTTGGATGGACACAAAACAAGGTAAGGGGAAATGAGCTCTTTCATGAGCAGGCATTTATTTTCAAATAACAAGTGATGAAAATCAAAGGAAAATCACTAAAAGTGCCTCAGATCTATTTACTTTCCATCCAATAAATATGAAAGTAATCTTCCAGCTATTTCTGAACAGTAAGAGTTTTCCGGATAAACTGGACATATTTCATAAAAAACTTAAAAATAGCTTATTCTTAGAAGATTTTTTTTTAAATGGAGAAATGCTAACCTTAATCTTGGATTTCTGAAACTGAAAATTTGTTGTCTGTTGGATATTTTTTCCTCCTGCTTATTTATCATTTGAGTTTTT
Organism: Phaethornis superciliosus; assembly: GCA_023637945.1. Lineage (NCBI taxonomy): Eukaryota > Metazoa > Chordata > Aves > Apodiformes > Trochilidae > Phaethornis > Phaethornis superciliosus. The sequence continues at coordinate 52,880,932 of JAJQWJ010000004.1, forward strand.
TTCATGAAAGATTTTTAAAAAAGAAACAATGCATATGTGAGATATGCAGGATATGTGAGAGGAGGAGAGAGAAGGAGGAAAAACAGAGTAGCAAACCCAGGCTTTGTGATAATTTCCATCCTTAAAAAGACAGAGAAGACTGGTCTCGTGTGGCAACCCAGGCTAAGCAGCCACAGAGCCCAGGAGGTGAAGAGTTGGTAGGAGCCGTGTTCTTTCTTGTTTTCATTCCAGACTTGTTCTTTTGAGTGTCCTAGGACTCTTTTTTCTCTTCTCCACTTTTTAGTCAATGCCTACAGTGGTGAAATTTTTGAGGGCATGAAGAAGCCCAAATTTTGGGGAAACCCAAATTTTGGGACAAAATATTTGAAGTACGTTGTATGCAGCTAGGAAGTGCATGTACTTCAGACTCACTTTCTCACTTGGTGTTTCTGATATTGTTAGCAGATTTGGTGAGTGTCTCACTGATTAAGACTTGCATAGGGATAATTCTCTGTGCTTGGCTGGCTTGTTTATTATCTTCTATTGCTTGTAATAAGGAATGTTTTGTTGGAATATGTTTATAAAGAACAATGATCCATTCCTCTGTAGAACAATCTGATCCATTCCTCCCAAAATAGGTATACTTTTAGAATTATCCTATAATATGGGATTTAATACCAACGCGCAGTTCAGTTATTGAAGAAAAACTGTAAGAACTTGCAGAAATTCTGAGATGCCTCTTACAACAGCTGTTCCTGGCACCTACCTATGGTGAGACAGCATGTACGCTCCAAATAAAATGACATACAGAGGCTGCAAAGGCCATGACTTAGTAACTGATGATTTGCTGTGGCATAGCATGCTGAAAAACACCTAGAAAATGAAAGATCCCTGTGCAGCCTCATGTACTGTCAAAACTAAACTTCTAGGAAGCTTTCTTGTCTTTAGCCTGAGAGATCTGTAGACTATCAATACCCTTCCTTGGATCCAACTATGCCAGTCGAAGACAGCCCTGCTGTGTTGCTCATCATCTTGTCTTCAGTACTGACTTAGAATTCTGCTGATGAACAAAGGGCTTACAAGCAGCAATTTTATATTGAGCTAGGTGCCAGTTCATTGGGAAACACTTAACGTTTCTTTTGAAATTAACATTTTGACCTCTGCCATGTTCACAACTGGAAGGTCGAATGTGTAATTATGCTTGCAAGTGCCTTTTTTTGTGATATGCTTCAAGGTCCCTTTTCAATTGCATAAAAATGAATAAAAAAAAAAACAACACCAAAAAACAAGTTAAAAACAGGGGCAATAGAAGTGAACAGTCCTTAACGTCTATTGCACTATTTTGCTCAAATGTCATGGTATATTCTATATTCTTGCTTATAATTTCCTCATCTGATTGTCTTCTTTTTCGTTTTGTTCTTTTTTTTCTTCTTTCCTTTTTTTTTTTTTCCCCTGTTATTTTATCTCTCCTGTGCTGACTGTTCAATCATGTAACTGAGACTGTGTAACTGGGATACTGCAATGTTCACACTTTCAGTCTGTCTTTGAACACAGTTCATGCCTCTGAAACATTAGCATTAAGTTTTTGGCATATCAGTGTTGTTTAGGGGACCAGCACATTGCACCTGATGGCTGTTGGTGTTCATCATAGTGTCTTACAAACTCAGTTCAGAAATTTGTGTTGTCCTTGGCTATTTCATCTGCCCCTTATAAATGTGATGGAGACATGGAAATTTAAGGAAGGGGCAAAGGAAGTCTGTTTGAAAAGGCTAGTAATTAATAAAACTTAATCTTCATTGTAGTGTTTTTCACTGGATTGCTCGAGGTGTATGGTTTTTTTGCAAATTCTATATCTTACTGACAAGCATTTGCTAGGACAGCCTGACAATACGAGCAACTGCAACAATTTTTACAAGGTTTTCAATGTAGGTTTGCGAGCAAACCTTCTTAACACTTGACGGAACTGCCTTTATGCAACCTCATGTGTCTGCAGGTCAACGAAGGAGTAACCAGAACATCTGTCCTGCCGGCCCCAAAGCAGGTGCCAGCTTGTCTGATGCAACTAGTAGCCCTTTGGAAATTATCTGTCATGAGTAACAGACATTTGCTTGGTACAGGAATGGTGGTATTAAAAAAAAAAAACAACACAATTTTTTTAAAGCAGCATCACTAGAAAAAAAAAAAAAAAAAAAAAGCACCTGTTTGGAGCTAATTTTACAGTGAGGGAGTCAGGGGTTCCAGGGAAACCACTTTACTCCACTTTCCTTTAAGAAAAACGAATTTAGAAAGTTTTGTCTGTCACTCTGTACTTCAGGGTTGGGGTGAAAGTAAAAACAGCTCTTCCCCAAGGTAGAGAGGAATGGCCTTGTGATATGAAATTGGTGGCTGGAGTAAGGTAGGATTATAATAGTTCTGCATCTACTATCTCCTGTCATGAGATGTATGGTAGCTTGACCCTGGCTGGACGCCAAGTGCTCAAACTGCTCTATCACTTTTTTCTGCAATTGGAGAGAGAAAATATATCAAAAGGCTTGTGGCTTGAATAAGTACAGGGCGATCACTCAGCTATTACCTTCATGGGCAGATAGAATCACTTTGTAGAAATTAGTAAGGAAATCAAAGTAAGGTAATAAGAAGATAAAAACTTAATCTCAAAACACCTTCCCCCACCCTTCCCTTCTTCTTGAGCTCAGCTTCACTCCTGATTTCTCCACCTCTTTCCCTGACCAGTTCAGGGCAATGGGGGCTGTGAGCAGTCCATCACATATTGTCTTTGCTGCTCCTTCCTCCTGACACTCTTTCCCTGCTCCAGTGCACGGTTCCACCCACAGGAGGCAGTTAATGAACTATTCCAACACAGGTCCTTTACAATGGGCTACAGTTCTTCACTAGCTGTTCCAGTGTGGGTCCTTTGCGTAATGAATGCTCCAGAGAAGATTTCTGCATTGTCACAAGTACTGCCAAAAAACCTACTTCAGTGTGAGCTCCTCTTCTCCCAGTAAGTGGCTCTAGCGTGGGGTCTCCATGGCGTCATAGTCTCCTTTGGGCGTCCACCTGCTCACACCTGAAGTCCTCCACTGGCTGCAGGTGGATATCTGCTCCACCCTTTACCTCCATATGCAGCAGGGGAACAGCTGGTCTCACCATTTTATTCACCCTAGGTGGCAAGGGCATCTCTGCTCCAGTACCTGGAGCACCTCTTCCCCCTCCTTCACTGACTTTGGTGTCTGCGGAGTTGTTTCTCTTACATATTCTGACTCCGTGGTCTGCATGCTGTTCCACAGCATTTTTTGCCCCTTCTTAACTATGTTATCTCAGGGCTACCTATTCAAGGGGGGACCACTGTTGCTGATGAGTTCAGGCTTGTCCTGAACATCATGGAGTCTGGCTCTATTGGACACGGGAAACTTCTGGCATTTTCTCACAGAAGCCAACTCTGCAGCTCCCGCACTAACAAAACCTTGCCACACAAATCCAATCCAAGGTGATAAAACACCTGTTATTAGCTTGGTATTTTGTGTTCACACAGGAAAGATAACTGCTTCTATATGTATCCAAGAAGCTGTGAAGAAGAGATTACATTTCTTGTGTGGGTGGCAACCTTCACTTTCCCTCAAGTAAAGGCTCAAACCAAAATCATCTCTCTGCAGCACTTCATTTGGTGCTGTAATCAAGGTTGGCATTACTCTGAATCTATTTTTATACAAACCTCTTAACTCTGAGATGGTAAATACTATTATTTTTATGACAACTGACAGGTTAGTTTGACTATAGCTAAAATGCAATATAAAAAGCTGCTATCTAAAGTGATTTTAATATCCCATGCCAAAGTTTTGATTTACTCGTGTGCTGTCTCAGTGTGAGTAGATCATGATGCAGTTTAATTCTGTCAGAGTGTCAGAAATAATTTTTTATTGAGCGTATCCCCATGTGAAGGTGACTGAAGCAGCAGCAGCAAGTAGGCTCTGTTATTATCTGAGGAAACAGGCAGTTGGCAACAAGACTTGCTTCTTCCTCTGTGGGGTATTCCAGGCACAGAGAGAAGTGATGGGTAGCAACAGAGTCCTTCTGTCTTAGCAGGCCTCTAAGCCTTCTACATCACAGATACCCATTAAGCATAATAATTCCTATAAATACCCTGGAAAACTCATTAACTGAGGAACAGTAGCAATGGCAGTGATTTAATTTTTTAATTTTAAGAGGTGCATGTAACTCATTTAAATGCTATGGCATCTTCATGTATGCCAATTTTACCACTATAATCCATGTTTCTGCTAGTATTGAAGGTTATTTCCCATTCTTTAGCCTGAAACTGATGACTGAGTTGGTATGAATTCACAGATAATATTGCTTCTACTGAAGGTCTTGCAGGTCTCTGAAACTTGCTATTTACTGAAAGATTTCCCTTAGCTGTGGTGGTGAAGGTCATAAATCTTCATGCCAGAACCCAGTGGACTGGAAATCTTGCTACAAATGGAGTTGTTTGCTTCTTCTAGATCTCTTTTGCCCGGATATGTTCCTTTTGGATAGCGCCATGTTACTCAGATATGAAAACATTCAAATTTGGAAGAAGCCTTAGGCAAGAGTTGGAATTATTTTTTGCTTTGCACTGACACTTCCGTCAGAGTTCAGCCAATTCTTACAAATATTCATAGATCTGAAAATATGGTATTTCTGTTTTTCATTTATAGCTGAAAAATCATGATACACATTGGTCCTGGGTTTTGTTATGGTACTTCACTACATAGTTTCAAGAAAGAGCTATAGAGACATGTTTTAAGAGAGGACTCTCAAATCCTCTATAGTTGTGTTTATAAAGTGTGTGTGTGTATTGGTCTAGTAGATTGAATTAACTGGATGGATAGAAATGAGAGGTTTTTATAAATGCTTTCATGTTGTGTCTATCTACTTTGCCTTATCAAATATTTTTTATTACACTTCTTCCATAGGCGAGTTATTGGATTTTGCACACCTTTTTTTTTGGGTGGTAACTTGTTGTTTGGGTGGCTCCAACTTGACTGATGTTTTGCTATAAAAATATTCATTAAAAAAATCTATTTCCTGAGTGAGTTTTAATTTTCTAACTGTGGCCTCCGATGTTCATTGTATTTTTGCTTACTTATTACTGTGGCTACATGAACAGTCAGCAGCAAAATGTTCTCACTTGAGCCTTTCAACCTTTTAACTTGCCAGAATGTGGAATAAACCTTCCGTTGTGGTGGTGAGTCAGATCAATAATATGCACATTTGACAGAAAAGATGGCTTGTACCATGTGAATTGCAAATATGTCTATAAGTATGTGGATAGTTTTCAACATAATCACTTTAACTCCATTTAGAATCATAGAATCACAGAATGGTTTGCACTGGAAGGGATATTAAAGATCATCTATTGCCACCCCTTGTACCATGTGCAGGGACATTTTCCACTAGGTTGGTCAAAGCCCCATCCAGCCTGGTGCTGAACAGTAACAGGGAGGGGCCATCCACAACTCCTCTGGGCAACCTGTTCCAGTGTCTCATCACCCTCACAGGAAAGAATGTCTTCCTAAAGCCTAATCTAAATCTCCCTTCTTTTAGCTTAAAATCAACCCTTCTTCTTATCACTACAGGACACTGTAAAAAAATCCTTCCTCACCTTTCCTGTAGGCCTCCTTCAGGTACTATGAGGTCACTATAATGTCTCCCTGGAACCTTCTCTTTTCCAGGCTGAACAATTCTTTCAGTCTGTCTTCATAAGAGAGATGCTCCATCCTCTGATCATGGCCCTCCTCTGGACTATTTCAAGCAGGTCCATATCTTTCTTATGTTTGAGCTTCAGACCTGGATGCAGTTCTCCAGGTGGAGTCTCGTGAGGCCAGACTAGGGGAGGAGAGTGGAGGAGTACCTATCCCTCAGCCTGCTATCACACCTATTTTGATGCATCCATGTTATCTTCCTGGGCTGCAAGTGCAAATTGCAGGCTCATGCTCAGTTTTTATCCACAGCAGCATCTAAAGTGTGTAGTTTGTTGCCTCCTCCATGTGCGCTTTTAAAATTTCTCAAGCCTTTAGGGGTAGCAAAAAAAATTGCAGGTTTTGGTGTTTACATCTATTGGGAAGATTTAACACACTTCAGAAATCATCTCCACAAGGGGTGTGTCTTTACGTATCAACTTTTGTTTTTACTTGATGGAAACTGGAATTTAGTCTTAGTTGCAATGGCTCTATATTTTTTTGGTTGTCTATTTCAAGTTATCTTTTTGTTTTGGCTACCCATGAGGCTTTTCTGGTGGTTTCTTCCTGGCAACTCTCTCCTACTCCAAGTCACTCCAGGCTGTTACATAGCAGAGAGATACTGGCATAATGTAGGTGTAGAGCAGTAAGTGTGCTAATCAGCAGTGTGGCCCTGTTCATTTTGTAGAAGTGTCCTCTGCCCCCGAGGACACACCCTGGAGCATACTAATCCAATGAACATAGAGAACGTGGTGCATGGGCAAGGAAGACAGGAACATGCAGAAACATTGTAATGAGCAATGTACTTTACTAATACAGACTTCTACCAGAAAAAAGCCAAACCCATCTAAGTAAGAGTCACTTGAGCAGATTCTCTTCTTCAAGGGCTTTCATTCACAGCAGACAGCTATAATTTTAAGGAAGAAACTGTGTCTTATTCTAACATATTGCGGATATTTTGAGCGTGAAAAAAGACTTGTTATCAGATAATCAGCCAGTTCTTATGCCAGACATGCAATGAAGTTGATGTGATCGGCATCATGTTGAGGATGTATGATAACAATTCTATTCTTACAATGATTTGTGCCAGAGAATAGAAGCATTTATATGAGTGCTCAAAGTCCAAGACAAAGCATCAGAAATGTACCTGTTTTGTTTCATAAATGAATTGTCTGTGTTCCTTTTTTCTCCCTTTAAAGACAAGGCTTTTCAATTAATAACTGTTTATCTGATTTTCTACGTACTTATCTGTCACATCGATAATAAAAACAGTGATTACAGAAATTTCAGAGGAATTTCTGATCAGGGCAGGAATGGATCAGAAAGAGGTGATGCCATATACTGTATGATAAAAAATATCACTTTAATACAACCTGATTCAATATCTGGAGAAAATTATTTTTCATCTTGAAAGTACTTGCAGGCCAGGTTGAAATGAGATTATAGTTTTACAGTTCTGCATTGTGGGTTTCTGTAGTGAAAGCAGCAGGTATCTTGCAGCTGATCTCTTTGTTAACTATTTAATTAAAAACAAAGGAGTGAATGCAGAAGTGTTGATCTACAGTCCCATGTGCACAGAAATATATCTTTTAAGTGCTTTTGGATATACGGCAACACTACACTGAATGTGAACCTTTAATGGCCTGTTTTATGTGGACTCTGAACAGGTCCCTGCCTAGGATGAAAATATATCAGTAGAGTTGACATTCAGAGACCAAGAAAGATAAATTTGTATTGTGTTTCATGGCGCAGATGTATCTGCATATATCTCAAACAGCCATAAAGGCAGATAAATGAACAACACAGGATAGTCTGTAAAAGCCCAGGATACAATTTTTGTGACAGAGGTGTGGTGTTTACCTTTCTGAATAAAAGAAGCCTGCTTTCCTTCAGGTGAAATAAAGACTAAGGGAGCTGCTACCAGCTTCATCTACCTCTGCTTGAATCTGTGGAGACATTGCCTCACCGAAGAGTCTCTTTAAGCATCTCAGGATTCTCTGCACTCAAATTTAGCAACATGTATCATCAATGGGGACAGCGTGGGGAATGTTGCACAAAGCTGCTAACAACTTAACTGTAGCTGTTTCCCAGGTGTCACACCACAGATAAATTGGAGCAGTCAAGCATATACATCACTAAAAATAAATTTTTTTTTTTAAAAAATTTTCTCTATTTCAAAAGATAGAGTATTAGGACTGGGTAACACAGGCTGGGAGGGGCAAAGTTTCAGTGTTAGAAACTGCAGTTGATTGATGCAGCAAAGATGCAAAATCTGAGTGGAAAATGGCAGATTTTTCTGGCTGAGGTACTTCAATGCAAATGTTGGATTTTTTATCCTCATAATGAAAGATAAAACCATTTCACTGCATGCATCACACTTCAAAATAACATTTTTTGTTCTGTAAAACCAGGAAGTTCTGCCCATACTTCTTGCAAGATTTCTTGTAGTAGTGATTTAATATGGTAGGTCCTACTTAACTACCTCTCTAGTATCTCTGGAGCACTAGCACCACTGGAGCCTGCTGTATAAATGCTTGTCCTGATTTAGTCTCGAATAGATTTTTGGACTATAAATGCAAAATTCCTGTTAGCCTATTCATCCAGGACATTAAAGCATGGGTTACTTTGTACACTGTGATCTATATGTAATTTGTTTATCTTTCCTACTGTTGTTTCAGTTGTGTTTCAAGGCATAAAAACCATCAAGTTTCTACCAAAACAGTAATGGTGAAATAAAAGGTCAAACCTCTCAATACAATGGCACTTAGGGAGTTTTCACTGCCATCTTTAAATAAGTGGTAGATGTTATTTGAGCTGCTAGGTAGTCTGCTTCATCTCCACTTTCACTCTTTTCTAAGAAAGTTTCAGTTTAGAACATATTTAAGGTGTTTTAGTTATAACTGCTCCCTCTTGTGCTGACATTGTTCTTCTCTCTTCCACTGCATGGTCAGACAGATTAGTTTTCTAGATTTGCTGCTGAAATGGAATAGAAGCACTCACATAGACGGAGATAGGTCGTGATGATTAAATGTCAGATGATGTGAATCACCATCGAAAGAACAGCACATACAGGGAGTTCAGCCTCCCAAAGGACGGCTGACTCACTTCTGATGCCCTGCTCATCATAGGGCTGTACTGTGAGCCAAGGTCCTTTGAGCAGTCTGTGAGTTATAGCTAATGGTTGGACTGTAACTAGAAGGCTCTAACTAAATGCCTGTTTGGCTCTGCACAGCCTGTATGGATCTGCTCAGCTGTCAGCCTGCTTGTCAGGCTTTTCTGAGCAAATTGCAGTGAGTGGTGTAATAAAAGAAAGGGTGGAGTGAAGGGTTAAACACTGACTATATGAATTAGACAGTGTATTCAGGTGTAGGCAGTAGAGTGGAAACTGAGTAAACAGAAGCACTGGATTATGCAACTCTAAAGAATTATGGGGTGGAACCAGATTATTACCTCAGCACAGCTCAGTGTCATCTTGTCTCAGCTAAAAGTTGTCTCTTCACTGACAAGTGGATCATCTGGAGCTCATACAGAAGAAAAAAAATACAATTTTTGGCTGCTATTGACACTTGGGGGGGCTCAAATAGCATATTCAGTATATTCATGATTGTAATGCAGTTGCTAAAACCAGTGTGGAAGGAGAGGACCAACCTGCAGTGTCAAAATAACCTCTGGCAGTCTCAGGAGCAAGTAAAGTATTACCACTTCTGAAGACAGAGTGCAGCAAGAATGCTTAGCTGAGTGATAGCGATGGAGTCACCAGCAAATGACATGGTGTGGTTATATCTTCTGGTTGGGGTTGTGTTTCCTTATTCCCCTTGCTCCCTTGCTTTAAATACAGGTTAGAGGCCATCTCATCAGATTACAGGTGCTGAGAACAGTCAGTTCAGCTTGTGCTTTGTGTAGGGAAAGATAGGATAAATTTCAATATATTGTCCTTGTTGCTTCTGATAGGCTAGGAGGCAGATTTTCACTTGCTATGACAGTGTTTCCACTACTTTTGTGGGGGACTCTGCAATTGTACATGATTGGAAGGTGAATAGAAACAAAATCCATGGGTTTTGCAGTTGAATACAGTTAATTTCTCTGTCTGAATCTGTACTCAGGTGTAGGCAATTTCTGTGCTCTGGGGCAGCCGTCCCCCCAGGATTTAACTAGCACACAGCATGATGGTACAGTCAGTGGGCTGGAATGGAATTTGGGCTCATAGCCTAGTTGTCCCATAGCACAGGTAAATATACCTATATTTCCATTCAAGAGAGAAATTTTTCTAGGAGCAATCCTAAGAAGGACACCATGGTGTTTCCAGGCAGTACATCCCACTTTGCTGCTCTCTATGCTGCTGAAGTTGCCCTCATATCAGACCATTATCTTTCTTAATGAAATCAATGTATTCAATTACATTCTCCGAATCTGGTCTTAGTCTTGCAAAGAAGACATTAAACTATTTAAATTCTATTTATTTTAACATTTTGTGAAATACTGAGGGAAGAGTCTTGAAGTTACTTGTGGATCATTCACTATTGTGATTGGTGATTTCCTTTGCAAGTTTCTATTCTGAGAAACTATAAAAGGCTTTTTTTTCTTTATGTCTGTCAAATTTTTTGCAGATATTTTTTAAAATCTATAAATCAGTTCTTGTGAGTTTGACCTTGTAACTGGAATTTAGAGTTCAGATAAGATGGAGATAATATATGGGTACAAGTACCGCTTTTGTTTTTCCTGCTGCACAGAGATCAGAGATCAGCATTCCAGATGCTGTTTTACTTTTTAGACAGTCATGGTAATATCAGTGGAACTGTTTGTTGTAGATAACGATTTCCATCTTTCCAGTCTCTTTCTGACAACATGAGTATAAATTCACTAATTCAACTGAAAAGTAATTTGAATTTATGTATTCTGAATGTATTAAGGAACCAGTTATGCACACAAAATGGTATTTCACCTGTGGTTATCTTCAGTAACTATCAAGAACTGTGCAAAATTCTCAAATCTTTCTCTCTTCTCTCTTATTTTTGCCCTTAATTGAGCAAAATTAATTTGCAATTTGACAGTGCCAGAAATTCAGGAAATTAATTGCCACCAAAAACTATCAAGATTATTTTCTTATTTAGTAATTAATTTGATAGCAATATGAACCAAAACTTTTGAATTTTTCCATCAACAAGTTTGTTGAAAAAAGAATTAACATGCCAGCAATAGTGGAAAAAATTGTCTCAGTTTTTCAGGTAGGTCTCTACATCTTTTTTGCATTTGGATCTTTTCTGTCTTATTTTAATTGATTAATAATGCATTTTCTGTCAAAGTAGGTTTATGTCCTTTAGTGTTATGGTACATTGTATACCATCTTCTTTCCTTCCTTCCTTTGCAGCCTCATGGTATTTTAAGCATAAGTCTGTAGGCACTTTTGCCTTTGAGGCAGGTACACAACAAAAAATTCATGTACAAGTTAATGTACAAATTCATGTACAAAATACGAATGAGCTGCTAACATTTCCATTGCATTGCTTGCTTCCACATATGGAAGGATTACTTTTGATGTGTGATTTTTCACATTTGTTCCCAATCATTTGTTAATGATAGCCTGTCTCAAAGGTATCTGCTGCTTTTCATACTTATACTTGGTAGGTAGAAGCTGCAGCAGGGACATCATTGGCCAGAAGCTGTGCATTTAATTATTTTAGGTAGCAAAGGGACTGATTTAAAGCAAACATTACTTTTACTAGACTGTATAAAACAGAATATTTAAATCTAATTTTCACTCTTAGTCTATCAGCAGAAAAAATGCCAGATCATGAAATTAGTGCTATCATGTAGGTAGCATATTTTATGGATATTTGAAAGAAAACTGCATATTTATCACAAGAAAACAAGAAAACGAAGTAAAAGTGTCATAGTTTAACACTGGCCTGGCAATTAAACTGAATGACAGGTGCTCTCTATTAATCCCCCTCTCCTCCGTGATAAAGGAAGGAGAGAGACTTATGGGTTGGAAACTAACTACACAGTAATGATAAATAGGAAAAATTACTAAATATATACAAATATAGAGGAAAATTGATACCGTGATCGTCTCCTCCTCCCCCCAATAACTCTCACGTCACCACTGAGGCTGCAGGGCAGCCCTGGGAAAGTCCAGGCTGGACTCCTGGTGTCAGCAGCAGTCGGGAGCTGGAGGCAGGAACACACAGATTCAGGCTGGCACGGATCAGGACCACAGGCAGAGGAATGGAAGGGACGAAGCAAACAGGGACAGCAGAAGAAGAGGAAGCAGGAACAGGTTTGACCCTCGTGATCCCTCAAATTTATACTATGACGTGTATGGGATGGAATACTCTGGTCAATTCTGACATCTATCTTGTCCGTTCCTCCCCAAAGGAGGGATGCAGATGTGACCTCTTTTCTCCTTCCGGAGGGGAAAATGTTCCTCAGAGCTGAGCAGTGTCCTTGGCTCTGCATATCAGTCTTTGACTGTAACTATAAACATCGAGTGTTATCAGTCCCAGAAGCAGACACTGTCTGAGAAACTTGCTGTTAATTTCAGCAAGTGCAGCTACTTACAAGAGACTTAGCTGAAAGCAAAAGTACAAACCAGAAAATCACCTTTATCCTGGCCCAAACAAGGACAAAAAGTAAAAGCAGAACATGTTTTCTAGTTTTCTGTCCACTTTGTATTAGATTTTATTAAATACATTATGCTTCTCTGGGTTTATTGCACACAGGCAATTGGATCTTTATTTGAGCACACCTGGCTGCAAAAGAAAGTACCTTTAAGAAGTATAGCTAGTTCCATTTCTCTAGGTGTGGCCTAAACATTGTTATACAAGTGCTGTTTTTTCACAGTGCAGTTCAAGTAAAAGCTTCTGTGTGTTCTGTTTTTTAGTAAGGAGTAAATCTCTGTCTAAAAGAAAATGTTTCCCATAGCTGTCTTCTTGATCCATTTGTCAAATGGAAGAAGTGGTGCAGCATTTTTGAGTACTATTGTCATTGCCAGACCTTATGTTTGATGCATAGAAAAACTCAAGCAACAAATATCTCAATAAAAAGCATGTGTAGAGTAGTGAATTGTACTAAAACAGTCTGAATCTCAGCTGGACATCTGGTTCAAAAGTCTGAAACACCCTATGCTCATCTTTTGGAAGTAACTAGTATTCCAGGAGACAATGTTCATCATCAATAGAGTCCCACAGACAGGTGCAGACTGAAAGGCAGCTCCTCAAACTTCAAAAAGTGCTTGCTCCTGCAAAAACCTAGTGAAATCAATGAATGACAGGTGCCTTGAAGTTTTCAAAGCTAGGTAATTTTTGCATCTAGTCAGTCTTTGAATATCTTTGGTTGTAAAGTTTTGGTTTTTTTACCTTGATGTGTGTGAAGCAAAAACAAAGACCAATGCAGTCTTTTCGTAATACTGGACAGATAAATTGGAAATTCAAGGTAACTATTTTTTTTTTTTATTTAAGATATGTAATTAAATTAGGTAGTATTAAGGCTGTAGTAGTGTTGAACATTTAACAAAATGATCAGAGTAATAACTATGCCTTTGTGTTTTGCAAGTATTTATTACACAACTGTTTAAAAACACTTTGTAAAATGTCAGTGTTTTTTATGGTTACTGCAGTCAGTTCCAAGTGTAGTGTCATGATTTATAGCATTGAGTAGTGATGTGTGAAAAAAAGACTTTGCTTATATAAATGAAGGTAGGTGATAAGATACAGTTCTTATTTCTGGACTGATGAGTACCTGGAATGTACTTGGCTTTTAAAATTGTCGGAAGAAATATCCTCCCTTTATTTTTACTAGAAAACTAACAGCTCACTGACCAAAAGAGAATCATATTTGATCCTCGCTCCATGGGGCAGAGAGGAGCTAAGAGGGTTTTTTGGCAGAAGTTTTCTTTTTAACAGGTCAAACAAATGCATATGAAACCAGCAAATATTTAATGCATTCTCTTTCAATTGAAACCCATCAGAAGCTCTAGCTAGCAATACTCAGAGCTATGAGGGGCCAATGAACCTGGGGTAAGGTTAGTTTCCCTGTCTTTAAATATAACACAAGCTTCCTGTATGTAAGCATAACCAATTTAATAGGCAAATCCACCATACCTCATTTTATGTATGCCTTAAGCTGTTATGTTAGTACAGCTGTGTGGAGATTAACTCCAGTGACACACAGCTGGAGAGGCAGGGATTAGAGAGCCTTTGAATTCTTGTGCTATAAGAGCCAAAGGATTTGATAACTCTATGTAACTCTATGGCTCACTGAAGGAGAGATGGTGGCTATATTGGTATCTGACATCCCTCTATTATATACTCCACTTAGACAAGTGAAACAAAATTATGTAAATACTCTCTATGCTACTTTTTTTTTTTTTTTAAATTATGAGATTAAGCTATATAAAATAATATTGGAAACAAGGAATTTGTAATGCAAAAATATTTCCCATTGATTTCTAGCCTTTACAAAGAATAATACAGAACACCTTAAAATAGGAATGATCTATTGGATAAAAATAAAGGTCATATGTATTTTCACTTTTCTCCAATTTAGAAATTATAAGATTTTTCTTTGATGTCTATTTTGGTATAAATTTTATATGCTCAAAGGAAAGATTATGAAAGAGATAGATATTTTTGAAACTTAAAATGAAGTGTTGCACATATTTTCAGCAGAAAAGATATTAGCTAGAAAAGACATTAGTCTTTGTCATAATTTTGTCAAGGGAAAACTTGTCCTTTCATTAGCTAAGGATAGTGCTTCCCCAATATCTTAGCCTAAATCAGCTCATGTTTTATAATTCACACAGGGAATAAGACATATCTTAGGCATGATTATGCCAAACCTGTTCTGCTCACAGATTCCTATCCTTCCAGGGAAGAATGAATAAACAATTTAAGTGGAAGGCTTCTAGAATTACAGCATTGATTTTCAAGGAAAACTAATCTGTCTTCATGTTTAAATTATCCCCATTTTTCTAAGAGGGAAACAAAAAGGTTTTGGTATTGTGAAACAGCAGTCTTCTCACAAACTTTGAACAAAGTATTAAATCACACAGATTCAGTTAAAAAAGGGAAAGAAAACTGGAAACAAACCTTCAAGAATAGAGAAGCTCTGTAATTTCCAAGTGTCATTTTAGTATGCAGTGATAGAAATCTCTCTTCCCATGCTAGATTTTGATTACTGTCTTCCTCCATAGCTGTTTAATTATTAAGTGCTTTCTGTTCAGCCATGTTAGATGTGTTCTGGTTTTGTCCTGTCTCACCATTTTTCACTTAGAGAATGAAACAGTTCTGGTAACTTAAGAGGTGCATTTGCATTCGGCTTTAATCACTATTGGATTACTGTGCTATTTGTGAAAGTATTCCAATGAAAATAATTGCAAATTTAACTATAACTAAAACATTTTCATTTCTGGCTGAACTTTACACTACACTTAATTTACATTTTAATTGAGTTTTTAACCTTCTTAAAAAATGATGAAGAGAAATAATGGAGAGAACAAAAATAATGGAGAGAAAATAACTTTTCATAATTTGTTTTAATATAGGAGACTCAGCTGTAAGGAAAAATATGTTGCCAATAGCACAGAAGTTAAACTTTGACAGTATTTTGATGTGGAACAGACTATCCTAAAAGAATCATAGGAGCCAGTGGTAGAAGTGGTATTTCCTGCAACTGCTAGCATCAGAAATCCAGGCACTAGTACCAGCTAGTCTACAGGACATGTTTGTTTCAAAGGCAGCTGAATTAAAAATGGAAAGGTAGCTTGACTATTTAAATTTCCTTTTAAAACTAAAATTTCACTTTATTCTTTCTGAAATTTTATTGTCACAACAGCCATGCATAGAAAACAGCAACATTTAAGCTACTTCAAAGAGAAATTTTTCATCTCTTTCCATCATAGTATTCTGAAGGTAACTGAGGACAGAAGTTTTAATGTTTAGTTCATAGTTCTTCAGAGGTATCTTCAGTGGGGAGAGTATGGGAAGAACATCAGGAAGTCTTTGACTACTTTGCTTTTAATGGTAGCCAGTTTATATTTGTCCTCTTTTGATAATTAAGTCCTTTGTACTTCAGTAAAAAAGGACTAATAGCAACCAAGAATGTGAGTCCTGAATGCGTTAGTAGGTAAAGAACTTATTCTAACAATGCTCTCATTTTACATATATGTCACATTAAATAATCAAATATGAACCAGACTAAAGTGATCTTGCCCTGTTATGGTTAAAGAGGGGTACACATTAGAAAGTTTAAAAATTCCAAGTGAATGAAAAGCCTAAAAGAAAATGTAATATTTTAAATAAAATCCTATAATATTATAGGGCCTACTTTCTGTCATGCGCTAAAGCTACTGTTCCATAATTTTGCTGAACTATTAATATGGCACAACATTTAAACGGCACAGCACTGTACTTGAGCTTTCTGAAGTGGTGATCATTTTGAATCATCATGCTTTGTATGATGGGGATTTGATAAATTTGAAGACAAAATTATTTCAGAATGGACAATGAAGTCAGGAATAATTCAAGTACCCTCGCTAGATAAAACTTCACCAGTGATTTACCAGTGGTATGTTACGGGGTGGAGATGGGATGTAGGAAATGTCAGATCTAATTAGTTAGTTCATTTGTTGTAGGTGTAAACCCCTGCAATGGATCTCTTCCATACTTGAGTCTACTGTCCTACCATAACTTTTTCACTGCAGTTTCTTGAACTGTCTACTGTAGTCCTCCCAAACAAATGAGAATATCTAAGTTTTGACATTATTTTTGGAATATTTTTTTGGAAAATTTTTTTTGAAAATTACCTCACCTTATGATAGTAGTCCTAAAAATGCCATCACCCTGCGGTGGATCCTGTCTGGTTGTTCAAGCAGAACCTGACTTTCACAAACTCATGCTGACTGGCCTTTGTCACTTTCTTGTCCTGTACGTGCTGTATGAAGGCACTCAAGATGATTTCTTCATAACTTCCCTTCTCCCAGAGGTCATAAACTCTCTCAAGGAACTCTCCTGAGTTCCACCCAAAGCCCTCTGTTCAACCAGGCCAGTTTTCTTTCCCTCGGGCTTGTTTTTTGCCACAGGGGGACGTCCTTTGCCTTTGTCTTTAAGATGTCCTTCTTGGAGAGTGTCAGTCTTTCCTGGACCCCTTTGCCCTTCAGTACTGCCTTCCAAGAGACTCTGTTAACCAGTCTTCTAAATTGCCAAGGTAACAGCTCTGCTCATCCCTCTCCTTTTCCAAAATTTGAAAACTCCATCATTTCATGATCACTATGCCCAGGACAGACTTCAGGACAGGTAGTCCTGAAGCAGTGAAAGACCAGTAGTCCTGAAACAGAAAAGTAAAGCAGCCTCCATCAATCTAACTTGAGTGTTTTAACTGAGACAATTACAAATGTACCAAGATTGCAAGCTTATTATTCTGCTACACATTTGTAAATTGAAATGCAGAGAAAAATCTGACTTTCTATTGCAGTCCCTCTAAGACAGAGAAATGTCAGGAAGGTAATTCAGCTTTCTAAAATCCAGCTTTGACTTCAGCAACAAAGAACTCAAGGGTAGAGTCTATTTCAGTTCTGTTGTTTCAATGGGGCACAACTTGTAACAGGACATAAAAAGAAAAATAGCAGCAACGTGATCAACTCATACTTCTAGAGCAGAGTAACCTTGTAATAAAGGTAAAATTAGGACAAACATTTCCTTTCACTTTGTTCCTTTCTAGCTCATTTATTTCTGTTGCATAGATGTTATTTGTTTTCATGAACTAGATCAGACACTTCTCAGTATCTAGATAATACGCTGAAAGGAAAATCATATGCTTTACTGAAGGAAGTGGAGCTGGGGTCATAAATACAAGTGCTGATATCCTGTTGAGCTGCTTGGTTGTGCTATTCCTGATGAAGTGATACTGTCTTTAAACTGTCTTTCTAGTCTGATCTTAAAGCCGTATCTTTTCTCCCATTCACTGTCTTCTGTTCTGAATTTTACCTGATGTAAGCTATATCCATCTGCCTGGGCCAAGACAAAATCCTCGACTCTTAAGTAGTAGATGGTTCCTCTAATCTTACTGTTTTGCACATAAAAACATACAAAGTTAAGTTCTTGTTTTTGTCAGTATGTGTTCCTTTCCAGAGGAGCACTGTGGTCTGTTCCTATTGGTTTCCTTGTACAAACTTTGCAATTTTAGATGTGCAAGTTTTATTGAGAGCTCTTAGTGGATTTCAGAGCAACCATTAATAACCAACTAACCTTACTACATTTTAAGCACATTCACTGGCCTAATGAAGCAACAGAATATATGGGTTATTATGAATGTTGGTCTAGAGTAGGTAGATTTGCATTTATTGATTAAAAGTTGCACGTCTACAATGACTAGAAGCTTATGGCCATTGCTAGGTATCACTAGAACCAAAAGCTCAAGACATGCACATTAAGTGTATTTGCAATATGTGTTCAATATAAACACCATATTTTTAAAGGCTTTTATTGGTATATAATCCATCTCTCATATCACATAGTCAGTCTTGCACTGGACCCAGAACCTACAGAAGCATTCCATCCAGCCTGGAATAAAAGCTTTAACTAATGTAACATCAAATTTGTGCCTTAATAAATATTCCCGTGGTTACTTAAGCTTGTATTTATTACTTGTAATTTGAATTTCTCTCATGCCAGTTGGATCCTTCAACTGGTTAGATTCCTTCACACATCTGTAAATGCATAACACCCTTATGTTAAGCAAGTGTAATGAGAGATGGCAGTAGAGTTAGAAAGGAACAAAAGAATCGATTGGTAGTCAGCTCAGGCACACTGTATCAAAGCAGAGCTTTGTGCTTAAGTGGTCTGCTTAAATGTAAACATTTTTGTGCTTTAAAAAAGGTTGCTGATTTGCTGATGAGGATCTATTTAGGTTCAGGGAGTCACTTTTTCCCAGTTCTCCCCAATCTGAGAAGACTGCATTGAGTAACAGTTAGGTTTCCCAACAGATGCATAGCAGAGGAATGCAAATTTGGTTTGGAATATCAAATTTATGGTTAAATTTTACAGTCTATCCATAACTGACCTGAATGAACTTCTTTGCACCCTTTCTGGAGCTGGAGTTGATATTCAAGATAGTGAATGTTTCCAGAAAGTGGTTTTGGAAATCACTGAGTAGGCAGGTCTGTGCAAACTCCCATACAAGACAGTACTGAAACTCCTCTGTTACAATCTGTGGTATTCCTGCTGGTCCCGTCTGGGACTCCCTTCAACAGAAAGTACAAATCGTGCTGAACTACATGCACAAATGTTAATTAGTGATTGGGTTGAGTTAGGTGATCTCATTTTCCTTTCTTAGTGTCTGGTGACTTTTACATTAACTACTCCAAGGAATCTTAACTCTTTGATTTGGAATACAATTTACTAACTCACATTTATGCACAAGATATTTGCCAGGTTGTGCTTCAAGCCACAAATAAAAAAACCCACTTATTAAGGTCTTTGTCTCTCACCCCAAAATAGAAGGTCAGGCAACTGTGCAAATGTTTTCTTTAGGTAAAAAGGAATAACTTTTTGTAATGAGGGTGGTGAAACGCTGGCACAGGTTGCCCAGATGGTCTATCACTGGGAACATTCAAGGTCAGGCTGCATGAGTTTCTGGGCAACCTAATCTAGTTGAATATATCATTTACCACTGTAGGGTGGGGTTTGTACTAGGTGACCTTTAAAGATCTCTTTCAAGCCAAACTGTTCCATGACTCTATAAAGTTGGTTCATAAATATGCAATAATAATAAGGATAAGTTTTAATTTTTTAAAATTCATTTATTTTTTATTTTATTATATATATGTATTATATATATTTACACATATTTAATTTAATTAATTTATTTAATTAATTTAAAATCGGTTTAAAAAACAATGCAGAGAGGGGAGACTGAGCTTCAGGAAAAAGGCAGCAGGAATCCTGAACAATCATGCTCCTCTCCCCTCCCGTTCCCTTCCTTCCCCTATCCCTATCCCTATCCCTATCCCTATCCCTATCCCTATCCCTATCCCTATCCCTATCCCTATCCCTATCCCTATCCCTATCCCCTTCCCTTCCCTTCCTTTCCCATGAAGTCTATTGCCTAGGCATTACAAAAAAGGTTTCAGCTGGAGAAACATTTGTTTTGAGCTCAGGAAGCATTAATACAGTTTTCATAGAATCTTAAAATGGCTTGGGTTGAAGGGACCTTAAAGATCATTTACTTCTAACACCCCTGCATGGGCAGGGACACCTTCCACTAGACTAGGTAGCTCAAGGCCCCATCCAACCCAGCCTTGAATACTTCTAGGGAGGGGACAGCCACAACATCCTTGGACAATCTGTGCCAGTGTATCACCACTCCCACAGAAAATAATTTCTTTCTAGTGTCTAACCTACATCTCCTCTCTTCAAGTTTTAAACTGTTTCCCTTTGTCCTCTCACTACACACTCATGTAAAAAGTCATACCCCACTTCTGATAATGGAAGGTTGCTCTATGGAATGTTGGAGCCTCCTCTCCTCCAGGCTGAGCAACCCCAGTTTCCTCAGCCTATCTTCATAGGGGGAGGTGCTCAAGCCCTGTGATCATTTTAGTGGTTCCACTTGAGGTCTATGATACCCACTTCTGACAGTATTAATTTTTAAGAAGTTACTTACTTGTGTAGGAAATCATGTAGTGCATTTAGTATGTTCTAATGCGAAGGTACAGAATTGAGACCTTTTCCTGCATCAATATGGCATGAAGTGGGCAAGTGAGATCTTACTTTTGATCATTCAAAATGCCACAGGGCTATTGAAACAAAACAAATTGTGAACTCCAATAGAAAATCTGCATCTGTGTGAACTTATTCTTTTCAAAGGAACCTATAAGATTGGATTTGTAAAATGGCCAGTGCTAGAATAAACTTCATAGATCATTTGTCTTCCAATCTGCAAATGGTACAAACTGTTACTGGAGTGTTGTGTTGAGATAGGGAGACTGAAGTTAAAGAATGATGAAAAATTAGAAGATGCTCAGCCATTATGGGTTGTCTTAAAAGGACTCAGTCAAACTGATCAGACAGTACTGAAAGCCAGAAAGGATTAATGGCTAACATACAATCAAGACTAATTCAGATGACTGAAGTACATTTATTTGTTTTTTTTCAAAATTTTAGTGTAATCAATCACAGAAGTAGTTGTTAAAATTGCAATGGAGTCTTGATTGTGGCAAAATTTTTAATCAACCTTGGATGTTTTAAGAATACGCCTTCTAATTCCAGTTACAATTTGATCTGGGAAATCAGTCTCGATTATGAAGAGAATCAAGTTTGATCACTGATTATTTCAAATTTTGCAATAGATGCAAGCCATTTTATGTTGCAAGTTTAGAAAGATGGAATATATTAGAGTACTGTTAGAAGATTTCATGTGTACAATTTTTTTTATAGTCTTGGATAGATTTTCAAATGAAGTGCTTAGAATTGTTGCTGAAACCCTTTTGGAATTTTTGTAATATTGCATGAAATATTCTATTAATAAAAGTACCTGTAGTGTATTTAGGGGTTTTGTGGTACACAGGTTTAAGATTGTACAGTATTTTCTGCTCTTTAGAGGTATATGAAAAGCAGTGTGCTTCAGAAGTTTTTGCTGGCTTTCTGACATTTAGTGTGACTGTGAGCAGTTAATCTAAAAACATATTGAGCCATACATGTTACCCATATAAGCGCCTTTGTACTGGGAGGCCTGAGTGGTCACGAGGTCATATATGACCACACTCAGCTACTGTTTTCTTAAATAAAAGTGTAGTTTGGCATTTAACCAAAGTTAGAATTCTTCATGCTGTTTTATAGTCAAGTTTATCATCAAAAAACTGTAGCAGATTGAAAATTCCATTAGACGTGCTTCATGTCTAATGTTAGAGAAGTATTACCTTTTGTAATTCAGTCATAATGCATTTCATTATGCATTCTTTTTTTTTTCTTGTGACTGTTGTCTTAACTGGTTTACAAGATGCACAAAATTTTATAAGCCTGTGCTACTATTTTGGTCATCCAATAAGCCATAAAACTATGAAGTTCTGTGGTTTTTTTGATTGCTTTTTTTGTTTGTTTGTTTTGTTTCATTGGTTGGTTTTATTTTTTTTGTTGTTGTTTTTAATATGTGCTGTGTAACAGATGTATCTCACCTATTCCTGTCAGCATAGTTGTTCCATTTCTACTTCTTGACTTGGTATTGTCTTATTTTCTGAGTTTTAGCTACAAGGAAATGTTTAACAAATCAGTATTAATTTATTAATTTCAGAATTATTTACTTAATTACTTAATTTACTCCATGAAATTAATACTTTTCTTACCATGAATGCCAACCTCTTGGCATTCTCAAGGTGGCAGAGTTCTGAGCTTCTCTTTTCAATTCAATCACTAGAAAGTTCCTATTAGTTTCTTCAAAGGCTTGCTATCTTTCTCTGATCTCTCTATTAAATCTTCAGTGCATTCCCCTTCTCTTCACCAAGCAAGTAGGCCTCTTTTTCTAGGGAGGAAAAGACATGATGTTCTCTGAAAGCCTTTCAGCAGAACAAAGTTAATGACTTGCCATTACCAGTATTTTCTACCTCTCTTACTCCCTTTGCTCTATTTCTCAGATACTTTATTACAAATAGGCTTAGAAAGAACATTTTTTACAGTAAAATGTCTAGATTCCAACAGCCTAAAATATAGCATGACATCTCTTTATCAGTCCAAATTGTATAAAAGAGAATAGTCATTATTTGAATCTTTGCCTGATTGTAGAAAACTGTTCATTCACCATTTACCACATATTTTTGCCCTTTAACCAAAATACTCAGTTTTTCTGTTTATTATATTTAACATTAGTCCATTCCTATGAAGAAAAAAAATAAATTACTTCATTTCTGCTCCAAGAAATAATATTTTAATGGTGAAGGTACAGGCTAATGTGTTTATCCTTCCATTTTTTTCTACACAAGTTTTGAAATAAATGGGAAATATAATATAAATATGGCCAATACACTGATATATTAAAATAAAACCAGAATATTTTTTTATATCTGCATCAGAGGTAAAGATTTTGTAATTGAAATTTGCAGTTATTTTTATAATTGATAAATTCAAAGGGATTGCATTTCTGGTTTGTTTATCTGTGCTCTGTAAATTGATATGTATTATAGAAAAATAAACACCTGTAACTTGACCATAAGAAGGGACCTATTCTAGTACTAGTACTTCTTGTTTCTTTGAAGACAATATATATTAATGTGGAAAACATGAATATATCTGAAAGTAGTTTTCCATCTGATGCAGTTTAAACAGGTTTCAGGTGACTTAGTTCATGGTAAGGGAAAGTATTGAAGGCAATCAAATATAAGGACATTTTTCTGTTTCATTGTGTTCCTAAACTGCAAGTCACTGGAATCTGAGAGATTATACAAGGAAAACAACATCTGTGCTCTTCCTGTGTTCATCTTCTATTCCATGGGCATGGGCCACTGCAAAAACTAGAAAGATTGGGTTACACATACTTTAAATCTGATGCTGTTATGATCTGTGTACTTTAAAATTTTGACTACAGTATCAGTTTGGTCAGTTATAGGCACACGTCACTTAAAAAAAAAAAAAAAGTGTGGATAAATAACATTATGCAAAAGTTTTCAGGCTAATCTAATTTATTGTCATTCACTGGCATTCATTGTCTCTTCCATGCATGAACTTCAGATGGATGATACAGTTAAATGTCAGAATACAGATATTTCAGTGGCGTAGTTTAAGATTACTTTCCTATGGTTTCTACCGCACTAGCTGGTAAGGAAGTAACATAGGAACATCTCCTACTGCTTTCAGGGCAGTAAACGGCTTTCAGGGCTGTAAAACAACTGACATAGGTTTGAGTGCTGATTCATGACCATTTGTTCAACTTTGCCTCAGGCTAGGAATATGTTCGTAGATGGCTACTACCTACCTGTCCCAGAGTTTTGTGAATTCTACCCAATTACTGCAATTTAAGAGTTCTAGGCTGTGAGACAATTCCAGTCCTTCTACCAGTGTATGTCTACCTCTGCCATACAAAACCCTTCCCAGTAGCTTGACTTTCTCTTCACATTATCTCATGACAACATCTTGGCTTTCCCTTCACACTATCAGAACCTTTAGTAACATCTCATATTCATGTTGGGATGGCTGGCTGTCCAGTTTCATGATAGTAACAATCAATATAATCTCTGCCTGTTCATGCTCCTGAGGAAGTAATTTTGACTGGCATTTCCTTTGGCTGGTGATAGATACATTACTAGATAAAGGCCTTGTGTACACACCGACAGGAAATTTAGTTAAAGTAGGGTTAGGCAGTTTGAGCAACTTCTTTATAGATGTTCTTGATTCCTTATTTTAGCAAAACTTCGTTTCTGTCTCACCTCTATTTAACCTGCTGGTCATTATTAATCATGGGAAATCAGACAAATTACCTCCATTTAAATAAATATATTTAAAGTAATAACTTAAAACTTCTTCAACCAGACAATGTGGGGATGAAAGCTAACCAAGGACTGGACATGATGCACTGTTTTCTCAAGAAGACACAATAGTAATAGTCAGACTCTGCTATAAAATGATTTATAAAGCACTCTAGGAATATATACATCTGCATTTTCATCGTCTGGGCTTTTCTCTGGATGATATTTGCATCTGTAAGTTTCCATCTTTGAATAATTTCTAGTATTGCTCCTTGCCTGAATATCATTTGACAATTATGCCATTACTATTTCTCAACCAATTGGTGATGCCTGAAAGAAGTTTTTGGCATGTAGTGGGGAAGCTGTCTTGCTCTCACAAATTATATATTGATGAAGATCTTGATTTCAAATTGAAATATCTTCTATGATGTGAAACCAGAGAAGTCTAACATAAGAGGACTCATGCAAAATGCCTAAGCAGAACTGGACTTGAGTTTTATTTTACTTTTAAAGGAACTTCTACAGGGTGGAGAGTGGGTTTTTTGGGGTATTTTTTTGTTTGTTTTTAGTTTTGTTTGGGGGTGAGTTGTTTTTTTGGGGGGTTTTTTTTGTTTTAATTTTGGTGTGGGGTTCTTTTTTGTGTGTTATTTTTTTTTTTTAGGGTTTTCCAGATTTGTAGATGTGGAGTGGGCTTTCATTTACTCCAAAATCATGTAGATTTATGTATCTTTCTAATCTTTTTAGAAGTGCTCAGATATATAAAGGTTGTAACTGTGACTTGAAAAAAAGAAATATATTCTTGACTGAAATATGGCCTGTCTGGGAAACGGAGCTCATATGACACATCACCTCATCTCTTCATTCCTTCCTCACCCCACATCCTGTGGGAGAGGAGAAACAGAAGCATGAAAAAATGTTTTTTAAAGAGTGCCTGAAAACACAAGGGGAATGAATGTGCCTTAACCATCTCCAGCAAGATTTCTGTCCAGAGCAGAAACTACTTAGTGCACTGGGTATAGCAGCTAGCTTTCAACTCAGTGAGGGGACGGAGAACACCTACTTTTCCTATAGGCAATTAATCAGTCAGAGCCACTTCCTTACAGATGTCCCTGCAACATGGGCTGAATAAAAGATGGGTTGTGGAAGCTGAGTGATTACTTTGACAGCCAAGGAAGCAAAAGGGCCTGTGCTTTTGAAAAAGAAAAAAAGGAGAAAATAGAGAGGACAGGGCTAAGAGATACGAACGTACCAAAGTAGCAGTTGTAGTGTGATTGCAGTGTAAGTACAGAGTTCTGAATATGGGGTGGAAAAAGGTTTCCAGTCCCTTTCCATAGTGCAGAGTTAGATTTCTAAGTGAAGATACTGAGTTTTACTTGTTTCTGATACCCTAAAAAAATCTCTAAAAGGATCTCTATCCTCTTACACCCTCAGTAACAGTTAGGACTGTATTAGTAGAATATGTTGATGCTATTATAAAGGTTTTAATTTTCTTCAGTGATATAATCAGTGAATTTTTGGCTACCTCTTCTTTGAAAATGTATTTTTCAATAGAAATCTGTAGTTTAAAAAATAATTTGCAACATTTTTGTTATTAAATGTATCATTAAAGCTCATTTCTGAGAAGTAGCAATTTAGTTCAGCATTTCAGTATCTTTTCAAGAAGCGTTAGTAGTTTTTTGTGAGAGGACGAAAGAAATAATTTTTTCCACTTTTCTCTGATGTCTAGTTTTTCAACCACTTTGTGTTCTACCTGCAGTAGCACTTGATGTGCTTTGTATCTGATCATATTTCCAATTCCTACACTACAGAATCCCTGAAGATTCACTGAGACAGGACATTGGCAAAGAAATAAAAATGGCTTTCTTGTGTTTTGTTAATTGTACACTGTGTATAGTAGAGTTATGACTCTGACTTGTAGTCTTGGCTCATTAATCTCAGCAGAGAATTAATATCATAGAATCATAGAATTAGCCGGGTTGGAAGGGACCTCAGAGATCATCAAGTCCAACCCATATGGTTAGCTGACTCCAGCCTTTGGATCCTAGCAAAGAAATCTCTGTTTGCTTTTAATGTCTCAAAAATCATTAATTCATCTATACCAGTTGGAGACTTCATCACACAGGTTGAACATTGTGGCAATGACAGATATTTCTACTGTCATTCAATTGGGCAGATATGAGAATACCCCCTTTGAAGAAGCTTGATTTTTGAATGACATCTGCTAGCTGTCTTCAAATTTTGGCAATTCTAGCAGCTTATCCTGTTACATAGCTGTAAGACAGATGTAGAAAGGATGCTTTGATAGGTCCCAGACAAAGTTTGCCTTGGAGCAAAGGGAAATTGAAAAAGCTGGAGGATAAAGGGAATTTTTGTAATCTGCTTGAAAAAGTCTTCAGTGCTTACAGGAAAACTTGTGAAATCCTTATCATTAAAGACATTGTTCACTGACTTTCTATGTTATTGTCTGACTTTGCCTATTACTTTACTTAGTCAGCCTATATGTTAATACGGAAGAATAAGAAACCTGATGTTGCAAAGGAAAGGAAGGAAGAACATTCCACAGAATTGGATAAATAATATTTACATTTAAGAAAAATTTTCCTCTGTGCTTTAACTCTGATTGACAATGTACTTGATGCTTTACTGAGAGCTTTTCTCTATAATGTTTGTTTCTGTACCAAGATGTAGGTATTCACATTCTTAAAGGGCAGAAATACTTACAATGCTTTAAGGAATGGTTTTCTTCAATTTAACTATGTGTATAACTTGAAATGCCTGTAAATTGCAGCAGTTGGAGACTTAAGATTCCTTTTTGGTAAGTAATATCTCCTTTTTGTATTTTTGTGGGGTTTTCTCTTTCATTGTATATAGTAGGGTTGAATTAAAGTTTACCACTTGAGTCATATCTTGAAATGATGAGGATTTGTGAAAAAAGTGGGTAAAGCCCTACAATATCTATAATTATATTTGAAGTTGTTAAGACACTATTAGATACCCTGTTTCCAAGAATATCTTCCTATAATATAACATAATATAATATAACATAATAACATAATATAACATAATATAATATAACATATGCCTTCTTTTCCATATCTGATTGGAGCATGGCTATGTATTTTTTTGAGGAGAAGGAGAGAAAGAAACAAAAGGAAAACATTTCCCTAGCCAGTTATTAGGGGCTAATATTTAACATTTGTTGTACTGCAGAAGTATCAGTTTCATAATTTTTATTCCTTTCGCTTTTCAATTTTAAAGGATGAAGTAGACAAAATGAATATTTTTGTCTGTACTATTAGTGTGGATATGCCACATAAGCTATGGCCTCTTTTTAGGTGCTTCATGAAGTCATAGTCACACAAATTATTTAAGTACCATTCTGATTAAATAATATGAGAATCGTGTTTCATTTCAGAATTCTGTTTTCCACTCTTCATAAATATAGTGAAATATATGTATTTTTGCACAGAAAAATGTGTGTATGGTGTATTTATGAAAACATGTAAAAACATGACACGTCTTGCACATCTGTTTCCAGTTTGAGGTCTCAAAAAAAAGAAAGCAGGAGGATTCAAAGCTAGTTTTTGGTTTAAGTGTGGCTAACTTTGCAAACTAATTTAAAAAAACCCCTATAGATCTTTGTTGCACATCCTGGGCTAACAGTTTAATGCCAGATAGTGGACAAAGTAGGCCACCAGAACTGTTTTTTTAACACGATGGTGGTTTATTGCCTGGCATGAAGACTGTTTAGAAAAGCAGATTTTTTTAGTGCACTGGTAGTGTAATTATTACCATAACAATACTTTATAACCAGAGCTTGGTGTTTAAGAATGACAGACACAGCTTGATATTTAAGAATGAGGAGAGAAGGAGGGGAAAAAAAAAAAAAGAAAAAAAAAAAAAAAAAAGAGGAAAAGAAATGGTTATTCCTTTAATATAAAAGAGTCATCTAGAAATTCACATGAAAACCTAGATTTACAGATTTTTTGATGTTCAATTTTGTAATTGTACCATCATGATTTCATCCAGTACTGAGCAACAGACATGTAATGAATAATGCTAGAGATGTACAATTAATCTTGTTTACTTTCTAGAGATCCACTTATTGGCACTGAATGAACTTAGATTACTAGAACTAGAAAACAAAAGTAGCTCTGTGCCTTGTGTAGATTTGCTGTCATAATAATTTTCTATTATTTATTAGTTGAGCCAACGAATGACATAGTTTTGGAAATTTTACCCACAAATATGTAGTTTTTATTATGTATAAATTATGTATAGTACTGCAGTATTTCAGATTACTCATGATACTAAAGAACCTACTAACATAAACTCAGGAAAGATTTTCGTGTCATTTGGGAAAAACACACAATTCTGAAATGTCAAGGGCACACTGAATAGGAATTTCTTTGTTTACCAGCCATGCAGTGCAGCAGGTCTGACCTGTTTGTAAAGTCCTTGACGCAGTGGGCCAGGCCATGCAGTCTGTGTATGATCATCCTAGTTACTGCTGTAGCCACATCTCAGATGGGAACTTAATGAGTTCAAAAGCAGAAACCTACATAAATATCATCACCATTGTGTATATATAAATAATAGCAATGTCATGAAGTTTGTTGCTCATGTTCCCTGCCTTGCTTAATTTTTCTTAACGTTTTGAACTTTGAAGAGAAACAATTTAGCCATAATCTCTATTGTCAAACCTAGGGAAGAAGTTTAAGACTCCATTATTTAAATGCCAGGTTTTGTTACTTGTGAAATGGGGTCTGCTGTATATGCCTAGGCCTAAAATGTGGATTCTCAGATCTTCTAGTCCCTGCTGGTATCTGTGGAGGTGGACAGACAAGTGTCATTGTCTGTTTAACTACTAATGGTGTACCATAAACAAGCACCATTGAAAAGTTTGGCAATTAGAGCTCTTAATGTCTGGATTGTCAGGTGAAGCACTTCTGCAGTGTCTTGCCTGTGGGAATTAATCTAATAAACATTCCATGATTACAGGCTGGTAAATGAGTTCTTGTGCAGTGAGCCAGCATGGGTACATATGTTGAATGTCAGTTTCTTTCTAAAAATCACAATATTATTCTTACCTTCTGGAAGAAATAATTTAATTCCTTTTTCTCATTGATTGTTCAACAGGACAAGGATTAATTACTCCAGATGCAGAATTTAGCTGGGGTGGATAATATCCAGCTATTTGAACTATTAGCTCAAGTAACTGCTGTTCTTTGCTGAATTAGGTCTTATCTAAAGCATAAGCAGAAAGTACTGGGGCACTTAAAGCACCAGTTTTCTTCTTTTGACTCCCAATATTTGTAATTTGCTCAGCTCCAGACGATCCACCTCAGCATCTATGAAATCCATCACAGAGGTTATACAGAGCACTCCTTTCCAGTGTGTTGGAAAATGTATATTCAAGGTCCTATACTCCAAAGGAGCAGGGATTGAAGCTCATCCCCAAACATCTCCCAGAGCTCTGGGAGCAAATGGAGTTTCTAAAGAATGAAGAGACCTAGAAAAGATGATGATTGTTTCCATTTGAGAGGAAGTACCATCCTCCACATTAATCTGAATTTCAGGAAAGGTTTTTCTGTCTGGGAGATGCATTGTCTTTCAAGTAAATGCTAACCTGATTTTTTTTGTTTTGTTTTGTTAAGGTGGTTGGCTACTTATTGTCATATTATGATTGAAATTTTCTTAATACGTACTGTATAGGAAGTCTGTGTGCAAAACATGTAGTTAAGAAGGATTTTCAGTGTTGAAATTAAGAACCTTGAAGTCCTCTTGGAAATTAACACCACAAGCACTTTTCTGCTATTCTTTCCTTTGATAACAGACAGACAACTTGCAGGCCTCTTTTAGCTTTAATTTCAGTGGTAATTTTGATTCATTATGGCTTCTGTGATTATTTTGGTATGCCTTATACATGGAATTGTCCTCATGTACTTTCCAGAATCAAAACTTGAAGAAATGCAGTCAGGATTTTTAACTAACTAACACACCAACACCAAGTCCTCTATATGTTTCTCAGTTCCTTTCCTTCTGTGAGAAAAGAATGGGGAAAGAAATACAATCAAATAAAAGCTAGTTCAGCTTTACCTTGGACTGCAGAGATAAAGATTTAGGTGTGTCTTTGCTGAATCAAAAATTAAATGCTTATCCTGGAGTTTGCCTTGAGCTAAGAAAAGTCATATCTGTAGCATGAGAAATAATAAAAGTTAAGATATCATTAAACCAGTACTAGCTCTGCCTGTGAAAGCTGTTGTCCAGTTGAATATATAAAACTAGGAAAATCCAAAATATTGGACTGGACTTTGAACACAGACACAAATTTCTTTTTGGATATCTCACTTATTGGTTGCTGGGGCTTTTCACCCTTATCTTTTGCACTTCATCCAAATAATTTTAATCCAAATACCTTTTTGTTGTAGCAAATGGATTATTTATGTGTTTAGAGAACTCTGTTTTAGCTACACTGTGATGATTCTTTTGTATTTCTGTTAGATTATATTAAATTCTTTTATAAGGAAGTTGTCTTGTATTGACAGACTGTGAAAACAATAAGAATTAAGTTAATTTTTTTTTATTTAGTAAAAATCTAGTATTTCTACAAAATATGCATATTTAAAAATATTAATTGGCATTTAAATTACATTTTTTAAGTTTTGATATCCTTCAACTAAATTCAGACAAACATAAAATGATAAACCTGTCTTTCATGTGCTACCTCAGTCGAATATAACAGAATAAAAAACCTTTCAAATTCAGATTTGTGAAGCCTGAGGACAGTTCATTTTCAATCACCTCAAGTAATTTCCATGTAACATGATTCTCAGTTTTAATGTAATAATCTGACATAAATTATGTCACATTATCAAAAGATACATGTGTATCTTATTTTATGAAAGCCAGGATTCTTATCACTATTATGTTTAGAATTCACAAACTAAGGATTAGCAATTTGACTTTGACAGTCATTGGCATATGACATGAATACAAAGTAGGAATTTTTCCTAGAGCAAGCATGTTCAAGAGTCTCCCTGGTTTACAAGGTATCCCAATAACGTATTTCACTATTAGACAAAATAATATTAAAGTCATAGCAACAATGTTGTTTTCTCAATTTACTTTTAGATTTGCAAGGTTGGACTTTATCACTTCTGTGACAAACTCTATACAAATTTCTAGCTTTTTACGAATCTCTTCATCTTTTTCCAGATCTCAGCTGTATGATGAATTCAAACTTGCAAACATTGGACTTAATTGGTACAACAGTTAGCCTTGAATAGCAGGTTTCAGGGATTTGTTACTTGGATCACACAGCTCTCTCTAAAAACTCATTTGTATGCAGTGGATTAGGTTTTGACATGGAGCCAAATATGAATTTGTGTGCCTTGCTACCACTCCAGTCTGGACTTGTGCCTCTGGAAATTCTGTGAAATGATAACATTATTCTGAGTAGTTTGGGGGAGCAGGGATTATTTTTTAATAAACTCAAGCTATAAAAAATAGGAAGTACATGCAGTAGCAAATGTGAACAGGAGGAGGGAAATTATGATGGGTTTTAGAAAAGCATAGAATGTGAAAAAATTGCAGTATTGTGAAGCACAGGTGAATGTTAGTACTGCCTGTAAAAGAAACAAAACCCAGCACACAGGAGTTGACACTTCAGTTGCTCTGTAAAGATACAGTGTGAATGCATGACATTAATGGAAGATGTAAAGCGAGCAGTTACTGATAACAATTAAAACAGTTTTGAAGGGAACAGCATATGCTGACTTTTCTGCAGAGAATATGCTATGTTTATTATGGTTTCAAATACAAATTTTGTGTTCTAGGACTCCATCAGTAAATTCTAACAGATGTAGTTATAATAGAAAGAGAAGGGAAGAAGTTGTGTTGTTGCTGTCCTTTATTCAAATGAGTATATAATAAGGAGGGAAAAGTATGAAGACTTCCAGAAAAATAAATTTTGTAAGTAATACCCCATCTCTGCTGTGGTATTCTCTCTCATGCTTCCGTTTTGCCATGTAGAATTTCTCAAAGGAGTAGGGGGCCAAAGTTACATCGTGTGGATGAGCAAGTCGTACAAAAATGTGATTCTTTTATGCTTCTAGAACAGAAGAATTCCTTTTAGATGAACAGACTTAATTTGAACCTCAAACAAAGCAGGTAGCATATCAAATTTAGATATTTTACTACATTTTAAACCCTTTGATGCTGAGTTATATCTGAGGATTTAAATTCAAGAGTGAGAAAAGGCAGGTAGTTCCTAAAGAGCACATTTTTCTAGGTACTTTTTCTATTTATGAAGAGAAGCAGAGTTAGAAGATTTTTATCAAATACAACATTTGAAAGGCAAAACAAAGTGCCATTATTCATAGATTCAGTAAATAAGAAAAAAGATGTACTTCTCTAAAAATAAATCAATTTTTTTGTATAACTAGTACTGAGAAAAGACTGAGAAAAACAATTGGGATAATATGGCTGTATAGGTTGCAGGATTTTAGAAAGTGGAAGAAAACTGTCATGGCAAAACTGTAGAATAAAGACAAACCTTTAAAAACCTGAAGTTTCTCCCAAATTAGAAAAATAGGAAACATTATAAAATCTAAGAAGCTACATATAAAAAAGTAACACGGAAGACCAAAATAGAGACATAGAAATAAACGTATGGAGGTACAAAAATCTGCTAAAATAATCTCTTCCAGATGATGAAGTCAGCTAGAGAGACTGGAAGGACATAACTAGGATTAAAGAAACATTTGACAAAGGCTTACAGAAGATCTCGTGAAACCTGTCATGACAGATTTTTTCTTGTAAGAGACATAAAATCATCTTCCATAATATTAGAAGAGCTTATTGTATAAAAAGATGAAGTGAACAAGAACTTAACAGAATAGTTCAAAAGGAGCCCAGGAATTAAATAGCTGTACTACTAACTCTGAAATGTAAGCTTGCCAGGAAGTAAAGCTTTGTGCTGCTCTATATACTAAAAATGATTTCGAAAAAACTTTGGTGTACTAAGATATTCATGGCACTAAAGACTACGATGCAAAACTGCAAAACTGAAGAATGTGATTAAAAAAGCAGATGAGATCTAAAAGGAAATGCAAAGTGATGCACACAGTGGGAGGTGGGAAAGAAACTTGCATGATGTTCTATGACTCAATATTGCTGTGTAGAAATGAGGTCCTTAGGCAGGAGCAAACAGTTGTATGAATATGTTAGCTTGATGTTCAGAGGTCAAAGGGAAAGCTGAAATGTTAGGAAGTGTGGGGGATACATCAGAAAATGAAGCAGAGACCGTCATGCTGGTGTGCATATGATAGGACCATCTGCATGTTGAACAGTGGGGGAAGTTTTGGTCTGACATCTTAAAGTGTACCATTTTTTGTTAAATAAATGTTGCATCCATGCTAGGAGAATATGCACATTTGAAAACTTGTAGAGTATTACAGATTTTAAAGTCAGTTTCTGCCTTAAAAAGAAAGCATCCTTAGAATTATCCACCAAGCAGAAATGTGTAACTAAGCAGTGCCTGGCCTCAGCATTATTCACAGTGCTGTGTATGACGTCAGGACACAGATAGTATTGCCGGCACATGTAATATACAGAGTATGTGAAATAAGATAGCCTCTCCAGCTATGATGGGATGGAGCATGTTCAGAACAGCAGCAGGGATGAATCAGGATGAGAAAAGATTACAGTGATCAGAGCAGTTTGGGCTATGAAAGAGACCACTGAGAGAGAAAAACAGCTGTCCCTCAGGGTTGTTTTTGCAATTTCATGGGTGCAGTCCCTGCTCTAGTGCAGGTTGACCATGCCTGCAGTCCCTTTGGAAGGGCAATTTTTTACATTAACTGCCTCCATGAAGCACACCTGCTGTGGAAGATCCAGCCCTCATGGGCTGAGTCTTAGGGACCAGCTGTGACCACCTCAGGGCAGCGCATGGCCACCTACCAGCACATGATTCTCCTCTGGGAGCTCCTTAAATGCTGCTGTTTACACTGAATAGCCCACATAAAAAAATGGTAAGTGGTGAGAGGGACTGTAATGGCCACTGCTGTTCTGATCACAGGGTAGTTCTCAGTCTGGTTCAACTCTGGCCTCCTCTTTCATTCTCAGTCAGCTGCAGTAGTTTGAAAGCATGGCAGGCAGATTGCTCTCCCATCCGTACCTGGTGGATGTTCTTCCATAAAGGTTTCAAGGCTAAATTTAATGTTCTGGTTGCAGGCTGGCAGGCCTTGTCAGATGGCTTCCAGCTATGTTTAGTTTGTAAGGCCAGACATAGACTGACACAACCCAGTGTCAAACATGCATTTCACTTCAGTATGAAAATGATTTTCCTGATAATGACAGTCTTTTAGTTAAAAGTCTACTTGTTAGAAGTTAGCTACATTATAAAAAGCTTTGATACTAAATGCTACTCATATTTGTCTCTGCCAGAAGAGGCAGAAGACCAGAGAAAAAATACTTGGTGATGTACTCTCTCCAATATTTTCTATGTTCCTTTGATCTGTTTTTAGCATGAGAAAAAGACTAAAGAAAATAATTACCATTAAAAAGAAAGATTTTGGGGAAAACATTACTAGATTGTAAAATAAGATGATATTTTTATTAGTATGTTAAAGGTGAGCATGCACTTCTTGTCATCACACTTGGTAGGTAGCCTTGTAAATATAATAGGGGTGCACATACTTTGGGGATAGACTATCTTAGTTTTTCAGTCTTCATATTATTGCTAGAGCTGAGTCAGTCCAAGTCCTTGGCTGTGAGCCCTCAATGTTAACAAATAAAAGTAATGAATATAATACTAGCAATAGGTTTATGAATGCAGTTACCAAGCATAGAGTCATAAGGAAAATATATTTACTAGAAATATTCTTATCCAAAATTACCACTTCCTGCCTTCTTCCCAGCTTCAGTGCCTGATGGAGTTCCCCAACCTTCACTTTTTTGTCTTTCTGTTCTAAATATTTTTTTCTTGGTTAACTTTTGGGCAGAAAAAAAGTAGTAAATGGACTTTACTGTCTCCCTAGAGGTCATGCTGTATTCTGCTAAAATCATATTCTCTGTCTCTAGAAAACTAGGCATTATAACTTTACCCCATTCCTCTATGCTTTCTAACCCACTACAGTAGTTTTACTCAATTTTTTTTGTTAAAGACCCAGCATCCTGCTAGGTAATCTTCATTATCCAATACTAAGCTGTGATTAATTACATTTCAAGTAGCAAGTCCTCAGAACTCTTTGACATCAATAATTGACATTATATCAATAGGATAATAACTCTTCTCAAAGCACTTGTGAAAATAGAAGACTTCTTGCACTTGCATGAGCTGGAAAAATTTCCTGAAAATAATAACCTGCATGTCAATTTTTGGAGAATGTATATATGAAAGCTCCATGATTGCTTATTCTTGTTCAATGGCATCTTGGGAATTTGAATCTTAAAAATAATTTTTAAAAAGTAGTTATCAATCAAGGGTAGACAGGAAAAACTCATGTTACCTGATTGCTAGATTTGTGATTAATATTTGCACAGGCATTATTGTTAAGATGAATTGTAGTAAATACTATTTCCCTTTGAAAAATTAAAGAAAAATATGAAAATTTGTGAAAATATGTGTAAAATGAAGTTCTCTGCAAGTGTGACAAGGGTTCACGACTGTTATATTAAAATACAATTTTGATGTCAATTGGATCAATGTAAAAATTCCCATTTTCTCCACTGGAGAGATTGCTTCCGTATCATTCATTCTAACAGAACAAGTTATTATAGGAATAGGAAATTCCAAAAAAAGAACTCAAATGCAAAACATTTATAATTTTTTTTTTATTTTCCATATTTAAATGCTTTTAAAATGTGTTTATCAGAGATGTTAATGTTGCATACAGTATGTTTCTTCAGGGAAGTCCCTTGTATTTCTGAAACACTGGCTTTTATAGTAGTTTTTTAAACCTTGTAAAATATAAGGAAAGTAGAAAAGGTTATCTTTTCAGTTTGTTAATACAAGTATGTTTATTACATTTTAAAAATTATTATTTGACTGATGTTACATTCAGTTTTTGGGTTTTTTGTTTTGTTTTTTTTTTTTGTTTTTTTTTTTTTTTGTACAA
Organism: Phaethornis superciliosus; assembly: GCA_023637945.1. Lineage (NCBI taxonomy): Eukaryota > Metazoa > Chordata > Aves > Apodiformes > Trochilidae > Phaethornis > Phaethornis superciliosus. Next base: position 52,917,192 of record JAJQWJ010000004.1, read on the forward strand.
CACATATTTTTTCTTGTTCTTCATTTAGCCAAATGTGAAGAATGTGAAAAGTTCACAATCATGCTAATTAAGATTATCTAAAAGCAGTCTAAATAAATATAAATAAAGATTTTGTATACACTTTTTGATTCTATGACATTCTGTATAAGTTAATTGTTCTAAAATAAACAAAAACCTCTGAGATTTTGGCAGACTCATTCAGGTTTTAGCATCAGTTTCTGAGCATTTGTTTTATGTAGAACAATGGAACTGATTTTTTCTAACATAACCTTTTACTTTAATATTTAAAGTGCTTTGTGTTCTAAAGAATGGTATTGAAAAATCCTACAATGTGAAGCAGACTGTTTTGAAAATATTTTGTATGAAGGAAAGGAGGTAAAGCCAAGTCTAGCTAGGCATGTTTGACTGATTTCTTGTTAATGCTTTACCAGATGGTTAAGGAAATAAATGGCCAGTAGGATAATAACAGGAATACACTTGGCCTTGAGTACTCAAGTATAGCACAGGAGAGGTGCTCCAGCACTATGGTCATCTTCATGGCCCTCCTTTTGACTCACTACAACAGCTCCATGTCCTTTCTGTTTTGAGGGCTCCAGGACTGCAGGAAGTCTCTTAGCAAGTGAAGGAAATAATTGACCTTATTTTAATGTACTTCCTAGTGCTTTCTTGAGTTACAACCATAAAATTGTACTTCAGTTTCATAGAATCATAGAATCATAGAATTGGCTGGGTTGGAAGGTACCTCAGAGATCATCAGGTCCAACCCTTGACCACTACCGCTGCAGTTACCAGCCCATGGCACTGAGTGCCACATCCAGTCTCCTTTTAAATATCTCCAGGGACAGAGAATCCACTACTTCCCCGGGCAGCCCATTCCAATGTCTGATCACCCTCTCAATAAAGAAATTCTTTCTAATATCCAACCTAAGCTTCCCCTGGAACAACTTAAGTCCATGCCCTCTTGTCTTGTTGATAGTTGCCTGGGAGAAGAGCCCAACCCCCCCTGGCTCCAGCCTCCTTTCAGGGAGTTGTAGAGAGCGATGAGGTCTCCCCTGAGCCTCCTCTTCTCCAGGCTGAACACCCCCAGCTCCCTCAGCCTCTCCTCACAGGACTTGTGCTGGAGTCCCTTCACCAGCCTGGTTGCCCTCCTTTGGACCTGCTCCAGGACCTCAATCTCCTTCCTGAACTGAGGGGCCCAGAACTGGACACAGGACTCGAGCTGTGGCCTCACCAGGGCTGAGTACAGGGGCAGAATCACTTCCCTGGACCTGCTGGCCACGCTGTTCCTGATCCAGGCCAGGATGCCATTGGCCTTCTTGGCCACCTGGGCACACTGCTGGCTCCTGTTCAGCTTCCTGTCAATCCAGACTCCCAGGTCCCTCTCTGCCTGGCTGCTCTCAGCCACTCTGTGCCCAGCCTGGAGCTCCCCATGGGGTTGTTGTGGCCAAAGTGCAGGACCCGGCACTTGGCCGTGTTGAACCTCATCCCATTGGAATCAGCCCAACTCTCCAGTCTGTCCAGGTCCCTCTGCAGAGCCCTCCTGCCTTCCAGCTGATCCACACTCCTGCCCAGCTTAGTGTCATCTGTGAATTTGCTGATAATGGACTCAATCCCTTCATCTAAATCATCGATGAAGATATTAAACAGAACTGGGCCCAACACTGATTCCTGGGGGACACCACTGGTGACCGGCCGCCAACTGGATGCAGCCCCGTTTACCACCACTCTCTGGGCTTGACCAGATAATTTGTGTGACTTCTGTGAATCTTGTCTAAATGCATTAACTAATCAGCTAAGTATACTATTCTGTTGTGTGTATTTTGAGAATTTTTTGATTGAATTAAGACATAATTTATTTAATTTTTTGTCCATTTAATCCTGTAGCTATTTTAAACAGAAAAAGTAGTATGAAGGCACTCTTTTTTGGATAGTGATTCCTAGATAGAGATGACAAATAAAAGACTTCTTACTGAAAATTCTTTTCACAAAACTTTGATGTGACTTTTATACATACCTAAACATAATGTATGTTAGGTATAACCTATGACTGGTATGTGAATAATTTATAATAAAATAGTTTTCTAGGAATGCAAATTCTCTTAGGTAAAGACTATAACAATATCCCACAAACTGACAAAGATCTTGTGGGCTTTTTTTTAGTGCAATCTTCATTACTTACCTTTTATATGCTCCCAAATCTACTGATGTAATTCTTTGGTTTCTCACATAAAGACTCTATAACCTATGTGTAGAAACAATACACGTTTCTTTGCCTCTTTCAATGCAATCCAGGAAATGCTGGGATAAGATCTTTTGTTTCCCATGCACTCTCTTTCGGTGTCATTTCCAAAATTTTTCCTATCTGGTTCCAATAGCATGGTTTTCTGTCTGGGACCTTCTCAGTTGTAAAATCTTCGCTATTAGCCAGGATAGGTGTTGATGGCAATGGAGAAAAGGGAGCCATGGCTCCTGGGGGCGAGGGCTCCTCTCCCTCCCCACTCTCTGCCTCAGCACAGGCTGATGGTAATGCCCTTAAGACTTAGAGAGGCAGGCATCTCATATACCTCTGCCAGCCAGGCCATACTTTAATTCCATGTGGAAGGATGACATTATTCCAAACCATCAGTCTCTAAGTTAGTAAACTAGTGCACTTGAATCTGTTTCTTCAAAGAGTCTTTCATGGTCTCTGATGTTCTTGAGGACTACTTAATCTCACAAGTCCAATGGACTTACTTATATGGCCACCTATAGGAATATGATTTGCAATGGCTTTCCCATATTGTCAGTTACAATGTGAAGGTATACATAAGCCAGACAGTGCTACCCTCAAGAAGTTCCAGATTAAGCTCAACTATATACATGTGGGCAGAGTCTCTGGGCAATTAAATCACTGCTGAAATTTGTTTCATCTTTGTACATAACTATTTAGTGGCCAATAGAGAGAACGCAAATGTAAGACCATCACAGAGGGGCAGAGGCTAACTTGGTTACCCTTAACAGCTGACTTTACTTCTGTGTTCCTGAGTGCTTCCTGTAAATAATTAAATACATAAATGATCAACACTTATGTATTATTTATCTGAAGGATCTGCTAGAGTTTTAGAAAATAAATAAAAAATCAAGAAGCTTGCTGGAGATTTGCTCATGCATTGAGGTCAGTGGGTTTCTTAGGAAGGAAAACTAGACTTCTAGATCTGTCACAGGTTATGATGTTCTCCTGTGGGGACAGAAAACTACACCTGTATGTGTGTGTATCTGTGTGAATATACTTGGCTTTTAGTATCATACTGCCATTTCCTATTTTGACAGAGGTAGGTGTTATCATCCATGATATTATTTTATATTTTTGTTTACGAGGAAAGATCAGCCTCTTACTCAGAACCGTCTGCTGATTTACAAATATAACAAGCTTATGATTTGATCAAATTACAAATATTTATTTTTTAAGGCAAAGGGAGAGCCCAGAGCCCCTTTAATAGGAAAAGGGAAAAAAAATAGTTACCAGAGAAGAAATTATACAGATAGTTACTATAGTTAAGATAATGAGCAAAAGAAAAGAGAGTCGTTAGGCTCTTTCACCCTTTCGCGGCTTCTGGCTTCTGCTGCTGTTCTGTGGCTGCCTGGAGCGGTGTGGAAGTCGCAGAACCGGTTCTTCTAGTACCTCTTTGCTGTGCCGGGAAGGGGGGGGACACGAACCGCTGTGGCAAGGGAAGAGCTGCTTGCTTCTCCGTTTCTTCTTGCAGGATTTATACAGTCACTCGCAGAAGTTATTGTATAAGCCACTGCCATTCAGACATGAAAAATTGATTCAAACTTTTCTTCTATCTCGAGAATCGCTTTTTCCTTATTAATCTTTATCAGTCTTTCCTGTTCTGCTAATCCCATTGTCTCTGTTTGGGCCAGGAGACCAGACAGTTATCAGGTGAGGTAAAGATATGTTAATTGAGTGTTTTAACATATCAACCAGACAGACAGATACTGGTTCAATAGACAATTTTGCATTTTCCAGGCATTCATATCAGTAGGCTTCAGAGATACTAAAAAATTTAGTCATAAAACAGTAGATTATGATAGCAAAACTATGCTGAGTGTCTATGCTGTCTAACCTAGAAATTTTTTTCTTGTACCTATAAAAGTTGCGTGAGCAATGTGCCTGCCCATGAGGGAAATAAGCCATACATGCAATGTTGCTGTTATTTTTGTCTATATTAGGAGACTTTACTAGAACAACTCTGTTGGTCAGATATTGCACTTTACCTCGTATTTAGCTGACACAGCTAAGGAAAAAAAAAGCATGCAGTGATGTACCTGGCCCAACTGATAAAATAAATCTTTCAACTCCGTGGTCCTAGAGCATATGGATTTCCCATTAATTATACTCTCCCATGATTACTGGTATGCACTTCCCAAATTCTGATGAATGCTCTGTTTCAAAGTTGACATACCATGCCATCATTAGTTGCTAAGGCTTCTACTTAGTTATTATTAAAATACAAAGACTTATTTCATTACTACAAACAATACTGCTAATACCTAATTAATTAACTGTGGCAAAATGCCCTGCCTCAGAGGTTGGTAACCTTTTGTAATTGTTTGGGTAGATATGCAGTCTTCATGAATGTCCTTGTTGTATGATTCAGGGTGACTGTATGTGTTGTATACATGTGATACATGAAACATCTGCTCTACTGGACCTTATAATCTTTGCAACTTTTACACACAGAATCAGTAGCTTGTGCCTGTATGTTGTACAGCTTGCAAAGACCTTGATGCTAATGAAATAAATTAATTTCCTTGCAGTATAACAGCTGGTATTTGAAAGATCAAGGGATAAAACCCATCCTTTGAAACCTGTGGAACGCTTCTGATTTGGTCATAGTCATCATGAACAAGAGTACCGCCAGTCTATATGGAAGAAGCAAAAGTGTGAGTATAAGGTTTCCTTTTCTCTGCTTCTGTTTTAGTTATCACTATTCTTCCATACTTCTTATGTGCTGTGTTACCAATGACATTACAGGCAGAGAAGAACTGAATGTTCCTTCCTAATACACTACTGCTATGGTTAAGCTGTTGGATATGTCCCTCCTTCTAACAGAGGAGGACATTTCTTTAAAGTGCCTTGATAAATGGTAATAGGAAAGTGAAGTTCTAATATGCAGAAGTTACAGTTACATTTCTTTGTTTTCTGAGAGACTCCCAGTCTGTATGTAAACAGTTGTTACTGGGAAAATATTCCAAGACAGCATGTATCCAGATTATTTTATTTTCCAATTAATATCTTCTACCTTTCCCCACAGTGATATTGGGATTGCTATCTCTGCTTTGTCGCTGTTAATGCCTTGGTGTGTGTGCTTCCTTCTCTCCTTTGTTCCCTCAGTTTCTTAATCTACTGAGGCTGATTGTTAGACCATGTGGATGACCTTAGCTGACTTTACCCAGAATATTTTCTTCTTTCCTGTAATTTCACTGTTTATGCTATGAGCATACAGATGTGTAGCCAGAGGAAAGAAATGACAGCGGTATGCTAATTTGGTGCTGTGGTTTGCTATGTGGGTCAAATGAACAGTCTGATATGTCTCAATGAGCTGAAGTTATTCAGAGCTCTTAATAAAGCTTCACTATTGCTGCTGTCTGAGGAATTATGCTGAGGAATTACGTGAACCATAAGGACATCCATAAAATCTGAGAGAAAGATGTTTCAGCATTGTTTCAGTTTAAGTTAGCAGAATGAATTTTTATAAAATATATTAGTCTTTATTAATGAAAAAAACTTTCATATTTTAGTACAAATATACATTTGCACTATCAAAGTTATCTATGTCATTTCAAAGACACCCAATGAATATACCAAAATGTCAACAATGAACTGAAGAATCTTAAAAAGTAGAATGCAACTTTTACTTTTAATTTGTGGGATGTAGTTACATAGCTTTCAAAGAAGTTTTATGTTTTTAGGAGAAATGCCAGTCAAAGACTTGGTTCAGTGATTTAAGATGTCGCTGAATTGAATATATAATATGGGTGATGAACTTGCAGATACATATGAATGTTTTGGTTTTTTCACCAAGTGTAGAGCTAACTATGCATTGTGAATCAGCTGAAGCTTAGACAACATTGTTGAATAATAAAAACTAGAGATATAAAAAGATATTAACATTTCCTTTTCTTTTCTTCTGACAATATGTCTAAGACTGTTTAGGCCCCTCAGTTCAAGAAGGATATTGAGGTCCTCGAACAGGTCCAGAGGAGGGCAACCAAGCTGGTGAAGGGACTGGAACACAGATCCTACGAGGAGAGGCTGAGGGAGCTGGGGCTGTTCAGCCTGGAGAAGAGGAGGCTCAGGGGAGACCTCATTGCCCTCTACAACTACCTGAAAGGAGGATGGAGCCAGGCGGGGGTTGGTCTCTTTTCCCAGGCAACTCTCAGTAAGACAAGAGGGCATGGTCTTAAATTGTGCCGGGGTAAGTTCAGACTGGATATTAGAAAGAATTTTTTCACAGAAAGGGTGATCAGACATTGGAACGGGCTGCCTGGGGAGGTGGTGGACTCTTCGTCCCTGGATATATTTAAAAAGAGACTCGATATGGCACTCAGTGCCGTGGTCTAGTGACTGTGGTGGTAATTGATCAAGGGTTGGACTCGATGATCTCTGAGGTCCCTTCCAACCCAGCCTATTCTATGATTCTATGATTCTATGAAAAAAAAATTTTTTTACTCTTGCTTACAGCATTCAGTGAGGATGTCTGCATTTTTGTCTTTTCAGTCTGTGCTTACTACTTGTCTAGTCCCTTCTAGTCTGTTTCTTTAGGTAGCTTTTTATCTCTTTAAATGAGTTGCTCATAAATAAATTTCTCCTTTCCTAAAATGCCTATTTTTTTAATGTCTTGGACTGCCTAGGATATTCAAAGTGTTTTATTGCTTTAACTTCCATGGCTTACCATCTGGTACTTCTGAAAATACAGCTCAATGTTGTTTCTTCCCTCCCTCCTCCCCTCCCTCCCTCTATCTAATTTTTCTCTCTTCCCCACCCCATACAAAATTATTTCTAGTGTAGTATAAGGGCTTTTGTTTGTACTGATCAGCTGTAGAAAGAGACTTTTTTGATTTTTTTTTAATAAAAAAACGCTAAACTTTATGTTTTAGAGTGTCTTCATGTTCTTTTTTGTAGATGGATGAACAAGCAAATATGTTTCTATAGACAGCAGCTTAAATTAAATTAATTTCAGCTTAACTTGTTCTTTATGAAAAAGCATGATTAAATATGTTATTAATTGTTAATCTTAGAATCAAACTTTCAACCTGTATTCAGTTATACTAACACAGCTTTACTGACTTAATACATTGTTAATAGAAAATAACTTTTTGGCACCGTAGTGTAATAAATAGGTTTCCATGGGGGTATGCTGCAGACATATTTGGTCATCTAGAACCACATGATTCTACTTTAAGGTGAAAAGAGCACTAATATATATGGAAAGAAGGATAAAGTTTGAATGTTTTGCTGTGTGGGTGTTCATCTCAAAATGTGTCAGAATGAGTCAACCTTCTGAAATAAGGAAGTAGCTATATTGCAAGAAACTAAACCAATGAAGGGGATAAGTTTAGCAACTGGGTCTGCTTAAGCTGTGGAATTTCAACCCCTTCAATATCAACAACAATAAAAAAAGCAGCAGACAGAGGCCAAAAAAATAAAATCAGAGCATTTATGCTGTTGTAAACAACAAAAGCTGCTGCATGCTTCAGCAGCATTTGGTCAGTCTTTTAACTTAAAAATATCTGTAAAAGCCTACAAGTGAGAGTCTGTTTTCAATTCATAAATGAATTACATACAAAATGTGTATTTTCAACAATTGTAACTTCTGGATGAACTTCAGTCACTAGCAGGAGATAAAATTGCTGCCTCACTCTACAATCAAAACTTCAAAATCAAAATTATGTTTGATGATATCAAAAGATACTTGACCTCACAAGGGAATTCTCAGAGAGATTGTAGCAAAGATGCTCAAAGCAGAAGTTGTGGGGCTGCAGATGGAGAGAGTGGAATGGGCTGGGGTGGGTCAGAGGGGAGGAGAAGACGTAAGTACAGTGGAACTCATGCAAATTCCAAACACATATGGAGCATCCATAGAGATAAGGCTCAAAAGAAGGCAGAGAGCTATTTGCAAGCAGCTGACTCACTGAAGTATTTTCATCCAGAGTACTTAAGGCTAGATTATCATAACCTTTGCTTATGATGTGAGGGAACGAAAAGGAAGTTAAATGCTTCCTTTATTCCCATGCTTATTTCTGCCTAGGTTATGACTCACAGAGATGGCAAAGAGCCAGAGGCTTTTTGTCCACCACTCATCTTGTTCAGACAGAGGGAATGCCATCCTGTCTATCCCAGCCAATTTCAGTAAACTCTGCTCACTAGCTAGAATTCAGCCATAGGGCGAGATGCTCTGTATCAAAGAGTATCAAAGAGTAGCATGATATAATTCTCCACAGAATATGAAGGAATCACAAGTAAATTCAGTTCCAGGACTTTTTGTCACAACACAGTTCTGTCACACAGCAATCCTTGCTTTAGGTCAATAGTTCTAGTTTAACAGTTCTTCAATAGAAATGGGAGGAACTTGAAGTGTTCCAAAGCATTTTTCATAATGAATTTGCATTAATTACAAACAAATTGGTTTGTTTTTATCACTGCCAGTGGTTATGTCCATTTGTTAGCTGATAGAAGGATACTCAGAGGGAGATTGCTTGGACTAACTGTTATTAGTGGGAAGCAATTACATAATATTACTTGCCTTCTTCTACCCCTCCATCTCTACTAAAGCCTTTGTGAAGGAAACAAGGGATAGAAAAGGCTGTGGTGGCACATAAGAACATAGGTTAAGGGCCAATTGAAGCCTATTCAGGAGTGCTGCTTTTCCCTTAAAGTTAGTTTTTGTGGTTGACTGGTGGAACACCAACTTTGGGCAGCGGCTGATGCTCAGGAAATGCTTAAAGAGAGACAAAGTAATTCCTGGAGCAGCTTTAACCCTATCTACATCCTTTCTAACATTTTTCTTCAAAGGTTAGTAGGTTAGTAACTTATGTCCATGGTGAGAGTACAGTTTGAGAAAGAATGGCTGTATTTGACCCCTAATAAATGATTTTAAAAAATAATTACTATTTATTAAATTGTTTTTTAATTAATTTACTGTGTTCAAATAGGAGTATTGGTCAACCCCCTTTTAATTGTGGAATCTGTTTCTGGAGAGAAAAGTTTCTGTAGCCTTACAAAGCAATTTCAAATACATTTCTTTCCTCCAACTCATTCTTAATAACTCAGTCTATATACTAATGGACATATTAAGCCTAACTTGTAATGTAAATGTCATCCATATTTACACAAATTAAAAAAATAACATGTGGGCCAATATTTATTTTATTTTACATCAACAGAAAAAAATATCTTGGTGGTTTCAGTGGGATTGCAGAGAATTTTACAGCTTAGATACACTAGCAAACCCTTCAAGTGTTGCCAAGTCTTTACTTGCCTAGGTTTCCTGCACATTTATGTCATTGGCATCTTCTATTCCAGTTCTTCCGATCTTCAAGAATGTAGGGTTACTACATGTGAACTTGTATCTTCCTAACAATATAGATTAATTTTATATTTCTGAGTATTTCCACCTGGTTTTGGAATTCAGGCTATCTGCAAAAGGCACAGTGAATTGTTCAGATGATATTTCACACGAAGAGATCACAGGTGTCAACAATTTGCATCAGAATTGTACCTGCTTCTGTGTTTTACTGTTTCCTAATTGCCTCAAACCAGTTCTTGTTCTCTGAAACTGTCTCCAGGCTCTTTTTTTTTCTGTTGGAGGGAAGCTTACTTTTACCTTTGTAATAATTCACTACAGTGATGAAAATTAGTTAAAAGAACGTGACTATCCCACTCTGCAACTCTAAGAGAATATATCTTTCTTAAAGAATGTAAATAAATGAAATATAGATGAAAGTGTTAGCGAGGAAAGGAGACCATAATTACATAAATGAGGGTCTGGAGCAGATGAATTAGTAAAAAGGATTATAAATACCTGGACTTTATACCTTGCACTTAATACTGAAGAAGGCTTGTGGTCTGGGGAGGAGAAGAAAAGCACAAAGGTAATTTAATTAAGACATAGTAGTATTAGAAATTCAAATATCATATTCTCTCCCTAGTTTTCTTTCCCACCTATTTATTACTGTGTATTTCTAATCCATGACTGAATCCTTCATACTGTTTTCTTTAATTATGTAGGTGGTTTTTCAGGCTCTGCAGTTTGCAATCACTTTGTTGTCCTGACCTGTGTCAGGAATAGCACGGCCAGCAGAAGGGAAGTGGTCACTCCTTGTACACAGCACTGGTGATGCTGCACCATCAAACTGTTTTCAGTTTTGGGCCCTTCTTTACAAGGAGATTGAGATACTGGAGTATGTCCAAAGAGCAATGAATCTAGTGAAAGGTCTTGAGCATCTCTCTTATGAGGAGTGACTGAGGGAGCTGAGATTGTTTAGTCTGAAGGAGGCTTAGGGGAGACTTAATCGCTCTCTAGAACTACCTGAAAGGAGGTTGTAGTGTGGTGGGTTTTGATCTCTTTTCCCAAGTAACCAGCAATAGAATGAATCAAAATGACCTCAAACTGCTTCTGGGGAGATTCAGCTAGGATATTAGGGAAGTTTTCTTTATTGAAAGAGTGGTGAAGCACTGGAACAGGCTGCCAAAGGAAGTGGTGGAGTAATCATCCCTGCAATTGTTCAGAACTTGTGAAGTTGTGGCACTCTGGGACATAGTTCTATGACTCCATGATCTTTTGATTCCTTCTTTCAGACCACATTTTGAAACGGTGCCCAGAAGCAGACTGACTGATGTTGACAGAGTGAGTGGCACATGAGGGAAATAAGCATGTGACTGATGCGTGTTTTGTATAGAGGAAAATTCAATATTATGTAATTCTTTTCCTATTTATCTTCACTTGTAATTTTAAATTTCAGCTTGTTATTGCTAGTATCCCCATGTCTGTCAGAATGTCTTCAGTGGACAAAACTACTGGTTCTCCAGCATAATGAGGTTCTTGGCATACGTGCAATAACTACTTGCAATAACTAAAAATAACTATTTTTAGTAGTAAAATACAAATGTTAAGCATTTGGAAGTATGATAGATGTAAATGCTAAAAATACTAGAGTGGTAAGAAGCAGTTACATGGAGAGTGTCTGTAGCGGAACAAATAGTGTAGTCTGTGGCAGAACAATTTGCTAGCTATTTTTGTGGAAAATGGAAGTTGCTACTGAAAAAACATAGATAATCAAGGATCATTCAGTGAGTCTATGGTTACTGTCCTTTGGCCACTGCAAGGAACAGAAGGCATGTGGAACTTGAAACAGAATGCAAGTAACAGTTGAGTACGCTTGATGTTTTAGTAGGCTGACTAGAGCGGTAGATTTCAGAATTAACATTACCCCCGAACTCTTAGACCCCTTTCTTGTGACTGCAATTTTACAGTTCATATTGTATTTTTAAGCACTAGCTTCAGAAACAGTTGTGATCAGATATGCAAAATGAACTTTTTTTTCTTACGTCATGTTTTTTTCTCCTTGTGACACTTGTGATATATATATATAATTTTCTACTGTTTTATAAATATGTCTGTACATGTAAATATACAGCTTAAATATTCAGAAATCATATACTAGGAATGTACATCAGAAAGCCCTTAGTAAAAAAAACAAAACCAAACCAACCCCCCCCCATCTTTCCTTAAATGAATATGTAGTCCTGTTCAGAAAAAAAGTCAAATATAGGTCTGAAAGGGCATCACCAGCAGATACAGAGAAGTCGTCATTCCAGTCTACTCAGTGCTTGTCAGACAGCACCTGGAGTATTGCGTCCAGTTATGGTACTTTCTGTACAAAAAAGATGTAGACAGGCTGAAGAGGGTCCAGAGAAGAGACATGAGGATGATTAGAGTACTGGAGCACCTGCCATACAAAGAGAATCTGAGAAGAGATTTGAGAAGAAAAGATCTTATAACAATGTCCCAGTACCTAAAGGGGGGCTACTAACAATATGGAGACTCTATTTACAAGGTGTCGCTTGCCAAGACAAGGGGCAATGGACACAAGTTGCTCTTGGAGAGATTTCAATCAAAAACAAGAGGAAAATTTTTCACTATGAGCACAGTCAGACATTGGAATGGCCTCCCAGGGAAGTGGTGGCTTCCCCCACCTTGGGAATTTTTAAGTGTCAGCTTGGTGGGGTGCTGGGACATCTCATATAAATAATAAGATTAGAAGGATTGGACCATATGACCCTTGACGTCCCCTCCAACCTGACATTCTATGATTTTCACTTCTTCTCTTTCTACTTTTTAACTTTTATATGATTTGGACCAAAGTTCAGCCTCAAAAAGAAATAAAATGTCCAAATTCTAGCAAGGGTCTGCTTCTCATTAAATTCTTTTATTGACTATATTTATCATAATGGTTCCTGGAATCTCTTTATCTTAATTGTATTGAATTACTACTAATTTACTCAGTAAAAATTCTGCAAAATTACTGGTGGATTTTAAAGCCCATCACCATATTATTATCTTATTTTGGTTCCAGGTGAAAAAGGGTCTTTGTTTGGTTTAAAGTAACATGTCTTTTGATAAATTATAAGTACAGTCAGAGAATAAAATTAACAAAGAGACAAGAATCATTATCTTTAGCCAAGCCTGTGCAGCAAAGACCCTGTAAAGTGCTAGTCTCTTCCTTCAGAGCTGTGACTGGGTTCATGTAAATATTTTGATTTTCAAAGTAGGTGTATGCTTCAAACCTGTTTCCAAGATCTTTGGTGAAACTTTTGTGTTGGTTGCAGCTGATGCTGTGGCACTAGATCTTGAATAAGATTCCTAAAGGACAGAATGACACTCTATGAGGTGTTTGTTCTATGTCCCCGTGCAGAGAGATCATTAGAGGGTACAAAACAATGCAATTTATTCTTCCATATTTCACTTCTCTTATTTACGTATTTCATATTAAAATATGCAGAATAACTAGAAATTTTCCATTTCCTTCATTTTGTTTATTCATTGAATGGACTAAAATTATCCCAGCTCACTATGCTTTCAATAAGTTGTAACAAAACCAGGTTATTCTTTTGAGGCCTCCTGTCACACCCCATAAGGTGTGTGTGGCATTGTTACATGTCATCAAGTGAGCACGGCTCCCCAGATGCAGGGTCCAAACAAAATATCACATCCCACAGAATGGGCACATCTTTATGTCCCATGGAGTGGACACAGGTAGGGTTCCCCAGAGCGGGGGTTGACCCAGGGAGATTCAGACTGGACCCCCTTGCTTTCTAAACTCCCTCAGAGAGGAGCCTAGGTGTGGCTGGGCCAAGTCCTTCTCCTCCTCTCATTAATCTCTTTTAACAACCCATCCAGTGAGTTTAAGTTTGGGAGTTCTCTTTATGGTACTTAGGAGTAAGGTTATTACCCAGGAGGTTTGTGTTAAAAACACTACTTAAAAGTGAGTGAGATTATAAAGTTTGTGAGATTACAACTAGCAGAATTATAAATGATGGTACTTTCAAAGCAATGGATTACAATTTTGCAAAACTTAAGAAAGTTATTAACAGAATAGGTTACAACTAACAAAACTTAACAAAGCGATGGGCAGTAAAACTTAACAGAGTTAGAAACTATGTTACAATCATGTGCTGAGATAAGGTTAGAAATAGAGAGACACGGAGAGAGAGAGAGAGAGAGAGGTAAAAATAAAGAAGAGATAGGGAAGATGTCACCACCCTTGGATCCAGCAATGATCTTGGTAGGAAGTGAAGGTCCTTGGATGGCAGGCGCACATCCAGTATTTCGAGTGTGCCTCTTTTATGCCGCCTGACCCCACCATTTCTGGGGGGGGGAGAGGGGTTTGGCATATCTTGCAAAGCCAGGTGGTCACTTGTGCCCCTCCAGATGGGATGGCACAGCAATAACCCTTATTTCTGCACATGAGCCTCTCCAGTGGCTTTATGCAGGGCACACACAAGATGTCACTCTGCCTCCGCAGGGTGCAGCTTGCCTGCCCTGTCCCTTATGGAATAAGGATGATGTCCTACCTGTCAGGGTGGCCATCAAACAGAGCTCACCTTGCAAGCTCACTGTTCAGCTGATCAGAATGGCCACTGAAGGAAGGGCTGCTCTTGCAAGAATAGGGCCCTATTTATCAGGGTGCTTACTCCAACAAGGGTCTCTCCTTAAGAGAACAGAGTCCAGATGGCTTATGATTGAGGCCTCCACCTGAGCACAGTGTCCACTTTGTCAGGGCGTTTTGAGACATTTGTTTTGAGATGTATATTCTTTTTGGGATTTTACACTTCCAAAAGACGATTTGTGAGTTACCAGCCTCTTTCATGTCAATCTTGATGTGGAAGAATAAAGGAGGCTACAGTTCTGTCTAGGGTTAGTACTCTTGGATCTTGCATTTTAGACAACTATTTGTTTTTCAGATCTCTCTCATTTTCTTACTGCTCTGCCCTTCTGTTCTCATTTCCATCCTCCCCCCCCCTCTTCTTATTTATTTATTTATTTATTTATTTTCTTAATTCAGGATACTTTACCAACATGCTCAGTTTCTTATGACTTCTCTTTTTCAGAGTAGAAAATAATGGAATTTAATGAAATTTCACCATGATGCATGGCCCTCCTGAATATCAGTCTTCCTTTGGTATAACTTGCAAGTTTTTCAGATGCTCAAGATTCCTATCTCATGACTTTCACTTATGCTTTTCAGACTTGCTTATAGTTATTTCATTGTTCTAACTGCTTGTTTGAAATATTATTTAGGTCTCTCATAGGGTGTTAGACTGATCATCTTCCTTTCCTATGTAAGATCCAGAGCAATTATCCAATATCCAAAATAAGTAATATGTTACAATCTCTAGCCAGAGCCAATTTCTGTTATCTGCCTTACCACATCATACAACAACATCAGTAATAACAATAATAGAAACAAAACAAAAGTTTAAGCTCACCTGAAAAAGCCAATCCGGCAATATGAAAGTCACACTTAGGTAATCTACATGCTCTTAAATAAATGCAAATGACAAGAGATTGCAATATGGTTTTTAGAAAGGAGCTAGCATACTGAATGTTTTTGGTTAAGGGAGTGAGAAAAACACAAATTTTGTATGAGGATATTTGTATGGAGGATATTTGTATGGAGATTTATTTTTTTTTGTATGGAGGATGTTTTTTTCAGACAAATTACTGTGTTTCTTCTGATAAATTGTGAATTACAAAGTTTGGAGAAAACTGCCTTTAAAATCTAAGTGAGATGTTGAAAATATATAGAGGAATTACTGTACATTTTTTCTGTTAGATGAATAAATTACTGAGTTTAATTTGAGATTTTTAATGGAGTTTTAAATGTAGACAATCACACATGTTCTTTTCACTGCATGTGCTTTACAAATAATGTCACTTTGTAGCCCATGCAGGGGGGGGTTGGAAATAGTTGATCTTTAGGTTCCCTTCCAACCTTAGCCATTCTGTGAGGATTCTATGATTCTGTTTTGTCAATACTATTGAAAAGCCACATTCAGAGATCTGAGTGGTATTCTTTCTCTGGAAGAAACTCCTTTCCTTTGAAAAGTGTCTATTTGCTTACTATATGTCTTGAAGATCTGTCAAAAGAGAGTTTCATAAACAGCAAGTTAAAATATATTTAATATTGATTTATTGCTTTTGTCAAGCGTCAGGCTAAATGTACCTTAGTTGGCAATTTTTAGAAGAGAAAGTGAGCAGTATGGAACAGAAAAAGGTACACTTGGCCTTGAAAAGCCATATGAAGTTTTCTATAAATGGTTTTGCTGGGGATCGTAAGTTTTTAAAACCCAGAATCTTCATTCTAAAAGGGCAAAAATACAATTTTCCTGCTTTTTTTTGCTTGGTTGTGGTAAACCGAAGACATATAGTTGAATGGCCAGTCTACATTTATAAGGTGAATATAAAATTTTTGCCAAAAGAATGGTCTCCCTTCCACTCTTGCCTTTATTTGTTTAGTTGTTTAAATCACCTTGTTCTGTCTAAAATGAGCTTCTGTGGGCTGGCTTTCAATCAAGTGTGGTCTCAGCCAAAGTCTAAATAGTAGAACAACATGCAGCTGCTAGAGGAAAGATATAGAACACATGATCAAGTCTAAACCAGTGTAATGCTGTCCACACAGTTTTACAGAATCGTAGAATCATAGAATAACTTGGGTTGAAAGGCACCTCTAAAGGTCATCTAGTTCAGCCCCTGCAGTAAGTAGGGAAATCCTCAACTAGATCAGATTGCTCAGAGCCTTGTCAAACCTCACCTTAAATATCTCCATGGATGAGGCCTAACCTGCCTCCCTGGGCAACCTATTCTATTTTTCCACTATCCTCGTGGTAAAGAACTATTTTTAACATCCATTCTAAATCTGCTCTTCTCTAGTTTAAAACCACTGCCCCTTGTCCTATCACTACAGGCCCTTGCAAAAAGTCTGTCTGCAGTCTTTCTCTTGACTCTCCTCAGATACCTTAAGGTTTCTATTTAGGTCTCCCCAGAGCCATCTTTTCTTTTTTCTGAACAACCCTAGCTCCCTCAGACTGTCTTCATAGGAGAAGTGTTCAAGGCCCCTGATCAGTTTTGTAGCCCTCCTCTGGACCCACTCCACCAGACCCATGTCCTTCTTGTATTGAGGACTTCAAAGCTGGACACAGTACTCCAGGTGAGGTCTTCCCATGGCAAAGTAAAGTGGCCATGACCCGGACCATTTCTTGATCTGTTGGCCATTCTTCTTTTATTAAACAATAAACACCAAGCAGTACAGGCCTCAGTGTGGAACCCTGAGGGACACCACTTGTCACTGGTCTCCACCTGGACTTTGTGCCATGAACTTGTGTATCTTAAGTTTCCTCAGATGGTCATGAACCATGTCTTCACCTACAGTGGGGAGGAATTTGTCTCTCTGGTCTACATCTTGTGGGCCATCACCATGACACTCAAAAGGAGAGGGGTTGCCAGTGAAGACTGAGGCAAAGAAGTTGTAGAGAATTTCAACTGTCTCCTCATCTGTTGTTACCAATTCACCACTGTGGTTCATTGGGGTATGGGAGATATGCTTTTCTTAACCTTCTTTTTCTGTTTTACATACTTGTAGAAGCCCTTCTAGTTTATCTTTATATCTCTTGCCAAGTTATGTTCTAGCTGCACTGTGACCTTCCTGACCTCATCCCTACACAACCAGGCAATACTCTTCTGAGGATATCTATCCCCTCTTCCACTGCCTGTGTTTGTACATCTTTAGTTTGACCAACAGGTCTTGACTCAGCCATTCTGGTCTCTTTCCTTTCTTGCCTGGTTTCTGAACATCAGAATTTTTGAATCTTTTTCGGTTTGAAGAGCCTGAGGGAGACAGAAAAGCCATAGATGTTGCTGAGATGTGCTCCATATCCTCTCCTTAATTCCAAGAGTGGCAATTAGATTCATGGATTGGGTGAGAGGAAAGGAAAGACTATTGGTACAGTGACTCTTGAAACACCCTAGAGTGAGCAACAATTTGCTAAAACTCTCTTAATTCCAGTACACTGGTACACTGGTGCGTACCCATGGCTCTGCATCAAGGATACTGGCAACTACTTAAAGAATTAGCACTCCTTTCTGCCTTTTCTTATCCATGACCCAACATCTCTTCTCCTCCCAATCTCAGTCTCTCTGTGACTTTAAAGTAAACAGTCATTTCACAAAACATGTATGCTAAGAGGAGATTATTCACTTTGCCTTTGTTGGAGTGGAGGAGAAAATTTGTCACAACTCAGAGGTGCTTTCACAAATCTCAGCAAAACAATGTTTTGTTTTTTAAAAAAAATTCTCTATACACTCTATCACAGATTTCCAGAGTTAATAAATAAAAAACAACAAATGTACTTCTAATATAAAAAGTAATTTCTGGGTGCTACAGAAACAAAAGCATATTCATGAAATCACTAAGGTAACACTGAAGCAGCATTGTAAGCATCTGTTCATTAAAGGGGTGAAAAGCTCTAAAGTCATCGGCTAAACAGTAGCAGGATGTGTTTGAAGATGTGTGGTGTTTAGTTGGTCAGAGGTTACAAGGTTGCCCCATGGGATGATTGTGTAGGAAAGACTTTTACGTCTTGGCTGGGATAGTGAACAGGAGCAAGGAAGAACAAAGACTCAAATAAGATACTCTATTTCTAACAAATTCTCTCATTCGTGAAGTACTAGAAAGTACAAGTTTTTCAAAATACCAAAAGAGAACCTGGGAAGCTGTCTGTCTTCAGCAAAGCCAGTAAAGGTGAGATACATAGTTTAATATGGCATTTGGTTAGAAGAAGAATAGGGGGAATTGTTTCTAAAGTTGGGACTTCTAATTGGAGCATAAATAGAAAAGAAATGTGCCAACAAATTTGGTTATATCAAAACAATATAAATAATAAAAACTCTTTTATAAGTTTAGGACATCAGGAGGCTGATTGTTGTTACTCAGCTGGAATAAAAAAGTGGCTTTTTTTCATCTTGCTATGTAATATTTTTAGGGAACTTGGCCTCAACACTTTTAGATATGCATAAATGGATACATGAGATCTTCTGAGAATATCAAGCACTCGCTAATGCAGAAGCTTTCATACTGTTACTAAGGGAGTCTTACATTTTGGAAAAAGACAGTATTTTCAGTTATGGGACTCAGTTTCACAGTTGGTAAAAATTTTGTAAATATAGGGAATGCTTGTATGGACAGAAATAAGCAATGTATCTTAAGCTCTGCAATAAGGCACTACAAATCCGTGTCCAGATCTTGCATATTTATCTCTCAAACTTATCCAAATGGCTAATAATCCACTTCCTTCCCCTCCTCTCTCCACACTACATTGATTTTTTTAAAGTGTTCTTAAAAAGCAAATAATTACAAAATATTAATTTGTGATGTTATTGGTTGGTGAGATTGATTCAAGGGGTACAAAATGAATTCTATTTACAAACACTTGCATTAATTAGCTGTGAGAAATGGCATGCTAGCAGTTAATTGCCTGATCCTCAGATGAACACATCATAATTAGATTTTCCTTCCCTCCTGTGAGCTGTAAGCACTTGTCTGTCTGAACAGCGCTCTGGATAGTGCCAGAAATCTCCTCTGTGCTCAGTGATCCTGGAGACTCAGAGATAAGCACGAAATTCATTTTTTAAGAGCTGTGGAAAATTTTATATAATCCAGTGGATTGTAGATTCTATTGAAGTTCAGCAGCAGGCACCACTGTATAGGTGCGTAAAGTCACAATCTTATTTCACAATACCAGCTATAGAAACTTATATTTATTAAATGTAATACCTCTTTGTTCAAAGATTTGTGTATGACTAATAAGATTTGTGGCATAGTAAAGTATAAATATTGGGGAATGCCTAGGATTCAAAGTGATTCCACAATTTAGATAAAGAGGCATTTGGCATTATAACACCGTTTTTATAAAGATTATTTTAGGAGGAAACACACTAAATAAATAATTTTGATTTTTTTGAAAGAAAGTGCCATATGGAAGTTTTGTTGAAGATGCTCAGAGAAAATTCTGTTTGCTGCTTTGAAACAAAGGGATACTTATTTTAAACATGTACAAATTGGGCATATATACTCCAGAATTTGAGTCTCATTTTATTCTCTTTTTGAACAGACGAAGAATCTAATGTTATAGTGGCAATAGTATGACCCCAATTCCATCCTCTTCAGAGCAATTTTTCCATTTTAAAGTTTTTAATACTTGCAGAAAGGAATCTTATTATAGAAATTATTTGGCCTGTGTCCTGTACTTTTATGGTTCTAGGCTAAAATTATTGATATGTCATTGCTAAATTCAGCACACAGTGCAACTCTCCATGCTTGACCAGCTTTTATTAAAGGGAGCAGATAATGTCGTTTGGAAATAATCAAGGACTTGTACTGACACAGGAGAACACTTCAAGTGAAATGCAAGTGGGAGATGTTGACATTTAGCTGTGTTTTCTGTTTCCTTATTTCATTATTTAATTAATGTGAACCTTGGAAGTGAAGGAAAAAAATCCTATTTTCAGTTTGATATATAGTAAAAAATGCATCAGCTTTCTTCCTTTTTCTTTTCATAGATAATAATGGGAAAAAATCTGGAAATGGTAACCTACTTTTTGATAAAAATATATTGAATTGAGAAATGGTATGTATCTGTGTTTATAGATATCTTAAAAATTATAGAAAAGAATATTAATAAGTAGAGTCATACAATTACAGTTGTCTATGACAAACTGCAGAAATGGTTAGATTTTTATAAAACCTGTGTGCTAAGCTGAATAGATAGGAGTCCCAGTCTCTTCCCTTTCACTGCTGGCATGAAAAACATAATGATGTTATTGCTGGTGTCGTGTAACTCTTGAACCTCATGTGGTTTGCAAAAGCTTACTAAAGAGACAACTTTAATTTGTAGTTTGATTCTGAAAAATTATTCATTGATGCTAAATCACTGATCAATCAGCATGAATTTAAGTCTGCTGAATGCACTGCATGTGCTGCAGTCGATGATAAACTTTTGCTATAATATTTCTATTTTACAAATACTATTATTAGACAGCTTAACTGATTATAGATATGCTTTATTTAACTCTTGAGTCTTACTGTTCTGCCTCATAAATGCAAATCTCTTTAGGTCTAAAGAAAGTAAGTTCCCCTACAAAATCTATTATTATGGCTTACATTTTGGATTTTAAAATGTGTTGACATACCTCTCAATAGAAGACCAGTTTGGAAAAGTGACCATACTCCAGTTAAAAATCTGTATTTTTATTTAACTCAGTATAAAGCTTAGACTACACAGTGATATTAATTTCAGTGTTTCACAGATGTTGTGTAGCTGAGGCCTTTACAACTGAAATCTGAGAAAGAATTGGTTTATGACTTAACTACTTGAAATTTGCTGGGTAATGTGATCTGTTCTCGTGGGCTGCCTTGTCCAAATGACAGTCACAGAATCAGATTTACAGTGTGGTAGGGTTTGGATAGGACCTTGAGAGATCATTGAGTCCAGTCTCCCTACCAGAGCAGGATCAATCACCCACTAATAAGCCATTGCTGTGGAGTGAAAGTCAAAGTTATATTTTTAATGATCTTTTGATAAAACAAGGTGATGATTTTTCTTCTAACCTCATCTAAGGTTTGTCCTTTGCCTCCAGGGAACACGACAATCAAGGGTTTTTAAGGGATTAGGAACACTAGTGAGTGGCAAAAAGGGAAAATATGTATGTGTAATGTATTTACTAAACACAATATATACAAATGTACACTGCACCTTGAAAGCAAATTAAATTTCAAATGCAGTCTATTAATATCAGCGTAGAAATTGTCTGTGGAAGAGATATACAATTGTTAAAATACACAGATAATATAAAGTAATAATATAATGGAAAGCAATACCTAAACTGAGCTCACATGAAATGCATATTCACTAATTTGATGTGAACTGAATTTCTAAGGAGTTTTAATTGCAAATTCTTGGATTTGAATTAAGACCATGTTTCAAATTAACCTGTATTGAAACATGCTGAAATAGGGAAGATATATAATAGTATTGTGCAAACAATGCTATGATGTGATATCATCCATATAAAAAAAAGTAAAAAGACATTCATGGTCATTTTAAAAATAGATTAAATTTATACCTTGTGTATAGATACAAAACATCTGAATCTAAAAGATATACGTCTATCCTTTTTTTGCAAGAAAAGTGTAAGGTTTCATCTGAGAAATTTTTAAATTATTAGTAAAAAAACTCCATAAAATGAATTTAAAATAGCAAATTAAAAAAATATTTCAGAACAAAATTCCTAAAAAAAAAAAGAAATAAAAAATATTGAAGTGTATAAAAAGGTATAATCACACCCCTACTTTCCTGTCATATTCTGCTTCCTTGTCACCTTTGGAATTCTGGACTTGAGTCTGAATATAAGACTTACTTCCTCATCTGGGATTTGTGGATTCTTTTTAACACGGCAGTGTTAGTAAACACTACTGAAATGATGCAATTACTGATGCAAAGAAACTTTTTCTGGAGCTCTTGGACTGCATTGTCCAAAGGTGGTTTGGACAATATCTTTGGCAAATGTAGTAGATACTGTCTTTCCCTACTTCAAAAGTAATTGATGACATAGCTTTCAATGAAGTGAAAACAGGGCAGTGTAATAAAAGTTTCTCTTCAGAGAATGCTATTTATTTTCTTATGTGTTTTTACCTCTGGCTGATTTCTAATGTGTTTGTCTCTTCAGTTATATAGTTTGTTTTTTTTTTCACCATTAGGATAAAAATAAAAAGAGAAGGTCCCTGCACATTCCCCCAGACAAAACAAAACAACAACAACAAAAAGAACACAGGCTGTACAGATACTTTATAACTTTTGTCTCTGACCCAAATATTTTTGTTCCTTTGTATCCTTCCCTCTTTGAATCCCCCTTTTCTGCACAAGCTTATTCCCAGCTTCTAAGGAAATCTTGCTCCACCAACTTTTAGAACTGCTTTGAGCTGATAAAACCAAAACATATTATGAGAAGAATAATGACATCCAAATTTGAAATTAATTCAGGTAGCCTTTCAGGTAGCCTGAAATTAATTCATGCTCTTAAAATGCAATGTTAATGGCCAGCTCAGTAAATATAACCATTGTGGGAATTCCACATCATTTGTAGACTCACCAAAATGTAGTTTTTCCCCTCTAGCTAGCAATGTTGCTCCACATATGTCCTCATGTTCCTACTATTTTCTTCCTTTTTTTTTTCATATTTGATTAGGTCTTCAGGAGTTATTATTTTAAATAAAACAAATATATTAGTGGCATCCATTGGTTAAAAAGCAGTTATAGCATGTTAATATTTTGACTCTTGATTTTTTATTTTAAAATATTTTAAGTTGTGGATTTTAATGTTAAAATCTGTTTCTTGATAGCAAGTCAGACAAGCAGCAAGATTTCTCTGAAATAGAGAACTTCAGTCTTCAGTTTTTAAGTTTTGTCCAGTTTGAGGGCTTTATCTTTGTTCCTCCCCCTTTTCCAAGTGAAACGGCTTTAATTACATTAGTTTAGGCTCTGGAGTCAGTTCTTGGAAAGTATGAGACAAAACATTTGGGACAATATTTAATGATCAGCAAAATACACTCAGGAGAAGTTTAGTACAAAATGAGTGATGTACTGCTGCAAATTGTCATCAAGGGCATTGTTGGAGCTTCTTGGGGCGATTTTAGGAGCATTTTGTTTGAGTGAAACAAGTAATAGTAATCCCTAGTATTCAAGAACACTAAAGTCAGCTTTCATAAATATGAGAGCTAGAACTCCTGAAAGAGGTTTCATGCCCATCAGAAGCATTATTCATTACACCTCATGAGCTCTGATTATATTTCTGAAAAATCCTTACTTGCCCACAGGCCTGATGTTTCATATCTCTAGCCAGCAAAGGTGAGTTTATCAGAGGCAGATTGTAGCATCACAATGCTTAAAACTATAAAGAACTTTGACACATATTGTGTAAACAAGCTCTGGATAGAGAGATGGACTTTTTTTCATAGAATTAGAAACTGATCTGAAAAATTGGAATCTATAGTTCCTATCAGTGGCAAATATGTATTACCATTATTCTCTTCTGTCCAGGTTGTGGCATCTCCTTCCCTAGAGATATTAAAAAACCTCCTTGGCAGTCCTGTGTAAGGCTCTAGTAATCCTACTTTGGCAAGGGGTTGGACTAGATGATCTCCAGAGGTCCCACCCAAATCAGTGATTCTGTGATAAGCTGCTAAAAGAGCATTAATTTCAGAACACTTGTGTCAGGTTACACGAAGGGTTCATTTAGCCAAGTACTGTGTTTTAACTCCACAGTCTCCTGAGTGGTAATAAGTTCAGAGCTCTTGATTTATGTGTAAAGTTAGAATATTTTTTTCATGTCTGTTAGTTAAATTATTGCATTTTCAAATTCAGCTGTTGTTTTATTAAGTGGTCACACAGTCCTGTGCTTGTGTCCTGCTCTTCTTCACAGTTAGCTAATACTTTTACTACTGTGACCATGTATCATAATCAAACTTCGTCATCTCAGTCCTCAGTCTTGTTTTTATAGATTGTTTAGGACTTCATTGAATAGCAAGTACTTCAATGCACATTCCCATGGAACTCAAATGATAGTCTTCCAAGGCAGAGCCTAACTATTTACTCCTGTCTGCAGTTTATTTTCTTTTAACTAATTACTTATGTATGCAAAGATCTTTTCCAAGTTCAAAATCTTGGTTTCCTAAAAAGCCTTAGCAGAAAGCCTTCTCCAGGTCCAAGCAGGTTATTAGCTAAATCAAAGCCTTATGACCCCCTTCAAAGAATTTAATTAGATTTGTGTGATGTAATTTCCCTTTAGAAAACCTTAAGTAGCTGTTTTCAAGAACAAATCTCTCATGATATGTATTTTTCCACTTTCAGTTGCACTTTATATTTTATCTGTAGACTTCATTTAACATGATTTATCACTTCTTCTGGACTTGTGGCATTTTTCTTTTATTTACATCAAATTGTATTTTTTGCAGTCTGACAAACAAGCAGGAACTGAAAACAGATGAATATTTCAAGATGAAGCCCCCAACCTGCAGAGAGTTCAGTGATGCAGAAGGGCATTCTGTGCTCAGAGCAGAAAGACATATGAAACTGTGTGGAACTGTGCTGTAAGAACTCAAATAAATTAATTCTTTGCTCAGCATTAGTAAGACATATATACATGTTAGTGTGATAATAGCGCATCAGGAGAATATCCCCTGCATTACATTGCTGTTTACGTTTAAAATCAAAACTTCAGTTCAAATTTAAAACTTTTCCCAGACACTTTTCTCCGCCAATTTCAACAGATAGCCCTGTGAATCCTGGAAAGCAAATATTTCAACATGTGTCTTCAAGGTCTTTGTATTCCACCTCACCCTGACCTCAGCTATAGCCCTTTCCTTAATGTAATTCCTGTCTACTGATTTATAGATGTTTTGTTTTCATTATTCTTACAGCTTATTGTGACTGGAATTTTTTTCACCAAAAATTATTTTTGGAGGTGTAGAATTTGAATACACTCACGCAAAAAATAGTTTTTGGGAGTAATATGAATTTTATAATCAAAATCAGCAGAATTTATCTAGCTATCCTTTTAAAATAAATTACTGATTTTTATTTTCTTAAGTGTAGCTCTAGACTCTGATTACACAGAGCATAATGTAAAACTAGATTCCAGTCACCAGGTACGCTACTGCTGGTAGTTATAAACACCTTTGTTTATCATTGAATGCTAATTTCTAAGGTAATGCTATATACGAAATATGAGAATGTAACAGAACTGTAGACCATTTTGCTAAATTATGTTTAGATGAATCCACAGTGTGCTAAAGACATAGAAGATCTTTACTCCAGTGGCAGGAATACTAAGTAGCAAAATCAAGTTATGTAAGATATAAAAAGATATGTACTCACTGAAAATCAGTTCCTTCCTCATGAAGTAGAACTGTCTGCTTTAGGCATTATGAAATAAAAAAGCAAATTAAACTCCTTTCTGAAATGTTTGCAGTAGACTGAAGCCTGTTCCTGGAATCTGTTACATTGCAAATCCCCACAGCATGGAACATTACAGTGAAAATTCCCCTATTTTTAAAATTATTCCAGTAAGTCAGTGTTGCCATGAAGAAGTAGAATTAATTCACATGATGAGATTGTAATTATACATACATTGACAAAGTTTTTGGCTTGGGAATCCTCTTGTTGTGTTATATCACATGCAGAGTACCCCAGGCTCCTTCATACTATTGGCAGGAAATCCTCTAAATGATTCAAAATAACTCCTATGTCTATATAATTTATACTGCAGTGCATGACTATAGACCAAGCTTTTTGTTAAAATAGTTCCCAAGTATTCAGGTACACTGACTGGATGCTGGTATTTCCCTCATGTAGGTAAATAATTACAACCAAAATTTTAAAGGATTTAGCAGTCTAATATGTCACGTATATTATTCTTCCTGGTAAACAGGTACTCAAACTAAAAAAATTTTGAACTTCTAGGAATTTTTTTCACTTATCTTTGGTCTTCTGTCTTCAAAACATAAGAGTTCAATTAATTTCTGTTTTACAGAAACAATTAATTTAGGATTACTCTTTGGCTAAAATTCTGACTAAGTTGAAAGGACATGGAACTTTTTCCACTGGCTTCAATGGAAGTACATTAAATGTTGAGAATCATCCTGTGCTGTTACATAATACATGCTGAAATTCTGGATCTGAAATTGGTCACCCAGCATAGATTTGGTAAATAATTAACAAGCTCACTGAATGTATTGTTCAGTTATTAATTGCAAACCTCCGAATGATTTATGAGTCCCTACAGCTCCGTTTTCAAGGTAAGATATACCTGCTGTGGTAAATACTACCAGAATTTAGCTCAAAATGTATGGATGTCATCCTGAAGCCTTTTACTTACTAAAGGAAGAGGAAACTCCTCCTCCCCCTTGAAAGTGTCCCTAGGTAAAGTGTACAATGCCGTGGGGCTGGAGAATGAAGGAAGGGCAAGTACTGACAAGACGTTTAACAACCAGCTGTGCAAAGTTGGTCCAGACATGCATGCACATTAAGAAACAGAGCAACCAGGAAAGGACATAATGTGTTAGTAATTGGAAGTTCCTTGTTGACAACACTGAGGCACCTGTTTGTTGCCCAGACAATATCTCTAAAAAAGTTCTCTGGCTTTGGCTCATGTCCATGATATCAGAGGGGCTGCTGAGCCTGTCAAACTGGTGGACAATCACCTGTTTCTACTCTTCCAAGTAGGATTGAATGATGCTGCAACAAGGGGACTCAGAAATACCAAAAGAGGCTTTACACAGGTGCAGAGAACAGGGAGCACAGGTGGTGGTCTCCTTGATCCCCCCCAGTTGGAGAAGGGGGCATGAGAAAAAGAAAGGAGGTGACTTGAACATGTGAGTGGCTGGCTGAGTAGTTCATGTTGTGCTCGGAATTTGAGGAACTACAGACCAGTCAGCCTCACATCTATGTGTGGCAAGATCATGGATCAGATCCTCCTGGAAATTATGCTAAGGGGCTTGGAAAACTAAGAGGCGATTGTTGACAGCCTGCATGGCTTCACTAGGGGCAACTAATGCCAGACAAATGTGCTGGTGTTCTATGATGGAATTACAGCATTCCATCCATGGAATTGCAGGATCAGGAAAGAGGGGCTGCTATCATCCATCTGAACTTACGCAAAGCACTTGCTACTGTCCCACGACATCTTTAAAATGGAGACCCATATATTTGATTTGTCAGCCTCTTGGTGAATAAGGAATTGGGCAGATAAAACCATGCTGTATGGTGTGGCTGACATACTGGATGGAAAGGGTACCATCCAGAGAGACCTTGACAGACTTGAAAGGTGGGCCCATGCAAGCTGTATGAAGTCCAGCAAGGTCAAATGTAAAGTCCTGCACATGAGCAGGGGTGATATAAACGCTTTGAAAATGCAAGATATGTTTCTTGAGTCAGTGACGGTCTGATTGATATGTTAAACACAGTCAATTAACATATCTTCACCTCACCAGATGCCTGACAGACTACTAATCAAGTTGCCTCCTGGCCCACACGAGACAATGAGATTAGCAGAACGACAAAGACTGAAAGATAAAGATTAATAAGGAAAAAGAGATTCTTGAGATAGAAGAAAAAGTTTGAATCAACTTTTCCTGTCTGAGTGGCAGTGGCTTATACCAATAATTTATGCGAGTGACTGTATAAAAATCCTGCAAGGAGAAGGGAGGAGGCGCGGTTTTCTCCCCCCCTCTCTCTCACCACAAGCGGCTACTACGGGACAGCGGAGACACTGGCCTGACCGGTGTGACGACTTTGTCACTTCCAGGCAGGAGCAGCAGAGCAGCAGAAGCCACGACAGAGGGTGAAAAAGCTTAACGATTCCTTTCTTTTGCTAGTGACTCTGACCATAGCAACTAATCTGTATCAACTTTTTCCCTCTTGTAACTTGATTTTTCTTCTAAAAGTGGCGTGTCTCCCTTTTCCTAAAAAATAAATCTTTGTAATTTACTTAAATCATAAAGCCTGGTATTTTTGTAATTTCATGTGGCACCTATGAGTAGCGGCTGATCTTTCCTCACAATCAAAATATAAAATAATAATACGGATTGTAACAAGGGGTAATCCCAAATATGGATACAGTTTGGTTGATGAGTTGATTGAGAACAGACCTGAGGAGAAGAACTTGAGGATGGTGGATAAAAAGCTGAATCTGAATTGCCTATGTGCTCTTGCAACATAGAAGCAAACTTCACACTGGAATGTATGAAGTGTGGCCAGCATGAAGTGGAATGCATGAAGTGTGCTGTGACACCCTGTGTGTCCAACTCTGGAGTTCCCAACATAAGAAGGACATGTTGCTGCTTGCGTAGGTCCAGAGCAGGGCCACAGAGATGATCAGAAGGCTGAAGCATCTCCTCTATGAAGACAGGCTGAGAGAGCTGGGGTTCTTCAGCCTGGTGAAGTCTCCAGGGAGACATTGTAACAGCCTTCCCTACTTGAAGAGGGCGTACAAGAAAGCTGGGGAGGGACTGTCCTGTAGGACAAGGGGAAACTTTTTCCATTTAAAAGAGAGTAGATTTAGAGTAGGTATGAGGAAGAAATTCTTCACTTAAGCTTTTATTAAATTGTGCTACTGCCTAGACATGTTACAGCAGATTACGATGCTCTTAGTCTTTTTCTAGAAGGAAAATTTGTTGCTGCTGTTTCTAGAAAGAAGAGCTGTTGCATCTTTGACTGGAAGTTTTCTATTTGTCAAGGGCATTTGATACTCACTGTGTCACTTGTTCATTGCAACATTCCATTGCACTGTTCTGTCTGCAGTAGGTATTTCAGGGCTGTAGTCAGTTTTAGGGAAACTGCTTAATATAGGAAAAATGTGAGAGAAATTGATGTATGGCAGTGCCATATGTAGTTTACCATCTTATCCTTCAGCCATTTTATTCAAAATCAACACAAAATGCAACTCATAGTCCTGCTTTCCTACTTGTTGCACATTGTGATAGTATCTGAGAAGGATCCATGGTGTGAACCACCTGTTTTTTACCTTAAGCATAAAAGCAGAACGGCATACTGTGAACCATACTTAAATGTGTAAGAACCTGCTTGATGGTGAATATTCAGCAGTTTATTCTCCTCCTTTGTAAAATCTTTTTCTAAACTCAATGAAACAGATTCTGTATTCCTCATTATTGAAGCCATTATAATTTCCTACAACTTCAGAGTTCTCTTTTTTCTGAAGTCGGAATATCAGTTGGATATTGCTATTAATACCTTATATAGGAGAAGCTGAAATAACTTATACAGTACCTGTAGATGGATCCTGCTGCTATCCAAAGGCTGATGAGTCACTAGTGATTGCTGTCTGCTTTTAAGAATGATGGCTACTTCATCAGAACAAAAGTATGTGTTTTCTTGGTGTGGTGTTAATAGCCATGGATGCAGAGATTTCATTTCTGTACATGGCTGTCTTAATTGGATGTGAACACTATCATGAAAACAGTAGATCAATTTAGATGGCTTATTTTCACAATTTTGTCTGTGTTAGCCTGAAATGAGACTCTGAGGTCTTTTTGTTTCCTGGCACTTGTCATTTAACATGGTCCCCATGTGATCACTTTTGATGGTAGTCTTTTTTGGGAAGACTTATGGTGACTAATATTCTACTAAGGACTTGTGTCTTGACAGAGTCTGACAAGGAAATTTCTGCAGAGGAGAACTAAATTGAATCACAGTTGGCACCACACTGTGAGCACCCCAGTTTACGCAGGAGAATTGTTTTCTTGAAAACAGGGGAAGCAAGGTACGTGCCTTTGGCCTACAAAGTTGTCTTTGACCTGCACCATCAGCTGTCCTATAATAGAATAGAAGATAGGTGGAGGATTTCAAAATAAAACCTTTGAGATACTAAGTTGTAAGAAGAAAAAGAAGGCCAGAGGAAAGAAAGAATTGAAAAATCTGGACTTGGATCAGCAGGTGATATTGTTGGCAGTTCTGCCTCCATGAGAAAGCCTCCAATAGCAGGAAAACTTTGACTAGAAATGGGTAGCTGGGAAAAATAGATAAAGAAGAATGGTAACCAATGTAATATTCATAATGCAAAAGAACACCATGCAAGCCAAATGAAGATTTCTCTAGTCCAGCAGAGAAAAGTAAACTACCTGAAGGATTCATACATTTTGCCCATTTATTGATCTTTTTCCATCTTACGCAGCACAAATAGTCAGTGAATACATCACTGCTTACTTCCTGATACTGGGACTCAAGTACTTTAGCACTTCAGTGGACTGCTGATCCTTCCATTGCTTCCTTTACGTAAGAATTCATGAGGAAAAAACTTGGAAAAAATGTGAAAAAAAAAGAAGTTTTGAATTCTTTTCACTTTCCATTTTAATATTCTATTACAAACCTGGACTTTAAAAAAGTATTTAAAATATATAATTTTTTAAAAATTTTTGTAATGTTATTCAGTTAGGCAAATCAGATTATTATTTAGTGCTTTTAAAACTGACTTTTAATACTTTACTTGCTAATTATTTTGTTACTGGGCAGGCCTAACCAAGATTATTTTTATCACTAACCTTTAAAAATGTTATTTAAGAATTAATCTTTCTTACCCTCATTTTAGTACTAGAAAACTTTTCTATGCAAGCAGACTTTGATTAATTTGATAATCCTGCCAATACTGTAGAAAAAAGGTTTGTTAATAAGTTTTGCTTCAGCTATACACTTTGAGGAAAACCTACAAAATACAAGTATTCCTGCTAGTACAAGAAACAAATATTCTAATTTAATACAATATACATTAGTGTGCATTCAAAATAATTTTAAGATGTCATATATTAAAACAAACAAAAAAAGTATTTGATCTGAGTCATGAACTCTTAATTTTTCTTTAGGCTTAATGGGTCTCTGTATCGCTTATCAAGATTGTTTTCTTTATGCTTTTTTTTTTCTTTTCTTTTCTTTTTTTTTTTTCTTTTTCTTTTTTTTTTTTCCTCACTTACAAAGTGTTTCATCTCTATTCAGCTCTTCTGAGATGTTTTCACCAAAATTTGTACTTGAAGTAGCTATATTTTCGTCCTATTTTGTTTATAATAGTCAAGAGTTTTTAAAATTCTAGGATAGAGCATGGAAGAGGAAAGAATGAACTCAGAATGAGAGACACGTTTGTGTGTACAGGGAGCATGATACTTATTTTGAGCGTTTTTTTCCCCTTTCTAAACACTCTGATTTATTTGCAATAGTGTCCATAAACCCACTGTGAAAGTAAACTGGATATACTATGATGCTGCAGAGGAAAAAGATGCTAATGTAATGTTAAATGGTACTTTTCTCTTAAGTTTGTAGATACAACAAGCAAAATACATAATTATTTTATTTTGAATGTTTTTTCATGTTTTCCATTAGACAGTTTGTATTAAAAGTGCTCTAGTAAGCGTGTTACCTATTTGTTTATGCTTACAAAACCATTGGCTTCTTTATATTGTGAATATTTGGTGTTTATTTTGGGCTTGATCACCATACTATTGCAGCAAATCTATTGAATAATAAACCAGGAGACAAATCTTAGGTCTGTGTCAAAGTAAATTGAGGAAAAATCTAGCACATACTCTGAAGATACCATTTTTGTAATCATGAGAAATATTTGTCCCATTATTACATTACTGTAGTAATGTTGAAGTTCAAAATTTGTCAAAGAAGGTAATCCAAATAGGCAAACTAGAATATTTTCCTCTTTTTCTTGGCTTTCTAGGTTAAAAAGGAGGATAAAGCAAAGTCATTCCATTTCTTGCAATCCCTTCCAGGAGAAAACTAGAATAATATGAAAGAGAATGCTTGCCTCTATTTCAGATTTTTTTAGTATCCACTTAGACAACTTACACTATATTTTAAAAGTCTCCTTCTGTGTTTGTTAAGAACATAGTTACCTTCGTGCCCACATGAAAATAAAAGGAGGTGGTTGTCCGTATTTGTGTTAGCAGGAAGCAACATATAGTTAGGACTTAATTTTCTTTTCTCCACAAATGCTCATCTTCATTGCAATCAAAGTACAGTTTAAATACACTTTAATTCTAACACTTCCATGTACCCATAAGAATGTCCAATCTGACTTGAATAATGACCTAAACTCACTTCAGTGAGTTTACAACTGCCAGGTTGTAGGCTGTAATTCAACTGATAATAGCACTCAAGATTGTAATCTTACAGAAAAGTCAGTGTTGCTGCAACTCTGTGTTTATGCTTCACCATGTGATTATTATTCCTTGAGTTAATTCAGTATTTTCAATATAGAATCATAGAATTTTCGGTGTTGGAAGGAACCTTCAAGATCATGTAGTTCCAACCTCCTGCTCTGGGCAGGGACACCTCCCACTAGATCAGGTTGCTCAGAGCCCTGTCCAGCCTGGCCTTAAAAACTTCCAGGGACGGGGCTTCCACCACCTCTCTGGGCAACCTGCTCCAGGTTCTCACCACCCTAATGAAGGGTTCATGAAGAACTTCTTCCTGACTTCTAATCTAAACCTACCCTCCTGTAGTTTGAATCCATTCCCCCTAGTCCTATCACTACCTAACATACTAAAGAGTCCCTCAACAGCTTTCCTGTAGGCCCCCTTCGGGTACTGGAGGTCTCCTTGGAGCCTTCTCCTCTCCAGACTGAATAACTCCAACTCTCTCAGTCTATTTCACAGGAGAAGTGCTCCAGCCCTCTGATCATCCTTATATGAAAATGTACCCTTAGATGAAAATATCCAAATATGAAAACATTATTTCAGTTATTATATGACCTTAGCTTTTACATTTCAACATACTTTCTTTACAACATAGGCAGGAAGAAGGATATACATCTTGAATTTTGTCATAAATATATGCTTCTACTCCACTACATGTCTTCACAAATTTCAGAAGTCTTTACCCTTTTAAAGGGTATAGTTGGAGTTTTTTCCCCTCTATCATCACATCCCACTTAGTGCCATGGTCTAGTAACTGCAGCAGTAGTGGATCAGGGGTTGGACTTGGTGATCTCTGAGGTCCCTTCCAACCCAGCTGACTCTATGATTCTATGATTCCTTATTTCTGACCTGGGGATAACCACGGACCAATACAATACAATGGAATTTTGAACAGAATTATATTCAAGCATGAAACTGAGACACAACATTAACAGAAAAATACGTAAATAGTTTACTTAGGTTTTCGAGGTAAAAGGGCAAGAGAACCCAGAAATTAAATATAACTTTAAATGTGACATATGAAAACCAATATATATTAGGTGTTACAAATTGAATTGTCTCATTACTATAATAATTATATGAAGTATTCACATGCTGTTCTTGTATGTTGATCTATGATATTTCATTATTACAATGTTGTAAAAATTTAAGACTTTATAAAATCCTGTATTTCTGAACTGTCAGCTGAATGGGCTAGTTACGACTGACCACCATAGACTTGGAGTTCAGCTCATCATATAAAGAAAGATCTTATGGTAATTTCTTGTGCCAAAGCTGATTCAATAATGGCAGTCATTACTATATAAATTCTGCATTCAGTTATCTGTATGCCCAGATGCTAGCCTGACTAGAATTGTGCACCTGAGTATATATGTAAAAATACAGTAAAAACTTGATTGCATTACTTAATTTGGATGTTGCTAAAGAAAATTTACTTGCTATTGTTATAAAAATGACCAATGACTGAGACCCAATATTCTCTTTAGTAGCTCAATTTAATTAATAAATTGCAGTAAGCAAAGCAGCACTGGGTGCAGGGGACAGAATTTTTATCCCTCAAGCACACCGGGCAAAGCTCTGGCATTACCTTATATTGAGTACAAATCTATACATATTCATTTCATTATAATATTCATAGTCTGGGCGGAATCTAGGTGGAGTCTTCTTTTTTGGGGAGATGTATTGGGGTCTTCAGGGGTCTTTGGAGGAAGTAAGAAGTCTTCATCAGGCTTGAACTTTTACCCTTTCTTGGTTCTGCTGACTCCTCTGCTGACTCCATTGTGTTGTTGTAAGGCGCCATCAGACTTAAACCATCAGACTTAAACCATTACCATTGTCTCTTATCTGTTAGTAATATCTTTGTGGGTTTTCTTTTGTGTAGTTGTTTGCATGCCCTTTGGTGTCTAGTTAGCCCTTAGCCAACAGGAATCAGTAACATTAGGGGTTTGCTCTATTTCATTACAAAAGTTTTACTTTATGCTACCTTTAATTTAATTCTTTTCATGAAATTTACTTGGTTAGAAATACAAATTCATCAATATACATTACACTATGATTCTGAGAGTGCATTTCAAATCCTTGGAATGAAGCCATGATAATATCACAGAAGACCTTCAGCACAAAAAGTGCATTTAAGGGGAGGAGTGTGAACTTCTGCTAGCTCATTTTTTCCAAGTCTGAAAACCGGTGGTGCAGTTTTACCTCTGCATCTTCAGAAATAGGAATAGTAACTTCCACAGCTTGTCATCTTGCTGTATGATTTTACATTGGTTCATGTTAGTTGAGAACCAAGGAGTGGTGAACTCTTACCCCTCCACTTCTCTGAGAAGTAAATGAGTAATTTCAGGTTAACACCACCACCCAATTTTCTGTAAAAAGTAAAATTACAGCAAATTCATATAACCAAACTTTACTATGTATTGCTGTCTAAATTGTATCAGTTTCTAACCCGTGCTCTTTTGAAAACAGTAACAAGCTAAAGTCAGTTGCTGTCATAGCCATGGGAATGTGTCCAAATATGTATCCTGAACCCTGCTGCTGGAATAGAATAGAAAATGTTCTCTGAAGAAGCCGAAAGTATGGCTTCTTTGTAGATGTTTTAAAAGGGGAAGGAAAAAAAATACTTGGTGAGAAAAAAAAAAAATACTTGGACTGTGGGAACACCCAGACTTCAGAATCAAAGTGAATACCGGGAAACTTTAAAATCGTTCAGCTTTTCCCATTGAATAGGAATTGTGAATGGATTTTATCTGATGTGCCACTTTGGAGAGAGGTCTCCCCTGTGAATTTGCTTATGAAAGAGGAATATAAATTTGTTGATTTTATTAAGTGTGCTGTTCAGCTTTGGCTGATACCGAATCTCCTTGAAATAACAAAATAAATTAAGATTTTGCTTGTCTCTCTTGACTTCATGGGAGTAACTCTAGGGTTTAATTACTTCTGATTTAATTACTTTATTGCTCTTTACAATTAGTACTGCATCTGAATTAATGCTGTATTTGTCCAAGTAAAATTTCAGTGTTGCCTTGGACATGATTTATCCATTACAGTACTTTTGTTTCCAAGATCCACTAGGATCTGTTCTATTCTGTTCCATTCAGAGTGCAGTTGCCCTGCAGAGCACTCAGTTCTTTCAGAATTTGGTGCCACACAGCTGAACTTCACTTTATAACTGCTTTGGACACCTTTCTTCACTGTACTGTATTTAGTATTTGGTGCTACCCTTTATTATATCCACAGTCCTAAGCATACTGGTCTAAAATCTTGTCTTGTACAGTGGCTAAGAATCAGCAAATATTGCTTCTGAAGTTTTTGAGGTAGACGAGTATATTTTTTCTTGTTTTATTAGGTACTTTTTCTATTGTGAGGGCAATGACTTTTAAAAAAAGTTCTTTAAAAGTCAGTTATTTTAAAATTATTGTCTTGTTGCTTCCATAATTGAAAAAAGGATAATTTCAGTGTTGTCTCCTCTGATTCTTAGAAAGCATAAGAAATTAAGGGTTCTAAAAAGTACTTTTGTAACATCAAGTCATAGCAGAACCAGCAATTAAAAGAAAGAAATCTTCAGAGTGAATTTAGCCTTGGGTATGCGGGACCCATGTGTCTGTGTGCTCAGATGTATTATTTCGTGGGTTCTGTGATTTTGTGGAAAGGGTAGAGTACACGATTTTTGTGCAGGGAGGAAAAGCATCTGTTCCAAACAGTGGAGTTTAAGGGCATCATGGTACCCATTGCATTCACATTGTTTTATCTCCCTCATGCTCTGGCTTGCCTCCATAAAGGGCAATGGGCTTCACTGCAACTGTTTTCCATTCTGTAAGGTGCACAGTTGCAAAGATATGAGGATTCAGGAAGACACATCCTCAGAAAATGAACTGTCAGTAATGTCTGCTGTCTTGGCAGAGCAGCAAAAAAGGAAGGCATTTACTATGAAGACATATGACAGTTCTTTTCAGTGCATGCTGCACAGAAGCCAAGGACCTTCATCTTGCTGTATCTTTGCTGCTAGCAATTTGGCAAAGAGTATTGAGTGTATTCACTATATTCCACTGTATTCAGAGGTAATCTCTCTAGTTTAGTCTGTATTCAGTGCTTTGCCCCCATTGTCTGCTCTCTTTCTTTTTAATGCATGTTAGAATTTCAAGCAGCAGCTTTGCTAAACGTTTGAATGAGGGCCCTTTGCAGTCATTTGCAAATCTTCAAGCTTGGCTTTCAGGCAGATCAGTGGACTTAATGCTTTTGAAATGGAAGGTGGAGGTCTTGTTAGAATAATGAAAGCAGAACATTTCTTGACCAAAGCACTGGATTCAGGCCTTACAGGTAAATTTGTGTTTAATAGTTCCTTGACATGCTAGTCCTACAAGTTTTCTTATTCTGGGAAGAGAGACACTGAGTGTGTACTTTACTACTTGTTGCTGTAAGCATCAAACATCATCAAATGAAGTGTAAGCACTTCATTAAACAGTTTTGAGATTATTTCTTTTACTTCTGCATTTGCTAGATTATTAAATTTTAAAAAAACATGTTTAAATCCTGTGTGTGACATATACATTTCTGGCATTGCTTCTATTAGAAAAATAATTGTGGCCTTTACTTTTCTGGTTCTCCATGTGGTTACTTGCAATGCTTTAGTCATCATAGTAATACTTTAATTGTAAATCTGATCGCATTTTTAATTATTTAATGAATTAGTAAGTTAATTAAAAATGTAAATGTAGTGCTTTTTTGATGTGTTTAACATCAATTGTGCTGCACCTGATGTACAAAACTGGAATCAATCTGTCACTGCACCTGCTCAAACAGATTTTATTAAGCAGCTAAACTTCAGTACCATTTCATGAATAAATAATATTTTGAAGATGCATGCTTACAAAAGTTGCACCAAAAATTGTATGGTTGAATTCTACTTTTATCTTTAAGAGGAAAAATAAATATTTGGACTAGGAAAGTGTAAATAGGAAGTTTAATTTTTGCATGTAACTTGCATACACAAACTTGCTACAAACGTTAAGAATTCAGGATATAAATCCAAAAGTGCAAAAGTGATTATTAGTAAAAACTCAAGAGAGAAAGAAAAATTTAAAAGATAGATACAAAGAGCTTTAAGGGTTATTTGACAAGAATTTCTCAGTGTCAGTTGTTATTTAATATATTTTTTCTGCTGTAGTCATAAGACATGATGTTGCAAATGCCACTGATGAAGTTGCAAATGAAGTTGGATGAAGCTGCAAAACCACTGACCATCATATTTGAAAAGTCATATCAGTCTGGTGAAGTTCCTGCTGCCTGGAAAAAAGGAAACAAAATGCCCATTTTAAAAAATGGAAAGAACTAAAGGGAACTACAGACCAGTCAGTCTCACCTATGTGCCTGTCAAGGTCCTGGAGCAGATCATCCTGAAGGCTCTGTAAAGGCATGCAGATAACAAAGGGGTGATTGGTGACAGCCAAAATGGACAAAAAGGACATAATGCTTCTGGAACATGTCCAGAGGAGAGACACTAAAATGATCAGAGGGCTTAAACACCTCCCCTATGAAGACAGGCTAAAGAAGTTGGGTTGTTCAGCCTGGAGAAAAGGAGGCTCTGAGGTGACCTTATAGCAACCTTCCAATATCAGAGGACGGCCTACAAGAATGCTGGGGTAGGGCTTTTTACATGGGTGTGTAGTGAGAGGACAAGAGGAAATGGTTTAAAACTTGAAGGGGAGAGGTTTAGGTTAGACACTAGAAAGAAATTCTTTCCTGTGAGTGTGTTGATACACTGGCACAGATTGCCCAAGGAAGTTGTGGCTTCCCCCTCCCTGGAAGTATTCAAGGCCAGGTTGTATAGGGCTTTGGGCAACCTGATCTAGTGGAAAGTGTCCCTGCCCATGAAGGATGGTTGGAAGTAAATCCTGAAGATCCCTTCCAACTCAAACCATTCTGTGATTCTATGATTCTACAATTTTATGATTCTATGATATGTATACTCTTTGTGCTAGGCTATGTAGTGAAAAATGCTGAAATCATATCGTTACATACAAGTCAAGCCTGTCTGAAACTTTGTTTTCAAGAATTCTTCACATTTGCATCTTAACAATACCCTGTTTTTGTTCTGAACTGTTCTCAGTTGGTGTCACTCTGGCTGTAGAAACAATGACTCTAGTGTTGCAGAACTTAAAAGAAGAATACCTAGTTAAACTGTAATTAGCTGAGGAGAGAGATCTCCTACCTGTGAGAAAAAAATAAACTGGGTTTAGAACTGGGCTCAAGACATCATTTGTGTACAGTCTATTGAGAGAAGGTAGGCCTGGCACTGTGTAAGAATATTCCTTGGTTTTGGTTTTTGATGGTTTTACAAACTATTTTTTTTTTTTACATGTGGCTTTTTAGTGACTGCAGTAGTAGGTTGTATGTGCTGTGTTTTTTGTGCTCCTCAGAGTAACAGAGCAACTCAATCCATAGTCCTACCAGATGATGTCAGCCTCAAGAAACTATACTATTTTTCACATTTCTTTCCAAGCAGGTGTGGCCTTCACCAAGCCTCTTGATCACCTTCCTCTTATGCTTCTTTGTGGCTCATTAAGATAGAAAAGCTGTAAGGAACACTAAATGTTAATTTTGGATTAGACCCACATGCATCTTGGGAAGAGAGTAGAAGTATGTATGTAAGAAAGACACCATTATTATAAATTTACAGAACCACAGAATCATTGAGTCTGGAAAGGACCTCTGAGATCATCAGGTCCAGCCTATGATGGCATACAACCATTTTGGCTAGACCACAAAGTGCAGTACTTATCTCTGGGAGACCCCACAGGAAACTGGATGCTAATTGGATGTAGCACCATTCACCACCACTCTCTGGGCCTGGTCATCCAGCCACTTTTTAACCCAGAAAAGAGTGCACCTGTCCAAGCTTCAGACTGCCAGTTTCTCCAGGAGGATGCTGTGGGAGACTGTCAAAGGCTTTGCTAAAGTCCAGATAGACCACATCCACAGCCTTCCCCTCATCCACTAGGTGGATCACCGAGTCAAATAAGGAGATGAGACTGGTCAGGCAGGACCTTCCCTTCCTAAACTCATGTTGGCTGGTCCTGATCCCCTGGTTGCCTTGTATATTCCTCTTGATGTCACTCAGGATGATCTGCTCCATAACCTTGCCAGGCACTGATGTCAGGCTGACAGGCCTATAGTTCCCTGGATCCTCCTTCTGGCCCTTCTTGTGGATAGGCATCACACTGGCCAACCTCCAGTCACCTGGGACCTCCTCGGTTAGCCAGGACTGGTGATAAGTGAGGGAGAACAACGTAGCCAGTTCTTTTGCCAGATTACTCAGCACCCTAGGATAAATCCAATATGGTTCCATAGACTTGTTAGGATCTAAGTGGCACAGCAGTTCGCTAAGTACTTCCTCTTGGATTATAGGAGGGGTATTCCTCACTCCATCCATGTCTACTGGCTCAGGAGCCCAGTTGCCCTGAGAATAACCAGTCTTTTTGTTAAAGACTGAGGCAAAGAAAGTGTTAAGTACCTCATCCATTTCTTTGTCTTTTGTGACTATGTTCCATCCCTCATACAATAAGAAATGGAGATTTTCCCTGGCTCGCCTTTTGTTATTATTGTATTTATAAAATTAAATATTTATAAATTTTTTGATTATCCTTAACAGAAATAGCCTTATTAAGTTCTAACTGAGCTTTTGCATCTCCTACTTTCTTTCTGCATGACCTTAAAATAGCCTTAAAGGCTTCCTAATTAATCTGCCCATTTTTCCATCTTCGAAACACAGTTGGGTTTTTTTCACTGAGTTCTTGCAAAAGCTCCCTCCTCAGCCAGGGCAATCTTCTTTGCTGCCAATTCATTTTTTGGCATATAGGAACAGCCTGTGCCTTCATAATTTCATTCTTAAAGTAGGCCTAG
The DNA here is from genome assembly GCA_023637945.1 of Phaethornis superciliosus. Taxonomy (NCBI): domain Eukaryota; kingdom Metazoa; phylum Chordata; class Aves; order Apodiformes; family Trochilidae; genus Phaethornis; species Phaethornis superciliosus. The sequence goes on from JAJQWJ010000004.1 coordinate 52,957,461, forward strand.
CCTTCCTGGGCCCCTCTGTTTTTAAAGGCTGCTTCCCAATTGACTCTTCTAAACAGTGACCTGAACATACCAAAGTCAGCCCTCTGGAAGTCCAAGGCAGAGATTTTGCTGATGACCCTCTTAACTTCATCATGTATTGAAAATTCTATCATATCATAATTACTGTGCCCAAGACAATCTCTATCCACAATATCTCCCACCAGCCCTTCTCTGTTTGCTAGACAGGAAGTCTAGCAGGACACTGGTAGGCTTGTGTACCAGACACAACACAAAGTTGTCACTGTGGAATGTCCATACATTCCGGAAACCTCCTGGACTGCCCACAATCTGTAAATTGTGCTGTAAAATCCAGGAGACATCTGGTAAGTTGAAGTCCTCCGTGAGAACAAGCACTAGTGAACATGAGACATCTCCAACTTGCTGAAAAAATGTCTCATCAGTGTCTTTATCCTGGTTGGGTGATCTGTAGCAGACTCCCACCAAGATATCAGCCTCAGTGGCCTTCCCCTTTATCCCTACCCATAACCATTCCACCTTGGTATAAGATTGAGTTCTAGGCATTCAAAGCACTTGCTAACAAATAAAGCCACCCCAACATGTCTCCTTCCTTGCCTATCCCTTCTAAAGAGCTTGCGGCCATCCATTGCAGCACTCCAACCATACCAATCATCCCACCACGTTTCTGTGATGGCAATTATATTAAGGCTTCCCTGTTGCACATTAAGTTCTAGCTCCTCCTGTTTATTGACCATGCTATGGGCATTGGAATATATGCACTTGAGCCAAGTGCATATACTGCCTCCAGAACTGGTATGTCACCCCAAGGCTTATCCCTAGCAGTCCTAGATTCATCCTCTTCCCCATTTGATTCTATTTTAAAACCCTCTCAATGAGGGCTGCTAACTCCTGTGACAAGATCCTGTTCTCATGCTGAGATAGGCATAGCCAGTCTCCTGCCATCACACTTGGTGTCATGTATCCATGGTCAAAGAACACTAAGTTCTGCTGGTGACACCAGCCCGGGGACCAACTATTAATCTGTGATATTCTCCAGCTTCTTCCTTCATCATTTACTGCATCTGGCAGGATGGAACAGAAGATTACTTGGGCTCCTGAGTCTCAGGTTAGTCTCCCCAGTGCCCTAAATTCATTCTTGATTTGCCTCAGGCTTTTTGTAGGGATTTCTTCACTACCCACCTGAAAGATTAGTAATGGATAATAATTAGAGGGGTGTGTCAAGTTAGAGACCTTCTTTGTAACGTTTCTTACCTGAGCCTCAGGGAGGCAGCATATTTCCCTAGGCATCAAGTCCTGTTGACAGATAGACTTCTCCACTCCTTTGAGTAGGGTGTCACCAATGACAACTGCTCTTGTTTTCTTAACAGAAGAGGCTGTCATACATGTAGGCTGACTTACCTTGCGCTTCTCCTCTGACCCGGACAAACTATCATCTATATTGTCATTAGCTTGCCCTAAATTGTAAGGTTCAGTCTAAGACAGGTTCAGTCTAAGACAGTGAAAACTTCATTATTTAAAGTGAGGGTCTATTATTTTTAAAATGTGTGGTGTATATACTCTGTAAAATTTATTGGAAAATAATATAGGAAAAGGGCAGAGGCAGGATAGAATGACTGCATCATATTTGGAATACTAATTACTATGCATTTGGAAATGCTGTAGTTAAGAAACAAATGACAGTTTCCTCTTACCTTTAAACACACACTTAAAATAAGTGTTTTATTTAGTCATGAAGACGTGTCCTTCAAAATGATAATGGAAATTCTTACTGTGAAGTTGTGAAGCAGCGGTTCATTTCCTGTTTTATATGGTATACAAAGTCAGTTGCCGCACTTGAAAATCAAGGCCGTAGTTTTGCTAAGAATATCAATAAAATAGTGGTAACTAAAAATTAGTGTTATTACTCTTTTGTATTTGTACGAACAGATTTTTGTACTAAATCTAAGCATAGATCTTTCACATGTCCATTCTAGATCCTTTAGATATTTTCTCATTAATATTTTCACTGTTTTTTATTTGATGTGGACTCATAATAACTCATAGAAAGCAGAGATAGAGACTTCTTTCTTTCATTAGCAGTTGCTATTTTTTTAACAAGCCTTTTTTAGGGAAGAAGTGTAAAGAAAAACTTTGTCAGTAGAAATTGTAGATCTTCCCCCCACCCCCAGTATTTGTGTTCAACCATAGTGAAAAAGCTTAGTGTTACATGCTGAAGTTAGAAGCCTGCAACAAATGTTGATACGTGTATTTAGATGTATTGTCTGTCCCTAAGAACTTTTAAATACTTTTTTTCTTGGATGACAGTAATTGAAATTCAGAATACAAGTACAAGGCATTATGATATAGGCTGGGATAACACTATGCTTGTTTGAGCATCTTGGTGAGTGACTGGGTGACAGAGAGTATATGAGAACCTCATTATGTGAGGCATGAACAAAAGAAAAGTAAGTTATTGTGTAAAATGTGTCTGTCTGTTGTGACCTTCGCCTTTGCTTCCGCACATGAATCAAATATTTATGATGCATGGAAAGTGGTGTAGTCATTATGCAGGCAAAGACTGAGGGGAATTCTGTTTTCCTCTCTGTGCTGTAAAGATCTTTGCACAAGTGATCTGAAAACAAAGAATGGAAAACATTCATAGGACAGAAACCAAACTCTGTATTATATGTATACACATTAATTTGGTATGCTGACTGTAGTGCAGACATTGTTGTCATATGGAACGAAGCAATTTATTCTGTATGTATCATAATGCTTTTACAGTAACCAAAGACCTTTGCAGAGGCTAGGTCCTATCACTGTAAATTGTAAATTATCGCTGTAAGGTTTGTACTTCTTCAGTCACAAATGCAACAAGCAATACATTTACTGGTTATTCATTTAGAAATAGTTTAACACTGAGAACATATGAGAACTTCATTACTGTGTTCATGAGTGAAGGAAGTACAGGTTAAAAAGAGACCTAAGAGACAAATATTTTTATCAAAGAATATGTTCCCATCCCAAGTATGAAACTTCAGGGTCTTAAGAATAAAAGTGAAAACATAGAGTATAACTCAACTACTCCCAGTGTTAATTTTCCTCCTGATAACAGTTCTCTTTGAGCGCCTTCAAAACATGGAATGATTTAACATGCTAAATAAACTTTATTTCTCAGATACAAAGTAATTGTTCAGCACACTGGGACTTTTGTGTTTCTTATTATTTTTTAACAGGGCTATTATTTTCTTTGTTAATTTGTATTATTTCTTTGTGAGCTTCGTGGGAATTTATAAGAAATCTGTAATAACTCAGTAGGCTGGCACAGTTATTCTATAAAATGCAATTTTTTTTTCTAGTTCATTAATGTTAGAATACGTATTAAATTACGTAGTTTGCATTAAGGGATTTTATGTAGAGTTATAAATTCCTGTGGACCTATCTTCACAGCAGGAGACTTGTTAAATAGAAATATCTGGTATTTTACTGAGGTGCTTTAATTCCTCTGAAGTGATGCTTACTGTTAAAATCTATTTTCTTCCAGTATTTCATTAGTTTAAGTTTACGGAAGTACTTAGACTGTTGTGCATTAAAGAAAAGATTGTCTCATTCTCCTATTCAGAACAATATTTCAGTAGCCAGTTCAAAACCAAACAAAGAGCAAACCTGAAAATTTTGATTAAAATAATAAATAAAATAATAAATGGCATGACCTTGGAAGAGTGAATTGGTGAAGACATAAACTTTTCACAAAAGATAATAATGAAATTAAAATGTCTGGAATGTCAGATACTTTGAACAAGCTTTAATTTTGCTAATTCTAAGGATTCACAGACATGTGACAAAATATTTTTGAGTGTATAAGGCTTACTCCCACCTGAATATTTACTATGGGAACCAGAGAGCAAAATCTAATATGCCCCTAAAACTGTGCAGATGGGAAAGTAATGTCATTGTTTTTTACAGGAGACATGGCATGAACATGGAATATATTTGTACAATCTCTTATGTGTTACTTAAATCAGGCTCAAGAGACACAAGGTTATGTATTTTTTTTGTGTATATTGAGGAAGTGTTCAACAAGTAGACAAAAACAGAGTGAAATGTGCATTCTATAGCACTTTTATAACTGAACAGACTGTTCTCCACAAAAAAGTAAAAAAGATTTGTATGTATACAAAGGAATAAGCAGGATTACCTAGTGCTAAGGGTATCTTGTGAGTACTCATGCATCCTAAATGCATTCAAAATACAAATGCAGGTTAGTATCTGCTTTTTTCTTAACTAAGCAATAAAAAGTATTGTCACTAGTAATTTTACATAGCAATTCAAGTGTCACAGGCTAGCTAAAAACTATAAATTCTTGACAGTTTTATCTTGAAAATGGGAAAATTCAGTTACCAATTCAGATTATGAATATGAACATTTATTATGATGATAAAAAGACAATTTAAGATTAAATTGAAAGTCAAGTTGTACATTTCCAATAAACTCAAAATTCATAAATGAATAGATGAGAATGACGGATACCTGAAGGTGAGTCATGTGTTACATTTCTTTGGAGTTCAGAACATCAACACAGTGAATAATGTGAAGAAGGAGATTTGCAGTAGAGAGAAATTGTACAGATTTTCAGCAGTATTAGGCTGATTCATTTTAGGATGAGGGGATCTCAGATGCAAAATATAAATTAGAAACAGAAAGAAGGGTGACATATGTATGGCTGCCTTAGAGGAAGGGCTACGAAAATTTTGTGTAACCTCAAAGAACTGAATTAGAGTATTCAGGAGATTACTGTAAATTCTCTTTAAAAAGCACGGCACTTTAGACCTTTTGCCAGTGGATGATAAGAGATAAAAATATTTTTGAAGTCTAATGTAAAACATTAAAGTATTATACCCTAAAATTATGATAAATTCTATTACCTTGGTATGTCAGAGTACCAGTATTATTTGGAGTCATATTGAACTGAGTCACTTAGGGTAATACCCTAACTAAAACTAGACCTAAGATTGGACTAGTCCCTAAAACTGGACCTTCTTTTCACTAGAGGATTAAGGGGCTTCTACTCTGAGACTCTCCTTTCTTAGCTACATGTTTACATATCAGTCGCATAATGGGTATCGCCCTTTTATACATGGAGAAATCCCCTTTCTCCCCTATTCCATGCCTTTACCTGGCCTGAGTAACTAGGCAAGGTTCAAAGATACTGAAGAGACACTGAAAAGGGAGCGTTCCCTACCACTAGTCTGAGTGTCGTGACAAAAGTCTGCCATCCCTGTCCTGTGCAAAACTCATGCCCTGATGTACCTCATTTGCTACTCCTTTACGTTGCACTTGCTCCTTCCCTCTCCTTGCCCTCCTCCCCATCTCTTGCCCTTTCCCCCTTCTTCTTCTTTTACATAAACGTTCAAAACAAGTTAACTTTCTCTGCATCACAATATGTCCTTTGTTATAACACTTCCCATTTTTATAGACGCTGACTCTATGAGTTTGTATGTTCAAGATGCCTTAACATGTATGTGGTGAGATTTTTAGTATGCTGATACTATTGGAGAAGAAGCTAATTTGTGAAGATTGAAAATTTTCACACAAATTAGCAGAGAGATGGCGAACCATTCACCAAGGATTACCCTGGATATGCCTTGTACTGTTCTGTTCTATATTTGGTTTGAACAACTGCTAGTCAATTACTTGTCTGCTTTGGTTAAGAATGAGTCTCTTCCCACTCATCTTGCAAGTACTTAGGTGTGAGTAAGTGACCTGTTTCCGCCGAAGAAATTGAGAAAGATCTATCCAAGCTAGAATATCCAAGCTAGAATTATCCAAGCCAATGCTTTAGTGAAGTCCATCTGAGAGAGAACAGCAAATGAGTGAAGTCCGGATGTTTCATGACTGGAGTTTGATGATGCATAAATACTGGCTCTTCAAGAAGAGCAGGCTAGGAAGGGTGATGAGAGGACAAGTCTTTCATTTAAGAGAGAAGCTAGAAGAGCACAGAGCTGGCATAGGGAGAGCTTATGAGTTGGGGTTAGTGAGCACACCAGCATGTTGTGGTAGTGGACTGCTACAGATCTTCTGCTCAGGAAAAGGTAGTAGACAAGTAGATAAAGTGAAAGAAGCCTCAAATGCAGAAATCCTAGTCCTCCTGAGGGACCTTAGCCCCGCTGGTATCTGCTGTAAGGAAACCACAGCAAGGCATTTGCAACCTAGGAGGGTTCTGGAGTGCTTTGGTGGCAACTTCCTGATCAATGCACAGTTGAGGAGAGGGTCTCAGCTGGACCTGATATTTAACAATCATGGAAGACCTATAGAGGAGTTGAATGTTGGCAGCAATTTTGGCTGTAAAGACTGTGAGCTGGGTGGAGCTCAGGATCATGAGAGGAGGGAAAAGACAATAGCAGGATCACAGCCTGGGCTTCTGTAGACCAGGCTTTGGCCTGCTAAGGGCTCTGCTAAAAATGGGATACAACCTTGATGAGGAGAGGGGTCCAGGAGAGCTACTTGATTTCTAGGGATCGCCTTCTCCAAGCTGAAGAACAGTGCATGCTAATGAAGAGGAAATCATGTAGGTGGTGCTGAAAAAACTCAAATATAAAATGTCCAAGAGGTGAAGGCAAGGACATGTGAACCAGGTAAAGTAATGAGACACTTTCTGAGCATTTAAGAATGGGGTTAATAATGCAAAGATCATCTGCACTTTACTCTCTTGACGGATGTAGCACAAAAAGCTTCTAAAGGTACATCATCGGCAAAAGGAAGACAAGGGAGAATGTGGGTCTGCTGCTGAATGGACCAGGAGACCTGTGACAAAGGACAGAAAAATCTCAAGTAATCTCAAACTACGCAAAGTATGGGAGAAAAAACAGCTTAAGGATGATTAAAGTTTCCAACAAGAAACAATGACCGTATATATTAAAACACATGGAATTTAATCTGAACACAACAAAACCCTTATTTGAACTGAGAGGATGCTCAGGCATCTGAGCAAAGTTGCCTGGAGAGGCTGTGGATATATTCAGAGCCTGATTGGATATTCTCTTGGGCAATTTCCTATCTGCATGTACTGAATAGAGGGTCAGTACTAGATGATTTGCACTAATCCCTGCCTAATCTGCTCAGTGAGTAGATGATTGTATCATATGAATGTTAGAGAGCCTGGTTCATTCTCTTTCTGTAAGGTTGTACGGCGTCCTGGACTACTTGACTGTGAGAAGAAAGATGGAGAAAACATGTATTCCCAACTCTGCTTTTTTATTAGAAGAACTTTGTTTCCATATTACATGAAACAGGTACATTCTGTGACATTTCGCAGTTTGGCAAGGTAAAAAAACAATTTCCTGCTCAATTCTGATTACATTTTTTTCTTGGAAGAAAGTGTACTTGTACAAAGTTACATGAAATGGCTATATGATATCTTGTCATGGAATTATTTTTTACTGTTGTGGGCTTTTTTGGTTACCTTTTTTATTTTAATGATTTCTTTTGTTTGTTTGTTTGGTTGGTTTTGTTTTTGTTTTTACTGAGTTGTAATTGAATTAAATCAAGCAATAATAATAATATGGCGAAGCATAAACACAGAGATGCAGCAGCACTGCCTCTTCTGTGAGATTACAATCTTGAGTGCTACTACCACATGAATTTCTGTCTATAACCTGGCAGTTTACTGAAGTGATTTTAGATCATTATTCAACTCAGATTGGACATTTTTATATAGGAGTGCCAGAATTAAATTGTATTTAAACTGTACTTTGATTGCAATGAAGATGAGCATTTGTGGCATAAAGATTAAAGGAATAAATTGTTACTTTTGAAGTTATTAATATATGAATCTACTTATGTGGATGTTTGGATTTCTGCTTCACAGTGGAGCTGACTTTAGACTACTATTGCTTCTCCTTCTTTTAGCTTTCATATTGCATACTGTGACATGGTAGCGCAGGAACACACATGGAGGTTAAGAAACTGTAGCTCTTTTCCCCAGTTAGTATTCTTTTAAAGATCACTATGCTGACAAGTCAAAGTTGTTTGAAGAATGACTGCAAAGTTGTTTTTTTAAGCAATTGGAATTCTTTTAATTCCTTCTTGGAAGTGAATGGGCAAACTTTAACATGTCAGTATTTATTTGATCCCTGTCACCAGACTGAGCAACAGGTTGAAAGAATGGAAGGGTGTGTCAGGTTGGGTTGATTATAGATGATTAAAGAACAGGCACCATACAGTACTATGTTACAGGTGTGATGCTTGTAAAAATTTTTTCCAAAGAAAATTTAAGGAAGGTGAGAAAAAGATAATCTTCTTTATTCTGTCAAGAGGCCTGCAGAGAAATTGCAACAACAACCAATCCGTATTTCCATGTTGGGACTCTTTGCTTTTTGACTTCTCTCAGGCTGTTTTTATTTTCTGTTGTCTGTGATAAGGGGCTGACTTTTGTTACTTAGATGCCAATAATGTACTGTTGCACAAAAAAATCTATGCCTACTAATGAGCAATTACTGATAAGAACTAATAAACATACCTACTAATTAGAAGGCTAGGAAATGATCTCATGAGCATTAATTTAGCCAGAAAATGATTCACCAAATTAATGGAGGGACATAAGAATGGAATAGAATAGGGAGGCATACACTTTAAATGACCAAGCCTGGGGTCTGCTCTAAACAAAAAATATCTGAATTAGGTTAATTGGTATCTAAAAGGATGTCAGATTCTATAATTCAATTCAAGTCAGTTACAGGGCAAGGATTAACTGAATCTTCCAGATCTCAAACATAAAAAAGAAAGCCTAAAATGTTCTATTTGACTGTTTTCATATACATGACACTGTACAGAAACTTCCTTTCTCTTGTGTACACCCTCAGAGATCAAAAAAATCTGGAGCAGAACTATTTCTTGGAGTTACTTTATTTTTTTAGCATTTATTATCTTGGGTGTTGCAAGTTCCAAAGCTTGATTGCTATTCTTGGTGGTTTTGTCGTAACAACAGCACTGACTGTTATGCTTGTCCAACATTTTAGTAATAGAATACCAGCACAAATTGCTTATGACTGAAGAAACTCTTCCTTGCAATCTTGGTTAACCTTATCTATATCAGTTGTCTCTTTTAAGATAATTATTTTCACAAATCTAACTCATGATACTTCAGCTGTTAACAAGAATAAGCTTTTTCACTCATTAAAATATGATGGTAAACTTTCTTTCAAATAACTTAGCAGTCTCACACTTTAGACCACAGAAGCATCTGTTGTTATAATTGTGAAAATTTGCAGAGAGACAGACAAAATATAATCCTCTGGTAAAAAATAAAGAAGAAAGGTATATTCTTCAGTCCTGTACTTCTCTAGAAAGCAGGGCCTCATCATAGGTCACGATTACCTGGCAATGCAAGTGCCAGAACTCTGAATACCCTTGATCTTCCTCCTCCTTCCCCAGGGCTTTTATTGGTGAGCAAAACATTATATGGTTTACTGAGTTGGTTGTTTTGCTTCCCATGTTATTGTGCACCCCCAGCCTACTACTTGGAGGTACAGCATGAGAAACAGAGAAGCCCTGGATGCTGCATAAGCACTGTTCAACAACAGCAAAATCTTCTGTGCGTTATCAACAATATTTTGGTCACAAATCCAAAATATAGCACGGTGTCGGCTGCTATGGAGAAAATTAACTCCATTTCAGCCAGATCCAGTACATATGCCAAAGTAAATTATACCAAATTTGTCATAGAAAGTCAAGCACTTAAAAATCAGGCAGTGCCAAAATAACCTTTTTTGGTGTCCTTATGCTTATGTATATATACTACAATATATAATATATATATACAATATACATAGTAGGATACACTTTAATGGCGTGACCTTTTAGGCAAAGCTGATTCCAGGGGAGTGTGTAGCTGTAGTTACTATAGTAACCATTTCTTACAGAACTTGAAAGATTATTAGGATGCTTTGTCAGATTTGGAGAGAAATAATGGTTTGAAAGTTAAGATAATAGACTCTTACCTTGGAGATAACTTGCTTCTATAAAACTTGGTGTAGAACTAATGTAGAACTAATGTAGAACAATGTAGAACTAATATGTAATACTAAATATAATTTTTAAGGAAAACTTTTTGTCCAGTTACTGTAATGCTTATTTTCTGAATGTCCACTGTGAGCCAGTAGTGTTACTGGCAAACATGCTGGGATAAATTCTTGCAAATTAAAGTCAGAGGAAAATACACTTAGAAGTGTTAAGAGAAGCCAACTTAAAGTATTTTAAGACTTGTTTTTCCCAGATTGGTCACAGGAAATTAGAGGCTGCTTTTCAGTTTATTGCACTGTGTCTCTGATTCTTGGCAATAAAAATGGGATAATATCATCCTTGTATCTTCAGTAGGTTTTATAGAATTACATTAATACATGTGAAGTTTGTAACTATTGAGATGATAAGGACCTAAGAAAAACATACCAGCAGTGTCAGGTGGCAGCTAAGCACCATATAACTGTTCTTGCTCATTTCCTCTTCCCACCCTTGGGACGGGAGGGGGGGAGGGGGGAGGAGGTGGGGCGGTTATGATAAGCATAAAAGGGAGAAACTCAGATTAATTGTTGAGCACACCATATAGTATGAAATGTCCCATTGTTCAATTGGTATCTGCTGTCCTATCTGTGTCCCCTCCCAACTGCTTGTGCACCTCAAACCCTCTTGCTAGTGAGACAATATGAAGAGCAAAAAAGGACTTGATACTGTCTAAGCATTGCTCAGCAGTAACTAAAACCTTCATGCCCCATAAAAGGTACTGTGAAGAAATTTAAATCTCTTCCTGCCAATACCAATACACTCTTCACCCTTTACTCCTTACCATTTAAATAATTTTGAGGTCCCATCATGTGGCAACATGTCCTCCTTACCAAACCCTTCTGCCTTAAAATGTCTCTAAAATGTCTATAAATATGCATGAAATGCATACTGCTGCACCTGCACTGCGTCTTGTGATAGTTGTCCAGTGATTCAGGTGGTTTTTGCTGCAGTGCTTATAACACTAAACTCAAGTTACGCATGGTAGTCTCTACCCCTGGGCCCTTTGGACTAGGCCATATGGTTTTAACATCACAGTGAATGCCTCCTCTTGCCTATAGCCTGGCTCGGCAGCAAGAGGTTCCAGCTACAACAACTTTGACTTATGGAAGCCACAGCAACAGTGACAAGCAGCATCATGTGACACTGCTATCATACAACCTAAAGTATTATTTTCACCAACAATTAAGTCACATCAAGGTACCCACTGGATTTACCCATCCTTCCACATTACCCAGTCAAGTCATGGAGCAAAAATTTGAGTCACACAAATATGTTTTCTCTTTCCAGAGGGATGAATAATCCAGAGTCTTTTTCCCAGCCATTTCCTCATACATACTATGGAAGCCCTATCTCCTTCCACAGTGCTTAGGAGTTTTGAAGGAGCAGGGCCAGGTTACCTGACAGATTCTCTGGTGCTAAATAGCCAAGTGGCTTCTTCTGAATTTGTATCTCAGTGCTTGAATGTTTCAGCATCCTTTGCTGTGAGTGTGGTCCATTGCAGTGTTCAGTTTTCCTGGAGGCTGGTGCAAGATAGAGAATGTAATACACCCAGACAAAGCCATGCTCCTTGACCCAGTGTCTGTGAAGTTTTTTCAGAAGTCGTAGTATCATAGTCATTTAGGCTGTAAAACACTGTTAAGTCAGCAGTTCCAACCATTAACCTTGCACTGCCAAGCCCACCACTCATCCATGTTCCTAAGCACCACCTCTACATATACATATCTCTTAAATAACTCTACAGGTGGTGACTCAGCTCCCAAGCCCTGAGGAGTTTATCTCAGTGCCTGTTAATACTTTCAGTGAAGAAATTTTTCCTAATATCCAATCTAAACCTCCCAAGTGCAACACCTGGGAGAGAAGGCCAACACCTCCCTCACTACAGCCTCCTTTTTGTAGAGAGCAATAAGGTCTCCCTTCAACATCCTCTTCTCTAGACTAAACAAAACCAGTTCCCCCAACAGCTTCTTGTAAGACTTGTACTCCAAACCCTTCACTACCTTTGTTACTCTTCTCTGGACATGCTCCAGTGACTCAATGTCCTTCTTGTAGTAGGGGCTCCAAAACTGATCATAGTATTCAAATGTTAATTCAAGTGGCCCTCAGTTTAAGAAGGACAGGGAACTGCTTGAAAGAGTCCAGTGCAGAGCAACCAAGATAAGTAAGAGAGCTTATCAGGAAAGGCTGAGGGAGTTGGGAGCTTGGAAAAGAGGAGAATGATGAGTGATCTCATCAATATTTATAAATATGTAAGGTGCGAGTGTCAGGAGGACAGAGTAAAGCTTTTCTCAGTGGTGACTAATAATAGGACAAGGGGAAATGGTTATAAACTGGAGCATAGGTGGTTCCATATAAATATTAGGAAGAATTTTTTTCACTGTGAGGGTCATAGGACACTGGAAAAGGCTGCCCAAGGAGGTTGTGGAGTCTCCTTCCCTGGAGACATTCAAAGCCCACCTGGATGCATTCCTGTGTGACCTCCTAGAGGTGACCCTGCTTTGGCAGAGGGGCAGTGGACTAGATCCCTTCAAGGTCCCTTCCAACCCCTAACCCTTATGATTCTATGATACTCCCACCATACTCGATGTCATCTGAAAACATAGTGAGTGTGCATCCAACTCATTGATGAAGATCTTAAACATGACTGGTCCCAAAACTGAGCTTTGGGGAGTAGCACTGGTGAGCAGCTACCAATTGGAGTTAATTCTATCCCATAACTCTTTGGGCCCAGCCTTGGGTGTATACAATCTGTCCCCATAGACTTGTGCATGTTTTAAGAGTTGTAGCAAGGCCCCAAAATTTCTCTTGGATTATGGGGGCTTCATTCTGTTCCCCATCCTTGTTTTCCAGCTTGGGGGGCTGGGTACCCAAAGAACAACTGGTCTTACTGCTAAAGGCTAAGGTAAAGAAGAAGCACCTCATCCTTTTCCTTATCTGTTGTCACTATGTTTCCTCTTCACACGCTCCTTAGCCGTCCTTTTGTTACTAATGTATTTATAGAAACATTTTTCATTGTCTTTCACAGTGGTAGCCAGATTAAGGCCCTTCTAATCTCCTCTCAGTTTAACATCAAAATATCTTTGTAGTCCTCCTGAATAGCCTGCACCTTCTTCCAAAGGTCATAAACTCTTCTTTTTTTTCCTGAGATCCAGCCAAAGCTCTTTGTTCAGCCAGGCTGCTCTTCTATGCTGGCTTGTCTTTCAGCATAGGGAACAGCCTGCTCCTGTGCCTTTAAAATTCCCTTCTTAGAGGGTGTTCGTCCTTCCTGGCCTCCCTTGCCCTTCAGAACTGCCTTCTGTCAAATAGGCTCCTAAACCAGGCACAACACCTTTGGGCATTCCAAAGTAGCTATTCTACTGACTCCCCTCATTACTTCTCCAGGAATCAAACAATCTTATAATTTCACAATGCCTATATCCAAGAGAGCCTTTAACCATCACAATATTCACAAGTTTTTCTCTGTTCACAAACAACAGGTCTGGTGAGTTCCCTTCCCTAGCTGTCTCACTCACCAGCTGTGTTAATTAGAAAATTATCTTCCTTACAGTCCAGGAAGCTCCTTGATTGTCTCCACTCTGCTGCCTTGTATTTCCAGCAGACATCCAGTAAGTTTAAGCCCCCCGTTTAGAACAATTATTAGCCACTGAGACACTTCTTCCAGGTCCTTACAGAATATGTCATCTTCCTCTTCATCTTGGTTGGGTGGCCTATTACAGGCTCCCACCATGATACATGTCTCATTCCTCTTTTCCCTGATTCTTAACCAGTAAAACTCGGCCCTTTCATCACCATTTCAAGCTCTAGACAGTCAAAACAGTCCCTAACACAAAGGCTACCCTATGGCCTCTCCTTCCATGCCTATGCCTTTTGAAGAATTTATAGCCACCCATTGTAGCACTCCAGTTGTGTGAGCTGTACCACCATATTTCTGTGATTGCAATTGCGTCACAGTTTTTCAGATGCATAAGGGCTTCCAAATTTTCCTGTGTTCCTTTGTCTGATTCAGTTCTCTCACTGGTGTTGTGTCACCATGAAACTTGTTTTTCGAGTCCCAAGATAGTATTCTAGGCACAGGCATGGGTCACAGGCTATGTTTCCAAACATTCAGTGGTCACTTCAACCACTGTGAGCACATAATGCTTGCTATGGTAGGTTCATGGTTCCCCGTATTGATATTTCAGCAATTGTTCTCTATACCAAAGAGGCTTAGCTGTTGAGATTATTTGATTATGGTGCTTGTTTCACATTAATGGATAAACTGTGCAATGCCATCAATGGTCAAGTTCACCCATTGATCACAAGCCCATTTATATGTTGCATCCCTTACTAGATGTCATGTGGTGTTACATGCCATCAAGCTATACATAACTCAGCCAATCCAGATCCACCTGAACCACTTTAATTCTACCAGCCTGGACCACCTGTTTGTTATTTCAACTATCTTCAGTGTGATGACTCTTGAGTGTTGTCCTGGTTTGGGCCAGGATAAAGGTGATTTTCTGGTTTGTACTTTTGCTTTCAGCTAAGTCTCTTGTAAGTAGTTGCACTTGCTGAAATTAACAGCAAGTTTCTCAGACAGTGTCTGCTTCTAGGACTGATAACACTTGATGATTATAGTTACTGCCAGAGACTGGTGTGCAGAGCCAAGGACACTGCTCAGCTCTGAGGAACATTTTACATTCCAGAAGGAATAAGGAGGTCCCTCCTCTGGGGAGGACCGGACAAGATAGATGTCAGAATTGACCAAACAGAGTATTCCATCCCATACAAGTCATACTCGGTATAAATTTGAGGGATCACAAGGGCCGAACCCTTCCTGCTTGTTCCCTTCTTCCTGCCCTCCCTGCTTCCTCTGGCATCCTGGGAGGATTCCATCCGTTCCTCTGCCTGTGGTCCTGATCCATGCCAGCCTGAATCTGTGTGTTCCTGCCCCCAGCTCCCGACTGCTGCTGACACCAGGAGTCCAGCCTGGACTTTCCCAGGGCTGCCCTGCAGCCTCAGTGGTGACGTGAGAGTTACTGGGGGGAAGGGGGAAGGAACGTGGGATCAATTTTCCTGTATATTTGTATATATTCAGTAATTTTTCCTGTTTATCATTACTGTTTCATTAAAGTTGTGTATTTTAGTTTCCAACCCATAAGTCTCTCTCCCTTATTCTCTCTCTTTTCTGTATCAGTGAGGAGAGAGAGATTAATATATAAATCTGTTACTCGGTTTATCTGCTGGGCCAGTGTTAAACCGTGACAGGTGTATGAACATTTACGTGATGTACTTTTAGAACCAAGTTCTCCTGGGCAGTAATATTTTGCCCCAATTTCATGAAACAAATGGATTTTACTTGCAGTGCAAATTCATGTAAGCAAATATGAGTTATCATCTGTTGCAGTATCTTGCCATTTGAGTAAATCAAGACATTTTGCCTTCAGTTTAGAAAAGCTGAAAATTAACTGAAGTAATTCCTTGCTGGCATCTCAGACTACATAGATTTTGTCATCTTTTATTAGAGAAGTGCTGTGGTTTTGACCAAGAGTCAAGGATAGTATAAAAGCTTTAACTGCTTGTTTTAATTAATATCTCATCATAAAATTTTTATTTCCTCTCTGTATCACTGGTTAGCATCACAGTTTGTGTTATTGCTTTCCTTTTCACAGACATACTTATTACAGGTTATTGACATGGAGAATCTTTAGTTCTCGTTCAGTGTTCTGAGTCTGTATTTTTTCTTGTTTACTATGAAAATCACAGATAGTTAATACAGCTCTACAAGAAACTGGATTATCCTGTAGCTGTATACCCACCATCATGTTTTTTATATTTCTTTTTCACTTAAGTTCAGAAACTACAATTTTTCAGTAGATCATAAATATAAACCTTTTAAATTAAATGACTCCAAAGAATTTTGAAATTCTTATATACATATCCAAGTTAAAGAAAGAAAGAAAAAGACTGTAAATACCAAATAAAACAAGAACCTTAATTCATACTTAACCAATCTTACTTCTTAGGGTATATAATATCCTAAGAATTTTATCAGACTTTCAACATTCTTTCTTTTAATCACAAAGATGGTATTATGAGATCTTGTAATACAATCATAGAATGGCTAGGATTAGAAGGAATCTTAAAGATTATCTAGTTCCAGCCCTTATTCAGGGGCAGGGACATCAGTAGTTCAGGTTGTTCAAGGCCCCATCCAACCTGGCCTTGAACATTTCCAGGAAGGGGATGATACTCCTTATTAAGGTCTAAAGGCCCTTCCATGCAGCAGCTCTATGATTCTGTGAGTAAACGTAGTGCTCCTTACAACTATGTTCACACATAAGGCAGAACTAGAAATACATGAGTTTCTTCTATTGTGCCAGGATGAGTAATATGTCCTTGTTTAGACACTTGAGTATTTGTACCTGAATCAATGTTCTGTTTTTCCACAAATTGATTATGTCTTCTCTTGCCATTAAAATACACATTCAGTGCCTGTTTGATTTCTTCAAAGCCAAGTTTTTGAGAAATTTGTGTTGGAATTCTTCCCTTTCCTTTGTGGATTTCTTTATGCTATAATCTTTTATCTCTAATTTTTTTAATGAGTTGAAGAATTTGAATGGTTGAGTGCACATTTGTAGTTAAGCTATCTGATTTGGATAGTCTGTGGCTGTGGTTCAAGGATTTTTATGATTTTGAGAGCTGCCTAAAAAAAATGAGCTGATGCAGGGGATCAAACAGCCTTTTATGTGAGATAACATTCTTAGCTTTGATATCAGCATTTTTTATTTCTTGCAGAGCTATAATTAATTTCACTAATATTTTTAAAGTAATTAATCTGTCATATAGCCACTAAACTTACAATAGAGATACATGTCCCAAGTTATGCTTCTCTCTGGATAACTATAACAAATTAATTCTTGTACTATTTTCACAGGGACCGATTTTGATGCTGTTTTGCTTCATAGTACATGTATTAAAGCATACCATTTTATAATCTTTGATTTCTTAAACTACATTAAAGCTAGATTAAGAAAAATAGCTAAATTATAAATTCAGACTTTGTGATTAAAAATCCAATTAGAAATAGTTTGCTTGCAGTAACTGCTCATGCTCTGAGTTTAAATGGATTGTATTAATATTACTCATCATGAAAAGTGTTTCATTAATGTCTCTTCCTGTGAATACAGAATAAATAAGTTGCTGTGCAAGTTTTCTTGCAGGTGTGCATCAGTCCTCGTGAGATAGGACAGTAATTTCTTCACAGAAAATTAATCAAGGCAATAGGTGCAGACAGTGGTATCTGTGCAGGAGAATTTGTCAAATAATTGTAAAAGACTTTGTGTAAGACATGGAGAAAAAAAAGTCAATTTCTTCTCATTATTACAACGATACCGCTGCTCTGAGAAAAGTAATTACCTGTGAACTTTCTCTCACAATGGTAAGCTGTTTGTTAAAAATGCTAAAAACTTTTTGAAGAAGTTTTTTTCCCCTGTAATTTGATAACAATTAGAGATTTCTTTCCTGGATTGTCTGCCATTTTTTCCATGACCGAGAGAATATTACCACTAGTGTAGATGGTTGAATTTTTACTAACAATTTTTACTAATGACT
Organism: Phaethornis superciliosus; assembly: GCA_023637945.1. Taxonomy (NCBI): domain Eukaryota; kingdom Metazoa; phylum Chordata; class Aves; order Apodiformes; family Trochilidae; genus Phaethornis; species Phaethornis superciliosus. Next base: position 52,975,107 of record JAJQWJ010000004.1, read on the forward strand.
TAAGATTTCACTGGGGCCTTATCTTCAGAGGTTCTAATTAATCAGTGTTTCTAAGTACTAAAATGGTTAATTTAAGTACACACCACTTGCTGTTATCATGAAATCACTGTGGCAAAGAGAGAAAGATGGTGTTTGGCACAGTTGAATTTAAGGTGAGTTTGAGCCCGTCTTCAATCAGGAGGTGAATAGTAGCAACTCTCTGACTCCTACTTCTATTTCATTTTATGTTATTATTGGTATTTGGACTCTTACTTCTTTCCAAAGGTTGGTAACCTTTAGGGAAGCAAACATTTGTGAAAAAAAAATTTGTCTAATTCAAAACAATTGTACCCTATACAGGTACAGGTATATATTTTAGATAGCAGCTTGTTCATCTCATCATAAAATAGCTTTCTGTTTGCAATTAAACCCCACATTATCTAAACCCTACAACTTTTAAATGAATTTTTAAATTATTTTTCATTTCACAATAATTATAGTATAGTATAAATAATATTTATTAAAATCTACATTATGCAAAGGAATTAGAAGAGTTGACAAATTAACATTAGAGCTATTTTCATAAATCATGGATCTTTTTTTTACTTTTATCATAGGTTTCGGAAGAAACTCTGCACCACAACACTGAGGATGAGGAAGCTCCCCAGGGAATGGAGCCCTATCTTGTACGGAGATTATCATCCCGTAACATCCATCTTCCCCCACTGGCTTCCAGGCAGTTAGAACAAGCAGATTGGGGTAAAACTAATGATATCAAGGCTATCCCATGGCCAACGACTCTTCCACTGAAGGTCCCTCCTCTGATTGCTATTACATCTGCTGAGTCCAGAAGGTAAGGTCCAGAAATTTCTTCTTTATTTGACATTTTCAGTTGCAGGTGTAGGATATTAAGTCCCACTTCCACAACAGAAATCTATTTCCTTTCTAATAAATAAATAGACTCTTCTTTTGCCTAAATAAGTGAAAAAGAATAAAATACTAATATTTAAGTGTGTGACACTTGATAATACTTCTTGTAAACCTTTTATTCATGTCCAAATAAAAATATAGAAAAGAACATTCTTTGGATATTAGTAGAAATCTGGAAGTTTACATAACCCTTTTTTTCCTTTTTATAATAAAGATAGGATCTTTCTTATACACAGAAACCTTATAGTTTAAAACAAGTTTCAGGGAATCATGAGAGAATATTTCCTACTGCTGTATATATAAAGTGTTTGTAGTGTAAATTGTTGAACATATTGGTTATAGTGATGTTTTTTTAAAATTTCTTCATATAACATCTATAACTTCTCGTATCATGCAAGTTTTCTAAAGTAACCTTTCCGGTTTTTATATGTTTCTTTTTACTGTATTTATTTTCCAAAATATGAATTGTTTAGTATGAAATTGTTTCTTACAATGGTGAAAGCAGTGCAGCTGATTGGTAACCAGAGAATATATAGGGAAAAGGAAAGCTGAACACTGAGAGTGGAAATGCAAGATTTAAGAACTTTTAGACATATCTTCAGAGAGAATACTGTATTATGAATGATAGAGCTGTGAAAAGAATGTATAACTGATATGACATGAGAAAATAAAGCTTAAGCAGTCAATAGGGTACTATAGCAAAAATATCTAATATTAACTTTAAATTTAATGTCACCTCCTGAGTCTTATTTCCATGTGGATATCTTTCTATCTGGAGTAGGGGAGACCAATTCTTGAAACTTGCTCGTGGAAACAGACTGCATCGATAAAAACATGTAAACATTTAGATTGACTGCAAATGTAAGTATTATTTAGAGAGACAAATATCATGCCATCTAGCAAAGTTTTGATAGTGACAGATTAACATCTTGACTTTTTGTTTTCTATGCACAAAGTCTGGAGAGATTTGTTGAGATACAGAAGGAAAACAAATACAGGTGCAATGGCTGCAGTTCATATTCCTGGCTTTTCTAAATTTCAGAGTATTTGTCCTTGAAACTTCAGTAGTACTTGGGATATCCCATGTAAACTGTGTTACACTGACTGAATTAAAAAAAAATAAAAGTAAAAAGTGTGCTCCTGGTGTGGTAGAAGGTCATAAAAAACAATGAATAATAGTAGTTCTGTAATATGGAAAAGTCTTAAGTGGTTACAGATTTCTGGTGACAGAAAACTAGGTTGGATTCAAACATGTGAGAGTAAGATAGTTTGAAGGGTATTTGAAAAACCCTAAACCATACCCATTATTATGGATAGCTATCTGCTATACCCAGGGAATAGGTTCTGTGGGAGGCTTCTCTGTGGTCAAGAGCCTGCCCTGGGTACTGAGGCAAGTTCATCCTGCCTATGCTGTTCAGTCCTGTAGACATGGAAACAGCAGATTGTTGAATGGAGCTGCCAGGCTGTTTAAACAAACAAACAAACAAACAAACCCAGCTGAGCACAACAGCAGAAATAATTATGATTTTGATGTTTCTTTGTATATATAAAATCTTTAGTTTTTATAAATCTTTCTTAGATAATTAGCAATTATACTGCTACAGGAAGAAGAGTGTTCAGGAAATTAAATTTCTCTAGATGTTTGGTGCTGTTTTTCAGCTGTTAGCTCTCTCAAGCAGCTATGCATTTCCCATTTCCTTATAATGTGAGCCAAATAGCTGGAGAAAGATGTACTTTTACCCATGTTCTTCACTGCAGAAAAGGAAAGAAACATAGGGGACTTACTGTATCTGTGGAAATACACTAACCTCCACTGCCTTTGAAAGTAGGAAAATACGCACCTGAGAAAAGACAACAAAAATGTGGATGGGAGTCAGAAGGATTCATTGTCTTCAGAGGGTAGAGAAGCATTTGGGTTATAGCAACACATTCTGAAGCAGAAGAATTTCACACAACACAAATATCTTAAATTGCAAATGTGTGGTTTTGGAAGAATATGCTAAAAGATCCTAAACATCATTATAAAGCACCTTGTGCTAAGGTGTAAATACTTGGAATGTGCAAAACTAAAAACAGTGACTGTGGGTGTAGTTTGTAAAATAACATATGTATTCTGTTCCTAAACATAAACATATTCCTTTTTTATTTACTCTTTTTTTTTTCTCCTTTTTTATCTTTTAAGTCTCAGGATTTTTTATGGTTTTCTGTTAGCTCTGTAGATCTATACTAGTTAAACCGAAGACTTTAAAAAAAAAACCCAAAAAACCAAAACCCAAAACACAGCAGAAAAGAAAAAAAAAACCTAGAGAACCAGAAAAAACTGAAAGTAAATATTCAATAATATTTTTTTTAAATCTTTCACACTTTTACTCTGAGGAGACATTAGTGTCTTATTGTTCCTTTCAGTCTTCTAATTTCTTTCCATGCATCCAAGGAGCACGATTCCGATTTTTTTTTCCCACAGTAAAGTGAGACAATAATAAAATTCATTATTGAGGTAAAGATTTTATGTCTTATATTGAAGTTTCACATGCAAAATTATTAACATGAATCATAAAAATAAGTGCTTGCAAATTGGTAAACTACTCCTTCCTTCCTTCCTTCCTTCCTTCCTTCCTTCCTTCCTTCCTTCCTTCCTTCCTTCCTTCCTTCCTTCCTTCCTTCCTTCCTTCCTTCCTTCCTTCCTTCCTTCCTTCCTTCCTTCCTTCCTTCCTTCCTTCCTTCCTTCCTTCCTTTCCTTCCTTCCTTCCTTCCTTCCTTCCTTCCTTCCTTCCTTCCTTCCTTCCTTCCTTCCTTCCTTCCTTCCTTCCTTCCTTCCTTCCTTCCTTCCTTCCTTCCTTCCTTCCTTCCTTCCTTCCTTCCTTCCTTCCTTCCTTCCTTCCTTTCCTTCCTTCCTTCCTTCCTTCCTTCCTTCCTTCCTTCCTTCCTTCCTTCCTTCCTTCCTTCCTTCCTTCCTTCCTTCCTTCCTTCCTTCCTTCCTTCCTTCCTTCCTTCCTTCCTTCCTTCCTTCCTTCCTTCCTTCCTTCCTTCCTTCCTTCCTTCCTTCCTTCCTTCCTTTCCTTCCTTCCTTCCTTCCTTCCTTCCTTCCTTCCTTCCTTCCTTCCTTCCTTCCTTCCTTCCTTCCTTCCTTCCTTCCTTCCTTCCTTCCTTCCTTCCTTCCTTCCTTCCTTCCTTCCTTCCTTCCTTCCTTCCTTCCTTCCTTCCTTCCTTCCTTCCTTCCTTCCTTCCTTCCTTCCTTCCTTCCTTCCATTTAGCCTGTGTATATATAAAATTAAATATATTGTTTTACTGTAAGTTGAAATAGCTAGGGTATTTGGAATGTGCATGTGATCACATGCTTTAAATTTTGCCAGTTTTATTCAAATAAATATAACTAAGTTCAATAAGTTTACCAGAAGCTTTGATGTGGGTAATAGCTTGGATGCCATGCACATACAGAAGGGATCAACAGCAGGAGACTCTCACATTTGCCAAAGCAGCTGTTAATCCAATGGTGGTGAAGTGTTATACACAGGAATTTGTTTGAGATTTAAGGTATTTGATCTTACTTCTTTTATAATAACTATTTCAAAGGTTTACTGTCTTTTATACTTGTTTTGCCTAGTAGTACATCTTCCTTCTTTGTTTGATTCTCAAGCAATAATTTATGATAATAACAGAAATGGACATGGGGGTCCTGGCTGACAGCTGAATATGAACCGTCACTGTGCCCAGATAACCAAGAAGGCCAACAGCATCCTGGTTTGTATCAGGAATAGTATGGCCAGCAGAAGGGATGTGATTATACCCTTGTACTTGGCACTGGTGAGGCTGCACCTTGAATACTGTGTTCAGTTGTGGCCACCTCACTACAAGAAAGACATCTGAGCTGCTGAAACAAGATGAGAGAAGGGTAACTAAGCTGGTGAAGTGTATGGAGAGCAAGGCCTATGAGGACAGGTTGAGGGAATTGAGAATATTTAGTTTGAAGAAGAGAAGGATGAGAGGAGACCTTATTGCTCTCTACAACTGCCTGAAAGGAGGTTGTAGGGAGGTGGGTGCTGGCCTTTTCCCTCTAGTAAATGATAGAAGAAATGTCCTGATGTTGCACCAGGGGATGTTTAGTCTATATTTGAGGAAGAATTTCTTTAATGAGGGAGTATTCAGGTATTGGAAGACTGCCCAAACAGGTGGTGGAGTCACCATCCCTGAAGGTATTTAAAACCTGTGTAAATGAGGCACTTCAGGACACACTCTAGTGAGCAGGATAATACAGATATTTATATATATCTCGTATTTACCCTGTTGGAAGGGGGAATGTTAGCTGTTGGACTTGGTGATCTTAAAGGTGTTTTCCAACCGTGACAGTTCTGTGATTCTATTATAATAAGTGTGATACTACACATTTGATTTCTTCCTTCAAATGTGGATGTGATTCTTGACAATTGGTCAAATCTATAGGTATGTTACTAGTTTTTCCAAAGCTTCATCAAATATAGTGAAAGACTCTTCAGTCTCTTTTGTAACAGAAACTCTCATTGCAATGTTTGATTCAAAAGAAGAGATGGGATAAGAGAAGATAGTATAGGACAGAAATTCTCAAGATAGCTTGGCCAACATTTGACATACATTATGAAGAGCAATGACATGTATACATACCTGACTCAAAATGGAACAGATACATCAGATATGTCAGAGGCTGATATATAGTCTTTTATTTTCTCTTTGAAAGATAGCTCCAAACTGTTTACTTGGATATTTCTGTTGTCTTAATACATGTGACTGACATAATATGATAGGAAATGCCATGTTTATTGGGTGTGAACTCCAGCAGTTCCATACCATGTACTTGAAGACTTTATGAAAAGGGCTATTTGAAAGCAAAAGTTATTTTGGAGTTGAGATATAGTTAGAAAGGCTTTCAATACAAAAATATATGGAAGAGTTTTTAGTGTTTTACTTAGTTACCTGTAATTTAATATATAATGCCAGGTCTTACCATTTACCCTATGTGCTCAAACATCATTTGGGAGAGATTACTGTAATTGTACAATATATGATATATTTTAAGTAGCTTTCATATTGTTTATGTACAACTGGAAGTGTGCATATTAGTGTTTTTAGGAAACTCTGGGAAGATACAAGGATGAAATGTATGATAGTGAATTCCTGAAATATCTCTTTTGCAATGTTCCTTTTGTCCTAATTTATCAGTTTTTCCTTAAATTAAGTTCTGTGGATTAAATAGGCATTGTGCTGCTTTAAAAATTCTCTTGTTATGTTATCCATTAAAGAAGCAATTAAAACTCTCTATATTGGAAAATAGATAAAAACTTGATTTAAAAATTATCCCCAGTTTTTATTGATGTACTTTAAAGATACACTTAGACTTTTTAATGTCTGCTTTTGAACGGAAATTGTATAAAATTATCATTATCAGTTTGAGTTTGTTATTACTGGACTCCTAATTTCAAACACGTGTATCTTAAAATTTACCATTTCCTTGCACATTGTCTTCATCATGCCAGAATATTTTAAAGACTAGATTTTGCCTTCTGTTATCAGGCCAAGAATAACTTTTTCAAATGTTAAATGGCTGAGATATATATGAATCCTGAGCCACAATTTTGCACTTATTCACTTATACAGCAAAGTATTTTTTAAATAACAGATTTCTAAGTTTTGGTTATTGTTTTAAGGAAGTAAGTGTTCAAGAAACACGATCAAAGATTGGACCTTAGCAGAGCAGCATGTAAGAAAAATAGAAGCTGGTGAAAACCTGCTCTTCAGATTTATTTGCAACTCAGTTGGGTAGTGTCTGTAGTGAAAATAAGTGGGAACTATGAAAGAGAAAGAAAAAAAGAAAAGAAAAAGAAAATTTGCTGTTTCATTTCTTTTTTAACTTGGAGTTATGCTCTTGGTTCTGCTGTAACTCAGGAAACTTCTCGTGGGTCTAGCTTGTTTTCCACAAAAGTTGTGTTCCCTGACTCACCTGCTAGCTAAGAATGATAAAGAAAAACTCAGTAAGTTTTAGACCTTCTATTGCATATTTCTTTATTTAAGAAGCATCATAAACATGAGCAAATCTTTGTGTTACCTTTGGAAGATCAGATAGTGAGCTTTTTTACTTATGATACTTTATGATAGGAAAACTTGCATGCAAAAGAGTAATGCAACTGGCCATATTTACAGAACAAACTAGTAATGAACAGAGTTCAAAAGTATGGCTCCTGATTTTGTGAATTTTAGAATTTTACTGACCAGGTATGAAAATTTTTTAATTGTTATTGGTAGGCATTAAACACTTAACTTTTATGCATTCAGAATCCCACTGAACTATCATACTGAAGCATCCAATTGAACTCTATCTAACTGCAATATCTGTTATTAAGAGACACATTTAATTAGTGTGGAAACCAAACTTCAGTCAGCATTTAAGCTCAGATCTCACAGTGGGAAAAATAAGTGGGAATTTGTGAGGTTAGATGTTAGAAGCCTTACTACTTTGTGGCATCAAAGCCTTGGATTTCAAGAGAGTCTTTTGTTCTGATCACCATTCTAGTACCCTCTGCAAACTTGCTGAGGATGCATTACATCTTACCAGTGAAATATTTGTTGATGATATTAGTCAGTCTTGGCCCCAGTATGAACTCCAGGGGAACTCCATTCTTACCTAGCTGCTGCTTAGATTTGGAACTCCTTGAACCACCTTTTGAGCCTCATGGTTCAATCAGTTTATTGTCTGCCTAGTATACCACTTGTCTAATCCATACGTTTCCTGCTTGGTTATAAGATTTCAGTGAAAATCTGTCAAAAACCTTGTTGCTGCTGCTTTTGTCTTTCATGGAGCCAGGAATTTCTTAATGAAAGGGAATTGAGTTTATCACATATAATTTGCTCTTGGAAAAATTTATAATGAGTGTTCCCAATCTCATCCTTCACATGCTTAGAGATTACTTCCAGGAGAACTTGTTCAATAACCTTCCCAGGCAGGCTGAGCATCCTGTAGTTCCTCAAACCCTCTTTCTTTCCCTTTTAATAATGGTCTGACTATTGGAACTTTTCAGGCCACTGGGGACCTCTGCTCCTCACCACAACTTTTCAGTTCTGATGAATAGAACATGGCCTCACAGTATCATTGACCATCTGTGTCAACATCTCTGAATGCATTGCACCTGGTCCCAGGAACCTGAATGTGACTGAGTTATTTAAGTAGAACCTAACTTGTTCTTTCTCTACAGTGAGGTGGCCTGAGACCAGAATATGCCAGTAAAATAAGGCAAGTTTGAGTGCTTCATCTTCTCTATGTCCATCATCTCTTGGTTTCCTGCTCCATTCAGCAGCAGACCCACATTTTCCTTTTTTTAACTTTTTTCTTTTTTCTTTGATGTACCTTTTTGTTGCCCTTTTTCACTATTACCAGGTCCATCTCCAGCTTAGCTCTGACTTTAACAATGCCATTCCTGGAAAGCCAGATGATATTTTCATATTCCTCCTTGGAAATGTGATTTTTTCCTGCACCTCCTGTATTTTTAGTTTTTATATTTCATCTCTATCAGAAGTTCTCTGTTCAGACCATTTGGTGTCCTACTATTGTTTCTAAGCCCTCAATTGCAGTCCATCCAGTGTACTAGCAGAAACTGAGTCACTGGCTGAATATGTAGGATTTTCATGATAAAATATTTTTTTATTTCTCAATTATTATTACATTCCTATAGGCATTCTGTTAAGAGGAGTGTTTTTTGTGGTTAAACTCTGTTCTCTGCTTTTACATTTGTCTAATGTGGTGTTATCGTGTTAAACAGAGTATGAGGTGCTGTTATGTTTTATCATAGATGACTGGACTGTAAGTGTAAAGAGAATGAGAATTTCTTAACTTGTATCTTTACATGATTTCTCTTGTTGATTGTTCCTAGTCTGTTGCTCACATACCTTCTTAGATTAGTGTTTGTGCCATGGTCTATAGGTGCAGTGGCTGCAAAAGAAAGATCAAAAAATAAAAGACTATGATTTTAAGTAGTTAAAGGGGCAGTGATGTATGGGAAGGATGGAAATTCATTAAGATGAGCTCTATTTTATGTAGCATAAAGGAAGGTGGTATTCTGTTATTAGTTCTTCAAAGTCAACTTTTTTTCAGGCATTGTCTTTTTTGAGCATTTAGCCAGTAAAATAGTTATTTTGTTAAGATATTTCTTCAGTCAATCAGCCAAAACCAAGTTCACATGCAGTATTTGAGTCACTACTGAAAATGCAATATTAAACGAAATGCACGGAAAAATAATTGTAGTATTTATTCTTTCACTATGTCATATTAATTTCAGCGTAGAGATGGCAAAACAAACTAGAATGCTTATCCATTTAGAGGAATACACAGTGTCTTCCTTAGAAGGATTTTTTCAAGTTGGAATCTGTTACTTTTTATTAGCTTCAATCATGCATACATTATCAGCTTATAAATACAAACAAAAAACCTACTGGACTTTCACTAGTACACAAAGCTGAGGGAAGATAGCAATCATGTCAAGAGTGTGATACAAACAGCAGCTGGGGTTGAATCCAGCATTTATGATAATTCTAGCCAAGCTGTTTTGGACTGGGATGACATGCTGAACTATTTACAAAGAGTGCACAGCAGGTCAGAGGCACCTTATGTGGTTGTGTGCAGAATAGCATCTAGCATGTGAGTGGTCAGTGCTTAACTGGGAAAATCTATGTAGATTGCACATTGTTTCTGAGAATTTATGTGATCCAGTCTTTCTACAGAACTCTGTGCACAATCACTGATGAATTATATATATAAATCATAGAATCATAGAATCATAGAATCGGCTGGGTTGGAAGGGACCCCAGAGATCAGCAAGTCCAACCCCTGATCCACTACCGCTGCGGTTACCAGACCATGGCACTGAGTGCCACATCCAGTCTCTTTTTAAATGTCTCCAGGGATGGAGAATCCACTACTTCACTGGGCATCCCATTCCAATGTCTGATCACCCTCTCCATAAAGAAATTCTTTCTAATATCCAACCTAAACTTCCCCTGGCACAACTTAAGTCCATGCCCTCTTGTCTTGTTGAAAGTTGCCTGGGAAAAGAGACCAACACCCCCCTGGCTCCAGCCTCCCTTCAGGTAGTTGTAGAGAGCGATGAGGTCTCCCCTGAGCCTCCTCTTCTCCAGGCTGAACACCCCCAGCTCCCTCAGCCTCTCCTCACAGGACTTGTGCTGGAGTCCCTTCACCAGCCTGGTTGCCCTCCTTTGGACCTGCTCCAGGACCTCAATCTCCTTCCTGAACTGAGGGGCCCAGAACTGGACACAGGACTCGAGCTGTGGCCTCACCAGGGCTGAGTACAGGGGCAGAATCACTTCCCTGGACCTGCTGGCCACGCTGTTCCTGATCCAGGCCAGGATGCCATTGGCCTTCTTGGCCACCTGGGCACACTGCTGGCTCCTGTTCAGCTTCCTGTCAATCCAGACTCCCAGGTCCCTCTCTGCCTGGCTGCTCTCAGCCACTCTGTGCCCAGCCTGGAGCTCCTCATGGGGTTGTTGTGGCCAAAGTGCAGGATCCGGCACTTGGCCTTGTTGAACCTCATCCCGCTGGATGAGCCTTCAATAAAGGCTGATTGCAGGCTACATTCTTTTCTCATTACTTCCTTTCTCTAAATCAGGATAAACGATAAGATGGTAGAAAGGAAAGAATTTGGGATTCGCAGTGAATCAAACTTTTGTCAGCGTTCCTTCTTTTTATACTTAGTCCTTCTTCTGTACAATCCTTTGTAGAGAAAAACATCTTATCACATAACCTAGCAATTAATACACACAGTTCATAAGAAAAACAGATGCTACTTTATAGCCTTTTTCTATTAATAACTTAAAACATTCCTAGCCAAGGAGATTCTCTGAAAGCACATTTGATGGCCTTAATGAAGTTACTTTGTGGTTATGCCTGTTCTTTCTTTTGTCAGGTACCTGCCTATGGCCAGTGCAGGTTACACGATGTTGGCTAGAAAGGCTCTTGTTCTGGCTAAGTATGGCCATTATCACGTAAAAGGGATTGTAGTAGTTTCTTTTTTTCCTAGGTAGTTGTCATCTGTTCATAATAGTCATTCTTTGAACTTGATTCTGCAGAATTTTCATCTCTGTTCAGACTGTTAGGAACCATAACTTCACTAACAAATATGTATTTGTACATAAGTATATGCATAGTAAAGACTACATTTATTTTATGATTGGGTGAGTGTTACGGTCCGGAGGTAACATTTAAAATTTATTTTTGTTTGGATACGCGAAACAAAGTCCAACCATAAAGAGGTCGAGTGCAAGCAGATTTTATTTGACAATTAATACAGGCAAAGATATGGAGCAAGGCGAAAGAGGGAGAGATGAAAAGAAGATACACGAGAGAGAGGGAAAATTGTAACAAAGAATGAGATAGAAAAGTGTAGAAAAAGGTAACATAGTGGGAAAAATGAGAGAGAGAGAGAGAGAGAAAGTCACCACCAGGGGTCCGGCTGTCCAGCAAGTTTTCTTCAGAATACTGCTGGTTCTGGACAGGGTCCGATGCAGGAATGGCGGTGGGTCAAGAGAAGACAAAGAGGCAAAGCATGGACAGCCAGATATATACCCCTGAGTCCCTTTTGTTCTGAAGGTGCAGCTGTCAGTCATCCAGGTTCCTTGGGAGACAGGCTGCCCAGAGGGGAGCAGAAGGGTGTAGCCCTCCACCCAGTCATCAATTCTTATCTTCTTTCAGGTGAAATTCCTCTGTTCCAGCCACTTTAGCCAGGCACATCATGCCTCCAGGGAGGTCTCAGAACTGAAGGTTGGCTCTTAGGAAAGGGGAGTAATCTCCACCCAGTCATCAGTTCTTATCTTTTTTCTGGTGCCATCCTTCAAGCCACCTTAGCCAGGTACTTCACAAGTACAATGGAGGTGGCTCAGTCGTGCCTGGAGGGACCACCCAGCATTGCAGCTGGTGCTCACAGAAGAGTCTCCACCCAGAAGGTCTTATCACATCCCGAGGTGTCACCTCCTGCTCTATTCTGGCCAGACAAGTTCTCCACCCCACCCAGGGCTATTCATTCTTTAAAACTGATTCCTTTGAGACAATTATAAATCTGTGGTCAGAACCACACAGTGAGTTCAGAATTTGAATTTGAAACTTGCTTTAGATATTTTGAAATTTTTTCCAGTAATAGGTCACATTGCTAGAAAACGATGCAGTTAATGGAGATTCCATATATCACCTTGGAAATTCAACATTTAACACCTTTAAGCATTGCTGCTCAAATAATATAAAATATCACATCCAAATATATGTAGAACATTTTAGGTACTGGTGATAAGTCATTGCATTTGCAAGATTACACAATATTGGAATAGAGTTACATTTTATAATGCTCTTCACTCTTGAGAAATATTTTGGTTTGGAAGACAAAGTCTCTTACTATCTAGAAAGCTCAAATGCACAAAATTAGACTTGAATTTGTTGCTTTGATTCTCATTAAAATTTCAAGAGGAGAATTCATAGAGCAGACAATGAATAATATTTCACACTGGAATACTAAGGTATAAATGGGATTTTCTGGAAATGGGAGGAAGATAATTTCTTTACAATTGTAATCAAAATGATGCATTAGAATGTTCAAGTATAGAAAGTGATTTCCAAATCCACATTTTACATTAGATATACTCTCAGAGAGCAGCCCCTTAAGTATATTGACTTATCTACTGACTTTCTGTTTCTAGTCTAAGCCTCCAAACTTTCTCCCAATTCTTTTAAATATCTCAGTTACAGTTTTCCCTTTCAGTTCATATGAAGACTCAACATGAGTTCTCTGAAAAGCAAACAGATCAGATCCTCTTGGCACTTAAATAAACCATAATTTTTACTTAAAATGGTCCTGTTAAAAATAAGTAATGTCTATAACATGTAAATGAAAAGAAAGGATTAAAAATTCTGTTGGAAAAACATAAGTGCAGATAATTTTTAGTTCTGGCAAAGAAAATAGAAAAGATGAGCCATGAAAGGCTATAACTCCAGCTTTACCCCAGTCCCAGCAGTGAACTAGTTTTGGGAGATACTTTCATAAGTCTGTTTTATGAACTACTGAGTAAAGATTAAAAAAGGGCCTTTTCAGAGGATCTACTCCATGTGGTAGAGTAAGATCTGATTGACTGCTATAACTTTCAACAAAATAATTTTCTGTGTGATCTCAAGTAATGGCTATGTAATGGTCTCTGTTCTCTCTCACCAGATCCCTTCTCAAGTATAATTTTCTTTAGTTCAAAAGTAACTTTAGTGGCTTTTCTGGTATATATGACAAGAGTGATTGAATGCAAGAGATGAACAATAAGAAATATGTGAATAGATGGCTGCACAATCTCATGAACTCCGCAGTAAGATATTTCATTATGACAGTATGTGGTCTTGTCAGATCTAACATGTTGGACACGTTTGCATCAACCTAAAAAAATAAACGTATGGTGATAAGATATTTTTTAATTTTGAAATTCACTGAACATAAAGAAATGGAGACTTTACAGTGGAGACCAATCAGGATTGTGGGTTTCCAGCTGCTTTTATTTAGCATTATACTTGAGCATCTGGAATTTGACGACAACTTTGAAGAGTTTGCTGGTGTTGAGGATTTCTCTAACTGCAACCTTGCTGCAATATTTCTTCCTTATTTCTTCCTATTTCTCTATCTTGGCTCATATCATCTTTCTCCTCTAGATGTTTACATCTTTCTGATGCTTACAGGTGTTTATTATCATTCCTATCAGTATTTTAAAATATCTATTAATCATACATATTCTGGTTTTCTTGGTCTGTCATGGTGTAAGATGTAAGGGCTTTCATGTTCTGTATCATTTTTGTAACTATTCCTCATCCTTGGCAGAGGACAAGAGATCAATGTATTTGGAGATTATCACCACCCAATACCGATGCAGAACATTGATTAGACTGTATCAAGTGACTTACAAGATATTTTGCACCATGGTTTCTGAGACATTTTATGACAAAGACATTATAGAAACTTGCAATTCTAGAAAATTTTTCAGCTTTTTCTTGGGTAACAGATACAAGTGGGAACAGTACTTTTTTTTTTTTTCTGTATACAGAGAACTATGGTAAGGTATTTTATGACAAGTAGTAAAATTTGATGTCATACTAGTAATTTTCTTCAGTCAAAGATCTCATCTGATTTTGTAATTGCAGAAGTAGAATTTATGAAACAATCATTAGACCTAGATGTTTTCTTGAGCTACTTGATTTATTATATATGCATGTATCAGTAGCAATTGCTCTTCTTCATCAAATGTGAATATAACATTGTGCTGTTTAATTCACACATTAATGGTATAAATTTAGACAATAACTATGCTTTTGTCATCTTTACATTTGATGCTAAAATTTCTTGGTGTAGAATATGCTTGCAAAGCCAGATTGCTCTTCACATTTTGCTCTGCAAAATCCTCTTTAATTAAGTAGTGACAGGGAGCAGCCTACACAGAAGTACTAAAAGATGTGTGGGAGATTAATGTAAAATAATCAGTAGTCTGGGATTTCCTCTGGAGACTGTTCTGTAAATTTAGCCTTAATTGAAAACCAAGAAAAAGAGATCTTAAAATTTCTCTGTTCAATATAAATAGCATGCTATCTTAAAGCAAGTAATAATTATTTTAAAACTTAAATAATTATCATATTTTCATTGTAATAGAGAAGGAAATCACAAAAAAATGAAGAAGGCATAGAAATAGTCCTTTTAATCCCAGGATTTAGATAATAATATAAAACAAGCAGTATTGATTTCTCTTATACTTTCAAAATCTCTGAACTCTTCATTAACTTGGTCGTCTTTCAGGCAATTGTTATTGATTTCCTGGATAAAATAGAAGCTAGATATTCACTGCCATAGTTTTTTAGAGAAGAATTACACAAAATAAAGAAGGAGTTACTAACCTGAGAAACTGCTGCTTTATCGCAGATGATTCTACTCCACAGTTACATTGCTTTCAACACTAGATAATACTGAATTTTCATTAGAAGCTTTTCTGTGGTACTGAAAATACCTCACCTTTCAGAATTTTTCTTCTTACCAAATGCCTTATTGAGTAATGGAATGATGGCTGTTGCACGTATTAGGATCTCTGTTACAGCCATGAATAGAACCCAAGCATGCTGAATCCCAGTTCAAAAGTGACATCTCAATTAGATGCTGAGAAGATCCATTAGTCCTTTGATGCTCTTGGAAATATGTACTTGCCCTTACACAGTGTGTGCTCACAGGTATGAAATTTCTAAGAAAGGTGAGGAATTGCTAGGAGCTGCTAGATGTAGGACTTTTCTTTGGATTTGAGGATAGTCACTTCAATATTTGGGTTACTGTTTCTATCTTTAAGATACCTTGAATTAGGGAAAAAACCCAACAACCCAACAACTGTTAAAAACTGTGGTGAGAGCAATCCACTAAAAAACAACTATTGTTGACCAACATCTTCTGATCAACAGAACTTAGAACTTCTCAACCTGTGATAAAAAACATCCCAAAAAGTAAATATTAAACTTTTCAAGATTTTTAACAGGACTGAGTGGGAGTAGCCCAAGATAACCAGGGTTGTAAAGTTAGAGAACGTGTATTTCAATTGAAAAGAGTAGTAATTTACCAATTTTCTAAGGCCATTTGAGGTTTCTTCTTGTTTGCTTTAGTATATTCCGCTGGCAGCTAGAGAGCTAAGAATGATTGAAGTCACAAAGGTCCAGTCCTAGAGCTTTTGAGTTTTAATTTAGACCTTTGAAAAGGGCAGTGCAATTGACAACACAACATGTATTTTCGTCCCAGAGTGCCAGAATAGTCAATTAAAAAAAAAAAATAACAAAGAAAAAAAAAAAAAAAAAAAGAAGTAATTGTATTCCTGTTAGTCCTGTAATATAGCAATTGCTACTGTCTTTTGCACCAATTAATGAGGTGCTATTAGCATCACAATGAGAGAATTGTTTTGGGTGCTCCCTTCTGACTTTGAATCCTGCTTAAGAATCAAATAATAGAATTTTTTTTGCTGATCACTAGTGTGATTCTAGGAGCTAGGGCTGGCAGTTTTAACACAGGAAATTCAGCAAGAGGTATCTTGTTTGTTTAATTATAAATTAAAATAACTTTTTAAAAATACAGGAGGAAGGTTGCTAGAAAAATCCCCTGTACTACATAAAAAATGTTGCAGATGCTTGAACAAATCTTCTCACTCCTCAAAACACATAAAATTATATTTATAAGCCAAGATTAATTATTATAAGTTTTTTTCCAAGAAACACAGTGAAGACAAGCAAAACAATCTCATGAAAAAGTAATGCCACCATTTTTCCATCTTTTAGAAAGGCTAATAAAATGTGCATAGAGTATTACTGAAGTAATACAGAGTACCAAGGAACTGTGATGAGAATAAATAAATGGGGCTGTTGAAATTGTTTAAATTACCGTCCTTCCTTTGTTGTATAGCATTTTCCATACTAAAAATCAAGACCTGTATGATACTTATTAGCTACATATTTACTTAAAAAAATCTTGTGCTTAACTAAGAATTAAAACAGCATGTCACACCTATTCAAGAATACAAAAATCTATGGAAAAGATAGCATGGAAAAGAAAGCAGAAATATTTTTGTTAGCAGTAAAGTGGTGTAAAACTATGAACAGAGAGTATGAACTTCACCTACAGGATATAGTATTTTTTCTCTTGATGATTGCAATTATCCAACACTTTCTTTTTATGAGAGCATTTACTATCAGCAATTATTTCAGTAATTAAAGCAGCAAGTGGATTATGATTTCTTACTCAGTACTATACCTCAGTTGGAGAAATGACAACTATTGAGTAAGGGGGTTTCCTTTAGCATTATATGAGTGTTAGCTACCTGTCACAAATAAGATCCAAACCCTATGATTTGAATCTCCTGAGTGATCAGTAGCACTCAAAGTCCTGATTCCCTGAAATATGAGATTTTTGCTCATTTGCAGCACCCAAGGACAGAAACCAGTGCTTTGTATTTTATGATAACTAGAAGATTGTAAGAAAACAAACCTGTACTTAATTTATCCTTTAAGTAGATATTGCAATACTCTTAATTTCCTACTATATTACACAAGTTTTTTGGAAAAAGTATACCTGACCAACTTTTTACATGTATCCTAAGGTGATGTACTGTTTATGAATGCCCTCATGATACTGAATATGTGAACATTTTCTTTCTTTGAAGAGTTCCCAATTAAAAAGACAATGAGATGCATAACATCTAAAGCACCACTAACAAAAATGCCAACAGAAAATCTTGCAAGTATTCTCCATTAATCCTGAGATGGTAATCACATTCTAACAGTAGGAGATATGCACTCATAGTTTCCAGTGTCTCTGACTGTATCTTAATACCTTTTTGAATACAAATTTAACATGCCCTGATTACACTGCACCATCTTAGTACAAATAGCATGTAGTCATCCTGTTCTAAAAAAAGGTAATAATTTTTATGTTTTCTATTCTTGCCTCTGTATGGCTCTGTTGATGGCTTGGAGGGGAAGCAGGTCGACAGCGCTCCAGTAAATGCAGACCTGAGAAAAACACAGCTGGAAACAGTTTTAGAGTTTCTCCTCTTTGTGATTGCTGTCTTGCGTAATCACAATCATCCCTAAGAGGTTTATAAACTCTGTAAATATCAAGCAGAAACTCAGCTTCTGTCTTTTCAAAAGAAGTGAAAAGTAGTTTTTAATCACTGAATCTTTCTGTATTTCTCTATGTTTGAAATACTGGGGAGAGGAAAAAGAGAGTCGAAGAACTCTGTGTGAGACCTAGGAGAAGTGGTGATAATATAGGATCAAAGAATTCTAACATTTCTGTAAATTAAGAAACTTGATAAACATGGAAATTTACTGTGCAATTGGGTGTCTATGAGATCCTTCATATTGTATCTGGAGGGCAATACTCTTCTTATGCAAGTGATTCATATGAAAAATGTGAAAGAATTTTCAGCCAATGAACTTCATATTTTCAGAGAATAACTAAAATAGATAGATTTTACAGGCTACAGGCAAATATTGCAGTTCAAATAAAATTAACTTGTAGCTCAAATATGAGCTGAGCAATCCAAGTTTCCAAGAAGACAGCAGATAAACCTTCTCCTGCTTATAGCTGGAGGACTAAATACACCATTAATAACACCATGATATTTTCATTGAGTATGAGGTGTAAGACAAACAAATTAAAATTTTGATAAATAACATTTTTAACTTTTTTTTTTTTTGTATCTCAAGTTAATATCCTTCAATAAAGGCCCTTACTTTGGAGAGTTACAGATGGGAAATTAAACTGGTCATATTCACACTCACCCACATTAATGAGTGATACTTTTTCATCTGTCCTTCATTTAAATACTAAGTGAGCCAATGACATGCAAAATTACTTTTTACTATTGAAACTGTTAGTATTTTTGATTCACCAAAAACAAGCAATTAGGAAACTTATTACTGGAAGTATCATTTGTTAAGATAAATTACACCTATATGATTTATTTATTTAAAAATAATTAATTCAAAATCTGTCTAACTTTCTAATTTAAAAGTATGTATTTTCTGCTATGCTGGAGATTTTGGTGCTTTAATTAGTTTCAGTGCATCGCATTTTTAAATTTTGGCCTGAGTCTGGGAACATTAAGTTTAGGTACATGTTAATTAAGCTGTTCAGTATTTCAAATGTATTATACAAGAGAATGCAATTTTCTTTTGAATCCTGTTTCCATGAAGGAAATAATTACTCATTCTAACAATGGTGGGTAATTCTACTACTTTTCCTAAAAAAATAAGCCAAGCCAAACCAAACTCAGGAAAAAAAAAAACAAAACCAACACCAAAACCCCACAACAAAACAACAAAAAACAAAACATGAAAAAAAAAATCCAGAAAAGTGTCAAGAAAGGTTGAATAGTAATTCATTAAAATCTATCAGTAAGAGCCTTTCCATTCATTTGTCTTCTTATTACCTGGAAAGAATCAGATGAGATACTTGAATTTACCTTACTGACAAGTGGATAATTTAAAGCTTACTTTAGAACATTTTTAATTTTACTCTCTATCTTGCTTGATATAGTTGGGGAAAACTGTTGAAGCTTATGTGAGAACTCGAAGGAATTCAGGGCATGTGTACAGACTTAAAAAAGAGTTATTTCAAGGTTAGGCCTACCAAAGACTGAACGAGTGAATTACTTCAGTTTAGTGGACTATCTAGTAGTGGCTTTTTGCTCTTGACAGGAACTTAAATAGCAGAAATATTAGAAATTATGAAACTAATTAAGACAATGAGTAACAAGCTTCAGATATATTTTGAATAATATAAAGAAACTAAAGAATTTTACTGCCTAGTTCTGTGTATACAACTTACTCTCATTTCCAGCATTATTCAAAAGCACCTTCTTTACCAACTAAAATTTGAACAGTCTTGAATTTTCTAGCACTTTTTTCAAGACATTGTTTAAAACTTGAAATTGCAAAAACCTCACCTGGCTCAGAGGAGGATTTTTTTTGTTTTGTTTTGTAAATTTTTCCTAGTGTTTGTTCTCTTGAAATGGTTCTATGGATTTTTACAAAGAAATGAGTGAAACTAGATTTGGATGAGGTTTACTTTTAACTTTCAGGCTTTTGTGTTTGCAGAAGTCAGTGAAATTAAAAGGGTTAAATGCTGTGTTCGTTTTATAGGAATTAAATGTTCCTGAGCCCTTGCAAACTGAAGTTATTATGTTTCATACAAGTGTACCATTAATAAGATATCTTGGATGCCATCTATGTTCCTCTGCTTGAAATGAGCAGATCAATAATTCAACTAACAGAGTGAGAAATAAACTGAAGTACCTCAGACCTTATCTGAAATGGAATAGATTGTCACCTCGTGATTTTTCCAGAGCAGCTGATGATGTGTAGTTTTATTATGCAGGAACTACTTTGGAAATAAAGCTTGAATAAAGGTAGCATTCTCTCCTATTTTTATAAAAGGAAGAAACTCCACAGTTTTCTCTCTTGGGGCTTATGCTACATTTAATTTGCTGCTGTGGTACAGTGGAGGGGCGAGGTAGTGGGAAGAACACTAACTATGCTAGGTCCCTCCTATCTTGCTCCTGTGCTGTCCAACTCGGGGAGAGTATTAACTGTTACTGTTGTTTCCTCCTCTGACTGCAAATCAAGGCAGTCAAGGGCATATTTTTAAGATCTGCTCCATTTTAAATTCAGTAATTGTACAGCCATAGTGAGAACTTAGCTTATAACTTTTAATGAGCCTTGCTCATTGCTCCAAGTGGGAGGTTACATTAAATTGTGATCTCAGTGGGTGCAAAAGGAGTTTAGTCTCAATTAGCACAGCTTTTCATCAGCAGAGCATCAGCCTTGGACTCTGCAGGGCCAGGGTTTAGCTGTGTCTGTCCACATAGCTGCAGTATGAAAATACATAATTCTTACATACTTGGATGATTTTAAATGGCCTAGGTAAGAGGAGACAATGGCTCTGTGTGTCAGGAAATTTATCTTCTGGACCACTGGGTTGTGATGCATGTATTCTCCAGGACTGAGCTCAGCCATTTAATAAAAAGAACAAGAATACAGTCTATAGAGACTATGTTCTTGCAACTAAAATTTTGATAAGTTCAAAGAAACATCCTTCTAGCACACATACTCTCTCAGAAACTCTTGTGCTCTCAAGGAACTGTTAGCTTTAGGCTTGCAGTCAGAATTTGAAAGCTATGTAGTAGTCTGTATGATAGTAAGTACTCAAACAAATATAATTTCTATTTCACTTTATACTATAATTTAATTTGGGCTTTATACCCCACCCATTCTAAGAGAAGTAGATCTTTGAATCAGTTGTGACTAAACACAAGGAAACTCACAGCGCTGGTGAGGCCACAGCTCGAGTCCTGTGTCCAGTTCTGGGCCCCTCAGTTCAGGAAGGAGATTGAGGTCCTGGAGCAGGTCCAAAGGAGGGCAACCAGGCTGGTGAAGGGACTCCAGCACAAGTCCTGTGAGGAGAGGCTGAGGGAGCTGGGGGTGTTCAGCCTGGAGAAGAGGAGGCTCAGGGGAGACCTCATCGCTCTCTACAACTCCCTGAAAGGAGGCTGGAGCCAGGGGGGGGTTGGGCTCTTTTCCCAGGCAACTTTCAACAAGACAAGAGGGCATGGACTTAAGTTGTCCCAGGGGAAGTTTAGGTTGGATATTAGAAAGAATTTCTTTATGGAGAGGGTGATCAGACATTGGAATGGGCTGCCCAGGGAAGTAGTGGATTCTCTGTCCCTGGAGATATTTAAAAAGAGACTGGATGTGGCACTCAGTGCCATGGTCTGGTAACCACAGCGGTAGTGGATCAAGGGTTGGACTTGATGATCTCTGAGGTCCCTTCCAACCCAGCCGATTCTATGATTCTATGATTCTATAACTCTAAAGAATATTCAAAGATGTCATCTGTCAGGTAATAAATCAAGCATTTTTATTATTCCTGTGTATAGAAGTCACTAGATTAGATAGATAATAAGATTACAGTGATGGGTCTTTTTTTAAAACTGGAAAGTGTTATTCCTCACTGAAAACTGTATCAAATGTATGTTCCTATGGAGCTACCTGAAGGAATATCTCTCTGCAGACTAGGAAAGTAACCCTCCTAGTATTCAATAGGTATCAAACTTGCATAATTATACAGTTCTAGATTAATGTCTCTTTTATCATGTTATTAGTAATTTTAGTAGAACTCAATTATGGAGACATTCCATAATTTACAAAAGGCATTGAACAAAAAAGATTGATTGTTGATTTCTCTCTGCAATAGGATTTCAGAATATATATTGAAACAGATACAGTGCTCTTATGGTACTTTCCCTTTTTTCTTGCAATGGGAAAGTATCAGTATATTCTTATAATGCCTTATTTTCTACAGTGTGTAGTTCTATGTCTAACAACATACTCCACATTTAATGAGGCCTCTACTTTTAAAAGCACTCAACTTTTTCCTCTTTAATAATTCATGTTTACAGTTGATTTATAGAGTGATGGCCTGCTGAATTTCTTTTCTATTGCTAGCAGAAGGAGTGTGTTTCTCCTTCATGACTCAGGCATGATAAAAAAATTTATATGAGAAGCTCTTAACTGTCCACTGTATCTGAAATTCAACCTCATTGTACTTAAAAAAAACTTACTATTTTACACATAAACATAAAGTTTCAGTGCAGTTTCTTAAGCGCAATTGTGCTGAATTATAACAGGCTTACTATTAGTGGTGTAATAAGTGGAGAATGCTACCCAAAATTTATCATAATGTAATATCCATATGTTTACATTGGTTTCTTTCTTATGCAGATGGTACAAACATTTTTCTCTCACCTTAACACTGTTTACAGGGTATGTAAACTACAGTAATATAGTCTCTGACATGAAATGGATGGACATTATTAATTTTATAATTAAATTGTTATACATTTTCTTTTCTGATCCAGTTAGACTTGTTACCTCCTCAATATATTCACCTTTAATATTATGAGTTTGTCTCAATTTTGTATTGTTTCTATTGCACTTACACAAACTAAATTAGGCCAAAAATTTGTATAGACTGTATGTCACTGTTAGTCTAGGAAATGAAGCAACAAAATAGGAAGATCCCAATTATTTTCTTTATGTCAAAATTACTTATATTCACAGCAGTATCATCATAGATATGCAGGTAAGAGCTGCAATCCTACTCTGGAGGAGTAATAGATAAAACAGTTTATCAAGCACATTGTTAATGCTACCATCAGCTGTCAAGGTTTAATGCTGGCCTAGTGCTCAAACCAGGCCATAAAGCCTTCAGAATATTGTAAAAAACTTTGTAAACCAAGATAGAAAAGCAAGCAAAATTGTTGTGAACATCTTTCAACACTAATCTTTAGAAATAGATGTGAAAGGTTAAGAACGTTAGATAACCTAAAATTGGCATTTTCTTATGAGGGAAAATGTTAGATTTTATTTTATGAGTCTCTGAGCATTTTGGAGTACTTTACAGAGAGCCCTGAGATGCTAATACAAGGTTAATAGGTGGATACAGCAGGGGCATTAGTTCTCATATTCAAGCCTAAACTCACTAGGGAGGTAGGGAGGTTCTAGTCTACTGTGAGTGGGCTCAGGCAAGTTCCAGGAATATGAAATGTATTTTTCTAAATAATTTTCTGTTACAACTCAAACACAGAATGTTCAATTTCTATTGAGTCTTCAGCAGGGCTTCTGTGATGAAATAAGCTGGGCAAGTAAGAAAAAAATTTGCCTTGAATTCTTATGTCAGGTTTTTGTTTGTTTGTTTGTTTTGGTTTTTGTTTTTTGTTTTTTGGGTTTTTTTATAAAGTTGCTAGTTCTCATTTATAATATATTTTATAAAGAACTGTAATTATTCTGTGCCTTAGGAACAAAATATTCCAGCAGTGTTTTAGCACTTTATAATAAACAACAGGGTCATACTGTTACACTGTTGCAGACTAGAGTGCAAGGTCTTAAGGTAGCTTAAAGAATCACTGACAAAGATATCAGGAAAATATTATTTTAATATATAAATAGATTTATAAAAGAGAAACTGAACAAATTTGATGGCAAGGTTCACTCTATTATTTGTCATGTGGAAGGGACATGTAGGGGTTGATTTATATGGGGATCAAGGGAAATGGATAATACGAGGTTAGGGAAGACTGAGTTGAGGATGGGCTAGAGTGACTGAGACAGGAATTAGGAAAAAGAATAAGGAAGGCCCTCCCATTGAGCCATGAGGTTCAGAGTGGATCCCCTTGCTTTCCAAATTGCTTCTCATAGAGGACTTTAGGTGTGGATGAATGCATTCCTAGTCCCAGATTTTGTTAACAGTTCACAACTAAGGAGCTTACATGTAGTAATTTCATTGTAGTGCTTAATACGTAATTTTGGGTCTGGTGTGATTTAGAATAGCAGTAGATTAAGATTGCTTAACACTATTCTATAATAAACTAATATAATTCATTATTAACTCACTATTAATGCTAAGAAATCACAAAAATAGATTGTATGTTTTTCTAGTAGCTTAACACATAATCAGGAATCAATTAAAATCATTTCAGAGGTTAAGGTAAAAATCTAACAAAGATTACATTGTGCACAAACTCACACACACAGATCTAGAAGTTAACCTGCTGCTAAATTTTGGTACCTAATTATCATGAAAGAGTATAATGAATATCATGAATATCATGAAAGAATCAAGGCATTGCTCTCCTGCCATCTACCAACAGAGTAAAATTATACTCACCCAATAAATACAATTTGATTTTTCTCCTGTATTTAAGAGAAGTGGCTGGGAACTTACTTTACCAATCCGATGAACCAGCTTCCTTCATGAGATGTGTGATGTGGACTGCAGCCCAGTGTGATCCCAGAAAGCTCTGAAGAGCCTCCCTCTCGAGACGAATATTTATAGAGTCCAAGATGTTTGACTTTGGCCAGTATTTTTCCTAGTTAGCCATAACTCAGGCTTAGCAATTCTTTGGCAACTTTCAGAATGGGTCTGTGTTCTGAGCACAAAAGGGGTCTTGGAACATTCTGCAAACAGAGTTTCAGGTATGGTTAGCAAGTACCTAATCGCCCCAGGTCACTGTGTTTGCATTAGGATGAGAAGGTACCCAGTTATCCATGCTTACTGCTCCAGCAGACAAGATCAGAAAGTGCTGGATGGTATCAGCCTGCTGCACTTGCTATTGAAATAAGAACAGTGTTGGCTAATGTTGATGTTGCAATGTGACTCAGTGAATGGGGGCTGGAGGAAAGGGGCTGAGCGGCTGGTCTGCACCACCACACATACACGTGTTGTTTTTATAAATTTAAATGCAAAAAAAAAAAAAAAAAGTAGGTGACTGGAATGAAAGTCAGATATTTAACTGTAATTGAACATCTGCATTAATGCCGTGCCATGTCTTGTTCTCTATTGGTCCAGTTTCATGTTTTGTAAAATTCAGATAGAGACAGGATGTCAGATAGAGACATCCTGGTTTTGAATGCAGTGGGTAAAAACATCTATGTAAATGCAAAACCCTATTTTCTTAATAACATAATACTGTTACCTAATTATAAAACAGTCATACAAATGAAATACACCAATGCTATAATTAACACACAGCTATTCCAATATATGTGCATTACCTTCCTTACTGTAAAGCATTTTTAAAACAAAACTTGAATAAGCATCTGTATTGGGTTTGCATGGCCAGGTTTTGCTAATGGGGAGGCTACAGCCATGGCTTCTGTGAGAAGCTGCTTAGAATTTCTCCCTGTGTTTGACAAAGCCAGTGCCAGCTGACTCCAAGACAGACCCACCAATGGTCAAGGCTGAGCCCATCAGTGACAGTGGTAGCCATTCTGGGATAAGAGTTAAGATGTGGAAAAATCTTCTGTGCAACAAAAGTGGAGAGAAGAGTGAGAATATGTGAGACAAACAATTCTGCAAACACCAAGTGGAGGAAGGGAAGGATGCTGCCCCTGCAGCATGTCCCTGCAGCTTATGATAAAGACCCTGGTGAGGCTGGCTGTCCCCCTGAAGCCCATGGAGGTTAATGTTGGAGAAAGTATCCACCTCCAACTCCAGCCTGTGGAGGACCTGACACCAGAGCATGTGGGTGCCCCTTTAGAGGAGGCTGTGATCCTGTGGAGAGACCACACTGAAGCAGGCTCCTGGCAGGACCTATGAAACTGTGGGAAGAGGGTCTGTGTTTACACCTCTGTTGTTTTTTATGCATTTATTTCACTTACAGAAACTTGGTGATTATTTTTTTGTATCAGCAATTATAATCACTACAAATAGCTCTTAATTTAGTCAGCAACTGAAGCTGATCACAAATGCTACATGACAATGTAAAATTAAAGCTTTGGTCTGTGATACTTGTTTCAATTGTCAAGCAAAGTTTTCTGGGTGTTTGCACACCATCATGCCATGCAGCCTTCTAAATCAGATTGCTGACTTGGGCTAGATGAGTTCAGCAACCTGTCAAACAACTTGGGAAGCGATCTCATCTACCACAAGCTTCTGCATGCTGTTCTGTTCTATCTGAGGAGGTAAGAAAGTCCCGCGTGGTAAGAATTACAGGTGTCAGAGGAAGAATCTCTGACTGTCTTGGCCACTGATGCCAAGGAACCAGAGACAGGATGAGAGGAAATGGACTCAATTTGAGTCTGGGGAGGTTCATATTAAATATTAGGAAAAACTTATTTACTGAAAGAAGTCAGGCACTGGAACAAGGTGTCCAGAGAAGTGATGGAGAAACCATACCTGGAAGTGTTAGAAAAAACATGTGGATGTAGCACTTCAGAACATGGTTTAGTTGGCATGGTGGTGCTGGGTTGATAGCTGGACTTGATGTTCTTAGAGGTCTTTTCCAACCTTAATGGTCCCATGGTTCTCTGATCTCCCTCCAACAGCCTTCTCTTTCTGTCTCATCATTTTTTCAAGTATGTGACAACTCTAAGTCAGTCACAAAGGTGTCTTTCTGTAATGTTAGTACAGAAAAAAAAACGTAAAATGTGTTTCAAAGTACACTAAAAACTTATTAATTCTTTAAATGGTTTGATAAATTAGTCATTGTCATCATAAGATTCATTCAATTAAAGGCAGACTTTCTAATACTATGCTCATTTTAAATTGCTGGTGTATTAATCGTAGTTATAATTACAGTTTAAATTACATTTTTAAAATAGTATTTGTGGTTATGGATTAAGATCACACTTTGAAACAGTGATAGTTATGACATTGAGTGACAACATACATGTTTGTTACACTGAGCTCAGGTGAAAAGGTAAAAGAAATAAGACGTAGATTGAAATTAAATAGTCAGGAAACTGTTTATGAACTAGACAGTTACTAGCATAACTGTATTTAATCAGTCCTTGTTCATAACAACTGAAATTTGTTGCATGAGGCCTGTGTGAAAGACTGGAAAACAATATTTAGTTGACCTGAAATGGCTTGCTTTTTTAATAGATTGTGAAGAAGAGAGAACAGTGGGTGTAACATACTTTCAGTTTAGTAAGGCTTTTGGAAACAGTCCCCGAAAACATTTTTGGAAACTGAAGTCTGAGATGGATGAATAGACTATTAGGTGGGATCCTTGTGTATAGAAAGTTGTGCTGGCATTTGTCTGGCAGCTGGCAATGAGCACATCACCATGACTTGATTCTAGAGCCCATACTGAAGTGAAGAGCTGGACACCCAGACAGGACAACATGCACAGGCACTGGCCAACAGAGTGGGTGAGTGGGTCATAAACCTTTTGGCAAGGAACTGGGGGCTCAATGGACTGCAGGGCTGATAGCAGCCCAGTTGTGCACTCTCCCATCTGAACTGAACAAACTACATGCTAGAGTGGCTCTAGCTAGTGAGTGGATCAAGGGGAAGGCTGGGAGCCAAGGAGAGGGCCAGCAGGATGGCCAGGGCTTAAACTCAGACATATGGACAATCAGTCATAAGCAGCTGAGGGGTCCAATCTCATTTGGTCTGCTGTGGAGGAGATGAAATGTGATATAGTGGCAGCCTGCAGCTACTGGAGGTGTAGTAGTGAAAGAGAACAAACGAAAACTTCTGTCACCAGTGGTAAGCTGTTAAAGGAGAGGTGAGGGCCCCTGATGAAGAGTTTCAGATTTAACATCAGGAAAATCTTCTTCATTAGTAATGTGGTGCAGGTTATCCATGGAAGCTGTGGAATTTCTGTTGTTGGCAGATTTAGAAATTGAGACAAAGCCATGGCTGATGTGTTGTTGTGTTGTGAGCCATTCTGTGCTCCCATTTTGAGCACGAGGTTGGACTGGACAAGTCCATAAAGGCCCTTCCAAAAGAAGCCCTATCATTCTGTGAAATTATAGTGAGATTGGTCTAATTTTAAGAGTAGAGGGAAGCAGCAGCTGTGACATACAGTCCCATCGCAATATGGAAATAAAGAGAAGGGTAAAAGTTATTTCTCTTCTCTGAGTTTTTATGGATGTGCATCCTATACGCCTGTATCACATATTGCAATTATCCCCACTGTTCATTTCATTTTGGATATCATTCACTCCTCTTGTCTCACTTCAGTCTTTCTCCTTCCATCTTCTTTCCATGTCCTACCTATATGTGCTGTCAAGACTGTCACAACCTGCTACAGCTGGGCAAGTGTCAGCAGCTAAGATGCCTGGTTTGGAATAGTGGGGTAATCAAAACTTGATAAATGTACAAGATCAAACTCAAGTTTCCTTCATTGAAGGAAATACCGACTCTTTTCCCACTATTTACAATATTTATCACAAATGAATGTTGTCTTGTTTTAATGCAATCTTGTCTGAAATTGGCTGGTGAAACAAAAAGTTATTAAGGCATGGAAGAAGAAATGGAGGGATGGTATGTGGTTGTTTGGTTCATCTAGGAAAGTACTGTTTGCTTGGAAAAACGAGGCTTGGGATTTTTTGCTCAACAGAAGCTTGAATGCACGTGGTTAGAGGATGAATCTTGATTTTAGGAGCACTGTGTCTGGGAACAGAGTCTGACATTTGAGATTGGGAAAAAAGTGCATCAACACCTTTATAAGTTATCATAGGTGTACATTTCCATTACGAAGAAATTAAGAAGTTTAGAGAGAAATTTACAAGGTTTAAAATTGTTGCAGATCTTTGGTGGAAAGAGAAGAGCAATTTTGTGGTTATGAAAGTAAAAGTTGGGGATGAAGCTAATCAGGACAGTCTAATGATTAAATGAACACTAATTGGAAAAAAAAAAATATATATTTTAAGATACCATAGGAGATTTTTGCAATGTATTCTTGCATAAAACTGCTATTCTGGTAAACAGAACAGAAGGCCTAGACAAATGCATATTAATAGTTTTCAAATGAAGACTTGCGTGTGTCTTTTTCAAATTTTGTTAGAAGTGTAATGATTATAATTTTGCCTTGAATAAGAAGCACTAGATTTTTGAGTATTACCAAATAAATAAAAATTCTACTTAAAAAAAACAATCAACCAAACAAAAAAACATAGGATGAAGTTCCTGTTCTCTAATTTTAAGATTTTTTTCTGAGGCAGTTGCAATCTGTTGAAACTAGTGGTTTGTGATACTAAAGCTTCTCTGCAGCAGTGGGGTCAGCATCTCTATAATTAAACCTTCCTCTCACAGATTTACAGCCAGCCTTACTCACAGAGTCAAGAGAGCTTACTCATCAGTGAAGGTGGCAGGCCAGGGGAAGGTTTCAAGTTGGGAAATAGGCCATTTCTGAACCTTACGTGGCAAAGATTGGATGTGTGATTTAGGAAATAACAGGTGGTAGGAGAAGGAGTTTAGGGAGTAAGAACCCATTTTTTACACACTTCAGAGTTCTCAGTGAACTTGGGCATGAGCAACTTTGCCACTTGCTGTCAGTCCCCCTGTCCTTGGTGAGAGGGAAGGGGAGGGGAGGGGAGGGGAGAGGAGAGGAGAGGAGAGGAGAGGAGAGGAGAGGAGAGGAGAGGAGAGGAGAGGAGAGGAGAGGAGAGGAGAGGAGAGGAGAGGAGAGGAGAGGAGAGGAGAGGAGAGGAGAGGAGAGGAGAGGAGAGGAGAGGAGAGGAGAGGAGAGGAGAGGAGAGGAGAGGAGAGGGGAAGGAAGGGGAGGGGGAGGGGAAGGGACGGGACGGGAGGAGAGGAGAGGAGAGGAGAGGAGAGGGGAAAGAAGGGGAGGGGAAGGGAGGGGAGAAGAGGAGAGGAGAGGAGCGGAGAAGGGATCTCGGGGATCTCGGGGCAGAGGCTGGGTCGAGCAGGGATTTTCCCTCGGTACGCTCGCTTAGTGCCGGTGCCTCCTGCTCCCTGCTGTGCCGGGCTCCCTGCTGTGTCATCTTTCTCCTGCAGATCCCAGCGCCCTCTTCTCACTGCCTTCACTCTGTTGTCCCCAACGCTGGCTCCAGCCCGGCTTTAAAGATTTCCGAGCGAGAAGCCAGCCCCTCTCCTCCTCCCCGTCTCCCCGCCCCCGCTCAGGAGTGGCCGGGAGTACGCGGCGGCCACGGCCTCTCCCACACCGGCGCGGGGGCGGTGCGGCGCGGCAGGAGCTGTCCAACTTTTCAGCACAGTTTCGCTGCCTCTGCCCGGAGGAAGGCGCCCGCCGCCGTCCCGGCAGCATGGAGGCAGAGCGCGGTGGTGGCAGCAGCGGCAGCGGCTTGTCCGCCCTGCCCGGCAGCAGCGACGGCGCCGGCGGCAAAGACGGCGCCGGGGACGGCGGGGGTCTCAAAGCCCCCAAGCATCTGTGGCGGCACGAGCAGCACTACCCGCCGCAGCTGCGGCAGCACCAGTTCCTCCAGCACCAGCAAACCCCAGGCCCACCGACGCCCGCCTCGCGGGGCCGCTGCCTCGCCGGGGCTCGCGTCAGGCACCGTGGCTACTCCGACACGGAGAGATACCTCCACTGCCGAGCCATGGACCGCGCCTCCTACGCCATGGAGACCGGCCACCGGCCAGGCTTGAAGAAATCGCGGATGTCCTGGCCCTCTTCTTTCCAGGGACTCAAACGGTAGGAGAGGGTTTGACCCGCCGCTCCGGCGGTGTGTGTGTTTTGGGGACGGGGTCTGGGTGTGGATCCAGGGCGAAGCTCTCGCGCCCGCCATGGCTGCTCCCGGCGACGAAGTGGTGAGCCGGCGGGGGCCGCTGAAGCGGTCACAGCGGGACCCTCTGTCAGGCCGACCCCGCTCCTCCCGGCGGGAGGGAGAAGAAAGGGGTGCCGTGCTGCTGCGGAGTCTCTTAAAGGAAGGAGGGGAGGGTGTAGGCTGTCGCCCAGGGGACCCCGGGGCAGATGGATGCGGGTATCTGGGCAGCTCGCCTCCTGGAGGACCCCGGGCAGGTCTTGCCAGGAGCGGGCGTGCCCGAGGCACTGTCTGCAGCGGCACATTATCCTGCACACGCTGGTCTGTGGGTAAAAAAAAAAAAAAAATCGCTAAACACGTGGGTGGCAGCGGGACAGCTTCTGTGCCAGCACAGCCCCCGATGAGCGGGGCCCCCGGGTGGTGCGGGGCGGCCAGGAGCTCCGGGCCCTGCGCTCCGCCCCGGCCCCGCTCTCCGCCGCCACCCGTCTCCGGTCCCCGCTTTCCCGGTTGCCCCTGCCGGCCCGAGCTCCTCGGGTACCTAGAGCGGCGGTGCCCAGTGGGAAGGACGAAATTCGTGTGCTTTTCGCACGAAGTTAAAATAATGGGAGCTCTTGGGAGGTGGGAGACAGCCTGGAAAACCGAGGATTAAGGTCCTGCTAGTTTGAATGGGCTTCGATGAGAAAATGGGCTAATGGTTTCTTAGCTAGAGGGAGGAGTCCGTGATCTAGTATTCTATTGTTCCCTGTTAAATGAGCGTTAGATTTATTTTGCAATGTGTAGCTCACCAATGCCTATTTTGCCCTGGATGGTTGTCACAGGCATCTGTTTTAAAATCAATTTCTCTGTCAAAATCATCAGGATATTGTATTTGACTGATTTATTATTCAATCTTCATTTTTAGTTACTGGAACGACTTCCTTTTAGTGGAAAACCACACATTTATATTTTAACATTAAGCAGACAATGCGAATAAAGGATTTATAGAGATAATGGTGGTGAGAAGGACAATATTTAATAATCAGTTATTCTGTAGATTTTTTTCATTTTTTAGATAATCAGGTTTTTATAGCATGATACACTCGATGACTAAATAATAGAATCCTTTTTGAACAGAGATAGCTTTCTGTGTTTCTGTGGTACACACCATATTCATTATTATGAAGTGTTGGCCATAGATCTGAACAAGATATACTTGAGTATTCTCTGTCAGTGTTAGCTCTATTTCTACCTTATATTGGCTTCATTTCCATTTTGTATAAAATGGGGAAATAAAAGGAGGTTCATGAATCCTAAATTATAACTACACTTTCGCTTCATTAAATTTATAATCCATCTTTTAATATCTTTGGTTTTTACACAGACATTCTGTTGTTATACCTTTGTATCACTTGTGTGAACCTATGCTTGTCTGAAGTTAATTATAAGTTTTTCATTATTTCAGATTTGAAAGAAAAAACCATCATACTTCAAAAATGAACAAATGTTCTATTTAATGCTCTTTTCAATATATTTCTGTCTTTTATAGGGCATTACCAGGCTTCGAGGTTTTTCAGTTTTTAAGCTGAATACCTTTCTGTTTTGTGAATGCACAAACCATTAATTATAATGGTTTGTTTGACCATACTCAACATTATTCCATATGTGATTAAGTATTGAGGAGATGGCCAGTCAAGGTGGGAAGGGAAAGTAGATTCCTGCTGCCATTTTTAAATTTTTAAATTGCAATTCTTATTATACCTATTTAAATATTAATTTAAAATGCTCTATGATATTTTAACTTTCACCTATGTTGATTCCACAAGACATACAACTACAAAATTAAGAGGAGGTCAGTGGATGTTATTTTCATCTTATGGAACTGGTAAATATGCATCAATATGCCTCTCTCCAGAAGTACTAAAGGAAATCAGGGTAAAGAAGCTCACTAAAGTTGACCATTCTCTGGCTTTCCTAGCAAAAATAACCTGTTAAACATTTTGAATGAAATACCTATAATATGGGAACACAAAGTGAATTGGGAAAAAAATGCTATACAAGTATGTTCAAGAAATATCTGTAACGGCTGCTCTTCCCAGGAGTCTTTATTTCAAGTTTTGGGTCAACAGCATTTTTTCATGGAAAGCAAAGCAAAATATCTTTTTAGTATCCTTGTAAAACAAACAACTTTAGAATAAAAAATAAAACCAAACCAAAACACACACACACACACAAAAAAAACCCAACCAAAAACCAACCAACCAACCAAAACCCCCCAAAAACAAAAAAATCCCAGAGCCAATGCTTTTGAAAAAGATACCAGTCCTTTTAAATATTTAAATTCCCTTTTTGCTGTAAGGCTTTTAAAATTTTTTCCCTGTGTTTTACCTGTTTGTCAGGAGGACATGTCTTAATAGATTCCCATGGATTTATTATATGGTACAGGGTGATAAAACTGTCTTTCAGAAAACCCCAAGTTACTCTGAGTATGAGAGGGTGGGGAAAAAAAATTATATAAAACAGTACAGAAAACACATAATGTACAAGGGGTAGTATTAAACATTAATAGCTCAAATGTGCCAAAAAGTATATCTCTAGAATTTCTTCACAGATTTTGTTTTGTTTTACTCTGAAGATATCCCAGTTCTTAAAGTCTCAATGAAAACTGCTAAGAAGCCAAATATACTTCTATGAATTTTCTGCTAAATTTTATTAAAAATATGTAACAGTTATATTTTTCAAAAGAATTGAGAAGGAATTACAAATGATAAAACCATATGTAAAGCAGACTTTTTATATCCTGATATATCCATACTGAAGAGAGTTAATGTTTAAAAGGCAACATCAATCAGCAAAATTGCTAAAATTAATTAGTTGAGAAACACAACGTGCTTGTAGTTCAGAAAATGAAATACTAGTTCTACCTATTTTCATGCTTACTCTGGCTCCATATAATCCTTAGTATCTTTGTATAGAACTTATTTAGTGCACTGCTATATATCTTTCAAGGAATACAATAGCATTTCATTGCACAGAACATTGTGTCAGAATCACTGACTGGTCAGAATCGCTGTTTTACTTAAAAGCCAAGATTATTTCTGTGTTTTCAAATGAGAAGGCAAGTGCTTTGAATTCATACACGCAAGAGCTGTACATAAGCCAGAGGAGTCAAGAAGATAGCCGGGACTGTTTGTGATCTTTTTTTCTCTCGTTTTTCCACTTGTGTTTACTCTGGGGTCTTTGGCAAGTCACTTATTCTGTATCTAATAATAAATAGCACTGATTGAACTGGGAAATAAATACTTCAGCTCAAATAATTTTCCAGTCAATAGTGCACAAAAAACAAAACCAAAAAACAAAAAACCCAAGCAACCAAACAGACAGAAAAACAAAACAAAAAAACAAAACAGTGCAATAAATGGAACTGATGTTCTGGTTATCTTCAAAAATTCCAGGGTTCTCTGCTTCTCACATAACCATCATTATTGCATGGTCTATATTCAGGGTTTAGTTGTTTTAAAAAAAACTTAGCGTTTTTAGAGGCCATTAGTCATATGCCAATTAAATCATCTTGCCATATCATCTTTCTGTGTTCTATTTTCACTACTAAAATTTCAGACTGGAAGAAATAGAGAAGAAAAACCATCAGTCCTAATTCCACTAGTCATGGAGTTTCCTAGGATGTTGTATCCTTAAGATACATCCTAATGTTTTAGATCTTAGACATCTTTTTATCATGTTTCTCAGTCCATCATTTTTTTTTTTTTTTACAAAAGGTCTCCTGTAAATTTTATCTCCAGTGATTTACAAGTCTAAGCTTCTTCATGAAACCGTATTTTCAACTGTATTTGTATATAAGTGACTGCTCAAAGATAAGGCAACATTAGCCTTGTGCAATCCAGTAATCCTGGTGCTTGTTTCCTGATGCAATCTGTTTTAAAACTGCACTTTGATAGATGGCCATTAAAATGTGTTGATTTAAAAAAAATCTGCTTCTTCTCCCTTACCATTCCTTGCAGACTATATCTAACCAGGTAGCATCCACCACTGTACTGCTTACCTGCGGAGATTGCTACAAAGTATAATTTTTTTCTTGAAGTGTCAGTCTTGTTCTTACGCCACTCAATAAAGGATTTAGAAGCCAAAATAACATCTGAGAGTGAATGCAGTGGCACGGAGGTTTTATTCTCTTATTAGAAGATGAAAGGCATTTTATGTGTTAGTTTCTCAACTTTCTGAAATCTGGCATAGTGTATGACACTGTAACCATTTAGCTAGACAAGCCTTTAGTTTCTGTTGCTACAAGTAGAGCACCTGGAAAAATAATGGTACTTATGAAAATCTTGGCAAAAGTCGTTTGTGTGCTCCAATAAAATGCACCCTTTTTCTATCCTAAAAGCCATTCTGTTCTGCTTTGTTTGGAAAGCTGCTGCTGATTGATAATGTACTAACTATTTTCACACAACTTAAGCAAAAGAAGATGAGTGTTTTCCAACAAATCCAATAGAAAATGCCCTCAGAATTTATTACAGTCTCTAATTAAGAATTTTGTTTTTTACTTTTCTGGCAGTGTTGTATTACTTTGTTTACTGCTAAGTAGGATTGCCTCCCAGCATGTTACAATAATTGGCATATGCTATCCCTCCCTCAAAGACAGAAATGTTTTCTGCAAGTAAGTAAATATTGTTGGATTCATGTTCTTTATGAATTGTCCATAAAGATAAATAAGAAACACATATTGTCAAATGTTTTAAATAGGGGACTACAGGGGCGTTGTTTTCATGTTTTTTTAAAAAAGAAATATATTGAGATTGTTAGAGTTGTGTGACCTGAACAAAACAAATAGTATTAATTTCCATGCTGTCAGAATTTGTCAAAATACAAACTTTAAAAATTCACATATTCAAATATTTTTATTTTAATATGAACATTACTGCCAATGAGTGGTGTCAATTTCCCAATTTATTAGTATTTCCAATGAGTATAGAAACCTAGTAGTTTAGCAGGATAAGTCCATCATAATCAAATAGACATTAATCAGGACTTAAGCACTTTTAGTTAAAGGCATACCCTCATAAATTTCTACCTGAAAATTACTAACATATTCATTTAATTTATTACTCAATGGGAAATACATAATTCAGTTTTTCTTTTAGTATTTTAAAAATAAGTTTTAGTATACCAATATTAATTATTAGTGGAGATGTCTGTTCAAGAAGTATTTATGTAAAGGAATATGCAGCCTAGGTGTAACCAGTGTGATACCTAGCCTTTCTCAATATTTCTCCTTGGGATGCCAGGTTCACAGCTGGGAGGTAGCTTGGATGGGAATTTTACATAAAACACTGGAAAAACCTTAGTAAATTTCTTACAAAAGTTATCTTAAATGGAGTAGAATATTTTTAACTAAATAGTGCTCTGCTGTTAGACAAGACTTTGGAGTTTAGCAGATGACTGGAAAAAGTGTGAGATTATGTTGCCATGTTAAAACTTCAGTTGTGAGAGGAAGCTGGGATTATATAGGTCCAAAAGCAGGACAACGCCATTTGACTCTAAAGAGACTGTCTTTGTGGACAAGTTCCAAGACTGAAATTTTGCTAGTGGAAGGCAACACTTTAATGAAGAAAGGGTGCTATACAAACCCCACGGGATGTCACTTGATAAGAAAGAGATTTGAAAGAAACTTGGTACATGCTGATATGAGGCATGTCAACTTTCCTTTGCTGGTTTTACCAATACGCGATATATATTGCAGCTCTAGAAAAGAAGAGCATTGCTGGAAGAGTTTATTCTTGTAAACAAGAATGTAGCTTATTTCTGAGAACAAAGGTTCCTTTTTGGTACTTAATCACCATAACGTTTGGGTCAAATGTTACCAAAGCTTCTCTAGTAATCTAGAGAAACTACATTTAATGATCATTTTGTTTATACTGCATCTTTGAAAGCGATAATAACATCTGTTAATAAGATGAAAATGTATAGGTAGGATATTAAATTCTCTTAATGTTTACTTTGGGTAACAATCCTGTTATTTACATCTCTTCTGTGAAATATTAAGGCATTAAGGTACATACTGGAGAGGGTCCAGGGGGGGAGCAGTATCTGTCAGTTATTAATAGCTAGGAGATGCCCCACTGTTTTTCACTGCCCAAATTCTTTTCAGATATGTCTGTCCCCTCACTTAGTGTGTCCTGCTGTTAAGATTTCAAACTAGCCATTTAGCTTAGTAAGGTGACTGCTATTGCATTTAAGTGCCTTCCTAATTCCAGTTATTTTGAATAGGTATGTATTACAGTATTACACTGCAGTATTTGCATCATAGCTTGGGTAAATTCTACTATGTTAAAGAAAAATAACTACAGACATGATAAATAAAGCAAGTTTACAAGCTTAGCTAATTTAATATGTGCATATAAGTGTGAAAGGACCAAAGAGACAATAAAGACACATAGCATTGTGGAATTGTGGAATCATGGAATGATTTAGGTTGGAAAAGGCCTCTGGAGATCACTTGTTTCAACCACTATTCAGAGCAGGCCTTTTTCAGAACAGATTATTCAGGGCTGTGTTCCTTTCAGTCTTGACCACTCCTGATGGAGGTTCCACAGCTTCTCTGTACAAACTGTTCTAGTATTTGACCACCTAATGGTAAAACATTTTTCCCATATATAATCAGAATTTCCTGTGTTCTGACTTGGGTCCTTTCATTCACATCATATCTGTTTGATGTCTCACAAGCACTAAATAGCAATTCCACAGGTCTAGTGGAAAGTGTAGTGGAAGTCTAGTGGAAGCTTGTTTTCTACTGCTCTAAATTAGGTATGCTATTCTAGGAATAGCTAGATGATTAAGTCGGTTAGACTGCCTCTTTACTCTGTTTCTCTTTTTGAGGGGCCAGTAGCCTTGGTTCACATTTGAGGGAGAGAGTTCAGTTTTAAGGACAGTCAAAGGGAAAATTGTAAAAAGAAAGGTGCCTTCGTATCAAGTATCTTCTTGGGGAATTTAGTATCTCTCAGAGATTTTGTGAATATTCATACTCTTGCCTCTCCTATTTTGGCACAGATTGATCTAAGGCCATCCAGTATGTGGTGAAGTTCACTTATATTCAGCAGCTGACATCACAAAAGGTGATGAGAGAGCAGCTGCTATCAAAAATACCTTTCAAGGTTTGGAAACATAATTTTTTTCCAGTTATTACCTCAAAATTCATTATTTTACGTTAAACGCATCAAGTCCTTTAATTTGTTTATTTATTTTTCTATCTGCCTAGAAAATGAAATAACATTTTGCAGATGGACTTGTGTATGCAGTCTTCCTCTCTCTGACACTTGAGATATCACTAAATAAACCAGAAGGTGTGTTCTATCTAGTGGACGGGTAATTATATAAAGGACTGCTACATACATACACTTGCTTCAGGAGCCGATGTTCATTTTCCTCTGTCCACTTATAAACTAGATTATCAGCAACTCATATTTATCAATGAGTTGATGTTCTAGGAAATTTTAGGTACAATGTGTTCATGGCTGTGAGAGTATTTTACATTTAAGGTAAGCGTTTCTATATTTCTTATAGACTTTCCCATACCTGAGGAGAATGGTATCACAGTGGTATTTAACACTGCAGAAATTTCACTAAAAATCCATCTTATATTCAGTAGTTATCAAGGAGTAAATACTGAATACCATTTAAAAAAATTGCTGTGATGGTTGCCTGAATTTCTCATTTTCCATTAGTGTGGCTTAAAAATACAAAAACCCACGGTAATTTTACCAAATAGTACTCTGAGGCCACTAAGAAAGAAAGATTCTGGATGAGAGAGAGAGAAATTGGTTTAAGCAAAAAAGGTCACAAATTGTCTGGCAGGTTTCACCATTTTTTGATCACTTTTCTCAGTAGCTTCTATCAATCTATCTCCACAGTGATTCATCAGCTTTCCATTGGAACTAAACAAAAATTTACACTTACACTTACTGACCACAAAACAATAACAAGATAGACAATAATCTGGGAAATGTATATTTTAATGGGGTTGCCAAGAGATTAGTTTGAATATGTGACCGGTGCTTTTTTCTGAGCAAAATACTTTTCCTCCCACCTCATACATACAGCAGGTTTTCTGTATTGATTTTTTTGGGAAAAAAAAAAAAAAGACAACATGCAGGGTTCACTGGATTAGGGGGGATATATTTACAGAGTTGTTTTCTGTTGATTTTTACTGGAGAAGTTCTGGAATATTTCAAAAACTTCAAATTACTTTCTGTAAAAGGCATAACATTCCTTTTGCATGTATGTTTTAAAACTGTATGGCAGAAATATCTTTTCTGTTTATTGTCTTAGAATCATAAAGCTAGAAGACATCTCATGGCAGAATTAACTATGTTCCAGGTCTTCTTTTTTTTTTTCTTTCATATTCTTAGAGTTCTAATCTAGTTAGTTTTTATTTTTACAGTCTTTCAAGTTTTGATCCACACCTTTCATTATATAACATGTCAAAAATGGGTCAAAGCCTTCAGCTGAGGAAACTCTAAATGGCGATAATGTAAAAGAATAGCTAGAGTATACCTCAAGTTATGCTGCTTTTATCCTAGTCTCATGACTGACTTTTCCATAACAGCATGGCAATGTATCATAATTGGGTTCCAATGGATAGTATCTTCATATGCTTTCCAGCACAACTGTTAACTGCTCTTGTGTATTTTCCCCTACTTATACATGTAACACAAAAATGATCATGAAACACAAAAATTGGCTATAATCAAAACATCTATATTTTTGTAAATGTAATTTGTAATATAGGTTCAATGGAAAGACCTATTAGATTGCTAAAGCTTTTGATATAACATTTAGTGCTCCATAAAGAGCTAGAAGAAAGAGTTGTGACTTGATAGTCCATTGAAATAACAAGCTAATATTGATGTCATAGTAACAATATGTGATTACAATAACAGATATGTTATTGTAATATAAGCTGTAGTGTAGTATAAAAACAAATTATAGGGTGGTTTGTTTCTGTTTTGCTTTGGTTTGTGGGTTTTTTTTTTTGTGACAGATGCATGCTCAAATAAACCAAGGTAAGGAAGTAAACCTAAAGTTCTTCTTCTCTTGGAGTGAAGTAAGCAGCAAACAATTAAGTTATTAATTTTGAAATCCCTATGCTTGTTAAATAATGCAACACTATAGTATAGTCCACATGAATGGAAACAACTGACTAATCCTTATCTGGATCACACTCAGAAGCAGATGTATCAGCAAAGTTTCTAATGTAATCTTTTTCCGTATGCTGGTCTAGAATGTATTTAAATCTTTTTGGACCTATTTAACTTTTAATGACTAAAAGTGTTCCTCAAATTAGTAGCCGAACCCAGGCAAAATAGAAGGAAATTGTCAGATCTGACAAATTTTTGTTATATTGTTTTAGAAAATGCTGATATTTAAAATTTAGATTCCAATATTTCACTCTACCTCTGTTTAACAAATCCATCTTTATCAACATGTGTCTACGCTTAGCAAGGGTAAAAAAATTAAAAATATAATTTGAAATGCAGGTCAAATTTAAAAAAAAATTGGTTTGAGTTGGTAGCAACAAAACTGAAATAACAAAAGAATTAAACCTGTATAGAAACCTAGAGAAGTGAGCAGGCTGAAACTCACATGTACATTCTCTGTCCTTCTAACTGTATGATAGTTTTCACTAGTGAGTAAGTAGGAAACTTGCTGAGAAATTACGTACCAGTAGATATAAGTTAATTGCAACTCACAGAACTTTATCGCTTTGATTCTTGGTTTAGATACATCACCTTTCAGATTACAGATTAGTGCCATGTTCCGCATAATGAAAGAGAAATGCTTCTGCTTCCACCTTTGCCTTGTTTTAGAGCGATGTGTAATATTGAAATCTGAATGTCACTGAATTTTCCCTTCTTTGACTTTACAAAAGGTAGGTGATAAGGCCAAGAGATCCCAGAGCATTACTGTCTTTACAAGCTTATTTATTAGAATAAAAACTCTTCTGCTAGTACTAAAAAGTTCTTTGCCTTAATACAAGTTTTAATTTTGCTCTGATTCAGCTGTATGACTTGTTTTCTCACTCAAAGAAAGAGAAACAAAAGAGAGGTATGTAATGTACTATTCAAATGGTCCTAGTATTTTGCAGCTGTGTATGTTTATTCAGATAATAATACTTTTTCAAGCATTTTCAAGCAATGCATTTTCAAGCAATTAGCAATGCAGTGTGATGGACTGACAGGATATCATATTCTAATAGCAATTTTCCCCATTCTTGCTATCTCTTAAATGTACTGAATTCAGCATATTTAGCTTAGTCTTCCAGATGTTTGATGCTCTACTTTACCCTAACATGCTGCTTTTAAAAGAGAGATTATTATTATTTTAGATGGAGAGGATATCCACATTTCATTTAAGATCAGTAGTGGAAATCACTGATACATATCGCAAGACAAACTTCCTCATGTTCTCCAAAGCTGGAAGTATTCTGAACTTAGTGCTTATTTTAAAACTATGGATAAATTCCATCATTTGCCAAACTAAGCTTGGAATGCACAATTAAATGTGTTAAACATATGTCAGCTTCCAGTGTTCTGAGAAACTACTTTGTTCTGGCACTTACACAGTTATTTTTGTTTCTGACGTGGATCATATGAACATAAAGCATGCTGGGAAAGAAAAGAATATGCTACCTTCACAAAGCTTAATTTCCCAGCTGTAAGTTTGAAGTTTAATTTCACTTATGAAATTCTCATCCTCAGCACATTTAGTGTTTCTTCTTGTCTTTCATATAATGTTATATTTGATTCTTCAACATAAAGGTTCATAAATTTCATTGTATGGTATTCATTATTTATTCATAATATTGTTCCAAACTTAAAAAAAAAAAAAATTAAAATTCTCAATAGGATATATCTGGTTAATGAAAGTGATAGAAAGAAATTTTTTTGTTGAGGTACAATATTAAATCCAGAAAATATTTTTTACTCTCTAAACTTAGTTTTGGCAGTGTCGAGGACTCAAAAAGAATGGTGATTCAATCCAAATATCAAGCTATCCAATAATAATTAAAACGGTCCTAAAATTTAGGTATATGATAGGTAATTGCAGAAATGTAAAGAAAAGAAATGTAAAGAATAGTGTCAGTAGTTCTGGAACAGCTCAACCTAGATCAGAATTCCAAGGTGTCAGAAAAAGATTACTTCCATATATGAAACTTCCTGCTCACTCTAAACTGTGGAGAAAAGCATATCAACCTGACTCTCCCGAAACAGTGAATCAGCACAAAAATCTACTATTTTAGCATTCGCATATGGCAGCAAAGTTGTAAAATACCAACAGGTGTTGACAGAAAAAAAGCAGCACCATCTTTTTCATATTAATTTGCAGAAGAGAAGCATATTTCCAAGTCATCGCATATGCACTGTACCTGCACTGTGCAGCTTTTAAATTATATGAAGTTCCATGTCTGCTTCCACAAATTTTGTGAATGCTTCTGCATTTTATTTATTACTTTATGATATGTCAGCCCTTCTCTGTCTTGGGACAAACAGTAGGGTCTCTTAAGTGGGAGGAAGGTGATGGAGTCAGATAAAATGACTTTTTTTCCCCATTACCTAGCAGGAACTTAATGGACCTTCAGGACAATATTAAAATTTAACACCTGTGAAATTCATGTTTACTACAAGTGGCGCAGATGCTATTTTAGAATGTTGTGAGATTTTGTTTGTTTTAAAAGACTAATGTTTTTTTTCTGGGTTTTTTTTTGTTTGTTTTGTGATGAGGGTTTTTTGGGGGGTTTTTTGGGTTTGTTTTTTTTTTAATCAGGAGATGTCAGCCCTTATTTTTGATATTGAAAAATTATTGTATGTGAGGTGCTAATACCAAACATTTACTGTCATATGAATAGGTCTTATGTATGGCAGGATGCATGGTTTGCAGCTAAATCTAGAATATTTGATCAGATGCTGGACTGTTTGACTGGTGAGGCTTGGTAACTTTAAGTCGTGTTCATGCAGAGTATTATCAGTAGCTTTGAAAGTACTATGAGAAAGCAGCTGCTCCAGTGGAATTTGAATGAAAACAATGGGTTTGTTTTGTGAATTACTTTCCAACAGATTTATCTCTAGAAATAAGAAAATAACATTTTCAGCTTGTTTGAAAATTTGACAAGTGTTAATTGAGGACTGGCTCTATAGACAGATTTGGACATGTAAGGAGGTAAGATATAAATAAGGTGGTATAACTATTGAGCAATCTCAAAGGTGAAAGAAGAAGATCGTGTTTGAGTCTACAGAAAGGGGAAAAAGACAGCAGGGGAGTACACTAGGGGAGACAGAAATGTTGAAGCAAAATATGTAATTTTCTTTGTAGCAGCTTTATAGATGAATAAGGGACATACAAAATAGTAAGACTGTGGATGTTAGTGCTATCTTTGCAGGTGGATTGGGAAAGTTGAGTCTAAAATCTGGAAAATGACTTTTGCTTTTCACTGTGCCCTTAATATCTTGGATAGAACACCCCTGAACAAGTATCAGTTATAAAATTAACTCATACTCCTAGGCAACTGCATTCACCATTACGTACATCCTTGCATCATCTAACCTCAGCATTTATAGAGGAGTTATGAATCGTCTGATTTTTTAGTGTGAATTCTGTGGGTATTGTATCATATGTATGTTACTCTGGTACTCTATGTCTTTAATTTTCTATATGGTTTTCTAATATTTGTATTTTCTAGGGTTTTTCACTGGTAATGTAACATGATTTTACATCAATTTAAAATGGTAATTAACCTGTTGCCCTCCTAAAATGAAATATAAAAAAAAAGACGTGAGGGATGTCCTCCAGAATGTCTGGATTGTGCCTATTAGTAACAAGAAAAGGTATCTTTAGATTTTAATTTTTTTTTTATAGCATGTGTGGTATTCCACTGAAACTCCATGTTCATTTTGCCAGAAAATTCTGTTCTTATATCAAAATGTGGGTGATTATGCTCAGCTATCTCACAGCTGTTTGAAAATTAGGTTCCTACATTAATATATTTATTATTCTATTATGGTAAATCATCTTATTATTTCATCAAAACAATCTATTTTAGACTGTATGGCTTCTTCTTTGCTAACATTAATCTCCTAATATTCATAGGAAGTTAATTAATTTCTCCAAAAGATACCTTATGAGGTGTTTGTAGACCTGTTAAAAAAGGGGGTTTTTTTGTGTGATTCTTTTTAAATTTTGCTTGCTTTGCTCTACTCTGCTCTCAGTGGTATTTTCTCATTATTTCTTAGGAGAACCTAGTTATAAAATTCACTGAAAAGCATGGATCATTATACTTGAATTAAAAGAATTCTGTAACAATTTATACGGATGTGACTGGGTCCAACAGTAAAACAAACAAACAGGAAGCACTCTATTGTAGTTGACAGACATTGTCCTAAAGCTGAATTTATATGTCTTTGTAGGTATTGTTGTGTAATTGCTAGGATTCTTGTTTCAGTGTAAATGGAGAAGAGAATTTCAGAACTGGGAGTTTTGTGCATAAGAAAACTTTAATATCCCTGTTCAGTGAATGAAAGAGTGTTTTTTAGTGTCAGCTAGGAATCGACTATAGCTCTGCCAGTTTAAGGGGTTATCAAACTGCATCCTATCTGTCAAAGCAGGCATTTATGTCCCTATTTGGAAAAAAGTTGTGGCTAGACAGAAACTGCACT
Source organism: Phaethornis superciliosus (assembly GCA_023637945.1). NCBI lineage: Eukaryota > Metazoa > Chordata > Aves > Apodiformes > Trochilidae > Phaethornis > Phaethornis superciliosus. The sequence continues at coordinate 53,019,318 of JAJQWJ010000004.1, forward strand.
AATCTAACAGCAGAACTAAAATAAGTTTTACATGTCAACTACCTGAAGCAGTGTTTTGTTTTGTTTTTTTAAATTTTATTTTTAATCCTACATATGTGGACAAGGGAGGTTTTTGCTGTAGCAGAAACAGATGTAAAAATAAGTTAAATGTATGTAGAAACCATCATTTTGTGTTGATACTAAGGCTCATTGCAGAGCTTTCATTGCCTGGATCTATATAAAGAAGGGATATTCTACTGTCTCTATATAAAAATTTAATGAAAAAGTACAGCCCTAGTAATACTCAATAGATTAAATATGAAATATCTTGAGACAAATGTATATTAATTATGACTGAGACACCTTGATTAAAATGGGTATTAAGTATGCACATGACAAAATATAGTAGTAAAATAAGAAAAAGTCAAGCAGTAGACTCTTTATAAAGTAATATGTTTAGAAGACATAAAAGTTCTACACTTTACAGTAAATGGGAAGTCGAGTGGAAACAAGTTTGGCTTTTTTCTGTAGGGATCAGTTTTAAAACCATATACAGAGAGAGTTTATTCTTTACAGTTACTTTATAAAAAAACAGTTTGATAAATAGAGTTGTAAAATAAATTTATTGTAAATTGGGTAAATGCTGCGATTTTCTCTATTCCCTGATTTGATCATTTGGCATAGAGTGATGAGCAAGAAAGAGGGAAGTTTTTTTAAACCTACACCATAAATTCCTTCAAGTAATGAGAAAACTGGAACATGCGTCAAGTCTGTGTTTTCATTTTCTCCATAGAGAATATGAAAGAGGTCTACTCAAAGAACAGGTATCAAAAAAAGGTCCTGATAGACTAGCTTCTATTAAATTTATATATGGCTCTATGCATGTATGAAAAGAAACTTTAGGTCCCAGTTTTATGTGAGTATGGTGTAAATAATGTATTCTTCAGTGTTTTTCCACCATTGTCACTAGAAACACAAAACTCCTTTAAAAATGCAGGTGAATGCCCACCTTCGAAATCAATTAATTTGTTTTTGATTTACACAATTTAATTTTCACAATTTAATATGTACTCATCATTATGTTACTTTGTCTGGAATATTGGTTAGAAAGACTATAGAAAAGAAAGCCTATAGAATATTGTGTTCTAATATTCTGGTATTTTTTACTCTATGTTCATATGTGAAGTTCTGTAGAAGGTGGCCTAGTTTGTGATTCATATTTCCTTAAGCTCTAAAGACCATAAGTTTCCCTGGAGAGTGAAGGGGTGTTCTAAATACAGAATTCTATCTGATGAAAATGAGATTTTTAATTTGAATATCAGGTTAATTTATAATAATGCTTTTCTTTTAGTAAAATTTAGAAATATTCATATTTAGAGATTGATATTTTTTTGAATGGATAGCTAGAGTGATGTTACAATATAGAACTATACAGCATTTCAGTTGCCAGTAATTATTTCTCTTAATTTAAATATTTCTATCTTGCAAAATTTTGCCTGATTTTTCCTTTTGAGAAATACTCGTATGAGTTAACGATTTATTAATTTACTTCTGTGGGAAATTCATCATGTCTTGATTGGTACTTGATTATGCATGTTCCCATTTTTATTTTTAATTCTATATTTGTATATTTAATATTATTTTTAAATAATACTACCAGTGGGGCTACTGAGGTGTCTTATTTTATTCTTTGAATTCCTTGAGCTGTTTGATTTAGAACTGTGTGATTTTTGCTACATTTATGCTGAAAATTTTGTAGCTCTGGAACAATACAATCGTCTTAGAAGAAGTTTGTAGTCATTATTATTTTTCTGTGTTGGATCAATTTCCCTGCAGTTTTGATTCTAATCCCTGGTGTTTGACCTGACATTTGTTTGTCAGGAATCTGACAAAAAAAATATATGATGTGATAATTTATCATTGTTTTATCTAAGTAGGACATTATTATAATGATATTGCAACAGTACTGCATAAGTATTGTAGCAAGCACACTGACACATTCCTCTATTGTCATCTAAGACACTTTCATCTTATTAGATCATATTCTGTACTGTAAAATTTAATTTTTCATTAACAGTAATTATTCCTACAGCTTAGTTAAAAATGGGTTTGGAATATTCTATGTGAAAATAACTACTCGCAGATACTGCCAAATTTTAAATGCATTTTGTCATTGTTTCAAAGTATATGACATTCAGTTGTCTAGTTATATCACAGAAAGAAGAGTATTCTATTATTTTAATTTAGTTTACTACACTTTCTCTTGTTTATTGCCTTTATGACATTTTAGTGATCATTGTGCCACAGCAGTGGTTTACAGTCTGCCTATAGATTCATGTATGGCAATGAAAAGTCCTGCCCTCAGTATTAACATTTTAGTAGTTTAAAGATTACTGATCCATATTTATAATAGTGAAGTATCTCATCCTTGAAGTAAAGTTCACTTTATAGTAGAAACATTTCTTTTTTCTCTGTATGAAAAAATTTCTGTTTTCTGTGTATGTGTGTCTGTGTATGAAGAAAACATCAACACAGTATCCTGTAATAAAAAATTTTCATACACGTCATTAATGTAGACAGTTATGATTTCTTTGGGTGACAAAACGCATGTAATTCAGAAACAGAATCTGGAGGTAAGGACATGTAATATGGAAACTTGTGTTTGACTCAGTTACTGGAGCTATTGTATATCATCACTGTGTCTGCTCCAAAAGAGAAAATGTGTCTAAGCATTTTAGATTGAATCAGGATTGTGCTTGAAAAAAATTTCTGATAAACCCCCTTTTTTTTTTTTTTTTTTTTTTAATTTAATTATTTTTTTATTTACACTGGGTAGGTGTCTTGGAACACATTAGATTAAATCCATCCATACTCTAAACCTAAACCACATGTGAGAGCACTCTCTCTGGCACTCCAGCCACTGCAAGCATTTTGTCTATGAGATCAGAACACAGTCTAGACTGGACTAAAACTCCTGGAACAAATAGCAGAAATTCTGGGTCTCCTGTACTAGTTCTCACTCTTCAGGTGTGCTCCTGTTTGTCCTCACTACTTGCTAATGCAGGCACAGCTGAAGATAACCTCCTCAATTTTTCTCTTTCTCATCACACTTATGCATAAAGACTCTTTACTAGAACTATGGTTTTGGCATGAGATTTTTAAAAACAATCTGAATTTCCGTATTTAATTTAAGACATTTATCTGAAAAGATGAGTTTTTCAGAAGTTTTCTGTATTTGGAGATTCTCTAAAATTTCTAAATATTCTAAACCTAAATTTTCTAAAATCTAAAATATTAGTTTTGCATTCATATATATACTTTTTTAAGTTTGCCAGCAGACAGCTGGTGAAGAATATGGACACAGAGAGGCAGATGGCAGGTTTTTCAAGAGAAATCTTGATTGCTTTACACACCCAACTGAATTATCTCTTTTCACCCCTATTCAGGATTAAAAGATTCCTTCAAGAACAGCAGGAACTATGGTCATAGAATTATTTTGAATAGCCAGGCTCAGTACCTGGTAGGCTCAATACCTGCTATACTGAACATAGATCTGAAAATATTTTTTGCAGTTATTACTTGTCATAAAATGCCATACTTCTACAATCCAGTCAGATGTGTAAACACCATTTTCCTCAAGAAAACTATTTTTAATGCCGTATAAAAACCCAAAGAAAACGAATGAAAGAATAACAGGAATGTTTAAAACTCCAGAGTTTAAAAAAATGCCAGCAGTTTCATTAGTTAAAAAAAAAAAAAAAAGAAATATCCCTATTCCCTAATTAAAAGTGGAGAAATACTGTGTAATGATATGAATATAGTATACAGTTGAATAAATCGAAGCAGGTTCAAGTTCAGTGGCAAACTGCAGGAAACTGAGTAGAAGCATAGGACCTCTTTCTCCTACTACCAGTAAACTGGTTTTACTACATTCTGCCTTTAGTTTCTGTGTTTAAAGATGTTTCAAATTCAAGGCACATGCAGAAGTTTTCTCGTTCATACAGACCACTCAAAGAAGGAATGTCAGCCTACAAATTGTGTTGTATGATTCCTGTGAGGTCAGCAAAGAGCATTAAGTTTAGCAATTCTCCTGAAAAAACAATTTTAGAGAACAGAAAATACTATTAAATTGGATCAGGAAGTACAACAGCAATGTCAGCAGAATACTATTACTTTATAAAGTAGATAATTGGCTCCCAATGCGAATCTTTATAAGGGATATTTAACCAATAGACAATTGCATTGAATATAACTTTGGACCCTCTCCTGAATTCAAAACTAGAGAAAACACCTAGTAATGGCAAAAGAGAATGCAATCCATCACCTTCCTTGAATACTGGCAGAGTAAATAGTTTTATTTCTTCACAGTTTCTTCTTGTATTTCTTCACAAAGTGCCTGAGAGGTTAACATTTAGCTTCTTAATTAGTGTGCTATAATGCACCTGCTGTACTGTACAGTTTTTAAACTGTGGGAATATTTCTGTTAGCAAGAGCATCTCAGCTCAAGATAACCATTCCAGCCAATCTAAACCTGACTTTCAAAAATCAAATCTCTAATACCACGTATGAACTATCTTCAAAATTTACTACACATATTCATGTTGGCCATAGCATATGCAAATTTTGCAAGCAGTGTATCAGTATTAAAAATTCAACTTCTTTCCAAGAAATAGAGATGTTTACTCATATAGTTTTAATATGGGCTAATGTACAAGTATAATATCTGTAGTCCTGACAGTGTATCTTAGTCTTGAAAAATAAGTTTACTGAACAGTATAGCCAAGAAAGCCTCCTTAGCTACAAAATTATGTCTTGTGGTTGGTTGATTTTGGGTGTCTGAAGCAGCAAATTCCCAAAATGAATCTTTTAAATGAAATTGGGATATTTTTAAATACTTGTTCTGTGTATATTCCCTGGATGTAAACTTTACACTAAAGCTCCTTAGTGGACCCAAACATCATTCTTCTGCCTTATGTAGGTGTATTGAACAATTTGTAATTCATAAAGTGTTGCTTTGACTTTCTTAATCTTTACAGTTCCTTTTTTAATTTTTTATACTGGTCAGTTTCTTCCAAAGTTATTGTGAAAATAATGCAGTACTAAAAAAATCTTAGTTTTCTCAGGAAAACACAGACTCAGCATTATCTACTTTATAGTAGAGTAATATTTAATCTTTTAACCTGAGACCTTATCTTCATAGCCAAAGGTCTATTTGTGATAATGTTAATGGAAAAAACTTTCTTTAAAGGATTTGTTTAAAGTTTAATAATGGAACTATTCTTCATCTCAACCTGCAAAGTTTAATTTATAGAAAATACTTCAGGAAAAAAATCTAAAACTGCGAGTTTTCATAATTCTTAAATGTAGGTATAGAGCTATTTAAAAATACCTAAGTATGGAAGTTTTTTTTAAAGAAACTTATTCATGTTGAAAATTTTTAAATTTAGAATTAATTTTGCAGAAAGAGAACCTTGTTTTAACTATATTCATAGACCTCTTGAACACCTCTTGTTTCAGAGTAGCTTTAATAAATCTACCTTCCAGATGCCTCCTTTACTCCAGATGCTATAGAAAATGTAAATTATGTATTTAATGCAGCTGCAAATGAAATGAGATTATGTGGAGTATTTTTTTGTTTTGTTTTATTCTTTGTTTGAAAAGCCATATAAGTTATAGGAGATAGCAGAACCATAGGAAATACCTGGCTTGAGGAACGATGACACCCAGTGTCAGACTATGATCAAGCTAATCTGTAGTGGAGGAGAATTCTGAGCATATGAGTTTGGTGTAATTTTTTCTATTTACCAGTACTTCATTCAAAGGAAGAATTTTGTTTGGAGCTAGTTCTACCACAGAACAATCCAGGTTCCTGCAATGTGGAGACTTACAAATATTCTATTTCTGAGTGTCTGTAACAGATAATATTCTGCTTAACTATGGACTTGTGTAGTTTATAAAAAAGATCTGTTCCCTGGTTGTTGATTTTTTGTTTTTGTTTTTAATTGTCATTTTAATGCACTCATTGTGGCATTTGGCTGTTGAATATCCCTTCCTACTTCTACTTAAAACATGTGTGTTTCATACTTCCAAAACATTTGGGTTGACTATGCTTTCTTTTTTTTTTTTTTTTTTTTTTTTTTTCATTTCTGTAAGAAACTTTGCAACGTTTTTTTTTAAGAAATGTTCAATAGATGCTGATTTTAAAAATTAATTACTTTCATAAGCTCCTACTGTTGTTTCTTATTATAAGAGCTTGAAATGGTGTGAACAAGTGTCTCCCAAGCCTCAAGTCCCTAGCCACAGACACATATATGGAGACACAGATGTGCAGACACATCTATATTTACCTATGTAACTTTGTTTGTAAAATTAATACTGTAGTTTGTGTAGTTTTAACTAAGTGGATAACTAATTAATTGATCTCTAATAATGTGCCTTATTCAAAAAGATCTGTGAAATTTCATTGGTGTCTGTTTTGAAAAATTACTTGGTGGGGCTGGTACCTGAGGCTGGAAATGCGGCATTCTAACTGCTTGAGTGGGTGACACTGAATTCCAGTGTAAGGATTGAAGAAAATTTATGTAAACTTCATAAATTGAACACTTATAACCTTGAGCAGTGTTGGTTATTATAAAATTTTAAAATTCCAGATATTAAAAAATATTTTGTTAAAATATTGTGAGACAAAATAGTCTTTTACATACATAAAATCTGTCATATTTTAATTGTGATCTTTCACAAGTGATAGTACTCATTAGCTTGTTACCCCTATTACCCTGGTTTCCTAAGAGTAAAAGTTCCTTAATATTATACTGAAGCCCTTTAGCCCTTTTAGAGTGTATTTTTAATATATCTCATCACTGTTGTAACTTGGTGTTGATGCTCCAATGGAGGTTTCAGGGCACCTGTCTGAAATAACTTGGAACATTATTAAATCATCTTTATAGGAAATACTGCCCCCACCTCACAGGGGAAAAAGAAAAAGCTACAAAGTTATTTCATTATTACAAAATGCATCATTGTCATCCTTTTAAAAAATATTGATGACAAAGGAACTTACTAATTTAGCAAAAACAGGCAAATGTTTCTAGGGTGATTATAAGTGGCCCACCTCTGCTGTTAAAAAGAAGTATCAATATATACACTGTTGGCTTGATTTGTTGGTTTGTTTGTTTGCTTGTTTGTTTGTAAATCTTAAATCCCAAAATGAGAAACTAATTTTCCCCCGTCTTAGCATTTAAATTGTACCTTATCCAATACATTTAAAAAAACATGCAGTAGTTTGCTGGTTTATTTTTTTGTGTCTGTATAGGATTAGCCTAAATATATGATGAATGAAACAGGTCAGCAAACAGAAAGTTTAAAAATACATATTATGATAGAAAAATAAAAAGGCTATTACTTCAGTATGTGTAACAAAAAAAGAAATTGCAGATTTTTTTTTTTTGTGGAATGTTAAAAGCCTTTTCAGTGGGATGGACTGGAAATAAAGTTTACTTTGAATCCTGGGTGGGATGAATGGTCAGATGATTTGATCACTACGGTGCCATAGAGCTTATTTAAAGAATGAGGTAGTGGTTTTATTTACTTTTTATGTTCATCAAGCAGCTGTCTAAGAGCATGACCCAAAGCTGAGCAAATGAATAAAAGACTGATTTTGCTTATTTTGGCTATGATTTGTAATACACTCCTAATAATGCCTTCAAGGCATTATTTTATATAATTTTAAATTGCAAATGATTTCTTACTAAAGAATAAACCAATTATTATCCTTATCTTCAGAAAAAATAGTGTTGAGAAAGAGTCTGTTGAAAAATATGTTCCAAACTTTACACCAAAGTTGTTGCTGATGATGTGCCCTTTTAGTTTTTTAGTGATATTTAGAAAGTAGAAATAGAAATTATACATCAGAACAGTTTTAGAAAATACATGTCACCATGCTCACATATTCCATTACCTTCTGGATCATATATTGCTCTTTGTACTGTCATCCAACACAAAATATCTGTCCTGATGAAGCTCTTTTCTCCTTCAAGCACAGGTTCACAGCTTTATTAGACTGCACTGATCACTCTGATACAATTTCAATTGCTGTGATTTTCACTGAGTAGGAAACTCATCTCTTACCCTGAGAAGACCACATTAACTTTGTGCTGTATTCCTGTCTTTCTATTTATAAAATGTAAACAACTTAGATAAAATTAGTATGTGTTTTCACATTAAATCCAACTCTAATTTTTCAGGTTACAACTTAAAATTAGTCTGTTTATTTTCAATGTACAGAGACTTTGTTGCATGATACACTTTAAAAAGTTTATTTTTCTTTCTGATTAATGAGACACTCCATCTTTCTGGTACGAAAGACATTGCATTCAATTTAGTTAATGCATAAAGCTGATCTTTTTCAAGGAAATGTGCCCCCTCTACTGTTAAAAACAAGTAAGTGTTGTTGGGTTTTTTTCGTTGGGTTTTTTTTTTTTTTTTAGTTATAGAAACGTCAAGAGGATGACATAAGAGTATTGAGGAATCATAAAATCATGTAATCATGAAATTAATAAGGCTGGAAAACACATCTAAAGTTATCAATTCCAGCCATCTGCCCAGCACCACCAGCTAGCTAAATCATGTCCTGAAATGCCACATACACACTTTTTTTAAACATCACCAGGGACAGTGACTCCATCACCTCCCTGGACAGCTTGCTCCAATGCCTGACCAGTTTCAATAACGAAACATATCCCTTCAGCCTCTTCTTCTCTAGACTAAAAAACACAATTCCCTCAGCTGCTCCTTGTGAGACTTGTGCTCCAGACGTTTCACCTGCTTTGTTGCTCTTCTCTGGACACACTCCAGCACCTCAATGTCCTTCTTGCAGTGAGGGGCTGAGAATGAAAGATGTCATCCAAAATGCAGCCTCACCAGTGCTCAGTACAGGGCCACAATCTCCTAGTCCTTCTGACCATGCTATTTCTGATACCAGCCAGGATGCTGTTGGCTTTCTTGCCCCCTGGGCACCCTGCTGGCTCATGTTCGGTTGGTGTTCAACCAGCACCCTCAAGTTCTTCTCTGCTGGACAACTTTCCAGCCACTCTTCCCCAAGCCTGTAGTGTTTCATGGGGTTATTGAGACTAAAGTTCAGATCCAGCAGTTGGCCTTGTTGGGCCTCATATTATTGACCTTGGCACATTGATCCAGCATGTCGAGGTCCCACTGTTGAGCCTTCCTCCCCTCAAGCAGATCAGCACTAGCCTAGCTTAGTATCATCTGTAAACTAGCTGAGGATGTACTCGATTCACTCATCTAGATCACTGATGGAGATATTAAACAAGACTGGTCCCAAAAATGAGCTCAGAGGAACACCACTGGTGACTAGCCACCAACTGAATTTAACTCCATTCAGCACAACTCTCTGGACCTGTCCATCCATCCAGCTTTGACCTAGTGAAGAGTATAGCTGTCTGTGCCATGAGTTTCCAGCTTCTCTAGGACAATGCTGTGGGTGGTGGTGTCAAAGGCTTTACTGAAATCAAGGAAGACAACATCCACAGTCTTTTCCTCATCCACTAGGTAGGTCATCTGGTCATAGAAGGAGATCAGGTTGGTCTAGCAAGGCCTTCCATGAGTCCATGCTGGCTGACCTGATCCTGTGTCTGTACCACACCTGCTGGGTAAGCTCACTCAAGATGAACCGCAACATAATGTTCTTTGGTACAGAGGTCAGACTGGCAGGCCTGTAGCTCCTCAGATCATCGTTCTGGCCTTCCTTGTAGATGGGTATCACATGGGCAAGCCTGCAGGTATGTGGGACCTCCCTTTGTTAACCAAGACTGTTGATAAATGATAGAGAGATGCTTGGCAAGCTCCTCCTAAGTACTCTTGGGTGGAGTACTTTTTAGAATGAAAGTGCAGTTGTTAAGATCTTTTTTTTTCTTTCTTTGTGAATAGAACATGGGATTATACATGAAGATGAGTCATTTTGAATTTATAGATATGCTCACATTTTATTTATTGGTATGGGACTATGTATTTTAGTAACATTATTTTTGCAATAAAAAATAATTTAAAAAAAAATCAGCTACATCACAGAGTGTCAGAGAGTCATGTTTCTAAACTGGTGTCTGACAAAATAGAAGTTCTAATTTTATTTCCTTGTGCTGGTAAAGGAAACAGGTTCATCAAGTACAGTTACTTACCTAATTCCTGATGAAAGGCTTTCAGAAGTTACACTCTCAAAGGTATGGAGAGGGGCTTCTCTGGATCATTTACATAGGTTTTTGATTATAGTAATTTGTTGTTTTTTTAAATTAATGAGAGCTTTAAATATTTTTTCATTGGTACTGAAAAAAACCCCACGATTTCTTAAGACCTGTTCTAAGGCTATAAAGACAAATCTCTGCACAGCTTTTCAGATGGAGTAAAAAGAGCCTTGCCTGTTGTATTTAAAAGTTATTGAAATGATCCAGATTTTATTTAAAAATTAAAAATTTATTTACAGTATGAAAACCTTGCAACTTGTTATAGGGTAGGGAAGAATATTTTACTGTATTATGTGCCCCCTTAATAGAAACAGGAAATGGGATTGTCTTTGTTTTAGTCTAAGGCAAAACTAGCTGGCCCTTTATGGTTTGTATGATTTGAGCTACCACATACTTTGAAGAGAGGAAGTATATAGGAATCTGAGGCAGTGCTGTAGGAATTTAAATGACATTTTAAATGGCATTTAAATGACTTTTAAATTATACTTCTGTATTTTTAATGCAGTCCCTCATAAATGTTTTCAAAGGTCAGACTTCTGTTGTGCAGAACTCTCTGAGATGGCAGTTCTGGGAGTGGAAAACTGATTTTGGAAAAGGATTAGCTTCAAGTAGTATTTTGAAAACTATATACTGTCTTCATTAGAAGACTTTCAAAGACTTTATATTTCCTCAAGAATTATTATTTTTTATCCCAACATTCATGTTTTATTCAAGCAGAGGCACTAGTGTGTTCTCTCTGGAAATAACTTAATTTCACATATATTCAGGTTCAGGTTCACTTGTGTATCTACTGTTAGTCCATTCAGAATAGAAGATGACTGAAAACCAGCACCTTTGCAAGAAATGGGATTTAAAATAACTTGTGTTTGAGGGTCATCACTGAAATTTTTCATAAATTTGTTACAGTTTTCCAAAAATCTATATATACTTACCTTTCTTTTACTCTGTCCCCTAGTACTTCAGAATATCTAGTCTTTTAAGGTTCAATGTGGTCAAGTTTTTTGTCAAAAATGCACTTTTACAGCTCTCCACTTACATTAGTATGTTTCTAAATTCCTCACTCTGGCTTTCTCATCCCATAAGAAAAACTTATATCTTATGCTTATTCTGATATCTGTTGTGAACTGGTTTTTTTCACAGAATCATAGAATTGGCTGGGTTGGAAGGGACCTCAGAGATCATCAAGTCCAACCCTTGACCACTTGTTCTGTTTTGTTTTTTTTTTGTTTTTTTTTCAAATATATGCAGGGTTTCCACTTCAGAAAATATTTTATCCTAGCTTTATCTTCTTCCAGATATCATGTCTTTCAACTGTTAATTGTCTATACACTGTTTTGTCTCTCTTCCTTGTATGGGAAGAAGCCAATGATTCTGCAAGCATAGTATTTTGTGCCAGACTTTGTTTTTCTCCATAAGCAAAGAAAAAAAAAAACAAACCAAACAAACCCATAAGAACAGTACAAGCATCTACAATAAACTTAATTAAGGCTTTTTAAATCTCAGTTTTTCAGCTGTGAGCCTTTCTGAGCAGGATGTGGGCTCTTCTGATTTAACATGTACTGGCTTTCTCTTCCAGGAACTTGCCTTGTATGCCCTTCAGGTCACAGAAACTTGTTATCTACAGCAGCTTCATGCAAGAAATTTCACAGTTGAGATATTAATTACATGAGGACCTCAGTTGTTTAGCTGTTAATTTCATCCCCTGTCAATTCATACTGTGTGCAATTCTTGAATCAGAAAACAGAGCAAAGTATATAGCCTGTTCTTTCCCCCTTGCCCTATTGTCTTTCCCTGTACATAATCTTGCAGATGAGTTTGCCTCTCATGCATTTATTTACATTAAATATTATTATATATTATATATTATATAATATTATTACTTACATTCTGTTTTCCTTAGAAATTTACAGTGTAGTATGATGGTCTACTTATGTAAATGTGATTTATTTTTAAAAACCATTTGTTGTTCCATGATGGTGATTGGTAAAACAGGATGCAGATTTGGAGAGTTGCATAGGTTGAGATGGACTTTCTGAGATCTAGTCCAGCTGCCTTCTAAAACAGGTTGTTCAGGGAATGTCTCGCTGGGTTTTTTAATGTCTCCAAGATTGATTTTTTTCACAGCCACACTAGGCAACCTGTTCCAGTGCTTGGACATCCTCATGGGAATTTTTTGTCTACATTTAATCAGAATTTAACATGTTCTGATTTGCCTCCACTGATATCCCTGTGCAACTCTTGTTAAGGAGTATAATTCCATCTTCTCCTTCTTATTAGGTATCTGCAATCATCAGTAAGATCTCTGGTTAGCATTCTCTTCTTAAGGATAAACAAACCCACTTTTCTTAGCATCATCTTTGTGACCATTCTCTGGACTCGCTTTAGCCTCTCATGCACTGGGAAGCCCAAAACTGATTATGCTATTCTCTGTGTTTTAAGATATGGAAAATCACCTCCCTCAGTCTGCTGAGAACATTTTCCTTAACACAGGGCAGCATATGGTCGGTTTTCTTTTCTACAAGGGCATAGTGCTGAAACATGTTTGTTGTCTACTGGGAACCCATTAAACACTAATAAAGAGTGTTCAAACTGTATTTATGTGGTGAAACAAAGAAAAAAAAGTACAGGAGAGCACCTACTTCCTATGGTCACTGCAAAGCAAGATGAAAAAAAGGCCAAAAAGATGTAGCTAGGGAGTGTTAAGGAATTTTCAGTATTTTTTCTCCACTTCCCACACATATCTGATTGGCTTGCTCTTTAAGCCAAACTTTTTAGTTTGCTGTGTAGTGGACAGAGGAGCTCTCAGAGGAGCTCAGATAGAAGCACATTTCCTGATTTCAGCCTAATGCCTGCCACTTTATCTTTCATAGCTGATCTGTCTTACCTACCATCCCGCAGTTACTGTCAAAAAAAAACCCCAAAAATTAAGTTCTGTGAACTGATTAGCTTCCTGTGAGGAAAAGAACTTTATGCTTCCCAGTATATTCATCATAACATGCCTAACTCTGATTGAAATGTACCGAGTTTGCCGCCCAAAATGGAAAGTACTGCCCAAATATTTTTTTACTGAATAGTCATTACAAGCAGACGTGGTTCAACTGGAGTGAATTATCACTGATTGTCTTAGAGATGTACTTGAATTAATGACATTTGATTAAGGCTGTACTCTTTCCCTTGATTTGGGTTTGCCTTGAAACTCTGTGTGTAATTTTATTCCCTTCTAGAACTTCATTTTATTCAGTAAACACTGAGTTTTCTTTCCTGGAACTCTTCTCTGAGATAGGAGCTAAAACTGCCAGTTAAATTTTCTGCTTTGCTTCCTCCACTCCAAACCCTGGATCACATTTTTAATCAAGTCTATCCTCCCTGGTACCAGGTTACAGGACTTGCAGCTGTGCCTCCCTTCATCTGGACTGCAGCCTATAATTTCTAGCTATTCTCAGAAGGCAAAAATTAACAGGGGAAACAGCAGCTGCAGCATGAGTAGGGAAAGGGCTGAAATTAGCATAAAATTATGAACAGAAAGTTGAAGAGAAAGGAAATGAGTTTTGTAGTCACATGTGAGTGGACAAGAGAGGACAGAAAGAGACTGGAACTGAACAGAAAGTACAGCCATCTGGAGTTCTCAGTAACCAAAATCCAAACATTACTGTAAACTACTTATTCCTCTATTTGCCTGTTTCCTGTAACTCTGTACTTCTCCCTTGAGTCTGCTAGAGGGGGAATTTATATCGGTATTTGCACAGGTGCGTACAAGCTAGTGTTAACATTCAGTAAACTTAAGAGCATTTTCTTAACTGTAGACTAGCTAGTATCGGCTTGACTTACAGCACATGGTAATTGAAATTTGTATGTCTCTTTAGCACTTATAAATCATTGTCTGTTCTTGGATATTTGGAGAACCATGGCCTTGGATTTTCAAGCAACATGTTACTGTCTTTTTTTTTTTTTTTGGTTTATTGTTTATGTACCTCAAGTTCTAAGAAGTACTTCATTACAAAACAGTGGGATATCACAAATCCTAAATTCCTTGCCAAATTCCACAGTTTAAAGCAACATATATTAGATCAACATAGAGATTTAGATGTGAATGTGATACAGTAAGTATTGTTTGCAGTAGTCTACAGTGTCACTTTTTTTTACCTTTGAAGCAAAGAATTTAAAAGTAGATTATGAGATAAGATGTTTACAGATAGCTTTTCCCAAGTGAAATAATACCCTGAAAAGAGTCGGAAGGCATGTAGTAATGACAGAGGTTTAAGAGAAATGGGTATCTTAAGCAAATGTTGGCATTTCAGCATGATGAGAGAAAAGACATTGGGTATAATAGTCAGAGAAGACTTCTAGAAATGGAGTCAGGCAGTCTATGTCAGCAAAAATAGAAGAGACAAAAAAATTTTGTAAACTGTAGTATCAGAGTGATCGGCTGGGAAAATTATTCTTGTTGGCAGTGTTCTGAATTGCTGACAGAATGGTATTTGTCAAGGCATGGAGAAAGGATGGAAGATAATGATTCTCTAAATGAGAGTTCTGGCTATGCGGTTGGATGGGATGACTCCTTTGAGTGTTTATCTGAAAGCCTATTTACACTATAGAGCATATTTATTGTGCTGTTAGATAATTTTTCATCAGCATTTTTTTAGGTGTTCATCCTCCTTTAAGAGGGGTTTATGAGGTAATGGAAAGATTACAGACAAATCATCAGGACACAGAGGTGCTTTTCCTGTGTCTGCTCTTTCCGTATAGGCTACAAGGATTTCTGACCTTGAGGTTGCCAGGAGTGCTTGTTTTGAATACAAGATATTTGTACGTTGAGCTGAATAGGGATAAACCAAAACTAAACACTTTAAACATTACACAGTAATAACGTACACAGAGAGTATTTTCTGGTTCATTTCTTGATTGCTTTGTCTTAACTGTGGTGCCACGTCTTCTCAGAACACCACACACCTCCAGGTCCACTTCTATAGATCAGATATTTATAGGTGTTTATAGCCTATTTTTAATGGTTTCCTATAGTTTCTGCAAAGAAACTATAGAAGAATGTTGAAGAATGTTGATAACTGAATTGGTTTAAGAGTTGCAATATTAACCTGCAGGAACCTTCTTGTCTCCTGGAAAGAGAAAATACTTCAGCTTCTTTCTTTTCTTAGCTCGTGTCTTTTATATGATTCCTTCTCATCATTCTTTGTCCCAGTCAAGTTGTGATCAAAAGGCACCTCCCAAAAGGCACCACCAAGGCTTTCTCCCAAGAGAAAGCTCCCCTGGGAACCAGAAACAATTCTGCAGCATATTACCTACCATAGTACATATTCAGAGCTCTCTAAAAAGCAGGCCACTTTTTGGATCTCCTAGTTGAATATTATTTTGCATATTCTGCCCTTTTTGTATAATCAGCATCCCAGCACTTACATCTCAATATCACTCTACAACTGTGGGGTTAGGACAGAGAAAGTATTTCACTTTATCTTTCCTTCAAGCAAGAAATATAGAATTGTCCTTCTAAAAAAAATTTCCGCTGAGGCCAAGAGATTCCACTGACTTGAATCCAATATGATTTTTGCATCTCTTCTCTTATCGATATCTTCCAGGTTCAAGTGAAATGCATTGCTTACTACAAAACTTTTAATCAGGTTGTGAACACATGTGTATCAGGAACTGTAGGTACTCAATGTACAGATGGTTCAAGAAACAACAACAATTTTTATGTTAAGTATAGAACAACATACATCTTGTGATGTCCCAAACACTGCAAATTATTGGATGCCGGCTATTATGGGAAGTGTCATTGCATGCTCCTAGATTATTCTAGAAGTATATTAAAGTCTTGAAAGATAGCCCAACCTTCATAAAAATAAAATTAGCTGTCCTCAGGTACCCTTTTCTGCTCTACAATATTCCACTGCTTTGATTCTATATCAGGGCAGACAGCAAGGATCCCCACCAGCAACTCACAATCACTCACTGACTAATCTGAATAACATTCTAATAATCTGAATGACCCTTACAATCTGAAAACGGCAAGTCTGGTGCCTTAAATGTCAAGAAAGAGGTTTTTGAAAGAGTTTTGGGCCAGTCAAAATTTTCTTTTGATAGTCTTAGGGTTATCTATTCTCCCTAGAATATTTTGTACACTGCGTAGCTATGTTGAGATAAATTGGATGGTCTGATGTGTTGTTGTGGAGTTCTTTTGTTTGATTTGGGTTTGTTTTGGTTTGGGTTTTTTGTTTGTTATATTTTGGGGTTTTTTCTGTTTTTGTTTTTGTTTTAATATTCTACGCTTCAACATTCTACACATTCAATGAACAGCACAATTTCAATTTTCTGACCTCAAAAGTCAATGAAAGCATGAACTTGTTGTATTTTTGTGCACTGCTTTTTGACTGACTCTTCTGTCAAGTCAGACCATTTGAATATTCCCTTTTCACTATACATTGTACTAATACACTTCTCTGAGTTAGAGACAGCTAGTGGTATGACTGCATCAGGAAGAAGTGAGAGTGGGAATGCTTACATGTGCTGGGAGCAGAAGTTTCCTCCAGCTCAGACGGGGCACCCTGCAGTACTTGAGCAGGGCTGGTGATGGATGGGGACAGCAGCCAGCAGCCTCAGGTGAGGCCAGGGAGCAAATCAGATCCAGAGAGTCCAGACAGGGGTAGCAGGAAGCAGGGCTGGAGACAGAACACAACAACAACAGAATTGGAGGCAACTGAGACAACATGGCTGGTTTTGTGGGGCTTGCGAACAGGATGGACTCAGGGCCCATTAGTGTGCTCTGACAGCTCTAAGTGCTTGCTACGTGTAAAATGTTTTCGTTCCAAGCAACTGTGACAATAAAACTCAGAAAGGTAAATCCTTCTGCCAGAGAAAATTAAATTATGCATTTCCAACAGATCAGATTACTTGAAACACAACAGATGGTCTAGATCCTTTATTAAGTAAACTTCCTGTGCACTTGTCTGACCTCTCAGAAATGTACTTGTTTATTTTTACAGTATACTCTGGCTTAATTACCATATTTTGAGTGCCTGGGTTAAGTCTAGTTTGGTCTAGCTCATGCTAGCTTTAGACTTAAACTCTGAAGTCTGGGAATCTGGAGTGTTGATATGCTTTTTGCCAAGTACTAATGATACTTTATAATCCTACCAAAGAGATTTTTACAAAGCAATCATACATTCATTGATATGAACAGCAAAATTATACTCTCGTCATTAAGCTAATTGATTTCTTATAAGTTCTAATAGTATCTGTCACTGATCTAGCCTTGAGAAGCGCCGGACTACAGTCACAACTGGCCTAGTTGCTATTCTTTGTAATCAATCCCATATCCATATTAAATACGGACTGGGAAGGTGAGGCTCAGCTTGGCCCTTTGATGTCCCATCCTCTTCACTGCTCTCTCCTTTGCCCTCTCCTGAGGACTGCTCTGTAAAGCAATTTATGCTTGTAATTGCTTTCTGCTAATGTGGCCCATGTCCTTCAACTGCAATTAACCAGTAATTAACAGTTATCTTTATGCCTTGAAGTGTCAGAAATGCTGTCTGCTCTTTGCGTAGTTTTGTAGAGGTACGATCATTTCCCTTAATCACAGAATCACACAGAATCACACAATGTTAGGGGTTGGAAGAGACCTCGAAAGATGATTGAGTCCAACACCCCTGCTAGGGCAGGATCACCTACTGTAGGTCACAGAGGAATGTGTCCAGGTGGGTTTTGAATGTCTCCAACGAAGGAGATTCCACAACCTTCTTGGACTGCTTGTTCCACTGCTCTGCCACTCAGAGTGAAAAAGCTTTTCCTTATGTTTACATGGAACCTCCTATGCTCCAGCTTAATCTTACTTCAGGAAATGCTTTCTTATACAATTGTTTAGGAATTTACAGTTACCTCTACTCTGTTTATTCTCACATATCCTATGAGTCATTCACTTTTATGTTAATGGATGTGTGGGGAATGCTACATCTGCCTATCTTTACTTGGCAAGCCAACTTTCTTGCCATACTGAATATCATCTTTTTAAAGAAATGCTGCTTTTATATTTAGGAAGTGTCTGTTAGATATTTTAGAGTGTGACATTGAGAGAGGCCTTTTTTTCCAAAAAATACACTTCTAAATGTATGGCTATCTGACTATTATTTGGAAACTTTCCCTAATTTTAGGTACAATTATTCTATCAAGATATTATTGAAAATGTACTTATATGATATATGAAGAGTGTTACGATCCGTGCTATTATTTATAGTTTGATTTTGAGGAAAAATCAGCCACTATTCATAGACATTGCACAAATACAAATACACAAATACAAATATAACAGGCTTTATGATTTAAGCAAATTACAAAGATGTATTTTAGGGAGAGGAGACAATAACACTACCTTTAAAAGAAAAAAGTTTACCAGAGGAGAGAATTTACACAAATTAGTCACTTTGGGCACAGAGTTGTTAAGTAATAAAAGGAAAACAAGAGAGCAATTAAGTTTTATCACCATCCGCCGGCCCTGGCCTCTGGCTGGAGGGATGCGTAGGACCTGCAGTTCCTGCTTGGTGCTGTTCTGCTGGGGCTGTCCCGGAGCTGAAGCCGAAGTGGAGAGCAAGAAGGGGGGGAAGAGAGAGCCCACCCTGTCCTTTTCTCTTGGAGTTTTTATACAGCAAAAAGGGTTTCTGTCTTTTCACTGGCACACAGACTTGCTAAAGATAACACAGATTTTGCCATCCCAGGAACTTCTCTTTTATTTATTATCATCTTTTAGTCCTTGTTACCTTGCTAAATTTATTGTCTTTGTCTGGACCTTGTACCAGGAGGTGACCTCACTAACAGTCTTATCTTTAGGTCCCTGTCAGGCATGATACAAAACAGAAGCTAGTTAAGTTTGAGGGTAAAAATCTGCTAATTGAGAATATGTTTGGTATATTTTTAAAAGAGCAGAAAAAATACTGATTCGAGAGACATATTTCGTATTTTCAAAGTGTTTACATCAAAGAGTAAACACAGCAGCCTGCAAGTTCCTTGGAATATTTAGAATTCTACATATTTTCCATACCTTTGCCTATTAGAGATTATTATCTATTGGAGGATACCTGCCTATGCACAATGCAATCAATCTTCTGTTTTTTCACGTATTGCATTCATGTATTGCATTGCGTACCTATCGTCTCTCCAGCAGCCATTCATGTAGCTGTTGGGAAAATGGTCTGACAAGCACTACCCTGCAGTTGTCAGATCCATAAGTATCATATAAGATCTTTGAGACTGTGGCGATTAGCAGGTATTAAAATGATACTGTGAGATTTGTTGGTACATAGCACCTTGTTAAGAGTTTCTATCACCCATTAACTACTTATTTTATCCATATTTTGTTCCTTGTCTGCTATGCTCCTCAATCAATATATTAATCTAATTTTGCAAATTAGAATCATAGAATCTTCCAAGATTTGTACTTTCTATCTTATCTAGAATTAGATCTCTCCTCAGTCACACAATACTCTAAGTATTCTATTATTTGTTTCAGGAAATAAAACCATGCTATAGCATCCATTCTTCACAACCACCTCTGACTGTCTTTTTTTCTCTCCACTTCTGCACCATGCTTAGGTGCTATAGTACCTCAGCATAGTCTGACCTTACAGCTGATCCTGCTTTGAGCAGGGGAGAGGACTTGATCATGTGAGGTCATTATCACTTTGAATTCTTCTATGATACTGTAATACTGGTCTGCTTGCTTTCAAAGAAGCAACACTTGGAGGGTTTTCTTTCACTCGCATTCCTATGTGTCTGGAATTCTCAGCTTGGTCCCAGCTAAGATATTTTAATAAATTTTCCTCACCATATTTTTATGTGAAAGAATTAATTTCATCCTTGTGAGTCACTGCATTTATGTTGTGCTAAGAAGCATTCTGCTAAAAGTAACTTAAACCAGCAACATTTGCATATTATTTTTTTGTTGTTGGTTAGTGGTTATAATATTAAAATATATTAATCAAATTCTGTTCAAAGTAATTGTTACACAGAAAAGACACTTTAATCCTTGTTTAGTCTCCTTATATGAAATCAAATATATGTTTAATCATGCACACTATTACCTGAAGAATTTATGAACTTACTCTCTGCTGTATGCTGTAGTTGGTTTTAGTTCTCATGATTAACAGAAATCTGAACACTTTAAGTCTGTAATAAGGAACATATTTCATAAGAAAACTTATTAAAAACAGAATAATTGAATGCATGGATTTCACTTTTTTAATATCTTAAGTGGTCACTGGAATTGAAGGTACTGGCCCTTCTAGATTTTTGTAATGCTGAATTATAAAGCAATTCTAGTTCTCTACTTTTGTCCTGAGCCTTTTGAAGGTTTAGTTGAATGTGTAGCAGGCAGAATTACATCAGATTGTGGTTCACCTTTTACCTACAGCTGCAACTAAACAAAGTTTACAAAGTTAGAGTTAACTATGACCTTATTAAATAAGAACATTTAATCAGAAAGGACTTAGGACATACAGCATGGACATACTTAAAGCACAATCAATATTATCCTTTGGAAATGTGTTATTTATCTATTAGCTCTTAAATGTTCTATTTAAAAAATAAATACTTTTTTTTTGTGTGAAATTTCACAGATCACTTTCTGTGATGTCATTTCATTAGAAAGACTGCGGAAGAGACTGAAAAATTAACTCAGATGTAGAAAACATTTAAAAAGACTTAATTTTTTGTAAAATTTTTTGCATTATTTGGAATTCCACCCTATGCTTCCATTTCTTAATGTGTATGAAAAACCACACAAACTGTGATTTTTACCTGAAGTAGTGTTTCAGAATAGGTGACCATGTTTTCCAGTTTTAATAATAATTGTGATGTAGGAAAAATAGATATGTCTTCAGTAAAACAAAGTCAAGTAGGGTCTTCCCTGAATTAACCAGGATCTTTATAGAAAAGAAATAAAAATGTACATTACTGTCTTCTATTAACATGTAACTAGTGAAACTGGAAATAACATTTTGCCTTATAGAATAATTCTCTTTCAAGGATTTATTCTAGCACCTGGGTAGGCTACATTATGCTACTGCCCCCCCCCTTTTTTTTTTTCCTTCTCTTCTCCCCAGTACTTTCTGTAAGATAAATATTCGTCCAACTTGCATAATGGTTATCTGATATTGTTGGAAGTTAAGCCTTTCATTTTTATTACACTGAATGTTGGTCATGTTTCTAGTCTATAATAAAATTGGTTCAAAAGATTTAATTTAATTTCATTACCATGCTTGAGAGTTTTCATAGTGCATATATGTGCTAGGCATTACACAGATTATCTGAACAGATTCCTAAATCTTTTATATTGTGGGACTTTTTATGGTAATAGAAGTTTTTGTTCTGTGCTATCTAAAAGTGTGAAGATCTCATTTAGTATTCCTAGATTTTTTTTATTTTTTTTTTGTTCCTGAGGAGGAAGAGTGAAGCATATGTCAAGATAACTGAGGGAGTAGAAACTCTGCTTTCTAATATTTAACCTATTGATTGAGTAAGGCTTACCATTCTAGTTAGTTCTAGTTAGTTTTTCATGCTAATGATGCTGCTTAATAATGATGGAGTTTATTTTTCCTTAAAAGCCCTTATCCTGCTGTTCCATGCACATTTCATACTGCCTCTGAATATGTGACAAACCCACTCAATACTGGTGATGCAGGTGTCAAGCTAATTGTCCTTGTTGATTTACTTCTAATATTTTCCAGAACAAGTGTAATAAAACTAGTGATTTTTGGACTAATGCTTTAGTCTTCTGTAATTATCTTCATAACATAGTGTAATTTAAACCATGATCCTGGTCCCACTGTAATAAATCTTAATAGTCTTATTGACATCGTTGGTTAATTGATCTCCAATGGATACATTTGTCTACTTTTATAAAGCCATTGTAGCTATCTAAAGACTGTGCCTTGGAATAAACGTCAGATGGCAGTATTTCATAGCATAAAGAACATAGCTCTCATACAGATGGTATTGTTTGAGAAAAATTGACTTGTATGAAACAGCTAGTGATTTTTAATACCTACGAAAAAATAATAGACTAGTAAACAGGTGGTATGGAATGCTAAAGTAGCTTGGGTTGGAAGGGACCTTTGAAGATCTTCTAGTCCAACCCTCTCTGTAGTGAGTATGGACACCTTTAACTAGATAAGGTTGCTCAGATCCTGTTCAACCTCACCTGGAATGTTTCTGGGAACATGGCTTCTACAACCTCTCTGGGCAACCTGTTCCAGTGTTTCACCACACTTGTCAAGACAAATGTCCTCCTTAATAGTTTGAATCCACCCTCTTCCAGTTAAAAATATTAGCTCTTGCCCTGTTGCCCCAAAACATACTAAAAAGTCTTCCCTCATCTTTCTTATAAGCTGCCTCTAAGTACTGAAGGGCTGCAATAAGGTTTCCCCAGAGACCACTCTTCTCCAGGTGGAAGAACTCCAGCTCTCAGCCTGTCTTCACAGTGGAAGCGCCCCAACCTTATGATAATTAGTGTGTCACTCGTCTCTACCTGCTCCAACACATCCATGTCTTTCCTGCACTGAGGGCTCCAGAACTAGACACGGTATTTGAGGTGGGGTCTCACCAGAGCTTGACAGGCAAAGGAGTGGAATCATCTCCCCCAGCTTACTGATAATATATACGTATTTTGGTGCAGCCCACAACCTGGTTTGCCTTTCTGGTCTGTGAGCTTACACTGCTACCTCATGTCCAGCTTTCCATCCAGTCAGGATCCCCAGGTCCTTAGCTGCAGGGATGCTCTTACTCCCTTTATCCCACAGTCTTGTGATTGATAACAGGCTGTGCTTGACCATGTGCAGGACCATGTACTTGGCCTCACTGATGCTCCTGAAGGTCACATAAGCCCTCTTCTCAATCTTGTCCAGGTTCTTCTGGATAGCATCCCATCCCTCAGGTGTGTCAACCACACCACTCAGCTTGCTGTTGTATGCAAAATTGATGAGGATGCACTTGGTCCCACTGTCTATGTCATTGATGAAGATATGAAGCAGTACTGATCCCAGTACTGACAGGTATATTTGTTCTTCATAAATACATAATATGTATGTAATATATATATATTATATAATACACATAATATATCTATAATAGCTATAAACATTTTCATGTTGTGCCTTTATTCAGTCTCCTTGTTGAGAACTAGAGCTGTGCTTTCTTATTTTCTAGTGGAAAAGGATCAGAAGCAGTTATTCTGTGAATACAAGTGGTTTTGTCTCTGTGGGTTAACACTTCATTTCCAATTTAAATTTTCTTCTTAATAGATCATCCTTTTAAATATATTTGTTTTAGTAATGTCTGTACATCATTCCATATTTGGCTAATATTATTTTTTATGTAGTGATTTCATCTTCTATAAAAATTTAGAAGAGTACACAAAACCATACTACACAGTGAATTTTGCATTCTGTGGTTCTGTTCAAGATTGAATTAAATTTGTAGATACACAGTTATCAAATTTCACATATGACACGGTACAGTTAAACTTGTATACATAATGGGACTGACATCTGATATCAATGTAATTCTTAATGTAATCTGACCTTCCTGTTGGTCTTCTCTACTTCTATCGTCATCATGATGTTCTCTTTGTAATCTTCATCTGAAACTGTTTCAGTGCTAACAAAAAAGGTGATTCCTCTCCATTGTGACAGAAGGCTGTCTTACAGGATTTCTGATTTTACCCTAATACAGACAACAATATTTGCCTTTCATACCTGGTTATGTGATTGGGGCAAAAAATCCCTTGCTCTCTGGACACTGTATGGGCTTCAAAAGCTGCTTCTTACTTACAAAGGCATCTGGATTATGAAACAAAAAAACCAACCAACCAATGAAACAAAAAAAAAAAAAAAAAAAAAAAAAAAAAAAAGAGGAAAAATATATTGCACCAATGAAAAATATGTGTAGCCAATGGTCTGATATTGAAAAGAAAAAAAAATTGAAAATGTTTGTAAAAATTTTGTGTATCAGAATACCTGAAATGAGTTATTTTAATTTTAAAAAATGAAAAAATATATGTCAGGGTAGATTGACAAAACCTTTATTGGATCAGAAAACTGGACCAGTATTTTGTTAGCATAATGCCATTAAAAATATGAAACCTAAAATCAGTATGTATTGACCAAATAAATGCAAGTATTTCTGATAGTTCATTTCTCCATCAGCTGGGAATAGAAAAAAGGCATTTCCTTAGTTTATGTAGTGATCGTGATATGATGATATGATGAATTAAGAGCATCACATTAAAAGAATAGTAGTGGTTGTCATAGTTTGATTTCAGTTTGTGTGAAGATTTTTCATGTTTGGTTTGTTCTTCTGGAAAATGTAAGGTAGCAACTGCTAGCCTTTCCTAAACGCATTTGAAAAATTGTGATAAGCTTGCTTGGGTGGGGTGGGGAGAGAAAGGTTGTTAGGGAAAAGGAAGAACCTAAACCATTTTACTTTGTTTATTTGTAGCTTAAGAGGTAAAAGTTTATAATCTTGATTTTTAAATGAGGACTACAAAGATAAATAATGCAGATATGTAGATCTTGGAAAAAACAGGAGAGGTTATTCAGCATTCTCCCTTATTTTTCACCTCCCCGAAGGTTCAGGAAAGAGCAAATGGAAAGCATAACCAAATAAAATTAGCACACATCTGATATTTAAGCCCTCCTCCATCACTTTTTATGTACATAACCAGAAATCACTCAAGCAGCTGCAGCATGTTAGTTCCAACAGTTTTAGCAGGCAGCTTGACAGCTCTGGCAAAGGCTGTGCTCAGGGAGATTCTTCCTCCTGTACTCACTTGCTATGATAGCTAGTAAGTGATCTTTGGGCTGTGAGAGGAGTGGTAATGTTTAATAGGTTGCTGTGGAGGAGTTAGCTTGCTTTTTCCTTTGTGGATCATTATCTATAGGGAGACAATGAAGGCAGGTGACACCATTCTGAAAACAGGATAAGCTGAACTGGAAGTTAAAGCTCTGCACAGTTCTGGGAAACTGATTTACAAAGGAAGTATTTTAAGCAGCTAAGTGAATATTCAATTGTGTTAGACCTTTATAACAAACTTCCTTCAGAAGCATGGCTCAGCAGACAAGCCCAGACACTTTGGCTGTTCCTGAAGTGGATAGTACACATTGTCAAAATCCATGGTTAAATGAAGACTTTGTGAAGACCTTACAGGAAAACCTCTTGCAACATGAAAAGCCCAGGGCGTCTAGGAAATCTTCATCTGCTTCTCTCCAGCTGTCTCCAGTCATTTCTCCTCGAAACTCTCCAAGGGTCTTGCGCAGGATGCTTCTGAATTGCAACATACCAAAACAACGGCGTTTCAGTGTGGCACATACCTGGTAAGCACTGAATGCGTTGTTGTGAAGTGTCAGATGAACTTTTTTTCAATAGACCATTTATCTCCTCTCTGTCAGTGCTTATATTTGTTGGTTTGATCTCTGCATGAATCTCTCTGTTTGAAAGGGAAAGTTCTAATTTGTGGCTCAAGTTAATTTCAGTCCTAAAGCTTAAAATAGTAATTTATCTAAAGTAAGAAACTTTTATTTGCTTGCAACTTTATTTCCTCTGCTTTCTTGGGTAGTAATTCCTTTCTTTCTCTCCCCCAGAAATAAAAAATGGAATAATAAGAAGTACTTACCTCATTCTGTGCTGTTCAGGCCAGAATGAGTAGGCATTTTTTCTCAGAATACATTTAAAACATACATTAAAAAAATATTTGCAATTTATGACCTATTGCCCCTAAACTGAATACCATAAGTTTGTTTATCTTTTAAAAGCATTTAAATTAAGAAGGACATGATAGAGAATGGTTCGAATAGACACTCTATATGAAAGTGTGGTCTTTATTAAAGCAGTTGCGAGAATAAACAAAAGAAAGTCAGAAATAGAACCTTTTCTTAAAGACTCACTAGTACTACTTTTTTTCTTAGATGAGTGTTTGTGGTCAAATCCATAAAAAACAAATTTTAGTGCATTCATTTTCTGTATAACAGCAGCGTAATTTCAGTACCTAATTTATTCTTTTTTTTTTTTAATGTTACACATGAGATTATTGTAAATCCTTTTTCCTTTTATGATCTTCATGTTGTCAGTTTTTATATTCAAAGAAAGTAAGATTTGCATTCTAAGCAGCAAATAGATATGTTATTCAAGATTATCTTCATATGTCTAAGTTTACACCATAGTTATGTGTCTGGTATGTGCATTGCACATTGCATGTGCTTGAATCTTTACTATGTATGTACTTGTGTAGCTAAAATAAACCCTTATTTATTATTTATTTTATCAATAATTTTTTTGCCCTTGAAAAGGATGAAATAAAAAAAGTATGCTTTTAAACTTAAAGAACATTTGTTTGTAAATGGTGCATCTGGTCAGAAATTGCATGGGTAACAGAAAACTGAATGACATTAGGATATTTCATGTTCATGCAACAGTTATGTTTTAATTAAAGATGTCTAACTGCTGGTCTGCATTAAATAGTTTATAAATAGTCTGCATAAGAACATGCATGATACAGAAAATCATTCAGGGAGAGGGAAATTATTGTGTGATTATGTACCTGATATGACAGTTAGTGCAGGAAGTTTAAGACAGAGAAAGGAAGAGTATTAAAAGAGACAGATATGAAGTGAATAGGTTTGGACAATACAAAAGGGAAAATGCTGGCATGGCATTTAAAAGTGGAACTTTTTAAAAACACATTTCCTCTAGTGGTTTCAGCAAGTTTTGAGATCAGGTAGAGTGCCTTTTTCACTATGATGCAGAATGTAGGAAATGCTTGGTTTTTTCCCAAATTGTGAAATACTAGGCCTGCAAAATGAAGTTGCAGAACTATTCATTGCTATTTGTAAGTAATTTGAAAGACTGGCTCATCTTAGCAGAACTGTTTTTCATCAAGTGGAAAAAACGAGAGTCAAGCAGTGTTACAATAAATGACCTGAGAATCTGCAAAGAACAGTATTTCAGAAGTGAAGATGGAGCAGAAAAAAACCCTAATCTTAAATAATATTATATGTGATCAGACTTACAGGTGCATGAAAGTGAGCAGAACACTACTGTTTACTTAAAATATATATTTGTTGCCAAATCCCATTAAGTCCTACTGATGCATTGCCATTTGGTTACTTTTTTTCAAAAACTGGGATGCTGTATAATAGACATGTGATTGCTAGATGCTTTGGCTACATAGGCAACATAGTGGTTTTAATTCCGTATCCATTCAATATAAAAACTAATTTTAAAAGTGCTTTTGAATGGTGAACAATGGTAAGCTTATTCTAAAATGTTCTACTATGGAGGACTACTACATACAATTCTGCTTTTAATGCATGGCTTGTTCCACCATGGTTATGACCTTCTCTTTAACTGCCCTAGTTTTATTGTCTTTCTGATTTATTCTGTTTTATGCTTTAAGAATAGTAATTGAATTTATGTTTGCATCTTCCTTTTTTAATCCACCATTCACATAGGCATTAGAAGTTTTTAATAACCTAATCTTAATTAAGCCACAAATGAGTTGGAAAGCCACTCTGATTTTGTAAGTTTTGTAAATTTATTATTTTCTTATGCTTTTCTTATTATTAGAAGTTTAGGTATACAGATAGCATAAGAGCTGAATATATAACACTAAGGATATTGCTCTGTGTTGCCATGGTGCCAAACAAAGCTACTACAGATCCAGTGCACTGGAACAACATTGTGCTGAACTCCCTCATTTATAGACTCTGACATGGCCTTCACATACAGTCAAGAAGTGGGCAGCCAACTGATGAATTTTTCTGGCAACATGGTTCTTCCCCCTCTTTTTTTTTCATGTAAGGCCCACATCTTTCACCTTGCCATGGCCTGGGATATAGAACTGTTGATACCAAAATGCGTTTTTCTTTACCACATGAATATTATTGTTTCACATGAATAATTGAGTTATCATTTTTAGTAATACGAGAAGAATATTTGTTCTTGGAATGCATAAATGGCCTGGTTGTGACCTGTCAAAATGCCTTCATTTTTCTGCTATGTGAGGAGGTATAGAATCATAGGATGCAATAATGTTCATATGCACATCCAATTGCACAGTGGAACAATGTTGCATTATGTAAAAGGCATTTTAAGTACTTGTAAATAAAAATGAGATAAAGCATTTAAGCCTGTAAAAAGCTTTGAGATTCTTCTTTCTCAAAGGATCATTGTGCCTTCTGAAAATCACATCTTGCATAAAACAGTTATGAAAATAGTGCAAAACTAGGGCCATTTGCAAGGTAGTGCTTAGCAAAAACTGATAGAACATTTAAATCTTTTCTCTCTGTATCAGTTATGTTCAGGAAGGTATAACAATAGTTGAGCTTTAGGGGATTTTTTTGTCTGTTTGTTTGTTTTTAATAGGAGTTTTCCATGCACTATGTTCAGAAATGGGGTTATATAACTTTATTTTGCTTACAAGAGTGTAGTGGAAAATTTGCCAACATTTCTTTAAACTCAGAGTTTATCACTAGCTGTTAAACTCAGATATTTTAGGAGTCCTTGTCTCCTCCCTTTGCTTCTTTATCCTTCCCCATCTGTAACTCTGAATTCATCTAACATTTGTACGATAAACTACTGCTTTTAGGGGTTAGAGACAAAAATAGAGCATTAAGACTGAGTTGAAATAGAAAGGTTTAAGTAGTACTATTGTATGGAGTCCTCATTTATGTTTGAGAAATTTCTGAATAACTTACAGCTTCAGAGAAAGTTGCAGTTAACCTTGCTTGTAATTGTGACATTAAAATTTCTTAAGTCACCTTGACCTTTTACCCTGGATCACTCCATCTACAGAGAATGTCAGTCTATAGGAAACAGGTATAGTAACTTAAAAGAAACAAGTGTTTCAGAGATTCATGGCCAGGAATTCAAATACACTCTAGCCAAAACCAGTTCACGTTCCTCAGGAATCTGCATTATATTTGTCTTACTGTAATACTAATCATAAAGCTTTAAGACCTGGTCAATTTAATAACGCTGCAGCCTGTATTTCAATCATACACAGATAAGCTAAATCAAGTCCTCTGGTATGCGCTTGACAAACAAAGTTTCTGTATTGTCTTGTTTGGCTCTTCATATGCTGTTTCAAAGCTGCCTATTACCCTAAAGAAATCTGTCATGAAAGCTCATTAGGGTGGGACCAGACATGCTGGGATTTGTGAGAAGAGAGGGCCTTCAGTTACAAGGAAAGAGGCATTCGGTTCTTCATCTGTGTGAAGAGCCAGTATATGTGATTAATATATAAATCTGTTATTCTGTTTAAATCTGTTATTTGGCCAGGCCAGTGTTAAACCATGACAGTGAGACATAGCCAATCGTCTCTGGAAGAATCTGTAGATACCTTAAATCCTACGGCTTTATTAACTCATCTGGGAGGTTGGCTTTCCTTTATTTGATTAGGAAGCATTAATTTCTGTAGGAAAGGGAGAAGAAACAAGAAGGAATAAGATTTGGAATAGGATAGTCAATGCAATATAACAACTAAATTATATCTATTTATTTGGAAGTAGGAATTGGAGGCATGCATCTGCTTGATTTCTTTGGTCTTTTGTATTTGTTATGTCAATACTCAGTGAACACGATGTTCAGTCACATTTTCTCTCTTTTATATAACTTTGGACAGGATATTTGCTGCCTTATTTAGTGTGTTCAGGTACAGCAAGTAGTGATATACAAACTTCTATTTCATTATATAAAGTGGTTTTGTTATTCCTTGGTCCAGTGTCAACCTTCCTCATTGATATCTGCTCCCTGTCCAGCTCTTCTGGCTTCATTTAATACTTTCTGATGTTCAGGAGTTTTATGTTTTCACTCTTAAGACTTAAAACAAAACAAAAAAAATAAAAATACCTACAACTGTAAGAATTCAAGTATGTGCTCAGCTGTATAGAGTACTTTTATCTTAGTTCAGACAGTCTCTCTCCCACCCATAGTAAATAGTTTTACATTGACTTTGGCATTCAGGTGTGGAAACGATAGATGTCTTGGAAGTAGTTTAGGCAGATATGCCTAAGGTGTGCCATTTTAAGTTTCAGGAATGCAACTGACATAAGGGTACTGATAAACTCAGCTCTTTGTTTATTTTTATTGCACAATGTCTTTTCATGCACTTATAGCACTAATATAAAAAAACCCCCAAACCTCTAGTGTTAGTTATAGATAGATTGCAGAAGAGAAACGTGTTTAAGTTGCTGTGGTTCTACACTCCCTGGTTCAGTGTATTCATACTGAAACTACTAAACTATACTGAAGGTTTATCTAACTGAAACTGTGGACTTTTTCTCATTACAAGTTTCTTCCTATTTTCAAGATATCTTTTCTTGAAAATAACTAAATGCCTTTCACGTTTTCCTTTTCTTAACTACTCAGTTTTTTTCAGGGAACTAAAGTAGTTACAATTTCATGTACAAAAGCCATTTAAAATAGAAAATGCATCAAAATACAGTAGGATGGTAACTATGGTGAGAACACTAAGGAAGGACATGATTTGTAATGTATATGTATATATATACACTATACAAACAATTGAAATGTTCTAGAGAGCTATTCAGAGTAGCTCAAACTTCTGTGGAAAAAAAGTGTGTTATGGAAAAATATTTCAGAGAGAAACCAGATTACATCATATATTCCAAATTTAATTAGATGGATAAACTCATGAGAGTAAAGGCGGTGTTTAGGTTACAGGTGTAATAAAATATAATTAATAACATCCTTTGGGAACTATTAAAGCAAAATGAAAAGTTTAAGAGGCGATTATATGAGCAAGATGAAGCTAAGTTGCACATTTTCCTTTGTGACCTCATTTGTTTCTGTTCAGTTAAGAAAATCCCTCTTCACTATTTCTGTGTTTTTTCTCACTTAAGTTTTATTTACACTTTCTAAATAAGCTGGCCAATTTTCATAAGTTTTTAGTCAAGGTAACAACTGACGTATTAGACACAACTCTTTTCCATGGTTCTAAGGCTTATTCCTTTTGAAGTATTATGTTATCCTCTTCACATTCAATGTAAAAATAGTCATAACAAATGCACAAATCTTTCACAAGAAATAACTTAAGTCACAATATTTTAATAGAGACATGCAACAAATGTGAAAGACAATCCAATCCATATATCCACTCTTTTCCTGAAATTCTGTTATGTAACTTCTTTCAGGAGAGGTAGCTCAACCTTTTTCATTGAGCCTTGTTACATATCAGGAGGCCTCAAGCAGCCTTCTGTGTTGTTTCTTATTGGATTACTGATTTTAATTTGCAGACTTGCTGTCTTCTCTTTCATCTTGCATGTGTGTATTACTATTTTACTTGCAGTTTGCTACAACAGGTTATTTGTTCTTGCTCCAGACGATAGAACCATATCTGTTTCTCCTGACATTTGACACATTTTCAGTGTTTCATGTGAGGTGAGATTCGTATCACATGGTGGCCTGTTTTGAATTTTGAGACTCTATTCTACCTTGGCGTTAACTTAGGGGTTTACTAGGTATTGTATAGTTTCATGTACATAACTTCATGGTTTCAAATGTGTTATGAAAGCTTCAAGTTTCTCTTCCTTTTTAATTTATCATAGTAATTTGTATCTCTGAGTAGATATATTTCTTATGGCAATAGATATTCTTAGATTTTCTTTAGCACTGTCTAGCCTCTAGCTGAGCTTTCTTTTCACGAATTCTTGAAGATCTTCATCGTCTTTGGGATATGTAGGTATTTGTAATTTTTAAATTTTTTTCCCCCTTCTTGCGATATTTCTTCCATATTTCATTAACTATTGGGGATTTTATATTTCTGTTTTCTTCTAGTACCAAGCATGATTTCTCCACTGGCGATCTAGGAGGACACTGTGCTTAAAACTTGCAAAAGTTCATTCCAGATAAATTAGTCTGTAAGTGTGAATGAAGAATGGGAGAAGGAGCTCAGCACCTCTGTCTGTTAAGCTTCCAGTCCTGTTAGGAGCAATTGTTGACCAGCATAGTGTGTTTTACTCTGTCAAAGGGTAGAGAACTGCCAGACTTCCAATTGACACAGAAGAGCAGTGAAACTTTGATGTCAGAAGGCTTATTTCTGTCCTGGTCTAGAGATAGATCAGGCCAGTCTCAGAACTGATCTCTAGCTGAGGCAAAATATTGGTACTTAGACTGTGTCTGCAGTAGAATGTGGCAGCTCTATTATGGTGAGAAGCACTGACAGACCCATCCTTTCACTCATGCCCAAGTCATATTTGATCCTGGTCACTACATAATTTTGCTAATATTGGCGTTTCCCTTCAGTGTGAGGTTTAAGAGAGTAATCATAAAAAAAACCGCTGGTGCTTTCTACTATATAGATTAGTACACTTCATATACATTCATAGTGGGTTAACTTTCCATTTTGTAAGCTATCAAAATTCAGAAAGCACTCTTCTTTCTCCTTCAACAGACACGATGGGAAACTATAGGGCACAGAACTGCTTTTCTGCTAGTTGTATATTCCCCATGTGCAATCACAGATAACGTGTTGTTTTCTTCTGCATGTGGTAAGTTTCACTAAATGATGAATCAAAAAAGTTAGTTACACGTTTCTAGTTTTGCTGTGCAGCTAGAATAACCTCTGAAAGTCTCCTGTAATTACATAAACACTGTCAGAAGTAATAAAATCGAAGTTATTTTAAAAATACAATCTACCTCTTGAACCTGTTAGTTATTATGCACAGTAACATGAAAGAGAATGAATTATTTAAAGGTGCTAATTAGAATTGTAGCATGTAGCACATTACATAATCAAAAAAGAAAAATAATGACTTGTGTAAATGCATGCTGTCATGGGAAATAGATTAGACCACATAATTAAATATGGAAATCCGGCAAGATCACAGAAAATATTAATTCAAAGGCCTAAGAACTGACTGCACAATGAACTCTGTCCCCACATAAAGAAATAATTTACTGCAGAAGAAATTTCTGAAACTTACAAACAACAGTGTTTCTCCAAATATTCATCACTTTTTTTCTGAGGAATGCAGCATGAAGTTAGATACTCCAGCTACAAAATTATAATTAAAGAACAAATTTTAAATATTTCTTGTTTATTGCCATAGTCATAGTCTGGACTACATTGCATGTAGTTAGTTGTGGTTGAACTATATTTTTCTGCAGTGACTGAATCGGAAAAGTAGTTGTTGCTGTTGTCACACAACAGCTTTTGATATCTGGTGGCACTAGTATGGAAACAGCTGTGACCATACAATGTTTTTTGCCTTTCGACAACAATAGCTTCCAAGAGTAACAATCCTAAAACACATGGTGATCTGTGGGCGGGAGAAATGGACTATGAGAAAAATTAAACTCCATCATATGATTATGGTTAGCAATGTTAAAAGGAGCACTGAGGATGAAGAATGCTGAGTTCAAGACTAGACTGCATCTTTCAGTGTGAAAAAAAATATCTCAGAAAAAAAAAAAAAAATTTTTTAGGCATGCCAAGGTCAAGGTTTTGATGAAATTTCTGATTAAATATTGGAAAATTCTGACTTATTTTGCCTGAAATATTTCATTTAAAATACTTTACTTAACCATGCCCCCATCCCTGAAGTAATTGCTGAGAGCAAGGAATGCCTTGTTTTGCTTCACCTGGAGGCTGTGAAGGAGGCACTTCTACTCTTCTATGAGATATAAATCACAGTATCATGTATACTGGTCATATAGGTGACGATGAATAATAAATATATAATGCGTATATTATAATCATATTGCCAGGTATTATAAATTATATGTATCTCATGAACCAGCAGCATATTCTGTCCTCACTGTTGGTCTAAATACATACTTCTTTTTCTTTAAGCAACCTTTCTCCTTTTTTGTCAGTCACATTATGCTCAGTGTCCATATGTTAAAATTGCTCACCATTTTCTCCTTTTACATTACCAAATATCTTTCTCATATGTTTTGTGAAGTTTTGCTCCACTCTGGAAGCCTTCTCTTTTTAAACATGTCAAGGGCCTTAGACATTAATGAAGCTATTTGAAGCATTGTATTGTACACACTGTTTTTTCATAATAGTGATCTGATACCAAATTATTCCACCTAGGAAAGTCGATAGCTTACCAACCATTCTTTCAGAACCTCCATAGGATACTATGTTGTACCCTATGGAGATTCTTCTGTAAGAAAAGAAGAATATTTTGCTGGCAATAATCTTGTATGCTCACCAGATTTTGGTTGGACAATTGTCTAATCTTTTTTATAACCAATGTTGGTATTTCTTAATCTGGCTTGTTAATTGGCAGCCACTAAAATGCAATTTTTCAGTGTTCCTATCAAGTAAATATATACCACAAAAGGCTGCAAAAAAGTCTTCACAATTACAAACCTTTTCGTCATGGTCCTTGTCAAGATTGAGGTTTTTTTGGATGAGTTGTTCCAGCTGTCTTTTCCTTCTTAGTACAAATGATCTGCCATCTCATTGTCCTGCTCTTCATGAACAGGTATAGGCTTTTTAAATTATAAAGCTTCTAAGAGGTTCATTTAATCTCTGCTCCTTCCAGAAGGCATATTAGAATGCAGAACTTTATCTCAGTACTGACTGAAAGCCACTAAAACTGTTTGAGTCACTTTTTGTCTTCTTGAAGACTGATTATGTCTCAGTATGGAGGCTGAGATTTATAATGCAGGCCACGATGAATATTACTGACAGCTGAATTACTGACTACTTTAATAGAAACACCATTGTAGTTTGCCTATTACCATTCAGTCTAAAGTGCAAGAAATAATGACTATGTCTCTAGCAAAGTCCTCTACTGTATGCTAATTCTCCAACAACAGCAAATTATTTTCTCAGCATCCTGACATAGTTACATGATTACATAGTTGCATGAAGGATTTTGGTACTAATTTGAAGTTGTTTTTTCCTTTTCAGGAGCTTTGTTTCCCCCAAAATAATGGAACTTCAAACTTGTTGGACTTTCATGTGAATAATAGGAATAATCAGTATAATGTTTAGAATAAAATGTGTTGTGGTTCAGAAAAACTTTTAATGGTGTGAAAAATGAAATTACTACTAAGCACTACTATCTTTTTTTTTTTTTTAATAATCAATTTTCTTATTTTTAGATGACAAAAAAAAAAAAAGCTTAAAAAAAAGAAGCATAACCTGGTTGCTTGTGACTTGCTCATCTGAGTAAAAATCTTTGGGTGAGGATCCAGAAGCATTTCTGTAAAACCCGTTTCTGCCCTATTCATTTATTTTGTAGAGTACTAAATTATAAAATCTAATCATCCAGTATTGACTGCTTATATGTTTTTTGGGTGGAAACAAATTCAGTTGACTTGACCAAAACAGTAGAAGATGAACTCTAGGTATCTATATTTTTTAAAGTTAATTTTGGAGTACAGTTTTAACATTGGAGAACTATTTTCTTGATTAAATAAATAATCTATTGAGGAGCACTTAAATCAGTAGAAAGAAATGTGGTGTCCCTTTTAAATCATCATCTATGACATCATAATATTGTTACTGTTGAGGTCATGATGGAAAACAAAGAGTTAAACTGCAGCTATGCATCCGTTTTGCAAAGTTGAAATAAAAGCATGATTACTGTTTGTTACGTACAGCAATCATGTATCTTTAGGGAACAAGAAGCTCAGCTCAGTGGGAATGTATGTGCATTAACAACATATATAGAAATACAGCTCCCACTTAATTCAAGCAGAGGCACATAATGGCCTTGTGGATACAGTGTGAGACTGGGTTGAAATATCTGGGAATTTTGAATGTAGCTCTTCCATTGGTTCACATCATTTGGATTCAGCAGGCTTGTTTATACATGCTACAATATGTATAATAAAATATTGTAATACTTATTTCAGAGATGCTTTCTTAATATTTTTTCCAATGCTTTCCATATATGAAGTGGAAAGCACTGGGATTGCTTACAGATCAAGAGAATATTCACTTCTCATATTCTACATATTAAATATCTGTTTATAATTTCCTTTAGTGTCAACAAAATGTTGTATTATAGGAATCTAGGAAAACATTGTCCTTGTTTTGAACTTTTTAACTGTAACAGAAACCAAACCAATATAAGCTTTAGGGGCTTTTTCCTTGTAATATTAAGAATACCCACTGATCTGTAACAAACATCTGGAATATTGGGTTGAGTATGACAAGTATGTCTAAACTTGTTTATCTTGCCATCATGGTTGTCAGTTCAGGGATATGCCACACTGGCCTTGACTATGCAGTTTGCAGTTCGAAGCATGGTTGTGTCTGATTCACAGGAGCAGACAGTACAAAAGCTCACCTGCTTTCAGAAAAGTGTAGACACTCCCTGTCTACACCTTTCTGAAAGCTACACTCCCTATAGTGGAGAAAAGGACAAAATAGAGTTTACAGAGCATTTCTTCCTTTCTCAAATTAAGTGCATATGTTCTATGCTTTGTTCTGTACAGTGTCCAATGTCTGAAAACCTGAGGAGCAACAGATCTTCTGTCTGTAAAATGTGTCTATTCTGCTCAACTAAAGAAGTACTGTGAGAAAAAGATGTTATGTACAGGTGTTAGTTAAGGTGTTATGTACACAGAAGGCAAACTATGGCTGCTTGGACAAATAATTCTAGCATTTCTTAACATTTGAGAAACTGTCTTCCAACCTTAATATTTTTTCATATACACAATTTCTGAGTGTAGTTTGCAGGTGTTTGGGGGATGTTATTGTTGGTTTAGTACAACAGAAATTCTTATGTCATTTTATGATGCCACTGTGATTACTTTTCTGCAGGCTTAGCTGTACTGTGTTGACCTTCAATATCTGTAATAGGAGGGACAGACAGGGAAATGAATGAACTTCCTATTGTTGCAATGCTGGAGCCACATAACACCTGACTAAGTACCTTAACCCATCTAGAAAATACTGGTAGCTGTTTAACAGGCAGCCTTTCTGAAAATATGTACTTGTTTACATTTGTAGGATTGTATTTTCCAGATGTTCAATTTTTTATTGAGCTAACCAACTTAAGTATTCAAGTTTAAATGTAATTTTTCTTACTTAAATGTAATCTAAGGCCTCTGGGGTAATAAATAAATAAATAAATAAAAGCAAAGAAATCTTAGCTGATCCTGCATATTTCTATGATTACCTGTAAGTGACTCAGCTGGAAGGACTAAGGTGACTAGCTGGGGTCTATAACTTTTTTTTATAAGTTTTGCACTTGTAAGGAGCGGTGCTCTATTTTCTCTGCTAAACTGAAGACTGAACCCAAAAATAACCCTCAAAAATTTAAATATTAAATAATTTAAACTTGGAAATTTAGCCTACATATATATTCTCTAGTGTTTTTAATTTTACATTCTGCCTCTTTTTTATATTTTTTTTCCATACTCACAGCTGTGGTAAGTAGTCCACAGTTGTTGTGGATTGCATTGGGATGTCTATTAGATTTATTCTGTAAATAAGAGGTTAAGACCAATGGGTCAAAGTAAACAAGTTTTTTTTCAGACTAATGCCTCCTGAATATGGTAAGGGTTAAAACTTCATGTGTGCTACTTCTGCACCCATAGGACTGCAAGACCTCTGAATTTTTTGCAGAACACTCACTGAAATTGTCTGAGAGTATATTTCTGCACCTCTGAGAAGAATAGCAAGTGGAGAAGAAAATAAATGAAAAGATTCTTTGTCTAGTGATTTTTATACTGACCTAAGAGGCACAAATACTTTTCTTTCAGGGCAAAGTAGTAGTATGTTTGTAAAACTGTTAATGAAATATTCAAGCTGGGACACTGCAAATATTAAAGTACTATGAACTATAGAGATTCTTCAAGAGATTAAATATTTTTAAATTGTTTCACTGTGAAGAAAAATTTAAAAATTATTTTAAAGGCAAAAGAACTTAAACATAACTAACTCAAATTAGATAATGGAATTTGAGTATGTTTCAAGTTCTCTTTCCTCTTTCATTCTGGAAAAAAGTATTCAAAAGAAAATACAAAATTGATTTTATGTTGACCATATCTGTAATGTGAAAAATGTGGAAGAAGGTGTGGCAAAAATGTTATGAAAGCTTTGCTAAAGTGAAAATAGATTAATTTTGACAAGAGCATTGTTTTGTAAATAAGCTTTTTCCATCTCTCAGGTCCAAGAGAAACGGAAATATTGTTTTCGTAAATGTAGACTACATTTCTATATGTCTTAAAGAAAAAACCTCCAAATGCATGAAAAAATATTGCTATTAATGCCAGACCATATGCTTGCAATGGTGAAATGAATCTGTCTTGACTAAATTACATAAAAAGCCAAATCAGTAATTAAAGGTAAGTGTAAAATTTAAGAAATAAATAAATAAATAAAATGAGAGTACAAATAAACCATTTACATCTTGAAGTGTAATTAAGGAAATTGGCTTGTTACTATTTTTGAGGTGACTTAAAGTGAGAATCTCTGTGTATATATTGAAATCACATGAGGATATTTTTGTACAGCCTTTAATTTATTTTTTTTTTAATCATAGTAATCCATCTATATAGAAATTCACAACCTTTTAAATAACAGTTCAGAAAACACAATCTACCTATGCTTGTTTCTGGCCCACTTAGACAACCAATGTAGTTTTGTTCTGTTTGGGAGCAGAACACATACACAGAATTAATAGCAACACAGCAAAATAAATAATTTCCTTCTCAGATGCTGAAGAGGGAGGATAAATCCTGAAGCAGTGAGATTGCATTGTTTTTTGAACTGCACTGCTTTCAGTAGTTAGAGACCAAGGATGCCTGGAAAACCAGGTCTGAACACGCAAGCCAAGGGTGTGGGTGGTGTGTTGTCAGAAGAAGTCTGTTGGCTGTTGAGTTTGCTCAGGTGAGAGATCACTTTCTGGGGAAGTCTTGCTGCCCAGAGGCTGTCCATTGCTTTGAGAAGGTCTCTCGTGGGCAAGCCCAGAATTATACTTGCTTGAGGAATAAATTGTTTCGGTGCCATCACTGTTATAATATAGGTGTCTGTTTAAGTAGGGAAAGGAAATAGGAAATAGAACAGCACTTTGTACATATTGTATTTATGTAGTGTTCAGAAAAAGTGACGTAAATGTATGTCACTATATAAATACGCCTTACATAAATGCATGTCTCATAGTGACTGAAAACCTGTTGCAATTGGGTAGAAGTAAATATTCTATTTTTAATAGCAGCATAGTTAGATTTGCAGAAGATACACAATAGTGAAGAATTGCTAAAGATTTTTCAAATTCTTTCTAAGTTCTGTTCTTAGGAACAACAACTAAGAGAAATGAGATAAATGAGGTCTCAACCAGAGGGACCTTGACAGGCTGGAGAGGTGGGCCTGTGCAAAGTTCAACAAGGCCATATGCAAGGTCCTGCACATGGGCTGAGGCAATCCCAAGCACAATTATGTGTTGGGCAGAGAATGAGTTGAGAAAAGCCCCGAGATAAAGAACCTGGGGGTGCTGGCTGATGAGAAGCTCAACATGAGCGGGCAGTGTGTGCTTGCAGCCCAGAAAACCACTGGTATCCTGGGCTGCATCAAAAGAAGTGTGGCCAGGGCAAGGGAGAAGATTCTGCCCCTCTATTCTGTTCTTGTGAAACCCCACCTGGAGTACTGTGTCCAGTTCTGGAGTTCCCAACATAGGAAGCAAATGGAACTCTTGGAGTGAGTCCAGAGGAAGGCCACAAAGATGATCAGGGTGCTAGAGCATCTCTCCTATGAAGGCAGGCAGAGAGAGTTGGGGTTGTTCAGCCTGGAGAAGAGAAGGCTCCAGGCAGACCTTGTAGTAGCCATTGAGTACCTGAAGGAGCTACAGAAGGAAGGGGAAGGACTTTTTACAGGGGTATGTAAGGATAGGATGAGGGGGAAGGGGTTTTAAGCTAGGAGGACGTAGATTTAGATTAGATATTAGGAAGAAAGTGAGGGTGGTGAGACACTAGAACAGGCTGCCCAGGGGATTTGTGAATGCCCCATCTCTAGAAATGTTCAAGGCCAGGCTGGGGCTTGGTCTGGTGGGAGAAGTTACTGCCTATGGCAGAGGGGTTGGACCTAGGTGATCTTTAAGTTTCCTTCCAACCTAAACCACTATCATTTGAAATAGTCTCCTACAATCAGCATTTCCATTTCATATACTGTAATACTGACCTGGTTGCAGAAACAAGTACAGGCAACATAATACCTGTAGTTGTACCAGTGCTGCTGATGGGGATTGTACAATGCCTACCAGAGTGAACAAGAAAGCTCCAGAGAGTATAATTAACTTTAGATTAATTTTAACTGTTAACTAATAAAATAATTAATTTTATTTAAATTGTAATTTTATAAGTTATGTAGGTTTTTTTATTTGTTTGTTTGTTTTGGAGGTCAGTTTCACCAAGTACAACTACTTTAATTTAGGATGAGTATTCCAATTACTGTTCAATATAAGTAAGCCCCTTTAAATTAAATCTCATGCGAAACAGTTGATGCTCAAGTTGCTACATTTCCTCTGTCAGAATCTTGTATTCTCTTCATTCTTTTATCTATTTGGATCAAATGAAGAGTAAGTTCCAGAGCTGGCAAATTTAGGTGCTTGTCATTTGAATTTCGTATCAGTTTAGTAATAACCATTTACCAAGGGACTTTCTCAAAGAGGTGGTTGCATGGACAATGCATACAGTATTTTATAACAAAAATATCCTCCTCACAGTGACAAGAAAGGAAGGACTGGGATACATGAAATGGATGAAAGCGAAATGCTTAAAACTAAACCCCATGACAATAATGGGTTGTAACACCTTTTGGAGCAATGACTGACACACTGTGCAGTCATCACACTTTTCTGTGTTGCCTGGAAACTGAAGTGAAATGACCTCACTGGTTTTCAGCTTGCCCCAGCTTTCCCCTGATGCAGTGTCTGATACCTCAAAATAGAATATGCACTGAGCAGAACACAGCATAGAAGGAAATGGTTGGTAAACCCCATTACCCATGCACTTCTTCTAAAGTGTGTTTAGTGCCACTATATTCAGTGCCATATAACACGGCAGAAAAAAGAGGAGAGTAATTTCTCTTAATCAGCAATACTAGTTAGCAGCAGAGGTCCCACATGATTGGAGGCTTGCCAGCGTGACACCCAAAATAAGGGCTGGAAAGAGGATCTGGGAAACTACAGGCTTGTCAGTTGACCTCAGGATCAGGGAAGATTATATCACACTTCATCTTGAGTGAGCTCACTCAGCAAGTGCAGGACAGTCAAGGCATCAGGCCTAGCGAGCATGGTTTCAAGAAAGGCAGGACCTGCTTGACCAACCTGATCTCCTTCTATGACCAGGTGATCTGCCTCGTGGATGAGAGAAAGTCTGTGGATGTTGCCTTGCTGGACTTCAGTAAAGCTTTTGATATCATCACCCACAGCATTGGTTTAGGCATGACATGCCATGGCATAGACAGGTGTACTCACCACTGGGTTAAAAACTGGATGGCCAAGCCCAGAAAGTTTTGTGGAACAGACTTAAGTCCAGTTGGCAGCTGGTCACAAGCGGTGTCCCAGTGCTCAGTTTTGGGACCAATCTTGTTTAGTATCTTCATCGGTGATCTGGATATGTGGTTCCTCATTGAAGTTGCAGATGATACTGTGTTTATCAGAAGTGTAGATCTACCTGAGGGTAGGAAGGCTCAACAGTGGGACCTGAACAGGCTGGACTGATTGACCACTGTCAGTTGAATGAGGTTTAACAAGGTGGAGTGCCAGGTCTTGAGCTTCGGTCATGACAACCCCATAGAATGCTGGAGACTTGGGAAAGAGTGGCTGGAAAGCTACCCAGTGGAGAAGGACCTGGGGTGCTGGTTGATCACCAACATAACATAAGCCAGTAGCATGCCCAGGGGGCAAGAAGGCCAACAGCATCCTGGCTTGTATCATAAAGAGTCTGGTCAGCAGACTGGAGAGGTGATTGTTCCCCAGTACTTGGTGCTGGTTAGGCCACACCTCAAATATTGTGCTCACTTTTGAGACCTTTACTACAGGGAGCCCATTAAGGTGCTGGAGCACGTCCAGAGAAGAGGAGCAAAGTTGGAGAAAGGTCTGGAGCACAAGATTTATGAGGAACAGTTGAAGCAATTGGGATTATTTAGTCTAGAGAAGAAGAGACTGAGGAGAGCTCTCTCATTTTTCTTTACAACTGCCTGAAAGGAGGTTGTAGTGAAGTGGGGGTTGGTCTCTTCACCCAGGTAACCAGTGATAGGATAAGAGGAAAAAGATTCAAGTTGTACAAGGGGAAATTCAAATTGAATATTAGGAAAAAAACCCACCTCTTTATGGAAAGCATGTTCAGGCATTGGAACAGGCTGTATATAGAGAAGTGGTAGAGTTACCATCCCTGGAGATGTTAAAAAAATACGTGGACATGTCACTTGAAGACATGGTTTAGTTGGCATGCTCCTGCTGGGTTAATAGTTAGCCAGTAATCTTAGAGGTCTTTTCCAACGTTAATGATTCTATGATTACACGTCTTTTCAATGGACAATAGAGTTAACTCCACCATTCAAAATGACAATTCATATCCTATCTGAGTTACTGATACTTGTCAGGCAAGGCAAACTTTGGTAAAATATGCCATTTTATAAAACAGTAATTATTGTATGTCTTGCACAGTTAAATATTAGCTATATTTCTAAATTAAAGTGTAGCATAATAGTATAATTAATAATCTTAATGAAAGGCAATTAATTTTATACAATTTAATGGAAAGCAACTATTTTTTGGTGTCAAGTATCCTAACAAAAAGAAGAATCTAGTATAATTGTAATGTCAAGAATATAGCCAAAGTTTATGTTATTGATTAGGTTGTTTGTCAAAGACTAGATCTTCCTTTTTAAACAGATGTAGAATAGAGGTTAATGGTATTTGATAATGTATAGTCTGTAGGTAAAACTTAAAGTTTGACTTTACTTTCTAAATCAAAGTTTCTTTGCAATATTTTCATGTCTGGACAAAAAGAGTATTTCACCTCAAGTGTTATTTTTCATCCAGCAAAGTTAGTCGAAAAGAATTCTGATGTAATTACACAGTAGTTTAAGTCATCCCAGATCCCTGCATGCTTCTCTAAATGGCCAAAACTTAACTGTATCATACTTTTTACTAGGTCAAGTTTAATATCCAGTACTAAAGGCCAATACTAGTGTTTTTGTAGCTCTGTAAATTCTACTGTACATTGTAGGTCTTGGAATAAAGTGTGTTGTGTAATACCTAAAAGATAGAAATCTACTTCACTTTCATCAAAGCTTGTTTCAGGTTTTGTGGCTTTGCTCAGAGAGGTAATAGGCATTTTATAGCTCGTTTTATAATTTCTTTTGGAAAGAACTTCGTGCTTGTATGTGCAACATTTGGTACGTAAGCGGCTTGATTATGGAGAGATAAGAGGAATATTCAAAGTAACAGCAGAAAAACAAAACAATGGGTTTTTTTGTTATGCTTCACTTAAAAAAAAAAACCAAAACAGGCTATGTTTTGCACTAGAGCTTTTGTTTACAAGTGTCAAGTTCAATGCTTAGTTCAGAGACCAGTGTCTACTATAAAAAAAAAAAAAAAAAAAAAAAAAAAAAAAGAATAAAGAGTGCAATGTCTGCACTCCCTGCCTACCCAAAGAGAGAGAGGACAATGAGTTATCTCTGCTGGAGCTGTTTGTGGAGAGAGGAAGAGGTGCATCCAGAGAGTTGTAAGCAAATATATCTTATTTCTTTTCTGGATGAACTCCAGGAACTTTTAGAATGAAAGTAAATATTTAAGTGCATATGGTAAAACACATGTGAAATCCACATAAGAAAATCATGCTTCAGAATGGAGAGGGGGTTTGTTGTAGTTTGCAGAGTTTATGGTTTTGTGTCTATGGGTCTTCATTGTTTGGCTTTTGGGGGAAGGGGTGGTTTTGGTTTTTTTCTTCTGTTTTTTGCTGTTTGGTTTTTTTTTTAACTAGTTAGCAAACATAAGTAAAGGTGATCCTTTTGTATATATGGATTTCAAACTAGCTTTTTATTATGTACTTTGTTAAGAAAGAGACAAAGCAGTCCTGCACTACTAGTTCAATGGAAAGCAACATGTTGATGGAAGTTCATTGTCAATAGATAAAAATGAATACTTATGGGAAACAGCAACTTTAACTTTGCATAGCTAACAGTGGATTTTATATAACACCACTGAGGGCTGAGTTCTAGCATTCATTGTGAGTAGTCCTTTGAAAAATACCAACTTGGTGTTGAGTCAAAAAGTTGCTTTTGTTGTTAAGAACTATTAGAAAAGAAATACTGAGAAATGGTAGGATACACTAGGATTTAATCTGGAAAG
Source organism: Phaethornis superciliosus (assembly GCA_023637945.1). Taxonomy (NCBI): domain Eukaryota; kingdom Metazoa; phylum Chordata; class Aves; order Apodiformes; family Trochilidae; genus Phaethornis; species Phaethornis superciliosus. The sequence goes on from JAJQWJ010000004.1 coordinate 53,063,893, forward strand.
AGTGTTTGGGTCTATGAGAAAATACATGAATCTGTAAAAAGCAGAGGAAAAATGAAATGGGAAGTTCCTATGAATAAGGAAAAATCACTTGCTATTTCCCATTTAAGAGCAAGGTCATTCAGTGAAATCATCAAACAGCAGGTTTCAAAATATGTTTTCACAGAACATAAAATATGCACGAGTTCAAAATATGATTAGGCAAAGTCTTAAGATGAAAGTCTATTGAAAGCTATTCAACATGATGTGAATTTTATCACTAATATCTTTTGCCATATTTTGACAGGAAATATTGGGAGCAACTCTATTCAATTGTGGAAGCATTATTTTAACTTTTTCAGCAAGCATCTATTAGTCATCTCTGTGAGAGAATTAAAATCAGGCTAGGTGAACTTGGGGTGCAGCCCAGAGATGTTGTATGACTGGGGAGTTATATGTGTGTGACTGGGGAGTTGTTTGTATGTCTGTATCCAACCACTACAACCTGGAGCTTTTCCAGCAAAAGGAGGAATCATTTTGAGAGTTGTTACTGTGTATCCAGGGCTGTCATCTTTGGCTGAAATATTGGCTGAAATAATTACCCATACTTAAATGAGTCAATTCGCTGTATCAGAGGTTAGAATTCTTTCCCTTCCTTTAAATGCTTTTTCTTGTTTAATTAATAACATCCCCTGTGAAGGGAATACTCAGGCTCACCTTAGGTGGCTACATCATTTGCATATATTCTTAATATTTTTTATCTGCCTGCCTAGGCAGTATTGCATCAAATTTAAATTCTATTGAATTAACATCATCTGTCCCAAGAGAACACTGGCTAATTCTTCTTTTGAAAGATTTTGTACTTGCTTTCGATGTGAAAAATGGCATCTTATGATCTTTGTTACTGACAACACTGACTAATGATGAGGAAAAGGAAAAGAAAGGATGCACATGTTCACTAAGACAATATCTAATAAACATTTATGAAGAAACTCAAACTAGTTGGTAAGGTTTGGTTTAAATATTTTGCTCTTTGATTTGATTTATCACTTCTTCTTAGATTGATTTATGTCCTGAATATGCCTGTGTAACTTTCTTTTTGTTTAAATAAAGAAATTAGAGGTTTGGGGTGTATGTGGAGAACCTGTACAACACTGATAAGGCTACTCTTAGTGGTTTGGGTATATCTTTTATGTGTTTTAGTATTAACACTATTAGCCTTTTTTATATTACAGAAAATAAATTTAAATACCATGCTGTCCCTCTTGCCTAGGATTTTAGGGGTTTTTTGGGGGGGAGGTTTTTAGGGGTCTTTTTGGGGGGGGGTTCTGGTTTTGTTTTGTTTTTTTGTTTTTTTGGTTTTTTTTTTTTTGCTAATAAATAATTACAATGCAGAAAGATTTCAAGAATATTCATAATTTCATCACTTAGATTTTTAGGATGTGGGAGTATTATATTGCTTTCGTGCAATGCCTGTAGCTTGTTATTCAGTAGGGTCCAATAAAGAATGTTTGAGAAAGCAGCAGTTCAGTCCCTACAAAACTGGAGAGAAGCAGAGATTTTCTGTGCTCACTGTTTATTTTTTCCAATGTTTCTTTTAATGAAAAATTATTTGTCACATTTTTTCTCTCATTAAAGAACATTTTGAAGAAGGCATAAAAATGAAATTAAATTATCACTTTACAACTCATGTATTTGCATATTTTTTAAGGATGGAAACTGAAAATTATTTCACTTAAAGCATTGCTTCACAGCTACTTCATGGTAAAAATGAAGGAGTAATCAAAAAACACACAGCAATAAACATGTAGAAGCTTGTTTCAGGGGCCTTTTTAGGAGACACACTGCCTCTTCTTTGCTAGCCAAAGTCCCAGCAAAATTTGAACTTTATATGTGCCAAATACTTTGAATAATAGCATCCTAGAACTTAGCCCAGGGTTCTGTGACTGTGGATGGAAGCTTCAAGTAAGGCTCAATTTGTCGTTTGAGCTACCTCTGTAATGAAAATGTTCATAAACTTACCTTGAAAGAAGTTAGAAGAGATAACTGAAACAGGCATTTACTAAAAGGAGATGAGGCACTGTTATACATATAAATATGTTCTCTGCAAATGCCTTTTGGTACATAAGACACTAGATTAGTGACTTCATATATGTTTTAAAAGTTAATCCATAAGGGGTGTCGGGTTGTGAAATACTTGGTTTTGTTGATGATAGTCATGCAATGCATTACTAATAGCAATATAATGTGCATTGTTACAAACTGCATAAGAAAATGACTCATTAAAATTGATAAAATTTTAGAAAAAAGGCTGTAATTTGCTTTTTCACAATTATCTGAAAGAAGCAGGCAGGTAAGCATGACAATTTCTTCAGCTTTTGGGTTGGGCCCAGGTACCTGATTTAACTATGAAGCAGTTTCATGTAGCTTTCTACAATCGAGGGTACAAAAAGGGAAGAAAATACTGTACAGAGGTAATTTCTGTTTTTCTGAGCAACGGTATTCCAGCATGATGCTATAAAAAGTGAATTATGAAATTATGTATAATTATATCTTGTAAAGGAAGTTTAATTGTGACTTGGATTTTTCCACATAGGGTAATTAGTGCCTATTATTAGCAGAAGACTTGAAACAAATCCACTATTGTAAATTTATTTTATTCTATTACTGTGATTAATCATTCTACTGTAATAGTGGGTGAAAGATAATATTTCTTGCTAATTTATAGTACTCATTGAACTACATCTTGTCTTGAGTACAAGTAAAAAGTATTCTCAGGAATTAAAAAACTGAAATGCTGAAACTGAAATAAGGCAACTTCCTGTTGGGCTAGAGGATAACTTAGGGCAGAATCTGATGCTGAACATCTATAGGCAGAAAACATATCATAAGGTATGGAACCATATTGTGAGCTTTCCTCTTTTTGCTATCCTTGTTGTTTTGATATTATAGAAGGTGTGGTTTGAAAAACTGCTTATACATATATTGTCTTGGGTTAGTGCAGTGGCGTTTTGGAAGCTGGGGGGCCACAGGGATGGTTCCTGTGAGAAGCTGCTGGAAGCTCTTCTGGTTCCAATCCCAACCCCATTTCTGCCGAGACTGAGTAGATATGGGAAGCTGGATACCTCTGCAAGTAACATATTCAAGAAAGAGAAAATGAAATTGTAAAAATACAAAAAAGGACCTGCAGAGTAGATTGAGGATGAAGTGGGAGGGCAATGCCAGAGAAAAGACACCAAGGTCAGTGAAGAAGTAGGGAGAAAGTTGCCCAAGCAGATATTTCCCTGCAGCCCATGATGGGATCGCAGCTATCCTCCTGCAGCCTATGGAGGAACATGGTGGAGCAGTCCCTGAAGGACCACAGGGGGGTAAAAGTGGATTTGTAGCCCCTGAAGTGTCACAGGTGGGTAGACATGAAATGACAGCCTGTGCAGGACTGCAGGGAGGGGCAGCTGTGGATCTGCATTATGGAGGACCATGTGCTGGAGAAGGTGACTGTGACTCGCTGGTCAGCCCAGGCTGGAGCATTTCCTGATGGACTGCATCTGGTGACACAGACTCATGTCAGAGGGGTTCCTGAAGGACTCTCCAATGAGAGGGACCCCATGTTGGAGTGTGGGAAGAATGTGAGGAGTCCTTCCCCTGAGGAGGAGAAGCAGCAGGAACACTGTATGGGGAACTGACCCTAAACCCCTGCTGCCCATCCATCCCATGTGCTCCCTGGGGAGGCAGGAGTGAAGTGATCCTGGCCTGGGAAGAAGGAAGGACGGGTAGGAGGTATTAAGATCTGGCCATGTTTTCTCTTTCTCCTTGTAGATTAAATTAGGGTTTTTTTTTAATTTCCAGATTGAACCTGTCTGGCTTTGCCTGTTACTGTAACTGGAGAATACAAACCTCCCTGTCCGTGTCTCAATTAAGGAACCTTTGTGTGGATATTCTGCTCCCTGCCTACAGTGGGGGTGGGGGGTGAGTGGACAGAGGCCTGGTTGGTACTGGCTGGGCCTAAACCATGACATACATATAGCTGTATGTAGAAAAGATGTTAAGTGGCCTTCTTCTACCTGAAGGAGGTCTGTAGGAAAGCTGGGGAGGGTCTTTTCACAAGGATGAAAAGCGATAGGAGAGGGGTAATGATCTTGAACTGGAAGAGGAGAGATTTCAATTAGACATTAGGAAGAAATTCTTTAGTGTGAGGGTGGTGAGACACTGCAACAGGTTGCCTCAGGCAGTTGTAGGTGCCCCATCCTTGGAAGTGTTTAAGACCAGGTTGGAGGAGGTTTTGAGTAACCTGGTTTAGTGGGAGGTGTCCCTTCCCATGCATTGGGGTTGGAACTAGGTGATCTTTAAGGTCTCCTCCAATTCAAAGCATTCTGTGATTCTGTGTTTCTGTGAAGTAAAGTCTTTTTTAAGAAACTTTTGAGCTTGCAAGTATGGATTCTTTTTGATGGAAACCTCCCTCATGGTTTTGTATTTCACTGATGAAAAAGAGAGAAAATAACACTTTTTATATGTAAGTGACAGCATGTATTTTCTTGTTTCTGAGGATGTAAATAATAATATTACAAAGAGAAAAAAACTTGTAAAAGTGTTTGATTTGACAAGTTGGTACACTTGTCAAATTTAAGACTGTTTTTCAGCTATTAGACAAATACCAGCATCGTTATAGTACTAATCTAGAAATCCCAAAAAGGCCACAGAGAAATTATATTCTAGAAAAAATTGATTTGTTGAAGAAGATGATGTATAAAGAGTTAATGTGTAGCCTGTAGGACAAATGAAGGAAAAAATGTTGGTGCTTTGTAAAAAAATATATATTTTTAAATAAATAATAATTAAAAATATATATATACTTTATATCCTTTTATGCACTTCCTTTTAAAATAAGCAAAGAATAATTTTTTGATTTACCTGAAAGAATACTTTAAAAAGAATATTTACTTTAAAAAGAATATTAAAAATACATGACAAACATGAGAAACTCTTTCATGACCATGAGTAGTCTTATGAAATAAAGGCATTTAAAAGGCTGTAATAATTTATCTAATCTGTTCCTGCAATGAAATTGCATTTCATGTAATTTAGACGTATCTGTTTGGTTTGGTTTCATACAGTGTCAGAATTGTGGAGACTAGAAGAGACATCTGGAAGTCATCTGGTCCAACCCTTTTCTGCTCAAGAAAGGCTACGAAGAGCAGGATTCCCAGAACTACATCCAAAAGTGGCAGCATGAGGGAGAGAACCCCTGTGATGGCAGGGTTTTTCTGTAGACACATAATAGTTTCTTAGCTCCTACTTATATTACTCCATATTCTGTAGGTGGGCAGTCAGCCTCAAGCTAGATGGAAGTCCTTATTTTAGAAATAAGGGGGGAAATAAAGAAATAATATGTATAAATTTATTGCTAAAGTAATCTGATAGGAAATAATGCCTTGAATGTATAATTTCCAACCCAGTATTTGCCTTAAGTTTATAGTATACTTTCCATTTCTAATAATTCATATGAAAGCAAACAGCCTAAATTTAATGATGTAGAATTAGGCATTAGCATACTTCAAGACCAACAAACACTTGGCTGGATATCTCCAATTTTATTTCCATTTTTCTGGAAAAAGTCCTGGTATGGGGAAGAAATTATTTTCTTCAGGTTTGTTTCTGTTTGTTGGGATTTTTTTTTCCTTTTTTTTTTCCTTCTTTGGTTTAAAAAAAAAAATCCATAAAATGGATCTCATGCAATTGATCTATAAGCTAGCTTTTGTACTTCAGGCAAAACACTAAAACCTATTGAATTGATATGGTGGATCTTAATGAGAAAGTACATTTTCTCCAGATCTCTGCAGACAAGCTTTCCATTATATAGGTGCAAGTTTCCACAGATGTATGCAGCTGGCACACCTATCAGACTGCTAAGAATTGCCTATGGGGCTTAATAAATTGGAAAGTTTTGAGGAAGTTGATAAGATAAATCTTTCCAGAAATCCTTAAATGGATTTTTTCTATTTCAAATTCCATGTCATGCTCTGTGTAACCTCCATTTCATTATTCTTTAGCTTGATGTAGAAATAAGATTATTTATGTATGTATGTATTTATTTGTTTTCCAGTGCTTAATATTTGCATTAAGGAAGTTTTGAAGGCAAATACAACTCTTCCAGCTTCCACTTTTTTCCTTTTTGTTGGGAAGAGTTTTTCAATTATTCAAATAAAAAATTCTGAATTACAGTGCCTTTTTCATGCCTTTCTAAATGCAAATATCTGCCAACCTTGTGGAAATATCTCCAGTACCTTTCTAATTCACTGGTATGCTTTCATGATATTTACAATAAAAAGAGACTGTATAGAGTAGGAGTATCTATTATTTTGGATGGTCCAACATATAGAAGCCTGCTGGTCTGAATTTAGGATAACATCTTTCTTTTACCATAAGTCACCTTTGATGGTTTTCTGGCTGTTTTTCTGGCTGTACATCATGACCGTTATGAGGAGAGTCAGTAAGGCAAAGAAGTTTTTCTGAAAATACATGTGTCATTCCAGCTTTGTCATGTCTGCCAGGCAGAGTCGGGAGTGTTTGCTTGAACCTCAGATTCCTAGGTTGGCAAAAGAGGAGCATTTGTGTTACAGTGCCTAGATAAGGAAAAGGAAAAAGCAAAGTGAATTGCTACTGTAACCAAGTTACTGGGCACGGCGTTACAACACCTGGTGCAGCAGCTTCACTGATAATTCATAAATATGTAATATAGCTCCCGCTGATATAGATCCTGATACACTATTTAGCTGTGCTGGGGAAGCTCACAACAGATAAACTGCTATGTGAAACAAATTAAACAGTTACAGTTGCCTGTGTCATATCAAATCTCATTCTTATCTCTAATTTGAAGAGAAACTGAAACCTTTCCCCAGCAAACAAATGCTCAGGTGTCTTTGTTGCTGTGAAGTACTGTAAATAACTGAATATGCCTATAGCCTGCATAAGCTTATTTATGGAAACATTTGCATGCAGCAACACAAAAATAACCTAGAACAGCTGAATGAGATTTTGGATCAACACCATGTAGTAATGCCATAATGGGTGTAAAGCTTGATTTTGACTTTTGGTATTTTTTTCATTTTATACACATACATTCAGTGTTTTAGAGCTTTTTTATGGAACTGTAGAATACAATTGCATTCTGATGACTTTTGTTTAAGTACAGGCAGGAATTTAGTTCTTAAGAAACACCAGATAAGACATTTCTACTAGTGGGTGGTGGTTTCTTCCTTGTTTTTTTTTTCCCTCCACTCTGAAGAGCTAAAAAAAAGAGAATGTCTTGTAATTTAATGGTACGAAATTACTCTAAAGAGACAGATTAATCATGTTTATCCACTCTCCACTATATGTCACATGACCTGATATTGGAGGACTAAAGTATTTAAATTTGATTATTGACTGATTTTGTGAAGTTGGTCAAGTCAGTTATGTCCCTTGTTGTTTTTTTTTTTTTTTTTACTCTATCAAAGTTAGGAAACATATGTGCCTGAATATTCAGAGATATAAATAATGCTATTTAGTGTTACATATTTATAATGGAACAGTTTTTTGAGCTGTGGAGAAATAGTTGGAATTGCAAAGTAGCGTTACCTGAAAGTAAAGCATTAAACCATGAAAAAACAATGAAATCTTAAAATTTTCATAACCGGATTAGGAATATGATAATTCTTCTAACATCTTTTTATTTTTGTATCTTTTAATTTTTTGCTAAAACCTTGTACTTTTAAATATATCGTTGCATTGAAACAGCTTGTTAAAATTTGAATGTAGGGTAGGTAACAAAACTATGAAAATTCTTTCAGACTTTAAAAGTGGTGGTTTTTAACATTAAGAAGAATGCAAAATAAAGCTGATATGAGAATCCATGTGAAGTACCTGTGAGTATATATGGCCAATGATGTGTAAGTTATAAAACAAGGACTATGTTTTGGCTGGAACATTTTGTAGAATTGAACACAATATTGTGATCCTTTGACATTTTTTTAAGATACACGTGTGTCTGCATAGATATTTAAAAGATTTTTTTTTCTATTTGTTTCCTTTTTAGGTAAGTACCATTTATTGAGAAGTACACAGTTTGGTGTTTGCATTGTGCCCTTCTGTGAATTCGCATATTCAGTGAGTACACAAAAAAATTTTTAATGTCTTGATACTTTTAACTTATCAGAAATTGCCATTCTGTGTAATGAAATCTTTCTCCTCTGTTGTCTGGATGTTGGATGAGATCTGTTGGAATACATCAGAAAGTGTACTCTTGTTCTATATCAGGAGAAACCTAAGGCAATGTTTGCTGCACTTCCATGGAACTTAGGGTGTATAGAACTCAAGTAACAAAACCTATTGATGATTTAATACTAGTGTTTTCAACTAGCAGTGGTATTGTCACAGCTCTCTTTACTGCAAACCTAACATCAGATGAATTACCTTGAATAGCATTTTAAAAAATAAATTGCAGGTCTGCATCAAGGTTTATGGCAAAAAGTCAAGTATATGATGAGTTTGTGAGGTCTTTCCTCCAAATTTCTAGAAGCTCATAGGCAAGTAAGATTTTTAAGGAACATACCTATGACATAATTTACCCAGTGGTTTTAAAAGGTTCAGAGGAAAAATATGGCATTTGAGATCGTCTAGAATTTTCAGAAATCAACATCGTGACCTCTAGTTATTTGCTTTAGTAAACTATGTAGAAAAGCTTTCAAAAAAGAAAACAGTCACTGTGTAACATTCAAGGCTACTTATATCTAATTTGCAGTGTTAAATTACACATTTGAATTAACATGCTATAAACTATCATTCTTGGATGGTTGGAAATTGTTATATATATGTAATTGTATCATTTATAGGAGTATTCATGATCTAAATCATAAATAAAATTATATCTTTAAATACTCTGATCCAGACAATACACAGGTTTGGGTACTGTTGAAATTTCTGACAGCAACACGTGCAGACCATTGTGAAAACTGGAACACTCAACATACCGCAGGGCAGGAGCCTTTACATTCCAGTAATTCTAATGAATCATTCTCTGGATTATATGTAGGTATCTGACTTGCTTAAACATACATGCAAAACATGTATTGACAGATGTTATTTTTCTGCCTCATGCTAGGAAATGGGAAAATTTGCTAGGTGTAAGACTGAAAATGAAAATTTTCTTCTCTTTTTACAACTATGCAGATCCTGCATTAGGAAGTAGCAACACTTTCAGAGACCCACAAATGTGCATTAAGTGTACAGGTATTTTTGTATATGTTGAAGATTTGCATCACTGAGGTAGGCAGTACCCTCTTTCATAGTGCAAGCTTACTATTGTTTTTATTACTCTCTCCACATTCAGTCTAGGCAATATTCTTGGACTTCTACTGCAGATAAGGTCCCATGTTAGAAATTAATGGAAACAGTCTTTCCCCAGGATTTCACTTCTATGACTTTGTCTTCAAAGCATGACCTGCTGTCTCTTTAAAGTAGGACAGATACCTTTGGGTGTTCCAGGTTCAGAACAGAGGAAGATCAGAAAATGCAATTCATCCAGCATAGATATTAGAGATTTTTCTAAGAAGCTGTCAGTCTCAGTGTTAGTATATGATAAAATGGCCATTAACCAGGTATTTCTACATGGCAACCGTAGACATCCTAATGTGTGTCAGGACCTTGCTTAGAGGGGTTGTTGTATGTAAAGATCTCTTACATTGTTTTTTAACTGGCACATAGGTATCATAACAGGGGCATTACTGTGGTATGAAGCAGCAAGTACTGAGAATCAGTGTTTACATTGCCCATGTTTCAGGGGTTTACTTCAGATTAATAAGACCCCAACAACTGCACTATACTATGTACATAGTACTAGTATGTAACTTCTGGTTTTACTTCATTTGCATTTTGCTCGTGTACCAGGACTTCTCTGCTATGCAAACCAGACTAGTAAAGGTCTGGTTCAAGCATCTAGCTTCAAAATGCACTCCTGAGACAAACTAAAATACAGATATAGCTGTATTAAGTATCCTTAATCTGTGGGTTACCAGCTTTTGTTGTTGCTGGTTTTACTAACCTGTTTTACAATCACAAAATATGTTTAGAGTCTTTACAGACCAGTACCATGATATGGGTCTTACCTTGAACTCTGAAATGAATGAAAAATTGTGATTATTTCAGAAATGTAAAATTTTGTCAGATGTATAGAAAAATAGATTGTGTTTCTTTTTAAGATAGCTGAACAACTATATTGACTGTTAACTGAACAAGCCATTTAATTTTTTTAAGTTCCAATTATGAATTGCTTTATAACTCCTACTTTGTTTCTTATGTGGAAAGCCAGATAGGGTTTATAGTATAATCTCTTTTAAGACACCCTATTTTAATTTTTTTTTTTAATTAAGGAACTGGAGTTGTTTTTACTACTATATTATTTTCTCATGATAAAATTCAACTAAGTTGGTCACTCAGATTTTTTACTATCATGAGAAGCAATACATTTTGTATCTAAATTATGCAATCTAATGTATTAATAATTTATTTATTAATTCATTAATAAATAAATGTTGGTTGTTAAGGCAGAAAGAATCAGAATGGCTGGAGAAGTCTTTAAACTAGAAGCTATATTTTGACAAGCATAATTATAATAAGAATTTACTAATGTAGTTGTTTTGTTTGCTTTTTCTGAAGTTCTGTGGCACAGTTCTTGGAGTCAGCAAGGGAATAAAATGAAAGATCTGTTTACTAATTCATTCAGTCCCTAAAGAGTTTCACTGTTTAAAGCAGTGCAGACTTGAAAGGCAAAACATCTTTGCCAACTTCTATTAGTGGGAATATGGTATGCATATAAGAAACCTAATTATTTAAAAATGCCTTCTTTTAGGAATGCTCTACATTGTTATTTATATATAAGAGGACAGAGAGGATCTAAAGTCAGCACAAAATCTGAGGACGTTTTTATTTGTGTGCATGTATAGAGTCACAGTTGCAAATATGTCTAAATTTTGTAATTATCGGATGGAACTCAGTAATATAGTTGAGTTACTGGAATAAACAGGATATGTTGAAGGAATATGCTCCAGTATTTTCCTGAACTAAAATGGGCCAGTATATTATGTGCCATTTTTATTTAATAATGAAATAGAGGATTAAAGTGCAATATCATTACTGAAACAGCCTTCCAGATTAATTTTGAAGTTTATAAGGAAGAAAGGAAAGAACCGAGATGATATATAGCACACATTACATAGTGTAGCTACTGTGAAAATAAGAATTATGGTTTTCTATAACAAATTTTCAATCAAGGACAGCTGGAATTGTCTCCAGAATGGTACAACAGAGACAATTACATCACATTGTGATGTAGTTGTCTTGTTTTGTATCATATAATTAATAGAACATAAAAAGAACTGCTAAATATAAAATAAATAAATAGTACAAACATTGTATTTTGCAATGTGATGCTGTGAAGCTGGTAAAGTAAAAGATGGAAAACATACGTGATAACGAAAGGCATTTATAAGCCAAGATCAATGTTAAGAACTAACATTCAGAAACATGAGAAAAAATTTTATATTACAGAAATTAATTCAGTGTCCAGAACGTTGACAGGGGAATAATGCCCTCTGGGGAAAAAAACCAAAACAAAACACCCAGCTATTCTGAAAGATTATAGAAACTAGTGTTGCCTGAGCTCTTATATTTTAATATAAATACAGTTTTACTAATGAGGTTTTATGTCATTCTTTCTGTTGCAAACAGAATAATACAAAACTCTATACTTTCTGGGTGGAGGTTCTGGGGAATATAAGGTTCTAGTATATAACTAGTACACTCATTTTCTCTAATTTTTACAAAAAGTCTATAGTTAACTGCTTTCTGAACATGTCAGTATACAATATCTTAAGGTAAAGTGTGAGGGATATCTAATTTGCACAGTTGAAATGCTGTGCATTTAAAATGCACTTGGATTGAGATCCAAGAAAGACAGAAAATTAAGGATTTTTTTGTTTGTTTCTTTATAATTTATGTGGATTTTTAATATAAGAAATAGTTAATCTTGAAGCTGAAGTTAATATAGCTGCCACGTTTGCATTCCTGCATGGGGAACAGAGAGCTGTCATTTCCTGTATTGTCACTAGGTGCCATCCTTTTTCCCAAGAACATTGCTACAGAAAGAGAGGTCTCTTCTCTTCTTTATAGAAAATGAGATGTCCTGGATAGTTTATTTAATGGTTTGTGATTTACTGTCTATTTTTGTTAAGTTCTGTGACCACACAGCAGGAATGAAGACTGCTCATTCAACTTGCTCTAGCCACCTCACACTGAATAGGTAAAGCTCTGGAGTGTTCTGCTGGTGCAGAGGGCAGCTAAGGATGAGTGAGACAAAGGAGAAGCTGGGACACAAGAAATCCAGAGAGCCCATGGCATCAGGAGGATGAGACACAGATTTAGAGTAAAGCAAAGAATGGGATGCATGGCCAGAACAGAGCAATAGGAGAGAGGTTCTTCCTAGGGACAGGTCTTGGTAAAAGTTCAGAAAATTTATTTTTGGACTGGGGATGAACTCTAAAGGACAAACCCACCCTATATTCCAGCAATACTGATGGAAAGTCATCTTTATGGAAAAGGTAATTCTGGTATATCTGATGTGCTTATCACAATGACAAAGTGCAGGCAGAGTTCTCTCAGAACTCTGGTTGTTGATCTCATCACCAGGCTATGCTATCTGACTCTTAAGGATGTGCAGAGGGCACCCACTTCAAGTATTCACAAGGCATTAATTCTTAGAGCTAACCTTGGCTACTTTCTAATTGACTGGTTTAGTCTTTTGTGTCTTAAAATGCGCAGATTAAAGCTATAAATAGTTGCATGTTAATGTTGCTTGTTATCTTCTTGCTTGCTGGATGCTAAATGAATTCAGAGAGACATTTTTTATGAAGGACAAATACTTTTTCCTCAATATTACTATAAAAAAGAGAACCATTTCAATTTTCAGAACCAAAGTTCATGTAAACAATATGGTAGATATTTATATTACATTGCATCCTAAATAAAGACAATTTGGTAAGACCTTAGAAAAGCAAATTTTTGGAATTTTAATACTCTATGTTTCCCTTTCTTAAGTGAGAAATAGTCATTCTTATTCCTTCAGCTGTTAAACCTCGCATGGAGTTTTTCTGGAGGTAAGCTAGCTATTGCATATGTTCATGTTTTAACAGCAGACATGGGCTAAATAATATCTTGAGATCTCATATTTAAAATAACTAAAATAGGTTTTATATGCTATAGCATTAGATTTATCTTCTAAGCTCTATGGGGAAAAGCTGTGACTTTCAAAATTATGTTCTATCAGGCAGATGCATATAGGAACTCGAAGCTATTTTAATATGAACATTAAATAAAAGTATCATAAGCAGTTCTGATGCAAAATTTTTAAGTTTCAAGGCAACCTTTCTGAATGAACTTCAGGAAAAAAGTCTGCAACAGGTTGTTGAGTTGATTACATTAAATTAGTTGGATAGCAGCATTTCTAGCATTTTTTGAGCCATGTTTTCAAATTATTTAGAGAAACCCACTTATGCAGGTAAAACTGCATGTTTTAAAATCTTTGATATTTTGGGTGTGTTATTGTATTATTTATATAAAAATACAAAAATTCTTGCACTTCTGAAACATTTCTTGTCTTTAATATATATTCTGTCTTTAAATTTGTACGCATATAAGTTATAAAGTTTTATTTTATATTGCTCATTTTATAAATTTCTATACTTGTTATTGGTTGAAATGTAGACTCAATTTTAAGAGGTTCATTACTTGAAGGTAAAAGGAATATCAACTCTATCTAGGCAAAAAAAAAATAGAGGTACAATTTTCTTTCTGAAACTGAAGTGATTTTTCAGTTAAACTGAATAATTTAGTTCCAAATTAAAGATTCGTATTCATAATTCATCCACAAGTTCTAGGCCAATTCATTAGTATGATTAGTATAGATAAGAGGTTGAACAGAAAAAAAGGATGGTGCGGAGAATGTGTGTTCTTAATGCTGTGCTATGTGTCCAAGGTCAAGACTTTGACTAAACAGCAATCTGCAGTTTCTTCTGGTCTGGAGGTCTCTCAGTAGTGACCAAGAGATTTGTTTCCATCTCTCAAATCAATTATTCACAAAACCATAGAGATTAGTAAGAAACTTGTTTTCTTACCTCTGTTACTTGCCTTCTGCTAATTGTCATTTTTACTGAGCCCAAGAGAGCCTGAAACACTGCTTGAAATTATTGAAGCTTTTTATAGCTGTTGGATACAGGCCACCCTCGCTATTATGCTCTGGTGGTTGCTATCAGCATCTTTCAAACCTATCAATAATAACAAAGTGGGTTTGGCATATAGCCACCGCTTGTATTGAGACTGCTTTTTTTTATTGTCCTTGGTAAAACCTTCACTTACTGATGTCTTGAACTGACTTTCATTCCAGCATGCATCATACCTCCTTACAGTGCTTGCTATAAATAAGTAACCTGGAGCTCTGCAGAGTGACAAATGAAGACCAAACTAGAACTTAGTTGTTATATTAATGAGGAACATAACAGCATGTTTCTTATTATGTTCAAGCTGGTCTTGGAGGTTTATCATGTACATGACATAGCTTAGATAATTATAAGCCATAGTGCTTTAGGCCATGAAAGCCTACAGCACTGAACAAACAAAAAGGCATTTAGATTCTTAGGAATTACAAGCATGAAAATGAATTATTATTTGGAACCTTTTAAACTCAACTCTAATTAGAATCAGAAGTCAGAAACAGTGTGTCTTTCAAAATGATTGGATTTGAGTAGTTATAATTGAAACAGCCATGTTCATTCTGAATTACAGTATTTATTAATCATAAAATTAGGCTGTGTGTCTTTTTTTTTTTTTTTTTTTTTTTTTTTTTTTAATAATACAGGCATTTAGTTACCCTTCATAGAAAAAATGGTGAACACAATCTAGTTCTGGCTTCTCCCCAAACCTTCATGTACCTTAAAAAATAATTCAGAACCCTCATGTATTTCTGTTAGCAAGTTTTTTCCACAACAGCGCTGTGATCTTGAGTGTCCAGTTTTGTAGTGACATTCAAACAGTTAAGTGTTCAGAGACAGTGAAAGTGTCTGTGTTCTGGAAGTGGATGGGGTTCAGAGAGGTGATGCTGTGTTCTTCTACCCTCAGTAGTAATTCAGCACTGGGTTCAGTCAGTCAGCTCACTAAAGCAATTTACCAAGCAGTGATGTCAAATATCTCTTTAATTCATTAGTTTCAGGGACATGTTGAAGCAGGTGTGATACTGAGAAGTAGCACAAATAGAAATGAGCAACAGATATTGTCAGGGAGATGAGATGAAGCAAAGGAGCTTCTGCAGGAGCTGTGCAGAACTCAGCCCACCTGTTTCAAGAATAGTAAAATGTTTACAAAGGAAGAACGTGAAAAATTTGCACTGGCACAACTGTAATTCTGGTTCAGGTGTTGGGTGGAGGCCTTCAGATTAGTGTAATGGTATCAAAGGATGATGAGCATGGGGACCCTCTTAATCTTAAGGAGTTGAATGAGGAATGGGAGGAGGTGACAGAAGCAACTTAAAATGATGAAAAAAACACAGCACTCCATTATTACAATATGTATGTTGCTTTCAGGTGCTACCAACCGATGGTATGTATCTGTTGCTACTCAAGCAAAAATAAACCAAATTGTAATCCTCAAATCAGATTAGGACCACAGAGTGTGACATCAAAGAAAGACTTAGTTTCTTAACCTCTGAAAAAGCTCAAACAGATATTTGTGTGTTGATCTCAGAGAGAAAGGAAATACTACCAGGAAATGGTGATTTTAAGATGTTAACAGTAGCAGTTCACCTAACTGGGACTGAGCTAGAACTCTCAATCCCATGCTTTCCAATTTACTGTTTCTTTTGAATGTCCTCTTATCCCAGTGATGCTGAACATTGAATAACTTGCAGTACTGCCTCTTTGAGAGACCCAGATGATGGTGGCATGTGCCTGTCAGAACACAGGATTCTGTGGCAAATTTACCATGTTTTATGCTTCCATTTTAGTGTTACATGGTACAAAATATTTTGGAAACAAGGTCTTAAGCAAAGCTGAAGTTTTTCTGATGGGCAAAATAATTCAGTGATTTCCTTCTCTCAGAATACCTCCTTTTTGTTGCTTATTTTCCTAGGAACTTAATGAAAAGGATAGGGAAGTTTAACCAAAACAAAATGAGCAAAGAAAGGGTTTAGCCACTGAGTAAGCTGTAAAGACTCTAGTTTCCTATGTTGGGTGGTACATACTAATTTCTTCTAGAAAACAGTGTTCAAATAGGTGTTAATAGGTGTTAATATTGGAGGTCACTACTCAGTTATTATCAGGATGGTATTACAGCTTTACCAGGGAAGAAATAATACCAGTGCATTTATTAATAATATACATCTGAAATGGTCATTTAAGTCTTATAGAGTCTCAAATAAGTCTCATATTTCTGTGGTAAAATACTCCTTCCTTTGTATCTCCTGTTAGAACTTCTTAGAAGTAAACCCTTCTTCTGTCAAAGTGCTACAGTAAGAGCCTCTATTACTTCATAATCATTGTTGGTTGCTTCTTTCCATATTATACTGTACATGCAATGTCAAAGAGGATGATTATCAGAAGTACAAAAATAATAAACTGGAATAAGCTTTTACTATAATTCCTCTTTTAAGTGAATTTAGATACTGAAATAGATTTTTCCAATTTTTTAATGTACATTTTTAGTCTTAGATTGACTAAAAGCAGATGATAGTATTCCTTCATTTCTTCCTAAATAAACTTTTGCAAGTTAACATTGCAAGCTAGTACTTTGAAAAGACCGGTGATTTTTTGTGTATTATATTCCATTATTTTCTTAATAATACTTTACCTCCCACTTTCTCTCATTAATTGTACTCAATACAAGTTTTTAAATAAAATCAATTAATATCAGTATTTCCTGTCACCTGATCATCAAAAAGTATTTTGCAAATATATAAAATTTTAAGTATTGCATATCAGTTAATGGAAAATATGAAGCAGTGCCATTTAAATGGCCTTCTAAACCTAAGTTAGTACTGTTGGAAGCTACATACCTTAGGATATAAAATGTGCCTCTTTTAAATAGTTTAGGAAATAACCTATTTCATTTAATGAAATGTTAGTTCATGAAACAAATCCCCATTTTTCCATTCTTTGTTAGATTTTAAAAGATGCCAGAGAGAAAAAAATTACTCACAGAATTTTAAAAAGATATTTCTTAGAAATAGTTTTGGACTAAACAATCGTGCCTTCGGGCCATTTGCTTCAGAGACGAGTATTACTTCGTTATTAATGAAGACAGAAATTTCAAGTACCTTTGACTCATGACCAAGTTTATATTCAAACAGGCTTATTTAGGAAACAATGCTCAAATAAATCATTTTTGCAAGATTTGCTTTGTAAATCTAATGAAACACTTATAGTCTTGTTGAAGTTTTAGCCATGTAGTATTAATATCTTGGTAGATTAACATAAAGCCAAGAAGAAATGAAACTGCAAGAAACACTTTATTGGAGATCATAATACTCTTTCCATGTCAAAGGAAATAAAAATAATATTTAAATTAATAATCTTTAAAAAGGATAGTTTTGTTACTGTTGCATTCCATGCTGAATTGTAAAAAGTTGAAGAAGCATCTTTATTAGAAACATTTTCTTTTCACTTCTGTTCTTCCTTGCCTCTTCAGTTTATTTTTCCTTTTCAAGCTATTGCAATTTCAGCTAAACAGCAACAAAAGATGAAGAGCTTAGGAGGCAAAACCATAAATATTTAAAACAATTACACATATTCAGGAACAGTCTGGCTACAGCTTCTTGGAATCAGATGTGAAGTTTTATATCCATTGCTAAATTATATAACTGATCATAGAATCATCTGTTGGAAGGGACCTTTAAACGTCATCTATTCCAGCTTCCCTAGTCCAATAAGCAGGGACATTTTAAACTAGATCAGGTTGCTCAGAGCCCTGTCAAGTCTGACCTGTAATGTCTCCAGGGATGGGGTTTCCAGCTCTCTGGACAACCTTCTTGGGTCTTCCAGATCTCTGGTGTTTCACCACCCTTACAGTAAGGAACTTCTTCCTAATATCCAATGTACATCCACCCTGTTCTGGTTTGAGACCATTGCCTCTCTTCCTATCTCTACACACCCTTGCAAACAGTCCCTCCCCAGTTTTACTATAGGCCCTCCTAGGATAATGGAAGGCAGCTATAATGTCTCCCCAGAACCTTCTCTTCTCCAGGATGAACAACCTCGACTGTCTCAGCTTGCCCTCATAGGAGAGGTGTTCCATTCCTCTGATCATCTTTGTGGCCCTCATTTGGACTCTCTCCAACAGGTCCATGCCTTTCTGCAATGAAGGCTTCAGAGCTGGACACAGTAGTGAAGGTGAAGTCTCACCTGAGCAGAACTGAGAGGAAGAATCACCTTTCTCAATCTGCTGGCTATGCTCCTTCAGATGCAGCCAACAGTGTGACTGGCCCTCTTGGCTGCAAGTGCATAGTGTTGACTCATGTCCAGCTTTTCATCCACCAGTAACCCCCAAGTCCCTTTCCGTAGGGGTGCTTTTTGTCACATTATCTCTCAGACTGTATAAATAACAGGGATTGCCTCTTAGCCAGGTATGGCACCTTGCACTTGGTCATGTTGAACCTCATGAGGTTCACATGGGCCCACTTCTGCAGCTTGTCCAGGTACCTCTAGATGACATCCGATCCCTGTGGCACACCAACCACACCAGTCAGCTTAATGTCATCTGCAAACTTGCTAAGGGTGCACTCAATCCTTCTTACTCTATACATTGAGATCACTCAATCTATATTGCTGATGAAAATATTAAACAACACTGGTCCCAGTATGGACCCCTGAGGGACACCACTTGTCACCCATCTCCATCTGGACATTGAGCCATTGACCACTACACTCTGAATGCAAACATCCAGCCAATTCCTTATCTACCCAACAGTCCACCCATCAAGTCCATACCTAACTTAGACAGAAGGATGCTATGGGGGATCGTGTCAAGAGCCTTGCAGAAGTCCAGATAGATGACATTCATTATTTTTCCTTTGTCCACTGATGTCACCCCATAGTAGAAAGTCACTAGGCTGGTCAGGCAGGACTTGCCCTTAGTAAAGCCATGCTTACTATCTCAAATCACATTCCTGTCCTCCATGTGCCTTATCAGAGCTTCTAGGAAGATCTGTTTAGTGAACTTTACTGGCTATTTGATTTTTTTTTTTTTTTTTTTTTTTTTCATTTACAGAATGGATAGCTAAATACACATAAGCATTCGAGATCTCAGGAGAAGTCTTAGGAGAAATTTAGCATTGTATATTTTAGTATTGTATATTTTATTATTGTCAATGTGTTTAAAGATGCTTTTAAGGATTTCCTGTAAAATGTTTTTTAGTCTTAGCTAAGCAGGATTGTTTGACTGATTTTTAATGATATGGGTCTTTTGTGTATCACTACTTTAAAAGAGTCAGACAACGCTTCTGTGGGTTATAAGTAATGACTGAGTGGAAACTTTCGGTTCAGTAGGAACTGGTCACATTAATATTGCCTGAATATTAAACGGTGTGAAACTAATAACAAAACTATCATTATTATTTAAAACCTGTATTATGACTATGATGTAGTCTTCAGTCTTACTGGAACAAGGACAGGGGAAAATGTTTACCCAGCGAATATGATTTTTTAAAGTGAGTTATTGAGTCTCATGATGAGTATTACATTTTTCCAATATGATTTCCCTTGTCACTTTCAATCATAATTAAGTCACTTTCTTAAGAACTTGTTATTCCAAGTTCTCACAAAGCACTTAAAACCAGTATGCTGAAAAGTCAAACTAGCTGCTAGAAACAGTAGCTTATTCTTCACAGCCCAAGGAAAAAATATTTCAAAATGTTTATTTTTCAAATAAAACATTCAAAATGTTTTATTATCTGTTTATTCAGATTGCTTTTATCAATAATAAAATAGAAAAGCTGATTATTTTCCTGCTTTGACTGCTACTACTGCCCTTCTCCTAATCATTTTAAGAAATGATTAAGAAAAACAAAAACCCAAAACCTCCTCAGGCTTAACCTCAGTTCTGAAGTCTGGAAGGATAAAAAGAAGTCTTTTGCTATAAATTCTGTTATTTGTACACTAGTTGAAATACATGCTATTACTATTTTCCTTTAAATATCTATAGCATAGTATTTTATTTTATATACATAACAACTCTTAAATGCAACAAGCACTTTAAAGTGCTGATTTTGGTATGGCAATTGAATTTTTATCCAATGCATCTTTCCAGAAATCTTGAATAAAATATGCTATTACCAAATTAAAAAAGGCGCCATTTAATATTTTCATATAATAAAATAGTAAAAAGTGCTAAAAAGCTTATTACATGTTCATTGAACTATGTAATTGCTTAAAATATATGTATATATAGTGTATCTCAGCAAGTAAAACTAAGTCTGAACTTTTTAGGAGGTGAACATTTCTTTAGGTAATAAACTGAAAAATGCAAAAGCAATCCAAGATTTAAATCAGATATTTAAATCATTATTTCCACTTGCTAATTTAAATAATAATTTTTTCTTATTAAAAAAAATATTTAAATCTGCCCAACAGAATTAGAGGAGCTAATTTTCTGAGTCTGTGTTTGAAGAAACTTTATCCTAAGTTATCAAGACCTTCTGCCTGATTTCCTGAGTGTTTTGGATCCACACCTTAGTGCATTTCAGAGCTTTCTGCTCAGATGGTCCTAACAACATGAAGTTTGTGAAGACCGAGGAAGTCATTCATCTATCCTGCAAAATGTGTCATTTCCTGGGTGTGATGCTTAACCCATAAATGCAATGATGCAGAGTGCCAGAAGTTGCTCAGGACTCCAGGCCTGATGGCGTGTGTTCTCTTTACAGACCACGTGGTTCTGAATTACATCTGGGCCCTATATGATACCACTGTGAAAGAAAGATAATTATTGTTTTCTATGTGGGTTTTTTTTTTAATTATTTTGAAATGGTTAAAGTAATAAATAATAAGATGAGCTGTAATGTAGTCTACTGCAGTGTTGATTTTACACTGCATATGTTGAGGTGTTGTATATGGTGATGTCTGGGGATCAAAAACTCCGTGGTAGTGCTGGTGGATTGTCTAGGTCAAAAGAAACCAAACTTGATCCAATCTGGTCCACATCACCTGCTGGAACTCATCTTTAGGGTGGACTGCTTCAGGATCCTATTCTGATTTTATTGTAGTGAGAGCTAGTTGGAATGGTTTGAAGAAGAGCTAGGTAGCCATCATGGCTCCAACGCCTGGCAGTTCCTGGGCCACCTTTTTTATATCAGTGTGAATGCAGCCCATGGTGAGGCTGGCAATGTCTCAGCTTGTAATGCTGTTGGTAGTGAAGGAAGTTCAGACTTCCTCTGATATGCATTTTGTTCCAAAGTGTGAATGGGGGGGCTGCATAGTCTGTGGAGCCAGACAGCCTCAGGATTTGACTTTTCTAATGAGAAGTTATTTAGTTCCTCTTTAGAATTTAGAGGCATTTAAAAAAATCTGAGTAAATTATGGATTACAGGAACAGTATTCTTTACAAGGACAATTCAAAACTATTCAGCCTCTTCCCTATATATCAGTTAAACATTCAGTGTTAAAAAGACTTAAATGTAAATTTTAGTCATCCCATTAAAAAAAAAACAAACCATGAATAAAGAGTTTTATTTAATTTATATTAATTAGCTAATATTTCTCAAGTGTTTCAGTCTGAGTCCCAACTAAGAGGAAGGCAGGCAAGAATGCCAGGAAGCCTGTGTGGATGAACAAGGAGGTCCTGGACACACTTCAATGCAAGAAGAAAGTCTACAGAGGGTGAAGCAAGGACATGTAGCCTTGGAGGAGTACAAAGAAATTGGTTAAGTTAGTCAGGTTAGGAAAGCTAAAACCCAGATAGAATTAAATTTGGCTAAGGACACCCAGGGTGACAAGAAAAGCTTATACAGGTACATCAATGAAAAAAAAATAAAAAAAACAGGGAATATGTGTGCTCTCTGCAGAAGCAAATGGGAAACCTGGTCACATGGGCTATGGGAAGGCTGAGGTGCTCAGTGACCAAAGCAAAACACACAACCCAAATATTTAAACCAGATTTACTGCGTTAGGTGTAGGTATGCTTCAGCTAGACTGTTGACATTTACTTTTTTAAAAGAATTAATGCCGAAAGTTATCTCTCCCAGTTTTAAAATTGATGAACCATACTATTTTATATCTCCTACAAAGAATTCTAGGGAAAAATCTGGGGGAAACTTAAAAAAATAAATAAAAACAAAAATAAAGATTGCTTTGTGTTTGCAACCTCTCAATTATTTAACAATTCAATTTTATTACTTTTTTTTACCAAACCTAGTCTCACTTTCACATGAAAAGTTGGACCAGCTTATCTTCCAACAGTCTGAGCTATTCTCTAAAAGGCATTGCAATGATTTTTTGGTTCATAAGTCCCTGTAAGACAATTAATAATTCAGAAGTATGGGCTTGCGAAATGCTGGCAGTCTGACCTTCAGCTTTGTACAAATGCTGATCAGTGAAGCATTGCTTGTCTTTCTACATTAAAAAGAAACAAATAAAGCACACACCATTAAAAAACCACCTACCTCAACTTGCAGGTGACAAATCCCAGGATACTAGAACTGGATGATCTTCTCAATAATGTATTTATTTTTCTTGTAGAAGAAATTTCCAGATATGCCACAGGCTGCTGCATACTCTTAAAGCACAGTCTTGCATGGTTTATTCAATTGTCATGGAGCATTTTCCCTACTATGGATAAGGGCTTCTACTTTAGGTAGCCAGGTTATAGATTTTATATATGTTTATAATTTATTACAAATATTGGCTATTTAAGATCATTACTTTTCTGGAATAGCACTGTCATTATTTAACAGTTTGCTTTTCAGTGCTTGTGAGTTGATTATCAGACACTCAAGACATAGTATTGAATATGATTGTCCTGTAGTATCTTCAGCTATTTCTGCATATATATGTGCTTATAATGTGACTAGACACCTGAAAAGAGACACAGCTTTTAATGAACGTGTACAGTTTGGCTATATGTTTTGAAACAAGTAGAAAATGTTTAATCTGTGTTTTCCAAGATTGCAGTGAGATCTCTATAGGATTGTTACACATTTGCAAAACAGTTACCATATGAAAACACCTAGAACTCAAAAAGAGAGAGCCTGTTTTCTGGAATGGCACCTTTTAAGAGTCTGTCAGAAAAAATACAAAGATTTAGTTCTGGGGGAGGGTATGGTCTTACATGAGAAGCAAAAATTTTGTCCCCAGAATCTGTGATTATATTTTTTGCATTCAAAATAAAGTTAAATGTATTTGTATGAAAATATATCTTTATGAACAATGGAAAAAATAGAATATCCTATGGAAAAAGTATCTTTCCTAGTAAAATGGATGTAAATCTAGAGTCTTCATCACCTGACTGAGCTGGCTTTTTTATGTGGTTGATCTGGTTTTCAAGAATGCCACTAACTTCATAGTTAATATATCAATGTTGAAGGCATGATGGATCTTATAGCAGTTTGAAAATTTTAGGTTGCTACTCCCAAAGTGTTTGACTTAGCTCTATTTGTGATAGCAGTAATTTTCTTTGCCTTTGGGGTGCATAAAATATCAGTGTTAAAATGAATCTCAGGCCTCATGTTCTGAGCTGGAGACACCAAATCCTTGTAATATTACGTCTGTACTTTTAACAAGACTATTAAAAAAAGGGAATTATGGTTAATTCCACTAGTTGTGAGACTCTGTGATGATTGTCTACAGTCAGAGATTAAGGTGAATTGTTCCTTATCATTTGTCAAAGCTTTCAAAAATTTAACTGCACTTCAGTTCCAACCATGGCAATCTGTAAAACTTGAAATCTTAACAATGCAATTGATCCAGAAAATAAAGCGCCTAGAAACACATCATTTAAGAAATGTGTGTATGTCCATGCTTAAAAACCAGTTCTAGAATACAGCTGCAGAAAATTTTTTTAAATGTATGGGTTTGCATTGCAAACATCACTGTTTTTTTCAGGAAAAACTACTGTCTTTTTGTTAGCAAAAAAAAGACAGTTTTAAGTACTTCATCTGGGTCAGTGTAATAGTATTCGATAAATAACATTTAAAACCCCAGTAAATTCAGAGGAGATGAAGAAGATTGCTGCCATAAAACTTCCCTGTCCAAACTTGCCCAAAGAAATTTTATCAAATGAATCTTTAACCTGAAATTTATTTGAGGTTTGTGGTACTAAACTCATGAATAATATTAAACACCAGCTGTCATGAGAATTCTGTAGCATATTCATGTGAGATCCCAGTTCTGTTACTACTTTTTGGAAATAAAGAATTGTCATTCTGTTCAGTTTTCAGCTCTTTTGAGAAATATATAGATAATTTTTAAAACTTTCTGGTATTATTTCCATGTGTTTTTTCATGGGATGGTCTTGATGCTTGCATACTAAGGCTCTAGTGAAACTCTTTAAGCATTACTGTCCTTCATATTAAAAGATATTTTTTCAATTTCTCATTCCACATATATCTTTATTAGAAAATTCATGAAGGGTCGTAAATTATCTTCCAGGAAACATGTCATTGTTTAAAAATGGTACACTATAGTGGTTAATTGCAACTGGCCCTCAAACTTAGATCTATGACAAGGTGATTCTTATTGAACAGTTGCTTAAATTATATTCATTACATTTGACATTCATGTTTAGTTCTAAATATTCAGAACACTTTGTAAAGACTACTTAATATTTGCAAAATCATGTTAGGTACATCTAACCAAGATTGAAAATGGTTTCTCTAGGGGTAATTTCTTTGTGTGGCCCAGAGCAGTTTTTGTACAGTATTAAAGTAAAAAAACACGATAGGGAAACCTTCTGGTCCTCTTCTTTGACAAAGTTTATGCATAATTTTTGCTAAAGCCTTTATTAATGGTTCATTATAGAATATAATATTTCTTTATATGTAGAGGATAACTGTGCACTGCTGAAACACGGTAATATAGATAAAGACTGAATTTAAAACATGGTAGCTAAGAGATTCAGAAGCCTAGGAATATCCCAAAATAAAATGTGGAAGAGTGGTTCAACCAATGGAAAGGTTGTGACATGATTCTTCAATGCACTTTAATTTCTGCCTGTTAACTTTTAATAAATTTATGTAAAATGATTCGAGCATGCTTTGACTGTGTCAAAATGAGCTGCATTAGTGGCTGCAAATAAAAATTTTAAACATATTGAATTATTAATTATAGGAAAACTACACGCAAGATTCCATATTACTTGATTGACCATCAAAAATTCCACTTGGGTCTGCTGAAGGAAAAACATTGAAGGAAGAATCCTCTTGCATATAGCAACTTTATGTATGCCTATTCCAGTGCATCTCCTCTCAGTTTAGAACTTTTCTTCCTCAACTAATGAATGTTACTTTACTTCCTGCCAACTATGAATAATGTGAATTTAAGCTATATGTTTTTTGTTATAAAGGCATTAATGATTATTGTAAATAGTCATTTCTACAATAGCTATTGCAAAATATGTTAGAAAATATCCTATGAACTCTACTGCCTGTATCCCTATAGATGTTTTTTAGGGTTTCTTTCTCAATTCAGCTTTCTAATGGATCAGCAAAAAGAGGTACTTTCTGCTCAAAATAATAATAGCACTGAGAGTTTCACATCAATTTCTGAATATTATTTCTGAGCACTAGACCAGGAGGAGGAGCACGTGACCTTGGATTTAAACAGTATTCCCTTTCATATAGATGTCATGGCCCAAGGAGGCCATTAAACATACTTGTGATCTGCAACAGCCACCTCTTTCTTTAAGTAGTTACTTGCAATTTTATGCTCATTATTATTTCTGCATAAATTTAACATGGCATTGTCCCAGTTAAAAAAAACAAAACAAACAACCTATGTTTCAGTGGTACAAGCATAGTTTGTATTAGTCAAAACTATGAGCAGATATAAAAAATATGGAAAACAGCAGTGTTGGTTTTGTTAGTTCCATGGTTTTGTTTTTCTTCTTTAATTCATTTATGATCATTCATGAACAAAAGGAACTGCAATGTTGAGGCAGATGGAATGGAAAAAGCAAAGCACAAAAAGAAACTCTGTGTGATAGCAAGGAAAATGCCAAAACCTGAATGTTTTTTCAGGTACTGAGCTTTCCAAATTCTTATCCATTCAGTGGAGCTACTCTATGTCCAGCCCTCAAGAGGACAAATTCAGATGATCAGATCTTAATATAGGCAATGGTCTTATCTAAAAAATACTGGCTTGCTCTTGAATTCTTCCCTTAGAAAATAACAACTTACATTAGTTTTTAAAAAGAGCATACTGCACTATACCCTTTCAAGTGATCAAACAGCAATGAAAAAAGAATGTAAAGATGTCTGTTAATTAAGATTTTAATTTTAGTGTTTAAAAATGTACTTAAGTAAGTGTTTAGAACTTTTTTACCAATTTTTTTCTAATGAAAGATCACCTGGGGAAACCTGAGGAAATTTTTGAGCCTTTCTGTAAGTAATGAAACTGTGTTCCTCATAAGAAAGATGCATGAAATAATACAGAAGGGTTTTTTGTTGATCTGTGTCAAATGCGAGAGTAACTGTTTCATTAGCAACAAATTGATGCATCCTCTCCTCAACAGAATATCTTCTAGAGAGAAAGAGTGCTCAGGATGAAATGGCAGCAGAGTGTAACAATAAATAGTATAAAATGGTCAAACAAATATTTATTCCAGTATTGGAATAAGTTTAAAGTCAGTATCTGAAAAAATACCTTCATATGAATCATTATAAAAAGTCAGATAGAATCATAGAATCATAGAATTAGCCGGGTTGGAAGGGACCTCAGAGATCATCAAGTCCAACCCTTGACCCACCGGAGCACAGTTGCTAGACCATGGCACTGAGTGCCACATCCAGTCTTTTTTTAAATGTCTCCAGGGACGGAGAATCTACCACCTCACTGGGCAGACCATTCCATGCCTGAGATGTCATCAGTGTCTTCATTTAGCCCATATAAAGCAGTTTGCTCTCTCACTCAGTCACCCCTACCCAGTCAAAAGGAGCATCGGAACAGAGAGAAGCTCTGTGGAGTGAAATGCGAACAGATTTAATGAATAACAAAACTAACATAAACACCAAATAAAGTATGTAAACTTATACTTTGCCTGGTCCTCATGAGTGGCAGAGGGAGCAGCAGACCAAGAGGGAGGAGCCCCTGGAAACAGAGCTGCCCCCTTCAGCCCATCTCCCCCTTTATACTAAACATGACTGGTGTGGGACACCCTGTGATGGGGTCAGCAGGGTACAGCTGCCCTGGATGGAGCTGCCAGCTGACACAGGAACTGTGGGTTTGTCCCACTGAAAACAGGCACTCAGGCTTCACCTGTAATGATATATTGCATTTTGATAATGGGTTTATTTAGCTGGTAAACTAAAACACTATTTGTGATGAAGTCATTCAGTGGCTTTTCAATTTTAGCTTAGTATTTTAATAGGAAGCTATGCTACACTATACTTCTGTCTAGTATTCCAGGTGCTGAAGATAATTTCCACAATGAGATGTCTACCTAATCAACACAAGAAATACCTTGGACACAGAGCAGTATTTCATTATTTTAAAACATAAATCATGAGGGCAGTAAGAAATTACATGTATACATTTACTAACATTTCACAGAGAGCAGTAAGATGGCTCTGTACCCAGCTATCTACATAAACAAGGGGAGAATATTTGAGAATGCAATAGCACAGCAAAGCTTCTAACTTTCTTTAAGGAATGTATAATTTAATAAAGAACCTCAATTTGTGATACTACTAATAATAAACAACTCTTTTGCTTCTTAACACACAAACAAGCTTTCAAGCTATAGAGTAAGAAAATCAGTATCTTCTCAGAAAACTCCAGAAAATAGATATTACAGAGCTCATTTTCTAAGGTAAAAAATAAATAGTATTCTTGTAACTTTAGTTAAAAGCAGAAATCTGGAAAATTAACATTTAGGGAAAAATAGCTTTCAGTTCTATCAATTTTCTTGAGTAATCTTTATAACAAGCTCTCTTAGATTTTGTCCACATTGCAAATTGATATTTATAACTGAGGCATTGCAAAAGTTCTGTTTTAACAGATGTAGTTTGGTTAAAAACCAAAAGCAGCACAGCTACTATGGTCCAGGTACAGCATACTAAATGTGTTTTCTGCTTCAAATGGTGCTGCCTTGGCTTTCCATTGTACTAAAAAGCCTCCATATTTTTCATGGGTTATGTTGGCAAAAGAAAGTAAGACCCAGCTATGTTATGACAGCTTCCCAAATTCCCCAGATGATAGCTTCTAGTAAGTAGAGGATTTGACTTAAGAAACCTTACTTTCTGACTGTACCTGTAGATGCCTGCCTTTGAGCAAGCTTGTATCAGTTCCCATCAGATCTCATTTTCAATAAACAAATACCATTAAAAAATCAATTTTAAAATTATTTTAATGTCACAGAAGTGATTCATGTTTGCAGGAGTATGACATGTAAGTATACTATATAGTATAACAGCTTGCTATTGGTCTCCAGGGATAATGAGGAACTTCGAGTCCCATTGTATCTGACCATCTTCCTTGCTACATGGAAGGAATTCTCTGAAGAGTATTTCAACAGCATGACAGGAGGCCAGTCTGTAATGGATCTGCCTAAAGAAGCTAATGTTGTTGCCCATCTCAGAAATACCCTGTTTAGGAGTCTTTTCTTCAAAAACATTGGGAGTATACAGGAAAAAAGGCATGAGTTTTAAGTTCCACGTGCTTCATAAACATTGATTCTGCAACTTATAAGCACAACACTTTTCACAGTCAGAGATGTGTTGTGAAGGAAGATTTGAATTTCTTCCTTTATCTGTATTTGAGGAAATTACTAGTAAAGCTCCTCAGGACTTCAGTGTTTAATTAAAATCACACTTATAATGGTCAACACTGCGGATAGCATTGGGTTACTCAACACTTTCAGTAATGTAAATGCAGTAGGATTTGAACTTCAGTCTTTAGACAAAGCTGCTGCAAATTCATGCAAATTTGTACTTCAGCCACTTCACAGAGCTTTGCTACTTAGGTTGTCACATGTTTGCTCTTTATTGTACTTGTCTAAATAATAAATTAAATAGAAACCAAGAATTGCTTTGTATTTGGGGACTACTGGCCCATGTTCATTTAATAAATCTCATTACGTACTTTATAATCAGCTTATTATTCTGCTTCTGTTAAGAACATTTAAATCCACTTCTCTATGTAACTAATAATAACTTCCCACTTTTCTCTACTTAATGTACAACTGTAAACCACTTGGTGTAAACATCTTGTAACTTATGCCTGTTAGTTACCCTAAGTGTCTCTGGTTCTATGTTGCTGTAAAATATTATGTATGCTGAGCACTTGTCAATATGCATTCCAGCTATATATACGTACAGACAACAAAATTTTAATCTAGAAGCAGTATCGCTGTACTATTCCTGGGATAGTAGAAATCACTTCATATTTTAAAAAGGTCTAGTTTTTTTTCTGCAGTGTGTGTTTGGAATACACAACTGTTACCTGAATTATTTTCATTTGGTCACTCTGAAACTTAAATTATATGACTTCCTTGCATTCTGAAAAAATCAATGAAGTTTAGGAGTTGATTGTTAACCACTTCTTACTTAAGAAGCAGACAGTGGCTACAGTGTCTTTTTAATGATCAGCCGAGTCCAAGTTAAAAATATATCTATTTTTTTTAGAACACAGGTTGTCACTTATGTAAAGCTAGAAACTGCCACACAGAAATATACAATTACACATTCATATTTATTACACATTACATATTACAAAATTTAATTACCATTATAATGTTTTTGTAGGAACATGTGTGTAAAGGTAGGAGAACATCATTGTGCAGTTTGTGCACACGCATCATGCATGTACTCTCTAGATTCCTGGATGCTGGTGGACTAGTTTTACAGGCCCCTGTGGAAGACAATTAGAAAATAACTTTAATATCATTTTGAAGAAGCTGGCTCTATGGAATCTGCATGTCTACTCATAAGGGGAAGGGAGTTACGGTTCTATGTATTAAAAAAATAGTACAGGAAACTAAAAGCTTGCATTGATGTGAAATAATAGCATTGGGTGAATGTTACCTTGTAGAAGGGGCTTTTCTGCATGAAGGCTTTAATGTAGATAGAAACATAGCAACTTTATTTAAAAAAAAAAAAGTAGTACTAGGAATTATAATATTCTAAGAAACTTAAACTTCTCCTTTTGAGTTTTTGAGTTGCAAAAAAAAATGTAAAATGCTAAAAATTAGCTAGTCACAAGATAAACCTGATTGATTTCTTTATCAAATACTCAACCAACAAACCAACAGAAAAGGGGAATAAACTATAAAAACAATGGAAAAAAAAAGAAAATAAAGAGAAGCAGCAGCATAGACTTGTGCTGTAGGGTTGGGTTTGAAATTACAATAATTGGAGTAATACCTTTCTTTGTCTTAATTAGGAAAATTGCTGTAAACATGATAGGCACACAGGTATATAAATCTAAATTTCTACAATTGATAAAAAGCAGACCTCTTAGGCATTAATACTCTTAAGCTATGGAGACTGGATGATCTTTGTTCAAGAACTTTTAAAAAACTTGTACAGAAAATATGTGTTGCAGAGATTGTTAAAAAGCTTACAAAATCAGCAATAGGATAAATGTGTTACTTTTGCTTAAAAAGACTGGAAGTGATCTAGACAGATACCACTGCATATTTCTTTAAAAATAATAAGAAAGAAGTTTTGAAGACTAGAATTGCTAGACATGAAGACAGATATAAAATGAGATAAAACTGTATGTGCTTACTAACTTAAGTTAGTCTCAGCAATCTTAACGTCCAGACAAAATACCAGGTGGCCTGGCGTAGATGACCTTTGTTATAATGTCACTTAGAAAATTACTTTCTAACATAGAAAACATGGTCATCAGTAAAAGAAATTTAAGGCAGATGAGAAGCTAGTAAGAGAAGACAACAAAGTACTATCAGAATGCAAAAATTATTACCCCAATTAAAATGGTGCTGGAATCCCAGGATTTCACTCAATATTTTTATTCATAGTGTTCTTAAAAACAGAAGGCTGTAAAAGTGCACCAGTGACACTGCCATATGACTTCATGCTAGGAAATTACAACTATGGATAACAATCACATAACAGCATCTTGGAGTATAGTTCAGTAGGAGGGAGAGTTAACTTTAGAAGCTCTACGCCCTTGAACTTTCAGAAACTTTCGAAGGAAAGTTCAGTGCCTTGTCTTATATTACTTTTCTAATTTCTAGCTTAATATTAATATTGACAGGATTTTTTTTTTTGCAGACCCTGAAGGCTTTGGCATTATACATTTATTGATGACTAAGTTACAAAGAGACAGAATTTTAAAAATTATAAATAGAATTAAAGTCAACAAACCCAAGGCAAATCAGGGCAAATAATTTTTTTTTTCATTAGTGTACCTTCTGTTTTAACTATCTTACTGGATACTTTGATTTCAGAAAGAAATTATACTAATATGTTTCAGGGGGAGTTTTGTTGTTGGTTTTTTTCCTTTTTTTTCAGAAAAGCTATATCAAAGGTTCAAATCTTACAGACGTCTACAGGAACTAGGCTTTTAGTATTAAACTGTGGAATCACAAAAATTATTAGATGTCTTGAGAAGTTTCAGGAATAGAAAATAGTCTAAATTTCCTCCTATTTCCGTTTCCTAGAAGCAGAAGAATTGCAGTATATCTATTCCCATCTCCAAAGTAACAAGACACAGTTTCCACAAGTATATCATGAATAATCAGCTCCAGACAAAACAAAAATCTGCTAATTAATTGTTCTAATGGGGTAATCAGCAACTCAAAGCCTTATGAAGCTTTTATAAGATGATTAAAAAGATAATTTGATTTTTTTTTTTCTAGACCATTTTTAAAATCATAAATTGAAATGTATTTTACTAAACTGTATTTAAGGACATCAGAAAAGTGGACTTGATAGAAAAAAAGTTATGTTGGAGAAATGACATTATCCCTTGTTTTTCATGTGTCCCATTCTACTTCCCTACTTCTGTCCCTAGAAAAAGGTGACATAGAGACATAACCAAAAAGACATATGTCCCAGTAGGGTTCTGTATGTATTGTCAACGAAGTGTTCTTTTGTAAAAGGTTTCTGCATTGTTCAGTTCAGGTAGTGATCATTCCTTTTACAAAAGGAACTGGATACTATGCAAATTAGTAGTAAGTGAAATGTGAACATTACCAGATGGGGGCAGGAGAGTGTTATGCCCAAGCAACACCTCCAGCATGTTATAAACTACTTTTTCTCCACAAGTCCATAGAGAAGGTACAGATGATATAAATGGTGTACAGCTGAATTTCATATATGCATAGTAAAGGCATACTTTATGATCTATATATTTTTAAGTTACTTCTAGTGAATTCTCTTTCATGTTGATACTCTTCAGTTTCTGAAAAGGTTTATGTTTTGCCACATTCTTAGCTACTTTTGAATACTCATGTCAACATCATGTTGCCTGCAGGAAGGCTGGGGATGGACTGTTTGCAAAGGCCTCTAGTGACAGGACAAGGTGCAATGGTTGTAAATTAAAGAAGAGCAGATTTACAGTGGATGTAAGGAAAATGTTTTTTACCATGAGGGTGGTGGAAAAATGGAACAGGTTGTCCAGGGATGTAGGTGTTCAGGGTTGCCCAGGGATGTGCCCCATCCCTGGAGTTATTAAAGGTGAGGTTTGGCGAGGCTCTAAGCAACCTGATCTAGTTGAGGGTGTCCCTGCATACTGCAGGGAGTTTGGACTAGATGACCTTTAGAGGTGCCTTCCAACACAAATTATTCTGTGGTTCTGTGATCACCTTGTAAAAGAAAAAGTAGATGTCTTTTCAGAAGTTACTGTACTTCTATTCACTTAACCTAACTATGGGCTACTAGCATACACTGCTCTCTTAACTCCATCACATTCTATTTTTCACAACATTATTTGTGTAGCCTGATTTGGGGAAAGAGAATTGAAAATAGGAACCAGCTTATTAGACAAGTTTGTGAGTAAAATAAATCATCCCTATTACAGCATCACTTACAAAACTGACAAAGTATTTATGAAATTATAATTATTTCAAATCATGTTCTTTGTTTCACTTTATAATTCTTTCAACGGAATTGTATCATACTACAGTAACTAATTTTTACTGCAGTAAATTGAATTTCTCTCTTTTTCAAAGCGTGAAAAAGTATAATTTCATACCACCTTGTAATGTAGGATTCAAATACTTTAAAGCATGTTCAATTTGAAATTGAGTACGACTCAAAATAATCTCCACAATAATCTCCATATTATAGAATAGGTCATGACTCTTCACTGGAAGTGTATTAATCTCACTTCAGTTTATTATCACTGTATAAATACAATTTTTTAAAATGAGAGAAAAACACCATAATTTTCTCAATGTTTTAAAGTTGTGAAAACAGATAATTGTTTTGTTTTTTTTTTAAAACAACTTCTTCCAAACCATTTCTGGGAATTTTGGTTGAGCTGAATATTTTCACTAAGGTAAACAAAAACTTCAGTAGTTACCAGAAGTCATTTCCTGCTTCACAGCAGGTATATGTCCATACTGCTAATGCAGTGCCAGCCACACATTCTGTAGCAATGGCTGGAATGATATGACTTCTTACAGAGGGCTCAAGCTCTGCTTTTGACAGTAAATAAGATAGCTGCAGCACAAGAGGCAAAATGACTTAATAAATATGAGCTTGAACTAATCTCCATTTCAATTTATTAAATCTCTCTTCTGTCAGAAAACTAGATTGTTGCTTTTCTTCTTCCTGCTTTTCTTATGAAACAGAAGAATTTTGGGTCAGTAAGTGGGCAGGGAAAAGGAGTCAAATGGAGAAAGAGAAAACAATGATCTGTGGTTTCTATTTACATTGCATTTGTATACAGTTAAGTTTCTGTTTATGATTCTTAGGGCATCTGAACCCTATCGTATGCAATAGGGAAGAGATGAGAGCATAACCAGTGCTGCCTGATCTTGGGACATAGGTTGCTATGGAGTACAATTATTTTTCTTTAGGCATCACCTATTGGTACTGTCAAGGAGAGCAGGACTATTTCTCTTCAAATGAGATAAAAAGGTAGTTTAATCTCCCTGAAATGTAACCACATTCCCTCCCCCAGCACTCTATTGCAGCTTAAATTTATGCATTTTTTAGGATGTCCTCATGTCAATTGTAAGAAATAAATATCACAGCAAAAATATAGCAGGAACTTTACCAAGGGAGAAGATGAATGATAATTATTTGATACAACTGAGCAGATCTTAGATTTTAGAATCAAATTATGTGAAACCATCTCTTGCTCTAATTGGAGGGGGAAAAAAGAGACAGATAAGCTAAGAAGTTAACAGCAATCACTGAAAATATTAGTTTTATAGAGTTCTTGACCTGAAGGGTCTTTGTAACTTCAAAAAAGGGCTGGAGCATGGATGGGGCATGTTCTGTTCAAA
Source organism: Phaethornis superciliosus (assembly GCA_023637945.1). Classification (NCBI taxonomy): domain Eukaryota; kingdom Metazoa; phylum Chordata; class Aves; order Apodiformes; family Trochilidae; genus Phaethornis; species Phaethornis superciliosus. The sequence goes on from JAJQWJ010000004.1 coordinate 53,098,564, forward strand.
TTCATTTTAGAGAAAAAAAAAGTCTCAGAACAAAATTTACTTGGCAATTAATTTCTTTTTTTTTTAAGCGTTAGCTACAAACTTTTAGCAACATTACAATTTCAATGAAATAATTATGTCTCTAAGCTCTCCAACACTGAGGGAAAGTGGAGTGGGTTATATCCAATACTGCGTATTTACTTAGACTTTCTCTGCATACAGGAGACAGGTTTTTTTTCAGTTCCAAGTATCTGAAATCATATGAGGCTTTGTCACAGCCCACTGGAATGGTGTTTCTATAGAATGACACCAAAATGTCTTGTTGCTTGTCTTATGACTTGTCATGAAGATATCTGAGGGTTAAAAGCCTGTAGGGATGCAACAGGACCATATAGGAAGAACAGAGATAAATAACCATACTGCTGTCTGGACTGCTGGTATCAAAGTGCTTATAAAGTTGCACTGGGAAATTTACTTCAGAAGAAGATGAAATAGTGAGATAATTTCCATGTAGGTTGGATGGTATAGGAAGCAGATGGAATAAAAAGCTAATTTACTTGGCCTGACATACACTCTGATAATACCTGTCTCTGTGTAAAGCAGTCTAAAATGTGGTAAGAAGCTTATCAGGCTTATCTGCTCACTCTGTTGAGGATGCTGCTGAGACTAATTTGTGCCTTGACTTCCTAGGCTATTATTTTTTAAGGTAAGTTTTGTGGACCTAAAAGTTGCACAACTAAAGACCTATTGTGGATTTTCTTTAACTAGATGCAGTGGGATGCATTTCTTACCACTTAATTAATCAAGTTGATTTGTGGAATCAATATCGTTTTCATAAATAATCGAGGGATCCTACCACTCAAAATAGAGAAATGAATCCTGAGTATAGGGAATTGTCAAAATTATACATCGCGTTTTCATAATATTTCAGACAGATCAATATTAAAATATAAGTGACTTAATTTTTATTCAATTCTTTACTTCTGTTTTGGGTAATCTCTTCATAGCCTTTTAAAATATGAATGCCAAAATGCCATGTTTCCATGTTTTGCCTTTTTTTTTTCTTTTAGTTTCTTTAAAACAATTTCTATTTCAGCTTTCTCCCTAGAAGTTGCAGTTACCTTTCTGCACATTATTTATGTTAGCAATGTTTCTTGCATTAGTGTATATCCCATACCTCAGACTTAATCACAATGAACCCTCCTTGTCAATGATATTCCAGGCTCCATAATAATTTCTTTAAGGGCACTTTGAGAGTTTTTATACAATTACCATGTTTGATAAGATATTTTTTTTTATCCTTGCTGAGAATCAACTGTTTGAAGTCACTAGCTCATCTTGCATACTGTCACAAAAAATGATCATTGATCATTGTCACAATTGAGCAGTGACATATATTCTTTTACTTCTGCTAAGAGCTGGCTTTTCAGCATTTCTTTAAGCATTAGCTTTACATCCCTGGATCCATGTTTTGCTCTGTATGTTATTGTATTGTTACCAAAATATTTGCTTCAACCACTTTTCCTTGCTCATTTTGTAAAAAAATCAGACTCAGTAACTGATCTTTTCTGAAATGTTATACTCAGCATACAGATGGTAGTGCTTTTTGCCCCTGATGCACTTTGTTTCTCATGACCTATAGGGCTCTTTATGATTATTCTTTTTCTTTATTTGTGTATTATTTCATTGCTTTTGTTGAATATCCTATTAAAAATCTGGCACTGGTAGGACAGCGCTGTTATCATCTAGCTGGGCCTGTAGCAACAGGATGAGGGGTAGTGGCTTTAACCCACAAGAGGGTAGAATTAGACTAGATATTAGTGAGAAAATTTTCATGATGAGAGTGTGGAATCCCTGGCACAGGACACCTAGAGAAGTGGCATATGCCCCACCCCTGGAAACATTCCAGGTGGGGTTGGATGGGGATCTGAGCAACCTGATCTGATTGAAAATGTCCCTGCTCACTGTAGGAACATTGGACTTGATGACCTTTAAAGGTCATCCAACCCAAACCATTCCATGATTCTGATCATGGCCAGAGATTGTGAGAAGATAAACTCTTCTGCTGGTGTCAGCTAGTGCATTTGCATCTATGGGGGGAAGCCACGAGCATACTCTATGGGACTTCAGCTTAACAGACACAGACCTCAGTCAATTCTTAAGTGTATTTTTTTTTATCAATAATAATTGAAAGGATGAGGGTTGTGAGAGGAAGGATATGTGGAAATTAATAATGAAAATGAAAAAAATGCAGAACAGAGTCATTTGCTGATTTCAAAAATGCCAGGTTGTAGGTCAGTGTTGAGAAGCTCTTTCTCAAGATAGTAAAATTCATTAAGCAAGGCTGGTGTTGAAAATACCAGTGCCCATGGATGACAGAGAAAGTATGTAGTTAGGTAAGTACAATATGAAATAATAATGATAGTGAAGATTTGTGTAGCATTTGGTGCAGTTAATATTTCATAAGTGAATCTAGCCTAGATAAAGAAAGAGACAACTGCATTAGGAAGATGCAATATTTTTGCATATTCAGATTAACCACACAACCGTTCTGTTTTCAGTGTTTTGTTTGTATTCTTTTTCAAATGTCTGATATTAATTTTAAAAATAATAAGGGTAGTGCTTTTTACATGAAGTGTGAACATACAATAGTTACAGTGAGTTAGCTGGTCCTTTACGAAGTTATACTGAGTGGCTTTATTGATCATGATAATATACTTCATTTTGTAACTTCTTAGTGAGAAAAGGATAATTTTCTTTCTTATTTGTACCTCTCAGTGTCTGCTCTCAGTCTTGGTTGTATTTAAATGAAAAAAAAAAAAAAACAAACCCAAAACCCCAACTTTCTGCACAGAGTGGTAGGACAGAAATTATGCTAGAGCTCCTTTAAATTTTGGACTCTTGTATTTTGGTGTTCCAAGTCTTCATGATACAGTAATACACAAATGTGTGCAGCAGCAGAGGCTCCCTTTTTTCCTTTCCATTATTGAACTGAAATAAATACTATTTCAGTCAACACATTGGGACATTCAAGTTGTTTAATATTTTAGTCTTCCGCCAGAATGGCATCAGCTGTAGTAGGGCTAATTTGGGGTACTGAAGAATTGAGCTTTGCCAGGAACAGAATTGAGCTTAAGGAAATAGGATCTATAAAAAAGTGCAGTGCGGTATCTCGGGTTACTCCCGAGTCCACCCACACCCTAATCAAATACACAGTCTTATCACATGTCTTAATGTCATTGAAGTTGCAGCTGGCTTCCATAGTGCAGGATTTCCTGTCCAAAAGGGCAAGGGGTCGTTTGAAGTTTAAGAAGCCCTAGTGCGGCGTAAGCCGTTAAAAAGGAACAGCAAGCGAACTCTGAATATAACAGCTTGCCTATAAATCCTTTACATTTCAGCAGAGGTCGAGACAGTGGGATACGTGTATATTTTCTCGCAGACTTTGCGCGCTTCCACGCAAAATTTTTCCTGCTTTCAGTCACCCGAAACAAATCGGTCGTTCTAAAGCAGGCTCTCGGGATTTCTTTTTCCCCACTGGTTCGTGTCCTCGGCCGGCTGGGTGTGGGGGGGCAGGCAGGAGGCGCTGCAGTGTCAGAACCCACCTAGAGGGCCCCCGTGACGCCAGCGCCGGCCGAGCTTCACCGCAGCCCGGCCCAGCCCAGCCCCGTCGGCAGCGGCTGCTGCAGCGCTAGTGCCGCCCAGTCAGTCAGCCCGGTCCGGAGCTGCTGCTGCTGCAGCGCTAGTGCCGCCCAGTCAGTCAGCCCGGTCCGGAGCTGCTGCTGCTGCAGCGCTAGTGCCGCCCAGTCAGTCAGCCCGGTCCGGAGCTGCTGCTGCTGCGGCGGCTGCTCTTGGGCCGGGGCACCGGGAGACCCGGGGGTAGGCTGGAAATTCTTGTCAGGGAAAAGGAAGCGAGAGCCTGTTGCCTGCGTCGCTTCACAATACACGCCGCCTCTTTAGCTTGGGTTTAAGAATCTTCCCGAGGACGTGTCGGCAAGAGCGTCAGGAGTGATAACTACTGTCTGGGATCTGAATTGGGGGAAAAAAGGACAGCAGAGAAAGAATGCTTAGGTAACGCGGGACTTAAAGCTTTGCTTTCATTTTTCAACCTACAAACTGATGCACGTGGTTTGATGTACAGTATAACATCAAAACAGACCTAGGTTCTGCAGTGAGAGTCGGTAGCTTAGTCATTTTACTTAAAGAGAGCTGGTAGCCTTGTTATGGGGTTAGACAGCAAAAATGAAGTTGATCATGATACTGTAGTTTCTCTTGATAGTATCTAACTGAAGTCCTGTCCAATGAAGCAGAAAAAGCGTACTTCTTTATGTTTTAGTTGAAAAAATAAACCCACACTATCAAATTTGGAAAGAAGTTTGGGGTTTGGCTATTAACCACCATCCTGTGCCCTGGGCTTGTAAACAGGACAACTGAATTAAAGTAGTCACTGATGAATATGTTTTTAAGAAAGAAGAAAAAGCAATATTTATTTCTGAACATGGCAAAGCAATCTGAAGTTGCGTATCTCCCCCTAACAACTGATTTGGCATGGATGACAAGAAACTATCTTTTGATTTACCAACTGTCCAAAATGCTGCCTATGAAGATGTTTTAATTCACAAAGCACTTGGATTTTTATCAAAGCAAACTGTTGGCATTGTCATAACAGTTTCTGTATAGTGATTAGTTTAATGTTTCTTAAGTAGCAAGTGATGCGTAAATGGATGGACATGTACCTAGAAAACCCTGTGAGAAGTCTTTCTGTGGATCCTGAGAATTTTTATTTTTGTGGATTACAGTAATGCTTGCAATAATCCCTGCTGTTAACTGCTCATGCAGTTGTTCTGGAATGCGTCTATGAATACCATAAGAGATAAATCTGTCTGACAAGGAAAACACTAATGCTGGAAGATCTGTGAACATGATGCATGTGAATAATTTCCCCTTTAGGAGGCATTCATGGATTTGGTGAGTAATCAATACACATTAAAGATTGGGAAATGCAGAATGCTTGCCTGCAAAATACAATGGCAACTACCATATACTATTTCCCTACATTAGTGTCAAAAGAGGACTAACCAGGCTGTGAGAAAAAACGAGAATTTTAGAGAGGTGGTAGTTGATGAAGCAATATGCGTTTGTCACTCCTTTGCCTTTACAAAAGAGGCAAGTCATTAAAATTGTATTGTTATGCTCATGCTTTCTCACTGATTCATGCTTTTTGAGCAGGGAAATGTGTTTTGTCCCTGCATCAAAGAAACGCTTCATCCTCTTTCTTTCTTAGACTAGCTTGAAGGAAATAATGAAGACATATTTCTTCCAATGATATTGTTTGTGCTGGAACTTCTTTGTATGCATTCAGGTGACCTGAAAACTGTAAAGAAATGATCATTCATATGACAATATTTTTAGTAAATGCACTTGTATTTTCTCAAATGTATCTGTTTGGAAGACAATTATACACCATTAAAATCCCCGTATCATTAAAACGTTTCCTCTTTGAACGGCAGGCAGGCAGGCTTTTTTTTCCTACTGAAAAATTTTTCTCTGCAACTTTGTGTGAAATACGGTGCAGCTAACTTGCTTATATATTCTTCCAGTGGCTGCTGTGTCATGTCTTGCTCCTGATGTGAATTAATGTCTTGATTAGTGCTTAATGAACATGATTATACTAGGCAAAAATTCTTACGCAGGAGACTGTTGCTTTCTGGGTAAATACTGAGACTTTCCAAGTATTAGAATCCCACACGTATTACGGAAGCTCATTTAAGAAATTAATTGCACGCAAGTTGAGGGGTTGGCAGGTTTTGTACTTCGTATGTGTTGGCCTCTGCCTGTGGCTGATTTTCAGGACACCCTATGGCTTTGCCTCCGCGATGTCCCACCGGAGGGCTCCCAGCCCTGGCCGTCTGGCAATGGGCATTTCCCCGCCGCAGCTCCGGAGCCGCCCCCCAGCCCGGCCCGGACTCCGGCGGCCGCGGCGCTGCCGTCACGCGGGGGTCAGCTGGCGGCGGCGCCGGCGGCTGCGCGCGGAGCCAATGGCAGGAGGCGCGAGCCCCGCGTCAGGCGGGGGAGGGGCGGGGCCACCTGGGGCGTTGATGGGCGGCTGGGAGCTGCGGCGTCCTTGCCGGCAGCCGGCCCGCGGTGGGGCTGTGGTGGTGCTTAGTTTTGTGTTGTGTTTTTTTTATTTCTCTACGTTACATTTGCTTCTACCGTAATACAGCTCTAGTCTAAACAAAATCCTTTCAGAGGCAACCTCACAGAACCAGAGAACTAGTATGACGTGATCTGGAATGTATTTAATCCTTTTTGTTTGTGCAGTTTGTTGAGCGAAGTGTGTTGGAAAGGGTACTGCAGCCCAGACCTGACAGGAAGACTTGTTTCCTTTGTCTCCAAGAATCTGGCCTACTCCTGCTTTCAGTAACTTAGGTGAAATATTTTAATAATTTTTAAAACCCCAGAGTTCCGCATTCTGAATAAATGGTTTTCAGTCATGAGCCCTGACATCTGCTGAAAGGGGTTTGTAACAAACCGACTGTTTTTTAGTTCTCTTCTCTGGACGGTGGTTATCTAGGTTTCCTGCTCCTTGCCAGCCCTGTGCTCTCTGCCACAGTGTGTGAGCCCATTGTCTGGAGCAACTGGCAGGAGTGTAAGATGCTTGAAGCCAGTGGCACATTCTGTGTTTACCATCACAACTGGATGCAAACCATACCATGCCTACATTTGTGCTTACTGAATTGTAGACCTTAATTTTGGATGGAAATGGTCTTAGCATGCAGTTGTTCATCTCAGCTCTCAGAGAATTGGAAAATTTGCTTATTTATGCAACAGTAGGTCTGGAAGGAGCATTTATGTGTGCCAGTCATAGTTTTTCTTTTAATTCTGAACCTTCACACACCCTTGCATTGCCCATAAGGTATGCCAAGCTTTTCTGTCACAAACAAGAATTGGTGCAACAGAAAGACTTCTGTATGTATGTGACCTTCAGATATCCATTAAAATATAATAATGAATTAAAAAGAAAAAGGATATCCTTCATGGACTTCAGTTAGTTTTGTGATTGTTTAATATAAATATTAGATCATCTCAATTACCTATTATTAGTTTACTCAGTGCTGATGCCATACATGAAAGATAGCCTGTGTCCGGCATTTATACATCATATCTTAGAGGTGCTGCTTTTTTAAGGTCTTTTCTGTACCTTAGACACATGCAATATACCTTCACGTGCTTCTTCATGCTCGTCTCACATGGAACATGGGGTAGAAGAGTGAGGGGGAATAAAAAGTGAACCTTTCCAAAACAGAATTTATTTTTTCAAATGTCCAGGATTTTAATGTTGTGTAACCAGTCAAGGGGGTGGATATGTTTTTCGTGTTTGGTCTTGTGTGTGGGCTTAGGAAAATAATAGCCAGAGAACTGTAGCTCTGTGAGTGGGATTTGAATATGAATCTATAAGCTTTTGAAGTGTGGTAAGAATTCTAGTATCTGAACCCTGCCCATGTTAGTCGTAGGTAAGACGACTGTTGCTGGCAAAAAGCAACTGTAAAAAATGTATGTGCCCAGGCAGTACAAAAGGGAGCACAACTGAATCAGACAGATAAGGGTAGCTATAATCTGAATGGACTCTAAAGGGCATATGAGACTGAGATTTAAGTAAAGAAAAAAGACATTTTGTCAGAATCTATTTCAAATATTTTGGATTGTAGTGAAGCAAATACAAAATACATCACTAACTAAAGGGGTACAGTGCTTGGGGCAAGTGATGTCCCACGTAAGGATAAAGTTAGTCCTAGCAATTGTGATGGTAGTAGAAGGAGGAGTAGATTTTTATAAGTACGTACCATATTACATACTATACAGCATAAATTATGTATTAACAGTAATGCAGCTTACTGACATTCACACTGAAAACAATTTTAGAAACATTTACTGCTGAATTGTGTAACCAAGGTTAATTTTCCGTTACATTTTATCTGCCTTTTTGTTGCCAACAAAGATAAAAATGGTATTAAATTTTGGTTTGTGCAATTGTGTAAACAAATACTGCACGTGCCTTTTAAGTTTACCATAGGAAAAACAGAAATGAAAAAGCTGTGTTCAAGAATATCTGTTTTTAAACTGGTAAAGGTTTGAAATTAATCCACAAATGAATATACTGACTTGTCAGAATCAAAAATGCAACCTATGACTGTCCATCCCTTTCTGCCAACTTTTGTCTTATTAAGATTTATTGAAATTTAATTTGGCTACTAGGGCAGTGAATAAAGAAGAAAAATAATTGTCTGTTTTTTCCTTTTTAGTCCATCTGTACTTACTTGATTTGGTAATTTTTGTTGTACACATTTGCTGTAATGCAAAATGATGTGGATGCATAGTTATATATGTTATCCTCTGCTTCAGATTAATTTGATTACTAGCTTTTTGACAAGCACCCTAGTAAATACCTGAATGAGTGAAGTTATTAAGAAGCTCCTGTCTTCTTTTTTTCCAGTATTCTAAAATAATGATACAAAATAGTTTATTTGTACATTTTATGTAACTCCACATAATTTTCAGCCAACCAGAAAAGTTTTGGATTTTCATTCTTATGTAGTTTCTTCCATTTTATGAGAATAGAACAATATGCTGTGAAGAAATCTGATGGAAAATTAAGATCTCAGTGCTAATGAACAGCATAAGATTTTCATTATCTTTTCAGAACACTGTGAGTCACCTCCGCTCACTGAGGTATCATGAGGAACTGAATCTGACCAGTGCTATGTTCTTCTGATGGCATAACACTTCTAGTCCAAACCATTACAAAATATTTCATGTGGATATTTACTGACTTGTTTGTTCTGCAAAATTTTCTGTATTTTAGAGTGGGATTAAAAAAAAAAAAACACACCACAAAACAAACCCCACATTTAGGTAATGAGTTTTTAGGTAATTTATACTTAATACACTCTCTTAAAAATATTGAGAAATAGTTTAGTTCTTTGTTTGAAAATCTGGATTTGAACCCGAATTTCGGGAAAAAAATAATTATTTCTGAAACTAAGAAGAGATCCTTTTTTAAGACCAAAGATCTTTGATGAATCCTCTGTGGCCAGTAGATTTTTCACAGTACTGCCAAGTACAAAAGATCACATTATTCCTTGTTTTCTCATGGCCAGTAACAGGTACTACTCTTCTTTAGGTATTGGTGAATCTTATTGCCCAAGTTAAGATGAGTGTAGTAAAATAATGAATGAAACAGAGAATTTCAAGTTATCTATTGCGCGTTCCCTTATATTTCTAACACCTTATCTGTGTGGTGGCACCAAATTTGAGGCTTCTGAATATCAGTGAAGAGTTCTACTGTTTACAAAAAGGGCAAGAGTTTTAGGTTAGTTATCCATCACTACCAAAGTTCTCTATAATCTTCCATACAATGGTTATACTGCTTTTGCATGCAAAAGGTCTCCCTTTTTTGCATGCAAAAGTTCAGTCTTCTGAAGTTATGTAGACTGTTACGCCCTTTGGGTGTCCTAGACGGATGGCATCCTGTTGGAACTCTAATCTATTGTTCCAGAAGAATGAGATCATTTAACCTTCATTTTCAGATCACTAATATACTCACCTTTGCATTAATGCAGCTGTTTAAAACTTAAATTTTGTGTCTTTGAAATGTGGACCATTGCCAAGGCCTGCCATTTCCTCTTCTGTCTTCACCGTATCTTCTGTAAAGGAAGTTGCTATTTTATACATCTATCCTTTGGATGCATTACAGTTTTGTTAATTTGGACTGAAACAACTTTGAAACACTGTGTCTCGTTAGAATTAAAGTGTATGTTTTAATCAGGCATTTTCAAGCCTGGTCGAAGGATCCTATGAACTTGCAGAAAGTCTTGCTGTCTCTGAATATAATCCTAATTTGTATATTCTTGGATACACACTGTCAGAGCAACAGAAAATAAATTAAAGCTTCTTTTACTCATAATACATCTGTTGAGTGTTCATGCAGTTCCTTACTTGTTTACAAAGAGCCACCTTCTTTTCTTTGGGTAGAGTTAATCCATACCTGTACTTTGACTCAGCAAAAGTTATCCTATAACTTTACCTCCTAAACAATAGTGTAGGAAAATATTTTAATTATTATTACATTAAACACAAAATTAACTATTACCTATTATTAATTCTATTTCATTTGTGTAGTTTTTTATAAGTAGATTTGTGAGTTCATACATTGTTTCTAAACATTTTGGCCTGAGTTAAGTGGGGATAGTCTTCCATTCACAGATGTGAGTTTGGCTTCAGCTGGGCAAAGAAATAGTAGTGCAGAAATGTGAGTAAATTATCAGGTTTACTTGAAATGCATGTATTTGGCATTTGGAGACAACCAAAGATTTGTCTAAGTCTACACATGAAGGTTTTACTATATTTTTTGTAATTTCAACATAGTATTTGACAGCAGGGAGAAGAGACAAGCAGCAGGAGGGGAGAAGAGAACCATGAAAAAATGTTGAAAGCTGACAATTACAAAACTGAAGAAGATTTGTCAATGAATATAATTTACTGCTTATTATAGTGCCATCTCATTAAAATAGTAACAGTTAGGCTTTACTTGTATGCTATGCTAAATGGCAAGTTTTATGCTGAAACATTAACTGAATACAGGATTCTTGATGTATGACTACATTAACTCTTTGATAATAGCAGAAGGATTTAAGATAATTTTTAATTTAACCATTAAAATATACAAGAATATTTCCAGTAAAAACTACCAGCCAGTAGCTGTTGCTAAATTTTCCCTGTGTGAGTAATTTTCCCTGTGTGAGTCACTCCATGGAAATAGCAAAATGGAGGCACAAAATAAAGTTCCAAAGGAGTTTGCAGAACCAAGCACAGCGTCTGAAAATGGAGTGAACAATTTTGCTTAGCAAAGTCAAAATTAATTTTAAGTGTCCAGTCAATGTAAATGGTAAAACATATAAAAGTGCTATCAGAAGAAAGCGGTTTTATTTCTCTGCTTTTAAAACTGGCTAGGTTGACATATTTAGATTATTGTGATAATTTATTACTTATTTGAAGAATGAGTATGGAAAAATTGTATGAATATTTGTATTTTGCCTGGTTTATGGAGTAACCCTCTTTCTGTCAAGAAATAACTAAAACAATTGCCCAGGATTAAAGATACTCGATGACTGAGAAGCTATAGTAAAACTGAGACCCAAGTCTCAAAGTCAGTTATCTGAAGGGAACTGTTTCTTTTAGTTAGCTCAGTTAATCTCTCAAAAGGGAATCTCCTGTGTACTGATATAGTAACTTTTAATTTTACTGAATGACTTTATGTAGTAATTTTATGAAAAACATATGGAAGGTTTAATTTTTCTTTTTTTCTGAGTAGCGTGGCTTCCTATTTTCAACTTTATATAGCAGTTGGTTTAGATTGTATTATTTCATGTTGTCTCATTTAACTTGTGTTACTTTTATGTGACAGATGACAGCTTGTCCGTCTCTGGAAAACAGTTCTTACTGAGATGACAAAATATTACTGTAATTCTTTCCATATGCAGTTAATTGTAGCTCCTGATTTCATGATTGTTGGATAGTTCTTAATTTTAGCCACTATGAAATGGTATTTGATCTGAAATACAGAGACATTTTTAATGCTGTCAGTAGCTAAGACTTAAATCAATTACCCGTGTTAATCATATGGATGTAACTCAAGGTTTCAGAAACAAAACAGTTACTTGGTGGAATCCTGAGGTCAGGTCTATGCCTAACTGAACAATTACTTATCTTTGGAACATTTTAAGAAAAACGGTATTCCATGTTGTGTCATAACATTTTATATTGCATTCCTTTCACATGTCTGATTCCATGTTATTAGTGGACTTATTTTTCTTTACAAATTTATTGGAACATATTTTAATGAACAAATTCTTAAACCATCATTCTTTTAAAGCCTCATTTCTTTTCTGATGGTGTCAATATATTCCTTGTTATTCACAAGGAGTTTAAAGTTTTAAAATTTTAACTTCCTCTAACCTGGAAAAAAACCCAAACAGCAAGTAAATACCTCACAGATGCAGAACGGGTTAAGACCTTCCAGGTGAAATAGCATTTCTGCTTATAGTAGTAGTGTCAAACACAGAGGCCCATATACCCCAGTGATATGTGTGTCTGTATACTTTGGGGTAGAAATGTTTCAAGTTTCACTTTAATTTCTCTTCGTATCCAAACTTATTTTCCTTAGGCAAATAATGCCGTCAAGGAAGATAATAATTTTAGTTATGAAATTATTAGTTACAGTATTATTTCCATTTGCTAAATGGAAATAGACATAAATACCTCATCTCATAAATAACTCTCAACTAAATACTTGAGACAGATACAAAGTAGCAGGTGAACTGTGGTTTTGACTGTTATTTTAAGGAGAAAGTTTGGTTTGATGAATTACCAGCCTTAGTTGTTAAAAATCATCTTAGCACATAAAAGTCTAACCTTTTTGTGTATCTTATATAACTTTTAAATTTATTCTTCATGATGTGAGGATTTAAGAATGTCATCTTTGTATGACATAATGTATGTTGATAATTCATCTAATTGAGAAAGTGTAGTGCAGAAGGAATGAGGTATGTCATCCATAAGCTCAGAATTTCAGGCAGAGGAACAAGTGCTCTGTCACATTCAGTATCTGGATACATTCAGAAATGTATGGAAATCAGTGTTCAGCTAAGCTAAATTGGAATTCTAATAGGTTGGATTTATTATATTGTGAAATAATTATGTATCATGCCACCATCTGACAGAAGAGTTACTTAGTTAAAAATGCTGGTGAGAGGACTTAAATATATTTAGCTTTGCACCTGATTGCATCTATTCATCAACATATTTAGGCATCAAAAGGATAATTTAGACTTCCAACTTAAGATACTTTATTTAATTCTTGAAATCAGGCAGAGGCATTTTATTCAATGTTTTCGAACTCATGGAGAATCTGAAAGTTCCTAGCAACCTTCTTTAAATCTGCCACTCCACTGTTTCCTGCCCTTTCTAAAGTGTAAATTCATGCAATAGATCTCATGACAGCTGCACTAATAAACATGGCCTATAACTGCTAATGAGCACTTTGCTTTTCCTCAGTATTTTAATTTGTAAGTTGTCAGTCTGAACCTTTACAGACATTCAAAATTAGCCACACTAATTCATTTTCTTGCACTGTATTTTGCCCCCTGTATGAACTACCGTATGATTTTTATTTTTTTTTTTCATCTGACATCCTATTGTGCCATCTTTGACAGTTTCCAAATAAAGCAGCTGTGGCAATAGCCAAATGTGATGGAATAGCTCATTTTCAAAAGGCTATAAACCAAATAGATGTGATGAAACAAAAATAATCCTTTTTCCCTATCTTGTACTTCAGGGTATTGAGGTATGAAGAAGTTTACACCCAGGAGAAAAGCTGGAGATCAATTTACTGAGTGCTAGGGTAGTGTCATAGAGAAAAGCTACCTTTTGCAATCAGGCCAAGAGATACCCAGCTCTACATCCACTTATTTTTACGTACTTTCAGCCCTTCCACTTTTCTTCATGATTGTCTCTTTTATGTTGTGAGAGAGTAGTCTTCTTGACTGTACTTTTAACACAGATCCTGAAATGGAGATTTGGTGAGAGCTATTGATCGACAAATACCGTTTCTTTCTTGTTGCTGTTTGGGATTTTCATCTCAAGTGTCCTTGAAATGCTCTTCGGGGTAAAAGTACTGCTGTAACCATACAGTTCCCTCAGAGAATTTACAAGCCCTTTGAATAGTTGCCATAGAAAGTGGTCTGCCCCTCCTGGAATACCTGTAGCAAGCTGACCTGTCCCATGAATGTAAAATAATCCTAGAAATTGTCCAGAGAAGGGGAGTAGTTAAAGACTGCTGTTTTGTTTTTTTTTTAGGGGTGGGTGGGGTTGGTTGGTTTGTTTGTTTTGGTTTGAGGTTTTTGGTTTTTTGGTTTCGTTTGGTTGTTTTTTGGTTTGCTTTTTTTGTGTGTGTGTGGTTTCTCTTTTTGTTTTTGTTGTGATTTATTTGTTTGTCTATTCATTTTTTTCCCCTCTCTAATCCAACAGTATTTATAGTGTCCAACCAACAAATAGTGAAATTACCCTTTCCAAAATTGGTCAAATTTCAAAAGAAGGACTAGTTTGGGATATTAGATTACCTTCATTTATTATGAAGTTATAGGTGGATAAGCAGACAGTTAAGTTGCTATGTTGGTCATCTATGTGATAAACATTTTAAAGTTTTATATGCTGTGTTTCTTAAATAATTGCAGTATATGTTGTTTAGATATATGCTGTGTAGTATCTTTAGTAGGAGTGGAATTGCTAAACACTGTACAGTCCTTGCAGCTTATTCATATTTCTGTCCGTTGGATTGCATTTTTGCAAGTAGCTGTAGCTTGTGGTGAATTAACTGCCACTGGGAATACCACAGTCACAAAAAGGTATGCATGCTGAGCTGTAGCTGAGTTAATATATGGCTATTTATAGCAACCAAGCAGGAATCAGAGATTAAGTCATAATAAGGTAGGGATTGTACCAGCTAGAAGATCACTCTTTTCTTCCATGAAGTAGAAGGATTTTAGAGATGGTGATGATTTAGAACATCGCTTATCCCCAGCAATGTGAATATGAGTAAAATTTTAAGACGGTTTTGCATAATCTAAATTTTGGAACCATCAGTTCATGCAGTCCTATAGTGAAATTGGATACTAAAGCCATTGTTTCATGTATTATACAATACTAAATAAATATAATTTTGAGAAGCAAAGTAATCTTACTTCCTGAAACAGATTAGATGGCCGAGGACAAGAAAAAGGACTATTGCATACATGTGGGCATAGAAGCAGTAGAGTCCAAGTATCATCCATGTTCAGGACAGACACACCAACAGAATGAGAGTTGCAATAATAGTGAACCCATATCTCTGTTAGCCAGAGATTTTCTTCTGTTAACGTCATATATGGACAGTTTTGAAAGACCCTGGATTAGATCTTAACATGTTTAATCTGCCTCTTGAAAAAGAATTCATTTCCAAAGTGACATATTAATCCAGTTGTGTTATTCTTTCCCATGATCAGTGTCATAGATAGTAGGAAAGATTTGGAAAGCACCAGAAAACGATTAAAACTTCATCAAAACAACCATGATATCATAATATTTTCCTTACTGAAAATATACTCTGTATTTTAAGCATCAGCTACAGAAAGCAGAATGAAACAATTAGAAGCATATCTAAATTACTGACAAACCTGCTTTTCTTCCCTAGCTATTAACCATTGCTTGAAGTGCTCAAAAATGCTGATTAAAAATGCTGATTATACAAAATGTATCAGTTTTAGCTTTCAGGAACATAAGTTGAGGAAACCAATTAAATTGGAATGAGATTTTTCATAGTAACACTGACACAGTAGCACCATCTACTCTGCCTTGGTGAGACCTCACCTGGAATACTGTGTGCAGCTCTGGAGCCCAAAACACAAGAAGGATGTGGAACCTGTGGAACATGTCCAGAGGAGGCCACAAAAATGGTCTGAGGGCTGGACCACCTCTTATGAAGACAGGCTGAGGAAGTTAAGGTTGTTCTTATGTAAATTAAGTTACATAACACTTACAGACTATAAGAGTTTTCATATTTTTCTATATCAAAAGAGAATTTTGTGATCTGTACTCTTATCCATGTAAGTTTTTCACTATCATTAATGTTTTTCATAAGATACTTTGAAAAAGAGCAAATGTGCTTGCATGTCTAGAAAAATAAGATGTTTTGTCCAGTGTTAGAGTAGAATGGTTAGAGTTGGAAGGGATCCTAAAGATCATCCATTTCCAAGCCCCCTGAGTGGGCCAGGACAACTCCCACTAGATCAGGTTGCTCAGAGCCCCATCTGACCTGGACTTGAAAGCTTCCAGGGATGAAGCTTCCACAGCTTCCCTGAGCAGCCTGTTCCAGTTTCTCACCACCCTCACGGGACAGAATTTCCTCCTAATGTCTAAACTATATCTCCCCTCTGCCAGTTCAAAACCATTACTGCTTGTCCTCTCACTACAAGCCCTTATAAAAAGTCACTCCCCTGCTTTCCTGTAGGCCCCCTTCAGGTATTGGAAAGCCAGTATAAGGTCATCTTGGAGCTTTCTATTCTCCAGGCTGAACAACCTTAACTTCCTCAGCCTGTCTTCAGTAGGAGGGATGCTCCAGCCCTCAGACCATTTTTGTGGCCTTCTTTGGACACGTTCCACAGGTTCCACATCCTTCTTGGGTTTTGGGCTCCAGAGCTGGACACAGTATTCCAGGTGAGGTCTCACCAAGAAAGAGTAGAGGGGCAGAATCACTTCTCTCGATCTGCTGGCCCTACTTCTTTTGATGAAGACCAGGATGTGGCTGAGTCTTTTGGATGCTGCTCTGAGTCTTTTGAAGAATCTGTTTCTGAGGATGCTGTTCTGAGTGTTTTGAGGGATCCTACATTAAAAACGCATAGAATCATAGAATGACTTGTGTTGGAAGGGATCAGGTTGCTCAAGAGCCCTGTCCAGCCTCACCATGAGTGTTTCCAGGAATGAGGTTTCTACCACATCTCTGGGCAACCTGTTCCAGTGTTTCATTACCTTCAGTGTAAAAAATGTCATCCATACATGTCGTCTGAATCTACCCTCTTTTATTTCAAAATCATGGCCTCTTGTCCTATTGCACCAGTCCCTACTAAAAAGTCTGTCCCCATCTTTCTTATAGCCCCCCTTTAAGTACCAAAATGTCATGATAAAGTCTCCCTGGAGCCATCTTTTTTTTCAGGCTGGACAATCCCAATTCTCTCAGCTTGTTTTCATGTAACCTTCTGATCATTTCTGTGGCTCTTCTCTGCACTCACTCTAGCAGGTCCATGTATTTCCTGCACTGAGGGCTCCAGAGCTGGACACAGTACACCTGGTGGGGTCAGAGTAGAGTGGAGTAGAAGGGCAAAATCACATCCCTTTACCTGCTGGCCATGCCTCTTGTTGATGCAGCCCAAGATATAGTTGGCTTTCTGGGCTGCAAGTGCACATTGCTGGCTCATGTACAATTTTTCAACCATCAGTAGCCCCAAGTCCTTCTCTGCAGGGCTGCTTTCAATCACTTCATCCCCCAGTCTGTATGGTTACCAGGCTTTACCCTGACCAATGTGCAGGACCTCGTACTCAGCTTTTTTGAACCTCATGAGGTTCACACAGGCCCTCTTCTTGAGCCTGTCCAGGTCCTTCTGGATAGCATCCTATTCCTCAGGTGTGTCAACTGCACCATTAAGCTTGGCATCATCTGCAAACCTTCTCACAGTGCACTTGATCCCACTGTCATTGATAAAGATACTAAACAGTACTTGTCCCAGTATGGGTCTCTGAGGAAAAGCTCTCCTTACTGATATCCATCTGTACATTGAGCGATTTACCTTTTCCTTGTGCATGTGACCATCCAGCAAATTCATTATTCACTGACCAGTCCACCCATCAAATCCATTTCTTTCCAACTTAGAAGGATGCAGTGGGAGACCAAGACAAAGACTTTACAGAAGTCCAGATAGATGGCGCCTATGTCTCTTCCCTTGTCCACTTATACAGTTACTTCATATCAGGAAGCTACCAGGTTGACTGGGCAAGACTCAGCCTTTGTGAAGCCGTGCTGGCTGTCTCAGACCGCTTGCCTGTCATCCATGTGCCTTAACCTAACTTCCATGATGTTCCTGAGCAAAGAAGTGAGGCTGACAGGTCTGTAATTCCTAGTGTACTTCTATCTACTCTTTTTAAAAACAGGCTCAAATGTTTCCCTTTATCCAGTTACAGGGGACTTCACCTGACTGCCATGACTTTTAGGAAACTAGAACCAAGCATTTTGCTGTTAGACTTTTATGAATCAATGTAGCTTACTTTTTTTGTAGGAGAAAAATACCTGATCTCATTGCACTCTTTATTTACAGTAGAAGTCAGGACAAGAAAATAAGTGAAATAAATAATGTAGGAACTACAATGTATTTGACAGTATATTTTGTTACTGTGCAGAGGTTTTCTGCTACTTATAAACAGAATTCCTTATTCACTGTGAAAGTAAATGACAAATATCAGAGAATTTTTATATTCTAGATATGCATCTGCAGTGATGGGAGATGGTTGGCTGCAGAGGATTTAAAAAAAAAAAAAAATCAGGAAAGTTACTCCTAATAAACATGTGCTTCATTATGCTTGTGGATTCTGTTTCCTTGCAGAGTTTTAAGGGCAAATAAAACCCCCATTTGCTAGACTGATCTAGGTATGGTTCTGTTGGATTTTCTAATATTTCTCTGCTGAAGCTGTGTTGGCAAAATAGAGCAAATCAATAGCGTTTAATTGGCCACTCAGCCCTCCAGGCTCCACTCTTAAACTCGGTCAGACAAAGGAGACTCTGGACCCATCTTCCAATAGCATATAGGAGAAAAGCCTGGAAGTAATTGACTGTTGCATGTTGAAAATAGTGGTGAAAAGTGTTGTATGCCGTGGAGTCTATGACAGCAGGACAACTAGCTTGTATCACCCAGAATGTCCCCTCTACTTTTAAGTTTCTTTATGAATTAATTAATTCAGTTGCTTTATTTTCTTTTGGTTTGGTTTGGTTTTGTCTCTTTAGGCCAATAAATAATCATCTTTGGATGTCTCTCTGAAAGCTAACACTTTGTATTCTGTGGAGTCTGCTATATTTGTCCATCATGACTAAGCATTATCGCCACTCATTTCTCACATCTATACTTAGGGGGTAACAAGGATCTTGTAGAACTGCTTTAGAGATGCAGTTGGCATATTTAAAATGGTTCCTGTGTTGTATTATATGGTAATTGTTCTGTAATATTCATAACACATAAAATGTATAAATGGAATGTTTATTTTAAATTACCTCTGATACCCATTTAAATTCTTTTCCTATTTTCACTATTAATGGTTTCCTTTTAATTAATGTATTCACTATTTACCTGTTTGAAAATAAATGACCAGACATCAACTACTTTCCTAAAGCTACTAAAGCAAGGAAAGAGAGATCAATGCGATCAGCAGTAAAATATTGTTCATCTTATAAAAGGTCAGGAGTATCGTTTGAAAAGTCATCGAATGTCAGCAGTGAAGAACTTATGCACCAAGTTACCTAATCACATTTTAGTAAATAATGTATTGTTTGAAAATGTGGTTTCAGTTGATATAAGTAGCAATTTTGTCTTAAATTACATAAATAATTTTGATATGTAATAAGGTGGTGCATAGGAGGAAGTAGTTCTGTGCTGGAACAGTCTGCCAAGCTCAAATGAGAGTTTATAGTTTTGATGGCATCCTCATCTCCAAAAAATATCACTACGGATGCAAAGTTTAAAAAAATACTTTAATTTTATCCCATTCCATAGTTGTACAGAATGCCCTAAGTGCTAGGCCACTTAGTAATCTTATGTGTCCTTATTTCTGTCCTTTTCTCTGAGCAGTAGTATTTTTTATAGAATGCTTCCATAGTAGTTGCTCTATATTGAAGTGAATAGGGTAATCTGCAAGCAGAAGTAATTAAATATACATACTGTTGTCTCATGGCTGAGCTATTTAATAAATTATGATTCTTCTAGCAGTAGATTCTTTTCTGAATAATTTTTTCATCTCAGTGAGAAAAACAGATTAAAAATAATTTATGAATATTCCATTTTTTTTCAGTAGATCTCTGAATCAACCTTCTAGTTACTGCAGCAGCATTATTTGCAAATTTATTATTCTCTTCCTTTTTAAATTATACTATCTTTCAAAACATAGGACTCATCTCATTTGGATCGATAAAGTAACACAGAAGCACAACTGATTTCCACAACCAAATAAAACTTTGATGATAGCTTTAAATTTCACTGTGCTATGTAATTCAAGTATTTTCAGCATCATCAGTTTTGAAATGTCTCTATAATCTCAATACAGTAATCTATTAAAGAATACAATGTGCTTAACATCTGTATGTCACAGATATAATTCTTCTATTATTTCTGCTGAATATTTTTACATATGTCTGAGCAGACAAAATACACGATTTTCTGAAATTTCTGAATTCTAATGTTTTCTAAGCAGCTAATTAATTGAAATAAATTTAGTAGGCTTTTTTTCTAACATGCTGAAGGGATACTACCACTTTGGATATCTTTCACTGAGAGCCTAATTTTGTCTTATATTATTCATGGCTTATTCAGGGGAAATTTTATATCAATTTAGTTCCTTTGGGTATATTCTGACAGGAGCAGTTGTGTAATATCTGAAAAACAGTGACAGGCGTACTGGTTTTTTCTGTCTCATGTTTTTTTCTGTCTCATTCAGCTATATAATTTCAGTTTTGATTTAGCTTGCATACTGAGCAGTGCCATACAGTAGTTTTGCTCTTCCTTACTACAAAGAATAGATTGACGTTTTAGAAGATGTTTTTCAACAACTTCCAGATAACTTTCCAACCATGTAATTAATGTCATATTTAAGAAGGCATCCCCTTTTTAAATTTGTTCATTAGTGTCTGGTACATTTGTTGCTCCTTTCTGTTACATTTAATTTTTTGCAATTATTTTTAATACTTTCATGTTGACAATATTAGTTATTTACATTTCCTATGAAAGTCTTTTATCTTTTCCTGACAAGACAAAACTGATACTTCTGCTGCATTTTCTCTGTGTTGTTATTACTTCACATCTTGCTGTAAGTATTATAGAACACCAATACTAATACATACAAGATTGAAAGCATGAGTTTCCTACCTGTTTTTTTTTAAGGCTAATGGATTCTAGAGAAAACATCTTCCAGAAAGTTTCTACTAACAAATCTATTACTTTTTAAATTTTTTTTTTCCTTAAACAAGTTGTAATTTATTTAGCAGAAGCTTCAGATTACTTATAGCCTTAGTATCAGAAGTTTTGTACTGAATTACATTCTAATTGGTTAGAAGAAGCAGGCTTATAGTAGCCAGTAGGGCTTTTAAGCTTTACATGTGATTAATAGGTCAGTTCTGAGTTCTCTTAGTACTATTTCAGTGCCTCATAATCCATCTCTGATGTAGCTAATTTCAATGAGATGTCAGCAGCTATTATTCTCACTAACGCTGCTGGTATCACTGGTAAGGACCCATGTGCCTGCTCTTCTCATCTTTCTCTAGGCCTAATGATATCTTGAACTTTGCAGCACATCAGCCACCTGTTTCAGTTATTAGACTTCATTTCTACAGTGTCATGGTTTAGTCTCTTGACCTTGACATTCACCTCTTATTAAGAAGAGAATTGTGCCAATTTTCTGAATTAACTTTTTGATAAACAAGGGACAGTGTTCTCATCAGAGTCACAAACGAAAAATCAAGCCAAATTAATTTAGCATAATTGATCACATAAACTACAGAATAATTTTATGGATCTGCAAACAAGGTAAAAGGGCACATTGCTACAAGGAATATAAGGATAATTAAAATTTTCCATTACAAATGGTCTTTTGCATTGTAGTAGACATAGATCTCTCTTGAATATGAAGTAGGATTCTAATTTGAAGCACTTGAAAGATAGTGGATACATTGGAAAACAAAAAACTCAACGTGGCTTTAAGGGAAATATTGACTAAGTTACAAAAGGAAGTAAATGGTATGATGAATGCTTCAGAAATTCCCTAAAATGGTCTTATTTTTTAACAAGTAGCAAATGTGGTAATTGGAAAATTGTGCTAGTGTTAGAATTGACTTTGCAGAAGCATCACAAAACCAGATGCTGCCTGTGATAGAATTTTGTGAAGAGAAACTATGTCAAAAGGTAGATGAAAAATTGCTGTAATTGTAGGAGGAAAACACACTGCATAGTTGTTTTTTTTTCTTCTATCATATTTTTTTCCAGTTTAAATCTCTCTTTTCTTTCTAATGACAGCAATGAACACCTTTGTCAGAACTCTCAAATGGCCTATTTAAATGTCTTTGAAAATCGTGAGTTTTATTATCTTAGTGGGATTTTTTAAATGTTTTGTTTTTTAATTATAAAATGACAAAATATAATCTAATGTTAGTGTGTCACTTTGCCTTTTCACGTATTTTTGTCTAAAACACTTACTGTCTGCACATCAGTGTTCACGTCTTTGATATTTAATTCATTCTTTTTAAGGGAATACAAATATGTGTTGCTGGTGAAAGGACCAGTCATTCCATATCCTCAGCCTTGGATACATGCAGTTGCACCTTTCCAGGCACTGGCAGTGCTGAAGACAGAGCAACATACCAAGACAGACTGGGGAAATTTAGAAAAAATTACTTACGTTTTCTTACATTGTCCTCCAATCTTCTGTGCTCAACTCCAGGTTACAAACTTGAAAATTGTACCTGGATAGCTGTTTATTTAATGTAGTTGTCCAGAATTATTGTATTTTAACTAATCCTTGGAATTAGTAAGCTGAATGTTTGCAGGCTTTTTTATTTCAAAAGAAATTCCTAAGGATAAACACTGGGTCTTACAGGAATATGAAACAGAAGATGCTGTGTTAAACACCTTGTTTTATTGTGCTAAGCAGTACATCAAATGCTGTTACTATTTCTGACTGAAGTATCCCCCACCTCATGTAGGAGGAATAGCATATTGATGCTGAGCTGCTGTGTTCTCAGGGATTCTCTGAAGTTTTTATCTGCTATGCTATGCAGCTAGGAAAAACCCCATAATGCCCTATGGCCCAGACAGCTTTCAATTCAGTCAGCTCTGTCTCAGGTGGAAGACCTGAGGCTCACATTCATCAGAGACACTTTGTTCTTATGACTGGTGATGATTTCTTTTATATAGAGAAGGTTATTGTTGGAGTTCAAACTCTTGTCTGCTTAATGATGTTTTGAAAAAAAATTGAAGGTATGATCTTACAAGATACTGAATATTCTAAAATTAGATGTTGTTAATAGTATCCATTAAAGGTGTGAATTTGATCTCAGTAGTGAAGTGTCTGATACCATTTGGAAACCAAATTAATTGCTTTCTTGTGAATCATAGTTTCAGCAGGCTTCTTAAGTTTTTCTTGTATTCTTTTCAGGGCAGCTATTACTATTACAGACTAAACCTCAATAATTATGCTGCAAGAGGTGCTATTTTTAGAGTCTGCCCTGGCCTCTGTTTTGATACTGGAGTTTTTCCTGACAAAGCTACATATCCAGGGTCACTCAGTGATTTAAATGGTTTAAGGAGATCTGTTTTACAAATCTGAAGAGTTTTATGCTAATCCAGGTATTTGATTTTCACTGAATCTCACCTAAGAAGATTACTTAAAAAGTTGTCATTCTGCATGTAACCCAAACTTCTTTTTAAATGCAGATTATTTTTTTTTTTTAAGATGGGAGACAGTAGATAAGAGTCCTCAGGATCTTCCAGGGTCATCTTTTAATTTAGTACACATTTCAGGTAATAAACAAATGTGGCTCATGGATCAGAATACAGGTCGAGGGAATAATCAAATACAAGATTACAGGTTATCAAGCTCGATGTCAACTGTGCATATAGGTTTTTTGAAAGACCGAGGCCTTTTGCTGATTATTGATGAACCACCTATTACTCTCTCTTAGAAATAAGAAACAGTTAAAATAAAAATTGCATGCACACAAACCCAGATTTGAGTACCTTACTCTTCTATAGAGCTAGAAGAGTAGTTAAGAAGATCTGGGTGTATTTATTTTTTTTCCCTGAGAAAATGGCATAGATCCTTTTCTTAAGAAATAAACAGCAGGATAGCTTCTGCATTCTGCTGAACCAGAAAAGGGTATGTATGGTACTGCTAAAACTAGGAAAGAAGGAGTAATGCAGTTCTAATTTTGTTGCAATTTGCTGTATTATTTATTGCCCTTGCATACCATTCTTTACCAAAATAATTCTCTCTAAAATTTTTCATAAATGGTTCTTCATTAGCTTTGGTCAGACAAGGCTCTCTTGAAAAAGCAGCAAAAATTCTAGAGGGAAAAGATACTATGCCTTCTCTGTGATTGCAAGGGTGTCATACCTATGCCTTTGTTTACATTGGTATTGGAGTATGTCTTTGCTCAGCCAGATTTTGATAACTACTGTTAAGAAATTAAACTGATTTTTTTCTGGCTAGCTTTTCAAACTAGTGTACTGTGAAGTACCTTTTCACTTCACAGTTTTCTTCAACAGATGCAAGCTAAGAATATTAGCAGTAAAAATACCTTGATGTAAAATTTGAGGGGAAATGAAATGACCTATAAATCTCAAAGGTAGCAATATATTCTCAACATACTAGAGGACACAGTTCCATCTGGTTTTCTCTTGTTACTTTTTTATTGTACAACTAACAGGGAACATAAGATGTAATCTATCCAAAGTGTGATTGTTGGAAGGATTGAAACAATAAAGTTGACACAAGACTTCTCAATTTTAGATGATTCATTAAGCATCTTGTTTGTTTGTCAGTTATCATAACACTAAAGATTTGTCTGTGTTTAAGTATATTTTACATTTAGCAGTATCTTTATTTCATTATTGAAAAAAAAATTAAAAAAGATATCTGTCAACCTACTCAAACAATAGAACAGAAAAATAGAAAAATATATTTACAAGTATATTTTTGAAAAAAAAACCAAAAGAAAACACCATTCTTGTAGTAACAGGTGAAACTATTACAAAGGTTCTTCTCTCATATAGAATTGTAGCAGGAAGTACTGAAATATCTGTAATGTTAACCCAGTATCTTAATGTAATTGCTTTTTTATAGCAGAGAAGAATACCACTGTATGCAATATGGCATTAGAAGATGAGAAGCACTAAGCTTTATGGTGTGGCTTTCAGGAAGGAGTATATGTCTAAAGTTAATAAATAAATAGTGAATTTTCAAATACTGACATACACAGTTTTGCTCAATGCTGACTTCTTGGCATGCTGCTTGGTATGTTTGACATCAGTTCTCCTTCCTTATTTTGCCATTGCAAAAGTTACATTATATCTAGATTTATGTGGGGCCACAAAAGGTTGTAGGCCACCAAATTTGTTTAATCAAATTTTATTTAATAAAAACTGACTTGTATGACTGATACTATTCTAGAGAGAAATCATGAACCATCCTATTTTGTGTGCAATTGTATATTTGCATGAAGGGCTTTTAATTCAAAATACATCTTACAGAAAAAAGCTTAAGATTTTTTTTCCTTATGTATTCTTTTTATTCCTATTATTTTCCATAATATTTTATTTAAACAGTAAATTATCTAATACTGTGTTCCCTGTGAAAATATAAAAGTGCATTTCAGTATGGTAAGTAGTAACATTCCTTTCTTTTTACTAAATCTACAGTGGGATAAATGAAAGAATCAAAACCACTTTCTTCTGTAGTGTTTATTTTTAAGAAACATCTTACTTGTTCTTTACTATTATAGCTGAGTGTAAAGATTGTAATAAAGATTAATATGTCTTTTTTTTCATGGTAGGCATTGTTAAAATTCCTAGCAAGAGAAAATCACTGTATCATAGAGTTTTATCTGAACGCAGTAGCAAAGTGGAAACTCAGAACCAGTATATACCAATGGCAAAATTATGTCAGGGCCTGAAGCTCAACCTCTCCATAATTCTTTAGGTTATGCTACCTGTCATTTTTCACAGATAAAATTGGTTTAGTTCAAGATTATTATATGTATTCAAGCTACGTGTTTAAGTGTATGAGTATTGTAGGAGTGGATATAATGGCTGAAAATAAGCGTACCTGAAGAATGGTAGTCCGGCTGTTAGCAATTGTCCACAGGACACTTAAACACATATGACACTTAACCACAAGTACTCTCCCAGTCTCCAGTTGTATCCAGTTCTAACATTTCACAAGTTTTTGTCCAATTTTCTCTAGAACCTATGTAAATTTCTTTCATCTAGAACCTTTGCCAGGTAATCCTTGTTTTATGGAGAACAGCTTCGTGTTGGTTTTTTTGTTTCTTTTGTTTTTTTTTTTTTTGCTTGGAATGCAGCTCTTAGTAGGTTACATTATATTAATCATATTTTTGTCTCAACTGATTACTCATTGAAATTTATATTTAAGAAGCAAGGAGGGGAACACTTGTCACTGTTGTTATGTGTTACTGGTTTCTGACTGAAGAAGAGCTTGCTTATCTTTTGTAAAAAAGTGAAAGTCTCATAGATAAATAAGAAGTAGTCTTTGAAACTAATAGTAGTTGTCTGTCAGCCTTGATTTACCCTTTTTGGAATAAGATAATTGAGAAAGTCTGAAAAAAACAACTCTTAATTTCTGGGTGTCATACATCTGGATCATCAAGACAATTCTTTTGTCTTTTATTTATGTGTTCAGACATGGATAGAATGATAGCATCTAATGGCAAAGATGAATATAAATGGGTTTGTTTGTTTGTCTATTATAAGTATTCCTGCAGTAAGGTATTTTATTTTCCCAGGTAATATTTTCCTGTCTGGTCATTTATGCATTTATGTTAGAGTGTGTTTCCTTTCAGACCTATTCATGAGGATAGAGATACAAAGAAAAAAAAAACCAACTTTTTACGCCCACTTTAGAAGGCAGGATAAGTAATTACTTACTTTGTGTGCTTCCATATTGTGAGACTTAGTATTATTTGTCTGACACAGAGTTAAATATTGACACCTTTAAAAGTATTTTAAAATACTTTCCTGGCTGTATCAGATCAATTTCTTGCCTTTTATATCCCAGGTGTTCAGAAAGTATAACTGGGGGGGTATGTGGAAATAACCAGTTACAGTCTCATGATCTTGTTATGCACATGCAAACTGAGTGCTTGCAAAGAGGCTTTCTAATAGAATCCCTATTTCCTCCCATTAAAAATTACAAAATGCAGTAAGGCATAATTTTGCATGCAGCTGTTTGAATAAATTTAGCACCATATAAAATTTAATTTTGTAGCAAAAAGCAAAGCTGTTATTTATGAGCTTATGTGAAAACAAGTGTAACCATGTTACAAAGGTTTGAAGTATATGAAAGTTAAGAAATGTTACAAATTTGGTGACTTGCACTATGTGGTACTTTAAAATCATCATTCCCATGTGTGTTACTGGTTCCAAATGCATGAAAGCATTCTATAGCTTCCACAGAACACTTTATTCCTTCATCTTCACCGTGTCTTGACTTCAGGAACACAGATTTCAGAAGGGCTCTCTCTCCCCGTGCTTGCTGCAAGCACACTGATGGCCGATAAGGCCGATGCGGGACAGGCAGTGCGGCTGCAAAAGGCCCAGCAGAAAGTGTCCTGTGAGGGGACAGGCACGGCACGGTGCTTTCTGTGCTGTCTTTTCTCCTCCAGACTGATTCTATGTGTGTTCCCAAAGGAGGCAGCAGCGTTATGGATGGTGTCTCCTGACTGGAGGCCAGAGGGGACCACTGATGGCAGTCAGTATGGCCACACCTGAGGGATTGTTTCAGGGAGTCCTTGTATCTCCTCTTGGGGCCTCCTCTGTTGCAGCAGCCGGTGGCAAGTTCACCATAGAGCACAATCTTAGGGAGGTGGTGATCCTCCATCCTGGAGACGTGTCCTGCCCAGCACAGCTGTGTCCTCAGCATCATGGCCTCAGTACTGGTGACCCCTGCCTGTTCAAGGACAGTGACACTGCTCACACAGTCAGTCCAGTGGATGTTTAGGACTGTACGGAGGCAGCACTGATGGAAGCGTTCGAGGAGTAGCAGGTGGTGGCGGTAGATGACCCATGATTCAGACCCATGTAAAAGAGTAGACATTAGACATTTTATTCCTTCACTGTCTTGGCGATTGCCCAGCATTTCTTGTTCAGTAGACAGCCCTGTACTTCCTTCTCAAAATAAATGATGAAAGCCTTCACCAGATTCAAATGTCCTGTTTCTTTATAAGATTTCCTTAGCTCTTCCCATTGTAGAATCTGAGTGCTTCACAAAGACTAAAGGCTGTGCTGTCACAGCACTGACAAAATATCATTAGATCCATGCTACAGATGAGGATTATGAGGTAGGAAGGAGTGTCTGGTAATGTGAACTAATCTAAAGTATCCAGAGACTTAATTATCCAGCATTTCTAGAACAATGGTACATATCAATCCAAATGCTGTCCAAATCAGTTTCTTATGCACTTGGCAATACTGTCTATTTCTGCTAATTAATCTTCAAAATTTAGCGCTAAGTACCCCAAAGTTGCTAAGTTACCCCTATGGCGAATATCTGTGAAGGGTGTCAGTGGGTTTAGGTACCTCATTGTCACATCGGAACTCAGAATCTCATTCTGCAAAGCTACTATGTCAACAGAGAACTACCTTGAGATATATATACATTGGCATGAAAATTTCTGGCTGGCTGGGTAATCTTAGGCAAAGATATGAACAGCTGAAAAATAACATCTTAAAAGAAAGATGTTAACCATCAACAGTGCTGACAATTATTTTAAAAGAATTTCCTTTGAAATGTAAATCTAGATCAGTAATGGATTCTGTCTCTCTCATATGTGAGTAATTTGTACAAGAAAGCAGCACTTTATGAACTTAACTTTTAAAATGGAATCAAATAATGACCACCAAGTTACTCTCCATAACCTTCTTCTACTAGGAAAACAAATTTGCTTTTCCAAGGATTTATTTTCCTGGACTGTTACCTGATGAAGAGTTACTTGTTTCAGCAATGGTGCAGAACCCATCTGGATTTATATCAGGGTGTGCAGCAGGCTATTAGTTACTGAAAATTTTCCTACAGCTCAGACAAAAGCATCTGCCAAATATCTGATTCAGCATATTGTTTTTTCTTGCTTCGTCTGTAGTACCAACCAAAAATAAGAGCAAATAATTTGTACTTACGAAATTATTCTTGAATGCTGATTACACTGAGGGTTTCTGATCTTCTCCTGTATTGATTTTTAGTCTTGAAGCACAACAGCAGTCTCACCTCTGAGTTTTTCTTCAAATTTTAGGGGGGAAGTAGCATTTTTTTTTCTTCCTGAAGTGTTTATTTACCATACAAAAATGCATACAGTTCTTCACGTAACCTTGTTTTTTCTCTTCTCATACATACCTGATGGAGATGAGGCTGCTGCAGGTTCATGTTGTCAGGTTTATTCTGCATGCAGCATGAACATGCCTTCTCCTGAGGCACACGTGGGTCTACAGTCGACAGCACTGACACACGCATGTGCATGGTCATGGACACAGATGGAAGCACTCAGCATTCAGGCAGACACAAAGAGTGCCTCTGTCCACATCCTGTTTTCCCCTCTGGCTGATCAGGATGAAGGTCTATTAGTGGGATGTGTACATAGTCGGTCACTCCAGGAGCTAGACTTGGATATTCCAGAAGTTCTGTACCCAAAAGGTGGTTCCTGGTTTCCTCACTTGTGTTAGTATACAAGCACACATGACCTTTGGATCCGTTCATGACCCATCTTAGAGACCCGGCCCACCCCACCCCACAACTGGCCCTGATTCTGCCCACTCAGACACACACACATGCAAATGGACCTCTTCGTCAACCTTCAGGCCTTTTGCCTCCTCCAGGTGCCATCTCATAGCTCCCATCTAGTCTGACCTGATCCTCATTAGTGAATGCACATGGACTTACTGCAGTTGCTGGGACCATGGACATGGTCTGACCTGAGTTGCTGACTTGCACACACTCATGCAACAGAGAGACTGTTGCCCAGGAAAAGTCAGAAGCAGAGTTTAGTAAGCAGACAGGACAGACTGCGGGGATCCACCACAGAGCACAGTCAAACATGGGAACCCACCAGCTCCTTTTAACCCCTTATTCCTCTATTTTCCCATGCTCGCCAAACCACTTTTATCTGTCCCAGCTTCCTCCACTGTACATCCCATAGTGAGTCCTAAGCAGTGCCTGGTCACACAGACCTCCAGGCTGGGGCTCCCTTTCTTTGACTGGACTTTTGGAGTTTCCCCTTCTGCTGTCATGTCTCTGTGCTCCTCTGTGTGTGTGCATTGATGAACTTTTTAATTATATTACATATATAGCTTTGAGGTTATTCTGAAAATGTTGGCACTTTAAGCAATGTTGTAGGGAGATTTCTTAATTGTTTTATATACACTAAGTTAGAAGTATGTAAACTCACTATGCTAAATCTACTTTAAAAGCATATTTAGAGAAAAAAAATTATATGGAAGGGTGACATTACTTTTAAAGAAAAAAAAAAAGTTTTATGCAAAAACACAACAATAGGGATCTGTAGAACAGCCACGTAACTAATGGGAGATTGCAAGTAAGGAAATGGCTCTAAGAAGCTAGGTAGTGGGAAAGATAACTGGAATTCTTTGATAATTCAATGAATGGTTTTAATAAGAGTTTTATTGATTTTTTTTTTTTGCGTTTTACCACCTGCTGTTGCTGTATTGTTTTTCACCTGAAAAAAAAAATAAAAAAAAAAAAATCTAAATGTCTTCCAGCTTTGACAGAACCCTTGAACTGGCATTGACAGAGAGCTTGTCAAAGCAGATAGGCTCCGCAGTCCCACTCTGGACTTGTATGTTTTGTAATGTACTTTCGTACATTTGTACAGGTCAGACATCGAAAGAATGCTAGCAGCTAAATGTAGTCTGACTTTACCAATCATTTAGTTGTTGAAATGAACTGTCCTGAATAACCAAGCCTGGGAATTTGAAAAATGAGGGCACTGTGGCTGGAACAAAAGGGTTAGCAGAAGTATTAGTGAAGGGGGTTAGCATTACAGGCAAGTATTTGATTCACATATCAGTATTTTTTCTGACCTCAAAGAGAGGGGGAAATCTCAGCAAAATGGTCCTATACTTAGTACAAATATATAGTCTGTGTAGCTACTTTGTTGATTTCTGTTACATTTTCACCTTTTTAAAATTTTTTTTTTCTTCAAATGGTGAACAGCAAAGGAGTTGAGGAAGGGGGCACTTTTCTTATCACATCTCTAGATTATAGCAATGCCTTCATTTTATGTAAAGTGACTACAGGCATAGGAATAACCATGCATTTTAAGAAAGAGTATTTCAGCCATTTGGGGCCAGAAATTAAGAAATTATATCCAAAGCACAAAAAGATATCTTTGTATTTGCTGCTTGAGGCTTCTCGGTAGTACAGATGAAATGTATCATTCTAGCTTGAAGACTGTAATATGTTCCAACTGGTGAGTTTTGCTGAGAGCACTACATAGTTGAACTTGCTTCCTTGTCAACAGCCACCAAGGAGCTGGCATAGCGAAGCTGCAGATTAAAAGGGTTACTTTCCACAGTGACAGTCACCACTCAGCCAACACAGAGCTCATCCTCCAACATACTGCTGCCATAAGAGTGGATGTAGCCTCCTTGGCTCCATGTGTAGCTGTGTGAGAACTATAATAAGAGCATCTTTTCCTTCCCAAGCAGCCATTCCTTTTTCTCCCCAGCCCTTGGCAGTTCCCTCGCCTCTGCGGTTCCCTCTCCTCCCTAGACCCCCACTGTTACTTGTGGTGGCCTTCAACAGCAGACAACTGAGGGCACTGGACTGGCTTGGTAATGCATTATGTTTCCAAGTTTTCCTAGGAAAGCTGGAAATAGGCTGCAAAGATGAAAATTGAGATTCTTGCACAACTATTTTCTTAGCTGAAGTTTTAGAAATAAATTTGAGGTCTGGTCAGACTATATAATGATATAATGAGCAATTAGCAGGACTTTGTAGAAAAAGTGCACCCCTGTAGAAAAATATGTGAATTAATATTGCACTTCATGCTGCATGGACGTTCAAGTTAACAATAAATATTCATATTTTCACATCTGCATCTATCCATTACTAAATTGGAACTATTATTGACAAGATACTTTCTGTTGGGATCTTTGTAATTTTATATCCACCATTCATAAATTATTTTTTTCTTATAAATGGAAGGAGGAATTTTAAAAACAATTGCATGACAAAATTCAACACAAGGAGAGGATTAGGTATCCAGCAGATAAATTAAACAACTTCAGAGTAATGTCCGGTATGGGACAAGAGCTTGGTAAGTAAAAATAAGAAGACTTGATGGGAACACACTAATTTCTATTAAGGTATTTAAGGTGCGTGTACAAATTTTCTGGAGAACAAAGAATTTTTTGCATTAAAACTCAGGAACAGCATTAAAGGTCATAAATCTTGTAAATTCTATAGAGGTCATTAATTTTAAAAGGCTATCTCCAATACAAGCAAAAGATAGAAATGAGAATATTCACTTTGTAAAATAACTTTAGTGACAAGAAAAGTATGTTCATGAAATAAATCCTGAAATTCAGGTACCTGAAGAAAAACAAGAAGTCACTTCAGGTTGTAATCAATAATAGTAAAGTTGACTTTTAAAAAACTTATTTTAAATGAGCCAAGTGAGAGTCTGATTTCATTCCTTAACTAGGAGAACCCTGAAGGCAACCACTTTTGTTTTTAAAATTATCTCCATTAATGACTTGTTTTGTTTGGAAGTCACCTTTATGATGGAACAGAGAATTATTTGATGTGGAAGTAGTTACCTAATAACCCCAAATTGTGAGGTTTTGAAATGACATCTGCATTCAGCCATATAGGAAAAAATGTTTACAGTGCTGTCTCCTGAAAAGGCCTCATTTAGTTTCTCACAGGGTTTGTGTAGAAATTTTTTTCCTTACTTGGGAACAACTGACATTTGAAGGCGGCCTTGGAAAAAAGTCTAGGTGACATTAATGGAAGAGAGTTTTTTTAAGAGGCTTGTGAATTGTAAACACCTGAAGTTAATAGTGCTGTTGTCTGCCCTCTGCTTTGACTCAGAAGCTT
Organism: Phaethornis superciliosus; assembly: GCA_023637945.1. Classification (NCBI taxonomy): domain Eukaryota; kingdom Metazoa; phylum Chordata; class Aves; order Apodiformes; family Trochilidae; genus Phaethornis; species Phaethornis superciliosus. Next base: position 53,131,279 of record JAJQWJ010000004.1, read on the forward strand.
GAAGCTCCTTATGCTTTCAATTATAAATATGATAGACTAGTACACAGTCAGTTCAATTTTATAGTAAAATGCCTAGCAATTTGAAATTATGCTTGATACTTATTATAGTAATAAATAATAATTTATATTGTTCTCTAAAGATCTGAGGTAAAACCTGATCCTGCAGAAAGCAATGACAACTTTTGCATTAACATCCTAAAGGGTGCGGATTTCAATAAGTTTGAGAGAAAATACTCAGTTTCATGAAGATCTGTTAAAATTACTCAGTACTTTTAACCCCTTAGTAACCTGCTGAAATTGGTTGACCAGTGGTTTTCTGAACAGCTCAAGTATATTTGACATGAATATTGCAATGGTTCCACAAAGTGGAAATATTTTGTGACATTCTATGTAGGAAGATGAGATACTCCTTCCCTGTTGTCTGGATGAAGAACAATGTGCAGGCTGCAAAGCAAATATCTCTTTCTTGTGCTTTTTGTGCCCCTAATAATTTTAAGAATTTCATCATAATCTTGCATCCTAAATTCCAATTAGAGTGACTGGGAGAATTAGTGCTCTGCAAAAATCCCCAAACCTGACTAGGCTTTATACAGTAGGCAGGAACATGCCTTGCAGTAAATAATGCCAAGGAAAACCACATGCAGGATGTATGCCTGTGTTCTCAGTAAGCTTGTGCCAGGGAGGTTTCCTTATATTGTTCTGTTATGTCTCACAGACTTCTTAATTTTTAAGTGAATTTCAGTTCCTTTTAAATTAGCTGGAAAAGTATTGGGAATGAAACCATTAACTTTTGTATTCTAACTATTTGTATTTTTACTAGTGGAACTGAGAGTTTTAAACACCTTGTTACTGTTTTCTTCAGATTCTATCTTTTGAAAATAATTAATTTTATATAAATTTTGATTATTCATTAATTTAGCCATACATAATCAGGGATTTACTGCAATAATAAATAATTATGTACTATTTAATGTAGGTTTGAATCCATATATTTGGAGAAACACAAGAAAAAATATTTAGGAAGTGTTTTAGGAAGTCAAGTACACACATTTCAAATTGAGCACAATGATTCACCTCATTTCACTTTTTTGTCCCATTACTTTTTCAACTATGTCTTCATTTTACAGCTTCACCAAAATGTCTTTGATCATTCTTGAACCCAAGTTGCAAAGGTCAGATGAATAGTTTAAATCATTCTTCACTTCAGTAGTTCTACATAAAAAGAGAAATGCAAACGTGTTTTTTTTCTTATGTTTCTGTTTCTTTTTTTATATATAGCTGCTGCCATGCTTTTTTTTTACATTCTTTTTCTCTGTAATATTTTTTACTTTCCAGCTTTAATATATAAAAATTAATTTTGTGGTATCTGCAAAATAACAGTTAAGAGAATTGATAGCCTATCAAGTTTAGTAAATCTAATCTAAATCTAAAAGTATTGCCTCGTCAGTTATTAAACAGTTCCAAAACACCAGAGTGAATTTACATATCAAAAAAATATGCAATAAAGAGGAAAATGAGAGCAGTAAAAGGACAATTCTTTTCATATACCGACTGTTAAGACATTGAAAAAAGTTTGGGACTAAAGATGTGTGACCTTTATTTCAGCATAATTTATTCGGACTGAAGTGCTGTGTGTAAATCTTTAAGTGCCTAATGATTTTGATACAGGAAGTTAGGTACCTAAACTGGAGGGGGAGAATAAAAATCTCTAGTGTCTGGTTTGGCAGTAAGTATTTTAATTTTCCATGAGAACAGTCTGAAGAAAGGCCAAAAAAAGGCGTAATTTTTCAGAAGCAGTCAAATGGAAATGAAGAATTAATTTACCTGTCTGCTTCTCTTTTCTCCCCTCTATCTTGCAACTGCTGGATATAAACCAAATGCATGTATGTTCATCTGTCAGCTCATGTGTTCTATTGATAGATGTTGCACAGATTCATTGATAAATCTGTATGCCATTCCCTTTGCCACAATTTACAGAAAAGTTAAACTATGACATGACTTCTGATATGCCATGCCTGCTCCCTACCATTCTGAACAATTGTATGTCATTATCTTAATGTGTTTTTCTGGCTGCATCAATTCACTGGGGTCTGCATATGTCTGTCTCTTCTATTTAGATTCTAAGGTCTTTGAGACAGGGATTACATTTGTTCTTGCTGTTCTGTGTAGCAGCTCTGTAGACTTTTGGTCTCTTAAGTGTAGAGTAGAAATGAACTGTAATTATGCTGATAACAATGGGAGACCCTTGGGGATGTTGTCTGCGTGTTAATAACTGTTATTCTTAAATCTGAAAAAACTATATATTTTCCTTTCTATAACTTCTGATTATCTACAACATTTGCTCCATTTATTATCCAACGCACAGATGTTCCTTTAAGATTTTACTATAGCCATGCATTAGCCATAAATTAACTTTTTTCATTGTTTTCCTGAAAAATAATTTTCAAAGTCGAATGAACTGGGTATCGTAATTTCTACTGGAATTTTAGGGGTGAAGGTATCTAAAAGCTCATTATATAAAGTTCTGATACAGGATCTCACATAGCCAGACAACTTTATGAAGAATTTTATGTAACCTTACTGACCTGTCATGTCTAATATCCAGTGGATAGGATAATCATTCAGATTTTGGCCATCATTATCTTTAAACCAGTATCTGGACCAAATTCTGCTGAGTGAAATTAGGTAATCTTCTTGTCTAAGATCAGAGGGCATGGACAAAAATAAATCAGTGTATTTTTTACCATATGGGAGGAGTGACCAGAAGCTCTTGTTATTGTTTCCGTTGTCTTCTGTTGTTGAGATTAAACGTGGCCTTTCTTTATGGATATTGGTAACATCTTTCCTTATTAGGATGCTTTGCATTAATGTCCAAACAAGGTTATGCTAAGTGAACATGTTTTGTATAGATTTTCCAGTGTAAAGTGTGGTGATGGAAATACTTTGTCGTACATAGAGTTTTTGAGTGTTGGTGTCGATCCATTAGCTTGGGGTATCTGAGGGTTAGTGTTCTCTCCCTTTCCTGACACACTGCCCAGATCAGTATGTTGTTTAATGTAGAGGCCATCTCAGTTCAGATTAAGGAAAAAAATTGCTGCCCATTTCTTGTGGATAAAGATTTCTGCAAATCTCTGCTAATACACCAGTGACAAGTGGAGTCCCACAAAGATCAGTACTGGGACCAGTCCTGTTTAACATTTTTGTCAGTGAGACGGACAGTGGCATAGAGTGGACACAGCAAGTATGCTGATGACACCAAGCTGTGTGGTGCAGCTGACATGCTGGAGGAAAGAGATGCCATCCTGAAGGACCTTGAGAGGCTGAAGAGGTGCGCCCATGCCAGCCTCATGAAGTTCAACAAGGCAAAATGCAAGGTCCTGCATCTGGGCTGAGACAATCCCAGTCACTGATACAGGCTGGCCAGTGGCTGGCTTGAGAACAGCCCTGGGGAAAAGAACTTTGGGGTGCTTGTGGATAAGAAGTTCAGCATGAACTGAACATGAGTGTACACTCGCAGCCCAGAAAGCCAACCAGATCCTTGGCTGCATGGCCAGAAGGTCGAGGGAAGTGATTCTCCCCCTCTACTCTGCAGTTGTGAAACCCGCCTTCAGTTCTGGAACTCATATTACAAGAAAGTTTCCTCAGTGTTAACTTGGTTCTTTGCATATACTTTTTGTGAGTAAGAGCAGCCGGGAAATAATTACTTAATTTGGATATAAAATGTACTTACAGTTTTAAAACTATAAAGGCTTTTTAATTATTTAGATAGAAATTTATACTTTTCACTGTTACTGAAGCAGAATATTAAAATAGTGCTAATATACCCTGAACTTCTTTTTATGGTAATAACTGTAAGACAAATTTGTTTATGAATTATTCAGATCTTCAGCATAGACACTCAAGGGTCTCAAGATATAGAGAAAAAATAATTAAATTTGATTTGCAATTTGTAATGTAAATTTGTTCTGAATTTGATCAACCAAATCCATTTCTCAACACTAATTTGTAAAGATTGCGATATCAGATTGAACATATTTTATATTTTAGTGTGAACAGTTCTTTTCTGGTGTAGCTTCAAGTCTGCATCAAAGATAAATAACCTTGAATATTTAAAGTAACATAGATAAATAATAAGAAAATGTAAACCAGCTTTGGCCTTCATCTCTAAGTCATGCTGCCCTGAAAAAAAGAGAGCAGTAGTCTATCTCAGGCAGTTTATGACCATGCTTTTTAGTTGCAGTTTCCCATTGAAAATGTGTTGTCCCAGCATTATCCTACAGCATTTGGGTCTTTGCCTTTCCCAGCAATCCTGTCTGCATGGGATAGCAGGATCAAGCATGTGGTAGCATCTGGCAGCCTAAGGCATATGCTTGCTAGTGGTGACAGGGAAGCAGCAGCTAGCTTCAGAACATATGCAGTTACCTTTCTGCCATATTTAATCACTTTTATTAGAAGTGCTCTCTTTGACTCTGGGGTTAGTAGACAAGAAGCTATTTTAGGCTTCATCATTGGAACTCAAGGCTGCTCAAAATAGGAATGTTTTTTCTTGAGCAAACATGAAAAAAAATACTGTCACCCTTGATGAAAGTAAATCTTTGAAGGTAGAGTAAAAGTGTTTGAAGAAAATCTAGGGAAATCTGAAACAAGCTCATATTGATCAGGTCCATGGAATTATATCCTAAAGTAATGTTTAGATTTACCTTAGATCATAAAATAAATAGTATGCCCAAGAATGCTCTTACTGCTGTACACGTCACCATTTACCAGAACAGATTTATTGAAGCTACTTCATTAATTAAATGTTTAGACCAGAGGTAAGCCAAGGACTCTGCGTGTGACAAAATGAAAAAAAGAGGTTTGTGTAAGCCTAACTATATACACTGCAATATGTGCTATGGCAGAACTGAAAGGACCTGAATAATAAACAATTACTTAATTTCCCATCCTCAGCTTAGATTGTAGCAGTTTGCCAGTTCGTTTTATTTCTTTTTTGTTGATTACCTAATGATTTAAAATACTTTTCATCTTAGTTCTCACTTCTATTTAAAATCCCAAAGACTTTGGTATTTCAGCTGAATGAGATACTACGGATGGAAAAGTGCCAAAAACTTGAAAGAAAAGGTAATTAGGTCAGTAAGTTATCTCAGGTATGCTCTTAAGTCGATTTAGTGGACATAACTTTCTTACACAGCTGAGGCTGTACGTTGCATTACTTGTTTATTTTCCTTATTACCTTTACCTTTGATGTTCTGAAAAGGTGTAAATGCACTATTTAAAGTAGTAATTTCTCTCTCTTGCAGGTGCGTATGCTCTATATGTATGTACCAGACTTCTTTTTTTTTTTTCTTCCTGCTTTTCCATGATTTTTTCCCCTCTGAAGAAGGGAGGGAATAGAATTAACCCATTCATCTGATATCTTTAACTTCAGGGGTCTGCCAGCACTAACATCTTACTTTACCAGCTTTTAATTTCAGAATATCCTAGTCTTTGGTATAGAAATTAAGCATTTGAGTTTTAATGTTTCTGAGTGGTTGTTCTTCCCTGTTCTAACATGAAAGCTTGAAATGAGAAATCATTTTAGTAGTTCTAATTATAGTATTTAAGTAGCTAAAAAATAATTTTGAAACAATTGAGCTAATCTGATTTCCGTTACAGATTCCCTTGTCTAGCAGGCCAGTTACTTTCTGTGTTTCTTCTCTTCTTCATAGTGTAGGGGTTTTAGTACAGCAGTTGTCTATTTGTATACAATACTAAGTACAATAATTCACTGGAGCCTATAGGAGTTATTGGGATACAAATCTTTATTTAGAAAATAAATTGTAAATTCATCATGTTGGCTTTTTCAGTCATTTTACTAAATGTAATAGATCCATTAGTTTGTGGGGGGGGGGTTGTTTTTTTTTGTTGTTGTTTTGTTTTGTTTTGTTTTTTGTTTTTTGGTTTTTTTACTGTTCAATGCCAGATTTACTTGTCTTTTTATAATAATGAATTTGCTCTCTTGAAGCTGGGTTAGGGTGGTGGGAAGGAAGATAGGAGGATACTAAGGAAATCTGGTCTTTAAATCAAACTTCTGTGCCAGAGTTAAGGAAGGAACTGTGTCCTGTACTCCCAGGAGTAGCAAGTCAGCTAAAGCACAGGCTATATCTACTTTAGTTCATTTTACTAACAGCTCTGTAGTGTGTGTTCTACAGGAGGAAATACATGTGTTTTGTAAATCAGGCCCAGAGTTCATGTCACATCTCTTTTTGTCTCTGTAAACTCTATTTTTAAAGTGCTAGCTTAACTCTCAGTGGCAGAACTGCTCTCTGCAACTCAGTACAGCTGTAATTTCACAGAATGTCTAGAATCTATAAAATATGACGTACTGTGATACCTGCCATCCTGGCTGAGTTACTGGAGTTTTAGACAGGAGAAATATCCAGCAATTAAACTAAAGCCCTACAGGCTCGACTTACTCATTATTTTATGTCTGAGATTTGTGCAGAAATCCTGTACAATCTCTGGAAAAAAAATAAATCACTAAGCATTATGGGTCCTCTCACTGCCTCTGGTTGCCAGTTAAATGTAATTTTCGGAGTTATTAAAGAACTATGGAGAGTGCAATCTGCCTTTTAATTACCTTGTCCCAGACAAACAACAAAAAAGGGCCCTGTATACACTCAAATACAAGAAAACTATGAGAGAAATTAATGAGACAGTGTTTCATAGTTTCAGTCTGTGTGATTCACTGCTATAGGAGATTTTTATAGAGGCAAATGCAGTAGTGTATTTCAAATTATGCCAGATATTTTTAGAAACCAGCAATAACATTTTACTGCTGAGCATACCAGGAGAGGCATAGCCAGATAAGTTTCGAAGTGCCAACTGATTTGCTGCAGAGTCCATGCAGAGACTTCCCTCACCCACGTACAACAAAGCAGTTCACAGAGTGGAGTCAGAAATATGTGGGACTCTGCAGCCTGAAGGAAAAAGCGTTAGCCATGCCCGTGTTTTAAGAGGTATCAAGGCTAGGAAATGTCACTTTCAGGATGAGAAAAATCAATACATCATTGCCCTGTTAGACACATCTTCTCAATCATCACTCATTATTATTGTTGCTGTTCATTGTATTGTTGTGTTCACCGGATTTGTGCATTTTACTCATTTCCTTGAAATGTGTAAATTATTTTTCTCTTAGGTCAAATGGAAAACAACTGTTCATTGAAACTAATTGTCAGGCTTCATTTTACTATGGCTTGTGAATCAAAAATCCTAGAGCCTTTTGTTACTATTTCTTTCTCCGTTTTTCATATTTTTCTCTGTGTAGTAATGTACACTAGACGTTATTTTAAAAAGAAACCAATAGTAATGCAGAGCAATTGTCACCTGTGAATACATTTTTTTATTTCAAAAGGTGCATTAATTATTTTCTAGGCTTATTACTTTTTTCATACTTAATTATTTTGGCTTTGTGTATTTATGTCTATCCAGAATCCCATATTTCAAATTTTTCTTGGGACACTGTGATACACAGTTTCTTAATAACCCAGTATTGCTTTCAGCTCTGTATGCAGGGATGATGGCATTGCAGTGAGCTAGAAAGCTGTGAACATCTTCTGAAAATGAATTTTCAACTATCACTTCCGATTTGCATAAAATACTGATTTTTACCACATGCATTGTAAGAACTCGATCACATTTTTTATCTTGCTACCAAATTGTTCAAAGAGTTGAACATTCAGTCTTTTTTTATTTGTTTTTGTTGCCTGAGGCTGTGGTTATGTAGGGAAGAAGTCAGGAAAGCCAAGGTGCAGCTAGAACTGAACTTGGCAAGAGATGTAAGGGAAAACAAGAAGGTCTTCTACAGGTACGTAGAACAGAAAAGGAAGGGTAAAGAAAGGGTACACTCCCAATGAGCCACAGTGGTGAACTGGTAACAATAGATGAGGAGAAGGTTGAGATTCTCAACAACTTCTTTGCCCCAGTCTTCACTGGCAACCCCTCTTGTCATGGCTCTCATGTTGAGGACCACATCCAACACAATCACATCTGCCAAGCCACTCTCCATGATATTTGAAAAGTCATGGCAGTCAAGTGATGTCCCTGGTGACCCTGGAAGAAAAGAAACATTATGCCCATTTTTAAAAAGGGTAGAAAGGAGAACCCTGGGAACTACCAGCCTCCCAGCCTCACCTCTGTGCCTGGGATAATGGAGCAGATCCTCCTAGAAAACACACCTGGAGGGCTACATGAAAGGAGGCTGGAGCCAGGGGGGGGTTGGGCTCTTTTCCCAGGCAACTTTCAACAAGACAAGAGGGCATGGTCTTAAGTTGTGCCAGGGGAAGTTTAGGTTGGATATTAGAAGTAATTTCTTTACGGAGAGGGTGATCAGACATTGGAATGGGCTGCCCAGGGAAGTAGTGGATTCTCCATCCCTGGAGATATTTAAAAAGAGACTGGATGTGGCACTCAGTGCCATGGTCTGGTAACCTCAGTGGTAGTGGTCAAGGGTTGGACTTGAGGTCCCTTCCAACCCAGACGATTCTATGATTCTATGATGACAGGAAGGTGATTCGAGACAGCCAGCATGGCTTTACTGGGGACAAATCCTGCCTGACAAATGTAGTGGCTTTCAGTAATGGAGTGACAAGGGAAAAAGCAGTGGATGTCATCTGTCTGCACTTCTGCAATGCCTTTGAAATATTCCCCCACAATATCCTACTTGCCAAGTTGAAGAGATATGGATTTAGTGGGTGGACAGTTCAGTGGATAAGGAATTGGCTAGATGGTCACAGCCAGAAGGTTTTGGCCAATGGCTCAAAGTCCAGATGGAGACCAATGACAAGTGGTGTCCCTCAAGGTTCTGTACTGGGACCTGTACTGTTTAATATTTTTAACAACGATATAGAATCAGAGAATCATAGAATGGCTCGTATTGGAAAGGACCAGCAGGATTGAGTGCACCAGCAGCAGGTTTGCAGGTGACACCAAGTTCAGTGGTGCTGTCGATAAGCCAGAGGGGTGGGATGTCATCCAGAGGACCTGGATAAATGGGAGAGGTGGGACCAGGTGAACCTCATGAAGTTCAACAAGATGGGAGCAATCCACACTATCAGCACAGTCTTGGGGATGAGATTTTGGAAAGCAACTTTGCAGAAAAGGACTTGTGGGTACTAGAGGACAAAAAGCTGGACGTGAGCCAACAGTGAGTGCATGCAGCCCAGAAGGCCAGTCTCATTCTGGGCTGCATCAAAACAATCATGGCCAGATAAAGAGAGGTGATTCTGCCACTTTGTTCTGCCAGCATCTCATCTGACACATTACATCCAGCTCTGGAGCCCTCAATACAGAAAGGACATGGACCTGATGGAGCAGTTCCAGAAGAGTGCTATGAAAATAATCAGGGGGCTGGAATACCTCTTCTACAAAGACAGGCTGAGGGAGGTGGGGTTGTTCAGCCTGGAGAAAAAAAGTCTCTGGGGAAACCTAACAGCAACCTTTCAGTACCTGAAGGGGGCCTACAGGAAGGCTGGAGATGGACTTTGCAAGGGTCTGTAGTGATAGGACAAGGGGCAATGGCTTTAAATTAAGAGAAGAGTAGATTTAGGCTGGATGTTAGGAAAAAGTTCTTAACCATGAGGGCAGTGGAAAAATGGAACAAGTACCCCAGGGAGGCAGTTGAGGCTAGAGATAGTCAAGGTGAGGCTTGACGAGGCTCTGAGCAATCTGATCCTAGTTGAGGATGTCCCTGTTTACTGTAGGGAGGTTGGACTAGATGACCTTTAGAGGTCCCTTCCAACCAAAATCACTCTATCATTCTAATGACTAAGATAGTAATCAGTACAAAACAAAACAAAAGCAAAAACCCACCAAAACCAACCAAAAAAAAGACCCACAAACCAGACCAAAGCAACCCCCCCCCCCCAGAATACCCACAACAGAGACCCTCAAAAAACCAAAATTGTTCACTTCATGTTCATCTCCTTCCCACTTAAGGTCATAGTTCCGAGTATTAGGTCTCAGTTTTCTTATGCTATACTCTGCTAAATTCTAAGTTCTAATCCATAAAATAATGTTCCGTGTTTAGCATCGTATTTTGAGTTACTATCAGTAATTTATTTTCTGTCTGTGTCTCAAATATATTTCTAAAACGTTTTCTGACTTTTGTTTTATGTTGTCTCGCAACAAACTGCTATCTTCCATGCATTCCTTTGACCTATTACACTTGGTAATTTATTTTTGACCTCGGGGCCTGTGTTAATCACACAGCTTGTCCTAGAGCTCCACCTGCTGTAGGATGCTCCTTTGATTTGTCCTGGTTCTTTATTAACAGAAGCTTTGTGATAGAAGTTTTTCCTTTGAAATTTTACAACTGTTATAGAAACGTGCAAAGTGAGTCAGATCAAGGAATTTGATCCTAGCCAACTAGAAAATAACTGGTAGGAATTACAGTCTAAAGGATGTTGGTGGAACTCTTGCTCTTGTAGTCACTGCAATTTTAAAATGAAGTTACTTTAGTTCTTGAATTCACTATATCTTTTTAAAATATCAGCATGATGTTATGTGTGTCTATATGTATTGTTAAAAGTAAGATACCTACACATTTTCTTCTTGGCTGACTTCAGGCCTGAATCATTTCATAAAAGCATGGATCCCATTTCATTCTCATTATGATACCTAGTTTGGTCTGCACTTTAAATCAGTGGAATTAAATGTTCCCTTTGAGAAATAAATTTTGAAGCATCCAGGTATCCTTGGTACCTTACCTAAGGGTCTGGTAACAGACGTGATCTGTGAGAAAGAAAAATACTTTCATTCTGAAAGTTATACGTTAGGCAATTTTGAGTTATTTTCTGCTTCAGAATAATGTAAATCTATATATTTAGTATTTACTTTCTTCACTTTCCACTATAATATTTTTCTGTAAATATTGGCTTTTGATCTGATGCTACACACACCATTATACTGTGTTTGTAAAAGGCAATCAAGAGGCAATGAAATGTAATTTCCCATTCCTCTTCCACAGAGAATCACAGAAAGTTAGGGTTTGGAAGGGACCTCAAAAGATCATTGAGTCCAACCCTCCTGTAAGAGCAGGGTCACCTACAGAAGGTCACGTATATCACAGGAACACGTCTAGGCAGTTTTGGAATGTCTCCATAGAAGGACACTCCACGACCTGTTTGGGCTCTGTCACCCTCACAGTAAAAAATTTCTTCGCATGTTTATATGTAACCTCCTGTGCTCAAGCTTATATCTATTGCCTCTTGTCCCATCATTGGTCATTACAGAGAAGAGCCTGGCACCATCCTCCTGGCCCTCTCCCTTTATATATTTATGTACAATAATGAGGTGTTTATTTTATTACTCTCCTTTTCTTCTTCTCCAAGCTGAAGAGATCCAGCTCCCTCAGTCTTTCCTCATAAGGGAGCTTTTACCCTCCCTTAATCGTCTTTGAGGCTGTGCGCTGGACTTTCTTAAACAGTTCCCTGTCCTTGAACTGAGGGGCCCAGAACTGGACACAATATTCCATGTGCAGCCTCACCATGCCAGAGTAGAGGGGGAGGAGAATCTCTCTCAACCTACTAGACACATCCCTTCTAATGCACCCCAGGATGCCATTGGCCTTCTTGGGCACAAGGGCACATTGCTGGCTCATGGTCATCTTTCCATCCACCAGCAGCCTCAGGTCCCTTTCCCCTTCACTGCTTTCAAACAGCTCAGTCTCCAACCTATATTTGGGTACCTGGGGTTCTTCCTACCCAGATGCAAGACTCTACACTTGCTCCTGTTCTAATTCACTAGTTTTCCCCTGCCCAGTGCTCCAGCCTGTCTATGTCCCTCTGAATGGCAGCACAGCCTTCTGGGGTGCCAGGCAGTCCTCACAGCTTTGTGTCATCAGCAAACTTCCTGAGAAGACACTCTGTCCCATCATCAGGGTCATTGATTGAGATATTGAACAGGACTGGACCCAGCACTGATCCCTGGGGGACTCCACTAGTCTCAGGTCTTCAGCTGGACTCTGTGCCATTGATCACTACTCTCTGGGCTCCATTGTGTAGCCAGTTCTTAATCCATCTCACTATCCATTCTTCAATACCACACTTCTGAGCTTGTGCCCAAGGATGTTACAGGAGACTGTGTCAAAAGCCTTGCTAAGGTCAAGGTAGACTGCATCCACTGATCTCCCTGTATCTACCCATTCAGTGACAACATCACAGAAAGCTATTATTAGTCAAGCATGATTTCCCCTTGGTAAATTCATGCTGACTACTCCTGATAACCTTCTTTTCCATGTGCTTAGAGAGAACTTCCAGAACAAGCTGTTCCATCATTTTCACAGGGATGGAGTGAGGCTGACTGGTCTGTAATTGCCAGATTTCAGCAGTCTTATGATAATAATTTTGCTAAAACATATTTCAGAAAGAATGTTGGTGACACAGTCAAGTCTTTGTTAGATCTCTGGACATTTCAAGTACTGTGATATTAATAACAGATACTGCTGTATGCCCTGATGATCTCTTCAGGGTTTGCCAGAATTGCTGTTTTGTAGGAACATCTTTTGCCATCTTTTCAACCTACCAGACTGAAAAATCTGGAACTGTATTAAGGGAGAAAGTTAAGCTGAATAAATACACTATCAACTATTATTATACTTTAAATTTGCCATATTCATGACAAAGTTTCAATGAAAAGTCACAACTGATGATTTTCAATCTTTCTAACAAGCCTTCCAACTTTGTGACACTACTGGAGCATTGTTCTAGTTTATGCAAGTATTCAAGCGAGGTTTTCCTTTTCAGGTATGCCAGCAATCATGGAAACCTTTTTCTGTTTCCTCCGATGCAAAGGATGCTGAGACACTGCAATAAGGTGAAAGAGAGGGAAGAGGATACAAGAAAAAAATGTTGCTACCTTGGCAAAAAGCACTATGCTGTTCAGGACACAGGTGGCACCTGTCTTGGAGGCAATTAAGTGAATTGTATGCAGGAAAATCATGAAAGAGAGCTTAGCGTTTCTGTGGCAAGAGGAAGCTTGCCTTAAACAGAGCTAAATAAATCCAAACACTTAAATTTTGGTTAAGAATTTGAGTAAGAATTAGTTGGAAAGAAGAAAAAAACCCAGAAAAGGTATTAGAAATGAGTGACTTATCATTCACTGATGCTGATACATATTTAACTATGTTTTAAAGAGTCACAACTATGATTATTAGTAGCTTTACACTAATTTTATAATAGACCTTTTCATGTCCAGAGACAGGAAAGTTAATTAGTAAAGTTAATTAGTATTTCACACTACCTTAGTGTTTGCATACTGAAGAACCAAGAAGAAAGTGGAATGAAAATGTATTTATTTTAGACTAGATATTTTCCAGAAAGTTAATTTTGATGTTTTGCAACTCAGAAGTCAGATTTTCTTATAGCACTTAACTGATCATCTTCTTGATGCAGAAAAATACTTTTTTCTTAGTGAATTTTTGCATCAATTTTTATTAATGTGTGCTAAATACAGAGGCAACATACACCAATGATTATTTCATCCTACACTTTAGAAACTGTAGTAGAATTATTATCTTAAAAATCTAAGCAGCATGTTTGCAACACATTTAGAATGAAAAAATCTAATACTCTTAGAAAAAATGCTGTTAAAATACTTAAAATTTAATGTTGCTAGTAACACTACTATGGGAGACTTAGTGATAGCAATGAATGTCACTGTTGAATTAGTTAAACAGAGGTACAGTTATTAAGGTTTTCTTGACAATCAGTATTGCTTTATTTCTGAGTTCTGCCCGAAGTAATGTTAGAACATGTAAACCCATTAGAATAATTTATTGCATTTCATTTATACTCACAATTATCCCAAAGAAAGCTTATCAGTTCTTAGATGAATGAGACTCTATAATAAAGTACGCTTACAAGTGCAAAGGTTTCCAAAGTTGCTAACAGATTGAAATCAGGGTGGGCATAAAGAAGAATTGAGTGTGCACAGATGAGAACATTGACTGCAGAAGTATTGTGTTAACTCTGTACCATGACCTAAACTTCTGATATATCTGTCTGTGTAACCTTTGTTAAACGTTGAGCTAGTTTGTCTCATGTAGGAAGGAAACTTCAGGTTATCAGTTGATAGCATTTGTCAATTGTGCTAGGTTTCATGGTGGCAAACTTGTTGATCCAACTAGAAATGATGGGAAGCAGTTCTTCTGTGTGTGTCTATCTTTTTTTGTCAATTATTTCTGTAGTTGCATGCGTCTTCTTGCCCCTTCTTAGGCATGTTCCTGGGAAGTGCTGTCTCACTTGTTAAGAGTAATGTAGTAGCAGTTTCTCATGTGAGTTCTCATATAAGTTCCTGATCCTGCCTGTGTAAATATTATTGTGTAGAAGTATACAGACATTATCAGTAAGTAAACAAGAACAAGGAAAGGTGATGTCTATAGAAGGAGATGATACCTAGCGTTATATCATCAATTCTACCTTTCTATGTGTGTTCTTTGACTTCAACAATTGTAAGGAAAGTTGTGTGATCTTGATCTTCTTTCACTGACGTCATTAATGTGTTCTAAATACAGAGGCAACATACACCAACGATTATTTCATCCTACACTTCAGAAACTGTAGTAGAATTATTATCTTAAAAATCTAAGCAACATGTTTGCAACACATTTAGAATGAAAAAATCTTCACTTCAAAAAGTTCTTCATAACTTCTGCAAATAACACAACATTTTAATTCTCATATCAACTTCTCAAATCTTTAAAATATAATGTATCAATTGTTTTGCTTTGAAATGCAGCATGCACAGATGACTTTCTCTGCCTGGTTTGTACCATCAGCATTTGGGAGTACTTGTTTTCAGAGTGGGCGTCTTTGATTTATTTCCCTAAGGAGATAAAATAAAAGAAAGAGTAGGAGAGTTAATGGCTCTGTGTGGTGTAAGTTGCACATTTTTGAAATACTCATTGTGAAAGTATTTTTATTCCGTGGTCTATTGAGAAGCAAATTATGCACCTGCATCTTATATTGAGCTTTTCTACAAAAACGGTGAGAGGATTTGAGTTAGTTTTAGGAAGGAGAAACTAAAATTGCTCCAAATTTCTTCTTGTCCTTGCAATTCCTCCCAAAGCTGTAGGTTTAATTAGGAGTTCGGCAACAGCACTACTGAGAATCTGTCTATCAATGCCAACATTCCAACATTCTAAGTATACACTGGTCTCACATGAAGAATAGGTTTAAAAAGATGAAACTTGTTTTTAAAGTTGTGTATAATTTTGGATTCCCATAATATGTGCATTGTAATTTTTAAACTATAAGAAAAACTAATCTAAAATACTATGGGAGCTTATCCTTTTCATTCACCCTCAATGGACTGAAAAATATACAAGTACAGCCCTGCCTAATGTTTCCAGGGTATCTGTTCTTCTAATGGCATTAGAAGAATGGCTGGCTAACCATATGGTTAATAGTAGACAGTCACTGTGAAATAACATACTTAATCTCTGAAAATATTAACTGACTAGAGCAAGAAATGTTATTATTAACATATTTAACATTATACCTTGGTTTTGTACCTACATGATATTTCATTCCTTTTAATTTATTTATTCCACATTCCTTTCACCAGCTCCTATTCAGAAAGAATAGTCTAGCCCAGAATTGACATATATAACCTATCATAAGAAAAATTTACAGAAATTTTCAAATTGACATAGGAATTAAGAAAATTAATCTCAAATGGGTCAGGTTATAAATTATCAAAAGCAAGTATCAATTTTCACATCTAAAGAGTACAACTGATAACCTGATAACACTGCTCCTTAGGAAGTGTTTATTCCCTTTCCTGAGGTACAAAACTGTTTTATAACATGTTACACAATGAAGCAGGAAATGTTTAACAACACTTATGTGTTTAGAGCATTTATTTGTAGATTAATTTCATAGTTTGGAGGCAGTTTTTTACAGAGCATCTTGGGCTGCACAAAAAAATGACAGCAATAAGGAAGGTCTTGGTTTTAAGCACAGAAAACAAAAAGCAGTCCCATTGTGGGAAAGGAAAAGAGTGATTCCTACACCTAATGGTGGCACATCAAAAAAAAGGGGAATGTTGTGCTCTTCTCATTTCTATTCTCTTTTTCTATACATCTATAATAGCAGTAGTTGTTGTAATTGCAGAATTTAAATCACTGAATCATACAATAATTTAGATTTGAAGATACCTGAACAAGTCCTCCGCTGAAAGCAGGGCTAACATGAAAGTTTGTTAAAGTTCCTGACTGTCAACACCCTTGAAGCTTGTTTTTTTAAATTTTGTTTACTTTGGTTTTTTTTTTATATCCATTCAAATATTATTGTCCTCCCTATGTCATCGTATATGTAGTTGGATACAGTAATTATAGTTTTCCCCCTTTGTCTGTGCTATCCACAACTAGTTCCCTCAATGCTCATCACCAGGAGTCTCAGTAGGACCATCCTTCATTTGGCTGTCACTGATTTCCTCATGTCCATGGAAAGGTCCTGTGCCTCCTCAATTAATCCATTCTCTGAAGTGCCTGAGATGTAAGCCAGACTGGAAGATAAGATAATAAGCCCCAGCAAGGAGAATACATTAACTTGGGCTTGACTCGGTCTAGTGCACAGCACAGTTTTTCATCTTCTTGCTGGTCCTATGGCAGCTAGCAGAAGCTGTGATACTGCATGATACCAAGGAGTATATGAATTATTACTGCTGTGGTGGGAGAAGTGGAGGTCTTGAGCTGTTGTTCAAAAGCAAACATAGAGCTCTTTCTCAGAAGCTGTTAACTTTTGAAGGTCCAGGTATTTGAAAATCACAAGTGTTTTAGCTTTATACATAATATCTCTAGCCTCTTTAGCTGAAGAGGGCAGGAGGACATCATTAAAGCTGAACCAGTTACCCTAAACCCATTTCTTGGTGAATGATAAAGGAATCTTCTTTTTCCAAGAAGCTGATTTCGCTGCTCTTTTATCACTGAAGCAAATATGAGGAAAGAACATTCATAGTACCGTGACATAGAAAAGTCAGCACTGATACCTCAATAGAAATAGTTCTTTTTCCTAATGTTTCTGTAAATACTTGCTTGTGATAATAACCTAACTAAGAATTGTATGCTTCCATGATTTAATAATTATTTTCTCAATGTTCTGTTTCTATGTAAGTACTCTTCCATATTCTACTTCCTTATACTGTTAGAAAACCTAACATTCCTCTCTACATGCTCAAAGTATAACAAAAGAGGTGAAAAACATGCCAAAAAATCAAGGGCCACTTGGTAAAGGTTAACTTTGGCTTATATGCTTGTCTACTTGATTTTTGGAGGAATGTGATTGTTATGGAGGGTTAATTTGTGTATAATTGGTGAGGAGAAGCTGAACTGTTGTGAAATGCTCATTGTACTTGCTGGCTGCCCAGGTTAACTGCAGGCAGCTCTCCCTGCTCTCCATGGTCCAGCATCACATTATTAATATAAAGGTTTTTTATTTCCTAGAAGGTTGAAATAGAGCATAGTCAGAGAGTTTTGACAGTTTTTGGATCATATCAAAACTGAAAGAAATTGCACTTTAGGGAAAAGGGTTGCATAAGCTATCTGAAGTGATTATTTTTAAGTAGAATTTGATCTTGGAAGGGAAATAAGGCAAGAACAAACGAAGTCAAAATGCTGGAAAAAGGCATCTAACACTGCTTCTTTGCAGTTTGTCACAAGCATTCAATGAAGCAATCTCAGATAAAATAGACAGCCTTCTGAGTTTGTCCATCGTTTGGCTGTCGTGTGCTGAATTGAAACTATTTACAACTTACCGATAACTCTGATTTACAGAAATACAGGATGCACTAATAGCCATCTTGGAGTGATTGCTTCTAGTTAAAAGATCAAGGAGAGGAAAAAGAGAAAGGAAGTGAGAGACTGGAAAAAAAGAAATTTGTGTGGAAAATAACAAGTGAAGTTTTTTTGCAATAGAAGCATGAATCTTGTGCTCCAGTGCTTTTCAGGACCTAACCTAAGATGTTAGAAGTGGTGATGTCACATGGTGAGGTCCTTTGGACCTTCCAGATGTGAGCTTTGAAAGCTTATCAGTGCTATAGGGGATCCCAGGTGTCCTAGACATAACACTGAAAAAATGGATCTTACCTATGTGTCATTTCTAGTGCCAGTGTCAAACTGTGAGTCCCCAGACTTTTACTGGCTTATAAATCTAAACATACTTAATTGCAGAACTCAAGATCTTGTGGTTGGTAAACATGAAAACTTGTCTGGCACATGACTAAAAAATAGTTATTAACTTTAATTTTGCCAAAATTTTATTTTGCCGAATTATACTCTTCCCTATCCTTGTAGTCACACACATGAGAGAGATAGACACACACATACGTATCTGAAACCATGATAAAAAAGTTAAATAAGCATTTTTGAGCTAGAAGGAAAACAGAAATTAAAAGAGCTCTGTAGAAAATATTTCACCTGCAGAAATATTCAGGAGCTACAAAGGAAAAGACTAGACAATATTTACTGCAACTGTAGTAATGGTGGATAAACAATTTTTTTTTTTTGCCTGGAAAAAAAAATAACAAAAAAAAACAAAACAGGGGAAATATTCAGTATTTCCCTTGTTTAAAAGAATGGCTTATTCAACTTTTGAATAAGTAAAGACATTCAGACATAAAGGAATAGTCCCTTAAGTATCTACAGTTTTCTGTACATAGAAGATTGTCATGTCTGGTTTTAATGCAATTTTTTTTTCTATAATATGTAGTTAAACTATTCTATACAGCTATTAAAATATTCTTCACAATAAAAAAATTGAATAAGCTTAGAGGAACAACAGCAACAAATCAAAGCCACACGTGGTGTTTCTTTCAGTATGTTATTTGGGTTTTTTTGTGGTACTCACTTTTCTTTCTTGATGAATCTATGTGGCTACTATATATGGAGGTCTTTAAAACTTCTCTATTTGTTCTGTGAATATTAAGGAGACTAATACTAATATTATAATAAAACCATAATTTTTAAGCTTTTTTTTGTAATAGATTCGGTATTTCAGGTGTACAGGTTTGGGGTGGAGTATGTTACTAAATTAACCTCTAGAGGGCAAAATTTGTGTCTGTAATAGGGAATTGGGAAAGCTCATTATTATGTTGTTATAACTACTTTAGAAGTTCATACAAAATACATACTTTTAATATATTTTGAAGGTCATATTATTAAAATAATATAAGATTAATTCCTTGATAAGACAACATCTGGTAAGCAAGACTACCACAGGGGGTGCCTCACTAGATCTCCCGTTCATGAACAGGGAAGGACTGGTGGGGGATGTGGTGGTCGAGGGCTGTCTTGGGCTTAGCAAACATGGTCATGTTCTCAATCCTAGGTAAAGAAGGAGGGGGTTAGCAAAACCTGCACTATAGACTTCCTGAGGGAAGAGTTCAGCCCTTTCAGGACACTGGTTGAGAGAGTGCCTTGGGAGGCAGTCTTAAAGGACAGAGGAAAGCTGCCCAGGAGGGCAGGACATTGTTCAAGGAGGAAATCTGAAAATCGCAGGAGCAGGCTGCCCCCATGCGCTGTAAGACAAAATGGCAGGAAGATAACTGGACTGACTGAACAGAGAGCTTTTACTGGGACTGGGGAAAACAAGGAGAATTTACCTCCACTAGAAGAAGGGGCAGGCATCTCAGGATGGGGAGAGAGATCTAATTGTGTCATATAAAGAAGAAATTAGGAAGGCAAAAGCGCAGGTGGAGCTCAATCTGGCTACTGCCATAAAGGGGAACAACAAAAAAAAAACTTTTACAGTTGCATTGATAACAAAGAGACCCAGGAAGAATTTCCATCCCTATTAGATGCAGGGGGAAACATTGCAACCAAGGATGAAGAGTCTGAAATACTTAATTCTTTCTTTGCCTCAGTCTTCATTGTTCAGACCATCTAATTCCAGGGTATTCAGTACCCTGAGTTGGATGATGAAGACAGAAGGCAGTACAATGCCCAATAATCCAGGAAGAAGCAGTTAAGGACCTGCTACAGCAACTGGACACCCACAAATCCATGGAGCTGGATGGGATTTGACTCAAGAGTGTTGAGGGAGCTGGAAGAGGAGCTCACTGAGCCTCTCTCCATCATGTACCAACAGTCTTGGTTAAGAGGGGAGGTCCCATATGACTGGAAACTTACCAATGTGATGCCCATCTACAAGAAGAGCCAAAAGGAGTATCCAGGGAACTGACAGGCCTGATCTCAGTGTGTGGAAAAACTGTGGAGAGGTTCATATTGAGTGCTCTGTCATGGCAAATGCAGGACAGCCAGAGGCTCAGGCCCAGTCAGCATGGATTCAGGAGAGATAGGTTCTGCCTGACAAATCTTGTCTCATTCTATGACCAGGTGGCCTGTCCACAGATGGGAAGGCTGTGGACATTGTCTGCCTGGACTTAATTAAAACCTTTGACACACCCCCACAGCATTCTCCTCGAGAAACTGGCTGTTCATGGCATAGACACATATACTCTGTGTTTGGTTAGAAACTGGCTACATGGCAGGGCCCAGAGAGTTGTTGCCAATGGATTAGAGAAGGGATTCTTTTCATGCACCATGGGCACTTTGTCCCCATCTACTGTATGTAGAAGATCTGACTGAGCAGGACCCACTTGATTGAGGGAATCTGTCACTTTAACTAACCGGATGTTTTTTGCCAAGTGCTTGTCCTAGTTTTTAAAGGTTCCACCACCCATTTAAGGTGGGTGCCTTTAAGGTAGATTTTAATAGTCCATTGTACCTTTCAATTTTACCTGAGGCTGGTGCATGATAGTAGATATGGTATGCCCATTCAATACCATGTTTTTTGGCCCAGTTACTTGAAAGACTAGTTTTGAAATGAGTTTCATTATCTGACTCAATTCTTTCTGGTGTACCATGTCTCCACAAGACTTGTTTCTCTAGGCCCAGGATGGTGTTCCAGGCTGTGGCATGAGGCACAGGATATGTTTCCAGCCATCCTGTTCTTGCTTCCACCATTGTAAGCACACAGGGCTTACCATGGGGGGTTGGGGCAGTGTGGTATAGTCAATTTGCCAGGCCTCCCCATACTTATATTTTGACCATCTCCCCTCATACCACACAGGTTTCAACCTTTTATCTTGCTTAATTGAGGTGAATATGTCACAATGGTGGATAACCTGTGCAATAGTGTCCAAAGTTAAATCCACCCCTGGTCACAAGCCCACTGGTATGTTGCATACCTTCCTTGATGACCTGAAGTGTCATGGGCCCATCTCACTAAAAACAGTTCACCTTTACGGTCCCAGTCCAAATTTACTTGGAACACTTGAGCAGCCTCATCTGCTTGCTGGTTGTTTTGATGTTTCTCAGTAGCTTGATATGAAGGTACGTGGGCATCTGCATGATGCACTTTTACATCAAGTTTCTCTAATCAAGCAGCAATGTCTTTCCGCAGTTCAGCAATCCAGATAGGTTTACCTCTACGTTGCCAGTTGTTTTGCTTCCATGGCTTTAACCAGCCCCATAAGGCAATTGCTACCATCCATGAGTCAGTATGGAGATAAAATCTCAGCCGCTTTTCTCGTTCAGCAATGTCCAAAGCCATCTGGATGGCTTTTACCTCTGCAAATTGACTCTATTCACCATCTTCTTCATCTGTTTTTGCAATTAGTCGTGTAGGATTCCATACAGCAGCTTTCCGCCTCTGATGGCTTCCTGCCAAACAACAGGACACATCAGTGAAAAGTGTACGTTGTTTCTCACTCTCTGGTAGTTGGTCATATAGTGGGGCTTCTTCAGTGCGTTTTAGCACTATTTCTGGTGGCATTCCAAAATGTGTGTCTTCTGAGCAGTCTGTTATCACCTCTACAGTTCCTGGACAATTGAGTTTTTCTGTTCTAGCTCTCTGTGAGAGTAAGGCAATCCATTTACTCCATGTAGCGTCGGTAGCATGATGAAGGGAAGATTCTCTGCCTGTGTACATAAAACCCAGTACAGGTAGCACCAGGAGGAGCTGTGCTTCATTACCAGTCACTTCTGAAGCAGCTCTAGCTCCTTCGTATGTGACCAATATTGCTTTTTCAGTGGCTGTGTGGCTGGCCTTGGAGCCTTTGTAGTTTCGAACCCAGAATCTTAAAGGTCAACCTTTAGTCTCTCCTGAAGCTTTCTGCCAGAGGCTCCATGTAGGACAATCATTACCAGCTCTTGTGTAGCGCCCATTTTTAATGTCTGGCCCTGTTCAAATTGGTCCAAGGGCCATTGCATGCACAATCTCCTGTTTAATACTTTCAAAAGCAGCTTGTTGTTCTGAGCCCCACTAAAGTCTTCTTTTGGGTAACCTCAGAGAGTTTTCACAGCCTGACTGTAACCAGGAATATGCATCCTCCAGAAGCCAACAGTTTCTAAGAAGGACTGAGTTTTCTTCTTGGTAGTTGGTGGGGCCATAAGTG
The DNA here is from genome assembly GCA_023637945.1 of Phaethornis superciliosus. Classification (NCBI taxonomy): domain Eukaryota; kingdom Metazoa; phylum Chordata; class Aves; order Apodiformes; family Trochilidae; genus Phaethornis; species Phaethornis superciliosus. Next base: position 53,153,713 of record JAJQWJ010000004.1, read on the forward strand.
TTATTTTGTTAATCATGTCCACTGGGATTTGATGACATTCATCTTGCCACTTCACCCACAGAAACTGTATCTCTTGCACACATCCCTTGACCTTACTTCTTTTTATAGCAAAACCAGCTTTGCTTTTAGAAGAATTTTGATTATCTTCTTACCTTTTTTGAAGACTTCTTTTTTGTGTCACCCCACACAGTGATGTCCTCGATGTACTGTAGATGTTCTGGAGCTCCACCCTTTTCCAAAGTATCATGGATCAGTCCATGGCAGATGGTAGGACTGTGTTTCCACCCCTGGGGCAGTCAGTTCCAAGTGTACTGGACACCTCTCCAGGTAAAAGCAAACTGTGACCTGCATTCTGGTGCTATAGGAATAGCAAAAAATGCTTTAGCAATGTCAGTAGTAGCATACAACCTGGCTGCCTTTGACTCCAGCTCATACTGAAGTTCTAGGATGTCCAGCATAGCAGCACTTAGTGGTGGTGTAACCTCACTTAGGGCATGATAGTCCACTGTCAGCCTCCACTCTCCTTTAGGCTTTCACACTGGTCATATATGACTATTGAAGGGTGAGTGAATCCTGCTGATCACTCCTTGGCTCTCTAGTGTATGGATAAATGGTGGTCGTGCAGCATGCACAAATGTTTGCCTAATAGACTTAGGGCATGGCATGTTATAAGGATCTACAATGTCACCATTGGTGATCATTAGATCACACCTTGTACAGCCGTTTTTTCAGATACCTGATAGTTTTTTCAATTGTGGGTGCTTTGACCTGTGGGCAGTCTATTTCCTCTTTATAGGGATATCTTGCCTTTACAGTTGACAAGAGTCGTTTCTATAGGCTTCTGGTTCCAACCTTTTCTCCAAATACCTGATGAATACCTGCATCTTTGGCCAAGGATCCCAACTGCCTGGCTTCCCTCTGAGTTAATGTTATGGTAGTAGCCCTGTCATTCCAACATTTGAGTAGCCAAGTGAGAAGTGAGACTTCAGAACAGCTAAAGTCTTTTCTCAGAGTATGCAAATGCCTCATGGAGTAGGACTGAACATATTCTTCTGATTCTGACTCCTCCTCCTCAGATGACTCTGCTTTAGCTGTTCTGTGAGGAGAGGTAGTATCCTCTATCACCTAGTCATCTTGTGCAGACTTTGAAGGACTACGGCTAGGATCTGGTTTCTTTTGTTTTCCTTTTCTCCTAGTCACAGGGTCAACTAGTAGCAGTGTGGGCTGAGGGGGAGAGGCTGTGGTGTCTGCAGCAGTAGCAGCAGCAGGGCTTTCTGAGCAGCAGCAGTGTCTGTGGGGGTGGAGGCAGCAGCTGCAGCTGTAGCAGATACTCTGGCAATGCTCATCGGCCGTATCTGAGTTCTGCCCTTGTGTGAGGGGGGGCAAAAAGTGGCTGCAGAGGCAGAAGTGGGGGTGCTCTCTGTACAAGGGGCAGCTCTCACTCGCCAAACAGCAACTCTCAGCCTCTGAAAAGGCATGCTCATTATCATGACTGTAGTTTTCATCTTAGTCCTCACCAATATATGGGAAAAATCAACATTTACCAGGAGATTCAGAAAGAAAAAGCTATTGCTATGAAAATCTGGTGGAGTCAGCCTGAAATAAGGTGGAGTGGTATAATCTCCTAAATTAAAGCTGAAAATAATTACCAACCAAGTTTTTTATCTCTGTGTGAAACGCCACTGCGCTGTGTACCACAATGTATATCAGTATTGAAAACCATATTTCAATGATGGTTCTTAATTAGCTCTTACCAAAAAGAAACCATAGAGCAGCACTAATCCTAGCTACAAAAACACGTATCACATACCCTGAATACCACAGGTATGGCATGATTGTATAAAATACAGATTTAATTTCCAACCCTGTGGAAGCCTGTTATGAAATATCTACTGCCATTCCTGTATTACTATCCTGAGGGTAGAAATAATAAAACTGTTCAGAAACTGTTCTCCCAGAGAGCAAAAATTTTTGCGCTTCAAAGGTAGAATGAGGTTCTTTTGTACCATGCAAAATAAAGAAACAGGTATATTCCAGGTAAGATTTTCTATTTATTGGTGCAGAGAACATTCAGCTATGCAAACGCTATTATTTAGGTAGTATCTTGTGTATACACCCAATGTCTTAGAGTCTCTCATGCACGTGCAAAGTGACACTGCTGGGAAATAGCAAAAACATAATTATACTCAGAAACACAGACTAAGCTAAATTAAAATGCAGCCCTGCTGTGGAGTTGTTTTTTTTCTTTTTTTTACCTGTCCTTTTTGGGGTTCAAATATTGACAGCTTACTTGGCATAGTTCTAGCCACTTCCACTGTTTTTTTACTAACATGTTTTGCCAAACCAATATGCAGCTGTTCTTTGTGTTGTGGGAACACTGGATGCAAATCATATATTCAGCAGCAAAGTCTTACTGACTTGAAAGCTTGATTATTAGAATTTTATTTTTTTTAAATAGATCTTTTTGTCTAGCTTACTGTGAGTTTTACTGGATTTGAATGTGTTTATTGTGATGCAGATACAGAACCACTGAAACTGTATTCTTAAAGAAAGCAACATATTTTCTAACAGGCTGTTATAAGCTGCACACTAATAGGGACAGGAGTGTAGCAGATTGAAGTTGTGGAATGAAGGTGCTCATGAAAGAGAAGTAGTCATGGGTAGTGCATGTTACAGTAGATGACACCAGAAATGGAAATACACCTGGTTTCTACTGTTGCAGATGATCAAAGTCTTTTTTTATATCTCAGTTTGAGGCAAATACTCTCACATGTTTAAGATAACATGTTTAAGATAGGGTTAGGGCTAGGGTTAGGGTTAGGGTTAGGTTATCAGATAACTATAAGGTAACATACCACAAACTTTTCATATTTGTAATGTATGCATGTAACTCTTTCTGCTTCCCCATCTTAGCCTTTTTTCTTCAGGAGTTTGGCACTGAAATGGAACAAATTTACCAGATGTAAGCCATGATGTCTCTGATGCTTTTTAGTTGCAACATAAATGTTGCCACTAATGCTTTTTAGTTGCAACAGAAAATCTGCACAGATTCTATTTGTATGAAACCACATCTTCTGTAGTCAGTTTTGGGGGTTTTTTTGTAGGTAGATCTGTATACTTGTTCTGTAAAGGAACTGTTATGTACCGAATGGAGAAATTCAATCTATGACTATTTAACTCCAAGTTCTGATTTCATCTTTTTATGATCAGAGATTTAATGCAATTCAAAGTTACTACAACCGGATCCATTATGTGGATCACCACCATAGGACACCAAAGAATGTTTCACTTTCTACCATAGGATATGTTCCCGCCTCACATTATGGTCACCTCCCTCTGTCTCACGAACAGTCTCATTTTTGACCTTTTTCAACTGTTCTGTTTACACCACACCTTTCTGCAGGTTGCTTTTTGTTTGTTTGCTTGCTTTTTATTTGTTTGGGGTGGGTGGGGTTTTTTTGTTTTGTTTTGCATTTTTTGTGGGTTGTTTTTTTTGGGGGGGGGGTTGGTGTTGGTTTTTTTGTGGTTTTTTTTTTCATTTCAAAGAGTTACTTCCTAAACTGAAAGGATAGAAACACTTAGAGCACAGCAATGTCCTAATCTCCTGAAAGGACTCTTCAAAGCAACATCATCTTAAACCAGTTACTGAAGTGGCTTCAAAATTCCACTGAAACCAAGTTATTAATTCACCAGAGTTCACCAAAATTCATCTCTTGCATACCTCTCTTAGTGCTTGTATTGCTATTTCCCTGAAATTTCCCTCTTGCTTTTTACCTGGCTCATTTATATCTAAGATGGCATCATGTGTCATCGGATGACTGTTCACAGTTTTAAACTCAAGCCTTAGAAAGGGTTCCAATATTGGCAAAGGCCACTTCTAGCATTTTAATTTTAAGATCCTGATTAGCGTCAACAGTACAGAGGAGAATTAATTTTCTTCACTACTTTAAAGCTGTGATAACATGGGACTAGGTAACCCTTACTGGTAGTCTTTAGCAAAAGCCTATGTTCAACAAATTCGAATGGACTTGCAATTTAAGGTGATGAAGGGAAAGCCAGCTTCTGCTACAAAGTTTCAAAGACTTTGTGATGATGTTTACTTACACATTACTGTAAATGATTATGTGTGCACTAGTGTTTAAAATACAAAAGTGAGATAATGGCTTGATTTTTATTTTCCTTCTCACTTTTATTGTTATTTTCAGCTCATCAATTTTTAGAGGCATGTGAAGTAATTTTTGCAAATAGTGCGTGAATGTTTTTTTTTTCCCTAAGCCTTGCTTTGCAGCTTACCCTGGGAAGCAGTGACTCATTTCACACAATGAAGCCATTTTGTAGGAATTTATTTCCTATGAGCTGGTGGTCTCCTGTGTTTCATCATGATAGAAATCAATAGACATAGAAGAGAAACAGGTATATTCATTACCTTGGAATACTGAGCAACTAACTGCTAATTATTTTTAATAGTTTGAAAAGGGAAAGGAAACTCTACCCAACACTTCCTGCAAGAGAAGTAGACCCCTTATTTTCTTTTAAAAGGAAATCATAATAACATACCTGTCACAATGCCACATGCAGTAACACACAAGCTGTGCCCTTGTGTGCAAAAGCAGAATCTTTACTGATTTTAGTAATAAATTTTCTCTATAATGACTGAAGTTGACTTCCAGAAGAAATCAGGAATTGGGATGATGACAGTGAGGAAAAGAATCCAGTACTCTGTTTTAGCTTTATGCAATATGGCTGGTGCAGCACAAAGGAAAGTCTTCTAGCTGTCACAGTGGAAATGTGAAAGCGTAGTACTTGTAAGATCTCTATGAAAAAAAAAAAACAACCAAACTAACAGATTTTTTCCTTGCATACAGACTATAATTTCTTCACTATTTCCATACCTGTGAATATTTTCACAGTTTCATAATTGGCTTTATCTGCTGTGACATACTTAAAGCACTAAGAATAAATCTTTGTTGTAAACTTTGACATTCCAACATTGGAAATAATTAAATTATCCTTTCTCTAAAAATTGTTTTTTATTCTTCATACATGAACATTTAGTTCTCAGTGATGTAATTGATAGCTTGTACAAAGTACCTTAGCCTCATATATTCAATGAGATATACAGGACTGATAATTTTTTAGTTTTTATTTTATCTTCACTGTTCTTTGTGGAGAGTCCCTAACTTTTTAAAAAAGAAACATATCTGTTCCAAAGTCTACATACCATTTTGCATCCTGACCAGGAAAAAAAATTCTTACTTCCTTTGTTCACTTTTCACAGCATTATAGTATCAGTAGGCTTGACAAATGTTCTATACATTTATATTTATCTTTACAGTATCTATCATTACAGTAACCTGAATAGATGAAATGTTAGCAGTATTTGTATTGTCTGATACCAGAAGATAATTGGCAGAAATATACATAAATTATGTCTGATTACTTTAAATACAAAGGACCCTGTATTTCAATTTTTTGTTTTTCAAGCAGCACGTTTTTTCCCTATTTATTAACATCATTTATATTATTAAAATTTTCAATGTTTCCACAAATTGGGTGATGGGAATGGGATTGACCTGGCTAAAGGCAACCACCTCTACGATAGACATTATGTTACACTAGACAATCTTAATGGAAAGACACAGGTATTCTTAGGGGATGAATTGTCTCCTTCTAGACATTTGAATGCTTAGCGTAGCAAAACACTACTTACTTTTGTTATTGCTCTTTCAGTTAACAAGTTGAATCAGGTCACCAAGGGCTCAGATGAGCACCCTAGCCAGCACAGCAAAAGCAGTAGGTGTATATAACCAAAAGCAAGTGGCAGGCTCAGCTGAATGTATGCATACATACCTTCAACTTTATCCACACTCAGCTCTGAGAGATTACTGTAACTTCACAACTACCATGAGACAATCAGGAGTTTAAGAGTTATTCTAATTGAAATATAAGGAGAAGATGCTTGAAGTTTGCTTCCCAAAGAAAAATGTAAGTCTTTAGAGCAGCAGTTCATATTAAATGGCATGGTGAACAAAGTACTGTGAAAATTCCTCAGAGGAAGGACGCTGCTTGATAGGACCATAATTATGTGGTATCGGTCTTTATAGAGAAAATTTTCCTCATTTTCTTTAGACAATGTAGAAGTTAAGACTCCTTTGACTTCAGGAAAGATTATCACTACTATCTTCTTAATCTGGAGGCATATCCTCTTTCTGTCATGGATTATATGTGTGGAGTGTAAGAGCCACGTGGACAATGTTTTCTGGGGGTTGGTTTTGTTTCCTTTTTAAAGGAAGGTTTTCAGACAAACTAGTTATACCGTGTTGTGAAGAGATAATGTATGCCACTAGGTAAATATATACGTTTTCAAATGTCATAGAATGTGGAGGCTAGCTGAAACAGAGGAACAAGTTAAGATGCCTACTTTTTGCAATGTTTCTCTGGGAATCAAAAATCAACAGTCTTAGTGGGAATCAGAAAGACCAGTGTTAAAAAGGACAGCATATTTCTTCTACTTTGATTTATTCCTGGAGGTATTAAACAAACAATAAAAGTTGAAAATTAACCAGGAATTATAACCTTTATAAACAGACAATTGCTAATAGAAAATATCTTTCTTGAAAATTAGTTGTCAGCGAAAACCTGTAATGGGCTATACAGTCTTTCACCTGTACATTGTAAATTTTAATTAAGCCCTGATGAATAGTGTGCAAATATATTGATGCATGTTTGGCTTTGGCAAACTAAGAAAACGATCCATGGAAGGTGATATCACATTAAAAGAACAGAGGTATATACCTAAGTTATGGATTCAGATATTAACTTAATCCTAAATGGCCAAATTGGTAGTCAGAACGGTACAGAAGTAATGCGTATTAACAGCACTTAACATTTCTAAAATGTCTTTATTTTACCTATTCAATAAACAATGTCGGCATTTCTACCTTGCTGTTCTAAATATAGTAGTAGCAGCTGATGTTTAAGGAAGATGTTCATTTGGAGGGATGAATAAACAGAATTGTTCTACTGTGTAACTACAGCAGTATGTCATTAATGTGTTTTGATTAGTGATGTTAGATACAGTGGCTCTGACTGTCTGTTGTAGGAGAGAGTATTTAATAAGAACTCTTGCTATATATTCCTCAAGGGCAGCAGTATGAAGTCCCATGTTTCAGTAGCAAAAGTGTGCATTGGCAGAGTTAAAAGAACGTATGTTAAAGAGACTGATCTTTGTATGGCAAATCTAAGGATAGAATATGACTATATTGACTACAAAGTAAAACCAAACATATGCTGTTAGTGAATATCTTACTTCTTGAATTTGAGGTCTTTTCCAGTATTTGTGTTTGATATGTACTATTAAAAACCATTTTTGTAAGATATATAACAGATGAACTCATGTCTATACAAACTGTGCAGCAAAATACGTAAGGGCTTGTTCTTATTCACCAACTTATTTTATGACCCTTACCCTACTAACTTCTGCTTGTTGTTTTGTTTTGACTGCCACTACTGCAGACACATGGCATGCTTTTCTCAGTTCATTGTCAGTCTGAGTGCATTCATCACTGTAGAAATATGTGTGAGGAAACATCCTTGAGTATTCATGCAATAATCTTCCTCATAAGTAAATCAGCAGTGCATTTTTGAAGAAACTCATCCTCTGCAAGACAGTAAGGATACTAAAGTATTCATCAGCCAAGGAGAGAAGAATTGAAGTAACACATATATTCCTGGAATTATTTTATTCATCTGCTGAGGAGTAAGTAGTTACCAGTATTCAGCAATAAGCAACTGTTCAACAGCAAGGTTTAGAAGACTAGTTAAGCAAATAAATACATATAGAAGGAAAATCATCAAAATATTTAAAGGGAGCTTTGTCCAAACGATGAATATAAAAAAGGAGATTCTTAAACTATTTATGTATTCTGGACAGACCATATCTCATCAGAAGAAACTTAACTCATGTTGCCAAACAGTTTTCATGTTATCTGTCAATTTTCTTTCATTTAGGGTATCTCTGGTAAGGAACTCTTGTCAAAAGAAAAGAAAGTGTAGTAAGTAGATGAACTGATAGTGTATAGATCAAGGAAATCTTGTAATGTGCTTGGGCTGTGAATGTGAGAAACACGTGTAGTTTCATTAAAATGTTCTGTAGTCCAGTGAAGCCCATGGCATTGGGTGAGACTATCTAGCCTAAATAGCAGTGCTATTTAATACTAATAATAAGAGATAAGATTTTAGGTAAATTGCGTCAAGCAACATAATTATTTTCTAATATCTGATTATTTCCTGGTGACAAACACAAATCAAACTAAATTTTAAAAACTTTACAGACATTTTCAAACTTCAATACAGAAAATACTCATACATATATACCATGTGCCATAATGAATGGAATTCCTTAAAAGACAATGGTAGTTTTCTTCTTCCCTCTGCATGGTGCCTCTGCACACAACCCACCCACAACCATATTATATTAGAGGATGGGTTGAGAGGTGGGCAAGCCAAATACATGAGAATTGCCAATCAGGAAGGCCTCCCATTTTGTTATAAAAGCCTTGATGTTTTCAATAACAAAAAACCCAAGTCAAACCAACCAACCAAACAAAAAAAACCCCAAACCAGCAATGCAGAATGCCCATCAGAGTACATTTGTCCTCGAGGAGAATTGATGTGTCTGGCAGTCAGCTGTTGATCACCAGTTGTTCCTTCCCCTTTTGAGACACTTAAATTAAGGTCTGTGGCAACCCAACATATCTAAATTCCTCCACAAAAGAAAATCTCAGATGGATTCAATTTCTAATGAAATTTTGAATATTTAATATTGTGAAAAGATATTAATTTCACTTAAATTATTACTTCAGTGTGTTTTCTATATTGTGAAATACTTTAAAACATATCTTAGTGAAAAATTCTAGTTGATTTTAAAATTTAAAAAAAAATTAAGCATTTATAAATTTTCTGCCAAAAAGTCTATGCATTTCAATCCACTCTAAGGCTGCTTTTTTATATTTTGTTATACTGTTCTGCTGAAATTTCTGTAAATTGCAGTGATTTGTATCTGGTCTAATTACACCAACTAATTATGTAAAATTATATTCTAAAGACACATTATTTCTGACACATGTCAAAGGAGGTTTTTCCTTGCTACATACCTAAGGCTGAAGAAATGCTTCGTGGAAAGTTTTCATACTTCACTGAATAAAAAAAAGTCTCAGGTAAAAGCCATGTTCCACTGAACATCCACTGAACACCCACTGAACACGTTCCACTTATAAAAGTGAGACTTCAAAATTAAAGTAGCTCCATACTTAAAATCTAACCAAAAAGTTAAAATAGCCATCTCCAGTGTGCTCTTCAGACTTGTCGGAAATGCTTAGCAGTTGGTACAATACTACATACAACACTGCATCAAGATCATGGGGTGTGAAGAGCACCAGTCCAGTCCAAAGACAGTCACTTTGGTTACATCTGACCTGAGATATAGTTAAATTAATTCTCTGAACAGTTTTTCAAAGAAAGAGCTACTTTGTTTTGGTCTTTTCCGAACTATAATGCATATAGAGCAAAAGGTAAACATAGGTTCCCCAAGTGTAGCATGAATATTTTTTGGCATATCATGCAAGAACCTTCATTCCAGTTTATTTAACAGTGCCAAAGGGAGCCAGCCTGCTTCCTACTCTGTTTGTTATTCCTGTTATGTGTTTGCTTCTGCTGAGACGTTGTGGAACACTTACCCATGAAGTTCTTGCCACTTGCTTGATTATCCTTCTCTAGTGCCCTGCAGCCTAGGAAAGTAAAGTTTTCCACCCTCACTGGAACCAGGCAGAGAGTATTCCCCTTTCAGAAACACTCCCCTCTCCACTGTTTCCTTAAGGAGCCTTATCTGTCTTTTCATCTTGTTTTCCTGATGGGGTTCCACCACTTGCAGCCCCCTTTGATTTAATTCCAGGAATTCAAGAGGATTAATATTGGGCAGATAGATTTAGGTGTGTATAATTGTATACACAAAATCCCTAGTTTTCTAGTTCTACATAGTGGGGCTTTTTCTGTGATGAGTGTAAATCTCCTTTATACCCCATAACTTCTCATGCTAGACTGTAAAAAACACTTCATGATTTGAAAGTAGTAGTGAAGTACTACTTTTCTGCTTTTTCCATTTGGGACCACTAAAACATTGTACAGAGGCTGAAGATAGTAGAGGCCAAATGGATACACTTTCATAAAAAGAGACAATGGATAATTTTGAGTAGTTGAGTGTATAAACTGCACCCCCCCACCCCCCCTCCCCCCAGTGTCTTATAAGAAAACAATTTAGAGTATGGTCTTAATGTTACTTTATGGACATGCTATGAAATAAGCATGTAAGCTAAGCAATAAGAAATATACCACTGATTATAAAGCTTTGTAAACTGTATAATAAATCACATGATTATCTTTATGTCTTTACATTGTTTAGTGTTGAAATAATTTGTAAAACAAATCTAATCAGTCTGAATTTATGTCCTGAATCTGAAAAGCTGTTTGACTTTTTCAAATATAATACTGGATGGATTCTCTACCTCCCAGAGTGATCATTTGATACATGCAAAAGTATCTCTTCAGGTCCACCTGCTGCTTCAAAGTAAATTCACTTTGGGCTTTCTTTAGAGATTGGTCTTAACTGATTAATCTATGCTTATGGCCTGTCTTTACAAAAAAAAAAAAAAAAAAAAAAAAAAAAAAAAAAAAAAATTAAATAAAATAAAAAATCCCAGGGGTGGGGAAAATGTAAGAGACTTTCTGCTTTATCTGCTTAATCAGTAATTGGTTAGAGTATGACTGGGTGGAAATAAGCAGACACCTTCCTATATCAGCAAAGGGGGGCAGCTGCAGATGAGACAAGGAGCACAGACACAGAAGTGTTTGGCTTCTTTGGAGCAGCATATTTAGTGAAGGTGATTATGTAGCATTTTACCACTTTTCACTGGGATGCGTCTTTTTGGCTTTTACTCTTGTGCTGCTTCTGTTGGGATAAAATGAGTTTATCATCTAGCTGTGAGCATCTGACTCTGGAGAAAGTGGCTAGATCCCAGAGTGCTTACATTCGTGGATCGCCTTATGCTATCAACAAGCCAATTGATATTAAACAGCAGAGGAAATGGTATGAGACTCTATAATATATTCTTCAACGATGTGTTTGCATTGTCTACAGCTTGCTGCCTTTAAATGTTTTGTATTTGTGTACAGAGAAAGAGAAGGGGCATACTATGAAAAAAACATCTCACTGTGTTTGTATTCAATACAGAATCATGGAAGAGAAGCGTAGTGAGAAAAAGTAAAAAATACAATACGAAGTATCAGCAGTAAATAAATCAGCACAAAATTACGTTTATGCTACACAAAGATTTGAACAGCATATTTACTTTTTGGACAGGACAGTCCTATATTTATGCAAATAATGAGACTTTTTTAGGGAAAACTGTTACTTAATTTTTAGTAGAAAAATAAACTGGGGCTATTGTCTCTAAACTTTAAGCAGAAATGTACTAGCAATTTGTTTGGTTATTAATTACTTCTTAATCCTGTTTATGAAATATTATGAATCACATGCAATATTTTCTCTCTTTTTACCTGTAATATTATGCTTTTGCATGCTGTTCAGTGTGGCAGAATTTCTTTCTCTACAATTTTATCAGACTATGCCATGAAGAGAAACTTCTGTTGTGAATGGAATTGAAAAACGTACTTGAAACTAATTTTATTTTAAAATACCCTCTTATTTTGTCCTAGTTGAAAAAAACAGATGCCAAGCTCTATGTGGCATCTGAGAATACTGATAGAGAATAAGGCTTAGTGTTTCAGCAGAGGCTCTTTAGAGTGAAAGTTAAACTAAGGGCATTCTAAAAAAATTTGCCTTAAGAAAAATTATCTTTTATTTCAGCTGCCTTCCCACAAGTAGTTTCATATCAAATGATTTGAAGTCCTCCATGGGTTTATATGAAATTTAATACCTTTAAGGAAATGTCAAGGTTATATATAGATTTTAAATAGAAAAAACTAAACTTTAACATGGAGAATGAAAAAATGTCATATACAAATCACTTAAAAACAATAATGGAAAAATAGTATTAGGATTTGAAGGTCTTACACATGCCAAGCAAATTCATATCCTTTTACCTATCATTCAATCATCTTTAGAAAATTAATGCAAACTCAGAGGAACATTGTAGTCCATATACCAGGGTCTGCTTGCTGTTTCTTTCAGGGAGAAGAAGAGGTGCTATGTACAAATTCATTCCGAATATACACAAAATATTCAAACATCATATTTTTTGGTATTTTTTTAGTTTACGGCAGAACCTGCAAAATGTAGTAGTCAAGAAATTTCTATAAGCAGAATATAATTGCTAGTTTTGTGGTACCAGCTGTTATTTAGGAGCTCCTCATTATGAGTAGAACTCATAATTAAACTATTTTATAGGATTAAGCTTAATCATAGTATTCATAAGTAGAAATGAGAGCAATTACTGAAACTTCAGAACCAGAACGTGAATTAGACTATGCAAGAATTAAGATGACTGGGTCACTAAGAAACCTCCTACCTCCTAGTCAGATTAGTCTTTCTGAGTGTGGATTTGCAATGAGTGTTTTTATGGCTAGTAGAAGAGAGCATGGATTTAACTGGCTGAGAGACATATGAAGTAAAGAAATTTTAGGGGAATTGCTTGCCTTGTTGGCTAATATTAATTTATTTTTGCTATTTATATGAGAGCTTCATGTAAATGTTCCACATATACACATATATATACATCTGGAATGTTGTCACACTTGTTTTTATGGCTGTTACCAAAACTGACACAAGTATTTTTATTTTTGAATAGTGCAAGTTGAATATTTCTTAGTTTTTCTTGGAAGTGAAAACTTTTTACAGAATTGTATGACACCAAATTGTTTGGAGGTTTTGAATCTGATAGTTACATTTTGTCTGTAGCAAATGTGTCCAACTTCCACTTCCAAGGATTTTTCTTTGGTTTTAGATTTCTATATCATGAATATTTCAAAGGCTACTAGGAAACACTAAAAATAGAAATATTACAGGTTTTTTTTAGCGAAATACATTTTAATTAACCTGAAATGCTAGACTATTGAAACTTTGTGACATCTGAAATTTACTTTCTGTTCTCAGGTCCTCTTCTGAAATAGGATGAAATTTTCAGAATTGCAGTACTACTAGTCAAATCAAGAAGACTGTCTCTCAGATAGGCCTGTGTCTCAGTACAAGTAGGGCTTTTGTCAAGTTGCCAAGAGAGTAATAATTTTCTAATGGTATCTATGGAAATGTTTCCATTGCAGTGACATAGTGGTGGGAGTCAGGATTTGGACTAATGGTCATATATTTGTTATATTCATGTTCATAAAAATAGAATGAAACAATCAGTGAGCCCCAAAATACTGTAAATATCATGTTCCAAGAAGGAACTGACTTGATTGGAAACTAATTGGTGGGGAAGAAAGTAATTTGTTCTAATTGAGTTATAAAGGAAATCCTGCTTTTTCTTCTATTGAAAAGAGAATATAGAGGGAAATTGTAACCAATTTGCAGGGGAAAACTTTTCATAAAAATATACAGTGCACAGTATGTACTGCTTGCACAGTGCTTAGGTGGACTTCAGATCTAGAGGTGACAATGCAATGAGCAGTTATATAGGCTGAAATAGATATAGAGCTTGTGTGTTAAAACCTGTCAGTAATGTTTCTTCATCTGTGGTGTAAGGGGATCAGGAACAGGGAGCTGACTAGATATTTAATTTATTTCTGTTCTGTTCTCTAATTTAATTTCACAACAGGTCCTGAAAAGTTAGTACTCATGGTGAATTCTGTCTGACATGCTCTCTAAAACCTGTTTTTTGTTTGGTGTCATTTTAAGATAGGGAATTTCATCACGTGAAATTTCATCACCCATTCTTCTTAACATCTTCAAATGAAAATGTAAGAGAAATTAGCAAAATTAGTAACAAATGTCTTCTATATTTTCCTAAAATGGGACAGACCAAGGAGAACAGTGATAGTAAACAAAGCTTCATCCTTAAAAATAGACGAAAAATCTGGCTGAAGAAGTTGTACAACATTCATCTTGATGGCTGATGCACAGTGCTGGGTTGCCTCATTTCAGCTTCTCTTTAGTAACAACCCCTTAGCCTTCTGCAGTGTGAGGAAAAAGTACCTTACCTTCAGTCTCAGCTAGTGAGATTTCAGGCTTGGACAGACGTGCAGTCACAAAAAACACCAGGTAACTCTGGGGAAAATGCAGAGAATTTTGTGTTCCTGGAGAAAAGTTTATGGTACTGTCCCATGAGGGACTTGAAAGCAAAGCAATTAAATGTGGTTTAGATTAACTGAGTACAAACTTGACAGCCCAGTTGGTTTAAATGTATTTTCAGAAGCTAGCAAGAACTTGAAGTCAAGTAGTGTGACTTAAGTGAGCTTGTGTGAAGATTTTAATTTAAGTGATCAAATAGAAAGCACTTGCGAAATGTGTGGATGACAATCTGAGAGTGGCTGTGCAGTCAGCTATTACAAGAACGTGTAAGCTGTGGTGAATGACAAATAAAATGGTGATGTTCTTTCTCAAAAAAACCAAGAGAAACAGTCTGGAGAAGAATCTCTGTTCTTAATATCTAATAGAAAAGCAGATTTAAATTAATATGGATAAATAAGACTAAAGAGCAAAAATAATTTGAACTTCAAGTCTTTGAAATGCCAAGTACAGATATTTCAAGGTAGAAGAGGATAAACCTGTCACAGGAATGAGTGGACTGAGCTGCCAGCTGAGCTCTGGTGTGGGCTATAGGAATGCTCAAGGAGAAGCTGAAGTATGGAATCAATGGGCAACACTTGGCATATTGATTGACAGTAGTTATCACTAAATATGAAGCTGCATGTGAAATTTATTATGTGAGATAGGTGTTGCACAAGCCATGTGGATTTTGGATACACTCTGGAAAGTTTATTTTGGAACAGAAGGCAAAATTTGAAGAAGGATTTGGTTGTTTTGTACATTTGGCAAGTACAGTGGCTAACTTTCCTTTCTGCTGGCACTTGCTTTTCTGTTTTTGTTGGTAATACAAAACTGCCCACATGCGTGACATAGCTCAGCATTATTGAATAGTTAAAAATTCCTGATGCTCTTAATAACACATTTTTTTTCAGTTCAAAATAAGGGCATTTTTGTAAAAAAATGTGTTAATGTTAAAATATGTTCCAGTAGATGGGGTAATGTGATAAAAAATTTTCAGACCTTCCTGGATTTAAGACTATTTTTGACAAATAGAATGAGATCATCTGAATATCCTTATCTAGCATACATCACTGAATTTTACCTTAATTATAAGCTGACTAATAATAAGTAATTTTTTTTTCCCCAGCTACTAACCTTACGAGACATCTAAGGGACCACTTCAGGGGCATTGTGTTACTTAAATCTAGCGACAAAATTTTCAAAGGAATTCCAAAGGAAGTTTGTATTTTCACTAACTAAATGAGGTCACAGTGATTCAGAAGTTTTCCCAGTATAGAATACATTTATACTGTCAGACTACAGATTTTGCCAAAGATTATACAAGCTTTCAAAAACTGGTTAAGAGCTGAGCAGCAGATTTCCTTGTCCCTTTATCACTCCTTATTAATTCACAACACTGCTAAGTTTTTGATACAATACTCAGTAGTACAGCTGCAGCTTCCTTACATGGAAGAGATCTTTGTATGATATGCTCCTGCTTTTTAATTTTTTTTTAATACTACTAGTAATCTTAGTCTGTTTTGTAATTAATCTATCAAATATCCACTATTATATTGTTCTTTGATCTTCCATGTATAATTTACTGAAATTTCTGTTAAGAAGTAAAAATGTTAGGAAGCTCTCCACTGAGATCTTTAACCAATAAGAGTCCTGATAAACTGTAATATCTATGGTTTGTGTAAACATGTAACATAATTGTATAGTTTTTTAAATCTCATTAATTTTTAATAAAAGAAAATTAAATAGCTAGTGGATAGCTTATTGGATGTCAACGAATGTCTTCTAAAAAGTAAATAATGATAACCAGTCACAAAGCAACAGATGCTAGTGAAGAGATAAGCACAGCAACTGCATCATTACTATGATTCAGTCTCAGCTAGTGAGATTTCAGAGCTTGGACAGATGTGCAGTCACAAAAAAAGCCCAGGTAGCTCTGGGGAAAATGCAGGGAATTTTGTGTACCTGGAGAAAAGTTTATGGTATTGTCCCATGAGGGACTTGAAAGCAAAGCAATTAAATGTGGTTTAGATTAAATTAGTACAAACTTGAGAATCCAATTGGTACAGTACCATCACTACATAAAGAAACTGATCTAGCAAAAGAAATTAAATGAAAATAACAGAGATAAAATACAGAGATAAAAATAAAACATGAATTCCAACAGAACCAAAGCACATCCAGGATGCCTGGATCTTTGAAGGCAAAAAGGAACTTACTAATAGGACAAATGTCAGAACTTTAGAGCAATGGGACATGAGGATTGAGCTAGCCTCATGAAGTTTAGTAAGGAGAAAGGCAGAATTCTGAGTCAGAACAGTCTAGGCAGGGAGTAAGTGCCTGAGATTTAATTCTGCTGAAGAACCTCTGGAGATTTTAATGGATACTTGATTGAATATGAGATAATGATACTTCCTGTAGTTTTGGTGTTCCAGTTAAAGAGGGCTTTGAAGAAGCCAGTAGAGATCCAGTGGAGGACCACGAGGTCAGTGTAGTGAGAGGATGAAGGACCCAGGCTTATTTACTTAAGTAAATAGAAAACTAAGGAGAAATCCAATGCTATGCAGTCCAATAACAGCTACTGAAGGATAGTTTCAAATGTGACATAGCAAGCCCCTCTACATAATGGGTAATGTAAAACTGGACAGTGGTCAGACACTGTGGCTTTGGGACAGGTGGGGGGCTGTTTTTGATACAATTTTTCTTTCTTTTCTGCTGGGAAGTTATTGTAGTGCTTCGTGTTTTGCCTGTAGATGCTCTGAGATCTGCACCCTTGGAGGCTTATCAGACTCAACTAAACAAAGTTTTGGCTTAATGGTTCTGTATTGGTGACAACTCATTTTCCATCTAGAGGTTGTGGGGTGACTTTCAGAGACCCTCGTGACTGTCCATTGCTGTAATACTCATGTACTTTACAGAAGTTACTTTCTGCACAAACAGAATTGATTGATGGACTAATATTGCTGGTTTTGTAAATGGTTACTGAATATGGCTAAAGATTGAAGTTTCACTCAATTTTATGTATTTGGTTGGATGCCTCGTGAACTCGTGATAAAATTCTTCACGTATTCAGAAAAACCTTCCTGTAACTTCATCTGTGTTGATACAATTAGTGCTTTAACAAAGCCAGCTCACAATATCAGAATATGAAAAAAATATAAATTCTGTTTATGTCTTTCTTTAGTTCTGATTCTACTTCCCTTTAATAGTAAGATCATCTTTTTCTGTGATTTCCCATCTCATTTCCTACATGTCTTCTTATTTTGGCTAGAAGCATAGTAACCAGACATCCCTCTATTCTTGTCTAATCTTCTTGTCCATACTTCCTCTCCCCTCTGCAGCTACTTTGTAGTGGATAAAAAAAAAATATATGTGATTTTTTCATTGAAGATTGTAGCACAACACACATGTACAGGGAAGACAATGGTAATTTAGCCTGATGTTTCCTGAAGACTGTGTATTTAAAATATTGGTAATTCTGTAGCAATTGTATGCATGCATTTCAATTCTCATGATGTTTCTTTTACACAAAAAAGTATACAGTCCTCTTTGTGTCTTAGCTGCTTGAAAAAAAAAGCCATGTAAATAATTTTCTTGAGAATTGTGAGCTTCCTAAAAATGTTAACTGGCATGCTAATTAGACAAATATTCAGGATCTGGTTCATAAAGTAGCTAGTGGAAATGCAGAGGTCTCTATATATACCTCAGTAACTGATAAGAGGCTTTCACAGATAAGGAGGAATTTGTCTTATCCAATTCTCTTGCAGATTTTTGATTCCAGGCATGTTGAGACAGTGCTGTGACCTGTGAGATATTCTAGACATGGAATAAAGAATTCTCTATCTTGTCCAGTAGAGCTGACTCAGGAAAATATTCCCTTCCTCATTTTTCAATTGGAAAGTGGGATTAATAGTTACTTGCACATTATTTATCTGAAATGCCTGTCTTACTCTACATTACACCTACTGTGAAGTTTCATTGTGCGTCAGAGGGACTCTTTAGCTGTCCTTTCTGAGCCTATGGGGAGGCAGAAACATAAGGGTAGTATCTGGAAATTTAGAAAATTATTTTCTGACACAGTCACCATAACAGTACAGACCTCCCACTCTATTCAGTCTGTCACATGTTAGGCAGTTTTGCAAAGAATACAGTAACTACAAAGCCATGGAAAACATGGTGATCTAAAAGGTCATAAATTAGACTTCAAAAATCAATTCATTATAATGTGATGTTCCCCCTACAGAAGCAAATTGCCTGATATTGATGTCTGAGGTACTGTATTAAACTTGAAGCTAAAGCATTTGTTTAAATATATTTTTGAAAATAAAGTATTCTTTTTTCTCATCTTAGTTTGATGATTTCTAATTAAATTGTTTACACAGTGGGTCTTCACAAACAAACTATTCAATGGAAAGTATTCATTAGTGGAGGCAATTATATTAAAACATACTGTGTATTCTTGGATCTAAATAAAAAGTTGTTAGTGACTAATATAATTGTTACAGTATAAGGCTTAGTATCAGTCATAGCTATGAGACTATAGCAGGTGAACCACATACAGAAGTGCAGATGTACTTTGAAATTGAAATGTTTGGGTACACTAACTACTCTTTTAATGGCTACTTTTGAAAACAGTTTCAATAAATTACATCTTAGCTTCTACTTAGGATGATATATTTCTCTATAAAATATTACAAGCAGAAAAACAACTTTGAAGTATTACTTGTTTGAAGTATTTATAAAGATGCCACCTGGAGCACTACATCCAGTTCTGGAGGCCCCAACATACAATAAAAAAGGAGCTGTAGAAGCTCCATGATTTCTTACCATTACCCTTTTTCTGGTTAAATTGGAAAGTCTAAATCAGTGTTTTAAAAGACTTACTAGATCACTAACATTACTTGACAGATCTTACAAAATAAAATAGTAAATCTAGAGTTTGACACTCAGCAAAACAGTATACATATGTACTACCTCACAGGCCCCTGTATATGAGTTCATCTTCTATATCCTAGTAAAATATTTGTTACAGGATAAATATTACAGTCTTGAGTCCTATTAAAATATACTGATTATTTCTGTGAAGAAGCTTATAATTATTTTCTTTAAATTCAGCAAATTGAGAGTATTTGTGGTAGTTCATCATTAAATTATAGTTTTGATCCCTTATGTGTTGCAAATGACCTGAACGATAGGCAACTTATTGTGTATTTCAAATGAAGATTCTCTAGCAAGGTACAAAGAATTTGCTCTATTTTGGAAGAGCTGTCTTGAGGTAGCTCTGCGTTTTGCTCACTGCTGCTGTGCTAGAATCATCAAACTACTGTATCTTTAAGTTTACTAAATTATTTTGCCTTACTAAAATATTGACAAACAAGAAAATCACCTTTTCCTTTCTTTTGATCATAACTGAACTATTTGATCAGAGGAATGACCTAGTTAAGGATGTGTTGTTACTATTTTTGATATTGACTGATCTGAGAGTAACAGGTTTTATTAATTTGAACAGCAGAGGGCATTAAAGCCTTTTTCTAAAGAGAGACATGCTTTGCATGGAGGTTAATACACTTCTGAAATCACATAGCTGTTGCGACATCTAAAGGTGGATTGGTTTACAGCATCGCAGAATCACTGATGAAAGAAGGTGCCTCTTGAAATGCCCTACTCCACCCCCCCTGCTCTGACAGGGCCATCTGTCCAAGACCGTGTTGGTTGGTAATTTCATGGCTTTATTTCTAATTTTGATGTCCTCTGAGCATAAAGTTACTAAAACTCTTTCACTATAGTGTTGTGTTATTTTTTAATTCAGTCAAGAAAACTTCAGTGAATTCATTACAGTGTGTTTTCTTCAGTGACCTGCAACAGCAAATGGTCTAATACTACTTTTGAATCTGGTCCACTTTTAGGGTAACTTAAAAAGCCAAGTGTTGCCTCTTTATTTCATACTCTTCCATAATGTAGTTCTCTTTATTTATGTTAGAAGCTTTATGATACTGACTTCTATATAAAATATAAATAAAAGTGTTCTCCTCATCTCACAATGCAAAATGTGTTAGGATTGTGCAATTAATTGGTATCTAAATTGGAACAATATGGATTCTATGACTATTCAGTGGATAAGGCACTGGCTGGCTGGTCGTTCTCTTGACTAGTGATGTGATCAAGAATTATGGTCAACAGCTTATTGTCAAAATGGAGACCAGTCACGAGTGGAGTTCCTCAGGGAACACCAGTGCTGTTTAACATCCTAGTCTGTGAGATGAACAGTGGAGATGAACTGAGTGCATCCTCAGTAAGTTTACTGATGACACCAAGCTGTGTGGTGGGGTCAAAATGCTGTCTCTGAATGCCATCCAGAGACACCTTGACAGGACTGAGAGGTGGGCCCATGCATACTGCATGAAGTTTGACAAGGCCAAATGCAAGGTCCTGCTTGTGGGTTGGAATGATCCCAAACACAAATGCTGGTTGAGTGGAGACTGGATTAAAACAGCTCTGAAGAGAAGAACATGAGAATGGTAGTTGATGAGAAGCTCAACATGAGCTGGCAGTGTGTGCTTGCAGCCCAGAGTACCACCCATGGCAATAGATCAGGGGGCTTGATTCTACCCCTAGACTATTCTCATGAGTCCCCACCTGGAGTAGTGTCCAGTCCTGGAGACATCAACATATGAAGAACATGGAACTGTTGGAGCAAGTCCAGAGGAAGGCCATGAAGATGATCAGAGGGCTGGAGCACCTCTCCTATGAAAACAGGCTGAAAGAGTTGTTTAGTCCAGAGAAGGCTCCAGGGAGATCTTATATTCCAGTACCTGCAGGGGGCCTACAGCAAATCTGTGAGGGACTTTTTACAAAGTCATGTAGTAATAGGACAAGGGTAAATGGTTTTAAACTGAAAAATGGAAGATCTAGATTTTGTATCAGGAAGAAATTTTTCACTGTGCAGGTGGTGAAACTGTCCCAGGCTCCCCAGAGGAATTGTGGATGTCCCCTCCCTGGCAGAGTTCAGGGATGGGTTAGATGGGGCTTTGAGTAGCCTGGTCTAGATCCTAGTAACCTGGAAAAAAATACCCACATAAATTAAAAAACCTGTAAAAATTTCTCCAGCTATTGAAGAAGGATGTAATTCACCCTGACAAAACAATCCAAATCTCTGAATGTCAGCGTCTGTGTTTATCAGGCTACAGAGTCTCTGTTGTTCCAAAGTAATCCTTATTTGTGTTTTATTATTCAAAGAGAGGATTATTTTATTTTGTATTATTTTTTATAAATGTGGAGCCAAGGTTTACAGATATGTTCAAATACAATCAGCATGTCCTCTAGGAGAAGGCCATGTTCCATGGTTAAAACAACTTGCCATTTACAATTCCTATTCTGCTCCAATCCCAAACAGTGGCAGCAATATTTACCTTTTTAGTACAGCAGCTTCTCTGTGACAGGAAACTGGAAAAACTCATCCAGTGTCCCTGTCCTTGCAGGGGGTGTTGGACGTAGATGATATTTAAGGTCTCTTCTGACGCAAAGTATGCTATGATTCTATAATAAACAAGTAAATCACTAAAGCTAAAAAAATTAATTGTAAAAATAATTTAAAGACTTAAGGGGAAAATTAGTGGGGATAAATATATTTTTAAATTGTGAAAATATAACACTTTTTTCTACCTGTAGTATATTTTCTTGTTTAAAGAAAAGTTTATATTATTACAGATTTTTTTATTACATTGAAGTCACCTGTGAAGCAATATTCTAATCCTCAGCCAGGTACTGATTTCCTTTTTAGTTTCGGCTGAATTAGCTAAGTTTCCTACTTAAGCTTCCATTTTTGTTAAATGAGAAAATACTGTATACCTCTTGGTGGATAACTTGCTTTTTGATAACTTGCTTTTTAATGAGCTGTTTAAAACCAACCAACCAACAAACAAACAAACAACATAATAATAATAAAAAAAACAACAAACCAAAACCAAAATGGATGTTCAAGTTAATATTTAAGAAGTTGTTTCACAACTGAGATTCTCTTTGAATACAAAATGTGTAGTGTTGGCTCAGTCAATTTATCCAGGAAAATCTCAACATTTCTCAGGAAGCTTGTATTTTAAATCAATGTTTACATGATTTAGACAAGTGTTGATCTCCACTCTTTCTTGCAGGAAACTAATTTCTAGTGTTTTTTTCTGCCATGTTGACCACCATTCCACTTGTTTTCACTTGTATATTTTCTCAGAGGCTGAAACAAAACCAAAGTTTGCCAATTCTCTAGCAAATAGCTCCTATCCTGTCCTTTGCTCTAATTGTTCCTTTCTTTTGAATAAGACATTGAGAAGTAATGCATATGTTCCCATTTAAGAATTTATCTATAAATATTGTCTATGATCTTTGAAAGACAGATAAACTTGTCTATCTGAGCACTATGTGAAATGAAAAAAATCTTTTTAACTGCCACACAGACTGAATTGAAATGCCTTAAAGACTCAGATTTCCCAAGTCTTGCTAGCAATGCTGATTCTATCTGCTTGTGCTCAGGAATTAAACCAAAAATTTTATTTCTATCTTTACAAAAAAAAACATTTCATACTATATATGTTACAAGCAGGATTTCTTGCATTTGTTAGCAGTAAATTGAGTCAATTAAATGCAGACTATAAACTCAGCTTGTTTCTTCTGCATTTCATTACTGTACCATTTTTGCCCTTGTCCTGTTTCAGGACTTCTCAAATTACCTCTGATCTAAGTGACTCTGGTGCCACTTCTGTTGCAATCAGATAGAAGCAGAATGGGTTCCTGCCAAAAAGTCCTTGAAATCTCACTATAAACATAGAATTGGAAGTGTTCGGGGCAAGGTCTGACTCTTAGTTCATGCTTCTCTCACAGGTCTTCTAGGTATCAGGGGGTTGTTTAATGTCCAAAGGAACAATTGAAAGCTTTTCTAGGTATTTTGCTGAATATATGGTTTGCTTCTTTGTGAAATCTCTTTTCAATAAGCCAGCTCCAAGCATGAGTCAAAGGTGCCTGGTAATTGTTTACACAGGGTCTTCAGTTTCATTTAACTAAAATTAGGATCCTCAGTAATTCTTGAGATGCCATTTGCCCTTGAAGTAGGTCATCATCCTTTGAAATAAGAGATAAATAGAAGAGCTTTGCTTTAAGCAAAAATGTAAAAAATAATGACTATAGCACATTAAGATACTAACTCTTTGTTTCATAATTTTCATATAATATTTCATAATAACTTTTTTTTTTTTTTCCCCTAAGTTATATAGTATATTGGAAAATTGTTAGGAATAAGTCCATGTTCTTTAATATAGCTAACTTTTAAAAAAATATTCTTTTCATTATGGCTTTTAAAGAATTTAAAATTTGTTTCATCTATTTCAAACCCCTCTGCATGGGCTGAGACACCCTCCCACTACACCATGTTACTCAAAGCCCAATCCAGCCTGGCCCTGAACACTTCCAGGGATGGAGAATGCACAGCTTACCTGGATAATACAGGCTAGTAGTGTGCCACCACCCTTATTGTGGTGAAGATTTCTTCTTAATTTCTTCCTAATATGTAATATAAATCTACCCTCTTGGTTTGAACCGGTTTTTCCTCATCCATTAACTTAAAAAGTCCCTCCCCAGTTTTCCTGTAGGCCAACTGCAGGTGCTGGAAAGCTGCTATATGTCTTCTCAGAGCTTTCTCTTTTCTGGGCTGAACACCTCCAACTCTCTCATCCTGTCGTCTTTCCTTAATGATTAAACTAACTTTTTTCTGAGCTCATTTTTTTCCTGGCTTTCATTCTGGTATCCCTCTTCCCTAATGTAAGCCTCCTATAAAGACATGTTCATGTATGTTTAACAAAAGTGATACCTTCCACATGACTTGCTTACATAGAGCACACACTCATTTGTATTACTTTGAGTGAGAGCTTGTTGCTTCAGAGCATGGTTTTAATAGAAATTAGTAGAACAACTAAACTTTCTCTCACTTTAACGTAGTCATAACTATTTACCAATAATTTCCCCAGAACAGATATAAGAGAGGCCACAAATAGTTCATGGCTGATGAAACTGAATCACAGAATGTTAGGGATTGGAAGGGACCTTGAAAGAACTCTTCGTATATGCATCTTAACAGGTTATATTATAAACTCTAAAAATTGCACTAGCAAAAAAATGTATAAATATAAAGTTACTGAAAGAGCAAAACCCAGGCACTTTGTGATGTTTTCAGTTTTTATATTTCCTGCTTACAGAATCAATGCGTGAGTGAGGGCTTGCTTGTGCTTTCATGTTTACATATCTTCCTTTTACACCATTTTTCAGCATGTGTGGTTTCCACAAAATATCATGGTTTTCTTAGAACCTGAGAGATAATTAGACTATTCATTATCATGGTAGAATCAGACAGATAAAGCTACCTAGAGCTGTTCCTTTGAAAGAAGGGATGCAGGCTATGCTGACACTCTGTTAATGACCAAAAGAGAGAGCATTTTCGTGAATGCTTCAACTTCAGGAATAGTGTCAGTACTACAAAACACTTCAAAAATTGTTGTTCAAGTGAAAAGGTCTTAAATAAATAATCCAATATACCCATCTATAAAGCAGCCAGACTGTTTTACAAAAGGGCTGAATAACTGATCAATGAAGCCAACAAGGGATGATAAGTGATATTAATCATAAAGAATTTGCAGAAAAAAGAAGTAGTAGTTCTGAGTAGAATCTTATTTAAGTGTAATAATTTTCTGCTGTAATGATTTTTTCTTTTCAGGTGGAAAAAATATACTTCAAACTCAAGATACTTCTTTCAGGATAAACTAGCTCATGGAATAGTTATGGAATTATAGCATTCTGAACAGTAATATAAAAAATACAAGAAATTTTACAAAGTAAACTTCAAGTTACCTAAAGACTGAGTGAAATGTGCAAAATAATAATTTGCTTTAATTCCAGGGCTCATTCATTTTTAGCCTTCCAGCAAAAAGTTAAGATAGGTCTGTATGAAAGTCCAGACTCTATCATGATTAAATACAATGTTGTCCTACATTCATATGATTTCTTAATAATTCTTTTTGTCAGTTGTTTTTCATTCTTGTATTTATAATGGCAAGAGAGGGAAAGAAAAAGCTGGAAAAATATCTTGTCTGTAATAAAACATGCATAAATATTACTAAAATGTTTAGAAATCAGATTATGCAAGCCAACTCTGAAACAGGGAGTGAATATTTGATTTAGCTACATAATATTCTGTGGTATTTTGCTTGTAGATGTCCAACTAAACCACCAGGCAATTTGTAAACAGGAGTAACCCTGGGAGAAGCGTCAGTAAAATACTGCATACTCTGTCAAAATGTCTCTGTCAAAAATGTAGAGCAAAAGTTGCAAGCACAAAGCTGCATAGAATGTAAAGAATACTGCACTGTATCAAGGTATGCATTTCTATAAGAAGTCTGGATTATCAGTGATTGCAGTGACCAATTTATCCTTTTTATACAAAACTAGATATTTGTTTATTCATGCTATTGAGCTGGTTTTTCCACAAACCACTGCCTACAAATAACATGTCAAGTCATTCCATGTTCTCTGGGTGCATCTAGAAATATTTTCTTTCTGTCTGAAAGAAGAAAGGTTCGAAGGACCTAGTACTTCTCTACACAATTCAAGTTGTATTACGAAGTTATTTGCTACTTGATTTACTTAAATTGCCATAAACACTGTGATTTGTTTTGATATGATGATCTACTACATGCCATTATATAGTGACAATAAGTGGTTTTGATATAGAGGTATAAATTTAGTCTTCAGTAATCTTGCAAGGAGCTTATTTCTGTGACCTTATTGTGGCTGGCTGCATTAGCAGGTTTAGTATGATAGTGACATAAGGACATTAAGGAGTTAGAAAGAGAGCTCATAATAAGCATATTTGATACATTTTTCTGTAGAAAAAAAATGAAAAATCAAATGCTACTCTATTAATGTGCTGCACAAAATCATTTTAACAGACAGTATGTGTAAATAAAAACATATTTCTCAACATTAAGTTATTTAGGATACAGCCTACCCTGGTTTATTTACCAGAGAAGAACTACTGATTTTGGCACTGCTCTGGTAAACTTAAAATGATCTATTAATTATTCAAATTTTTATGATACCATGACTGTGAAGAATATAACACCCGACTAACAGTTCCTTTTCTGTGGAAAATAGAAGCTTTAGTATTATAATTTCTTTATATACTATATTTATTAACCTGCTCAAAAATAATGTGAATTTGGCCTGATTTCATGAATGTATCCCATATATTCAAAACTTGTTCTTTATGTGAAGAGATTTGTTGTCAGTTGAAAGTGTAAAAAAAGGTTATTTCCTCCTAAACGGTAAATATATTCCCTTAGAGTATATTTAAATTTTTTCTGAAAAGAGTAGTTTCTCATAGTACCTTTTACAATAAAACTAATACATTCCCTTAGATAATTGATGGACAGACATTATTTATCCCTGGTAATTTATTTTTCCTTTCTTCTTGACCTCTTCCAGTACAGACCTGTATAATCCTAAATTGCCACCTTTAAAAGTGTCTCTGGATGAATACTCAATTTTTTCTTCATGTTTTTTTTTATGAATAAAAATACACAGATTAGCTTTGTTTCAAAGATCACAGCCACATTCAGAGTTGGTCGAAGAAATACTGGTGGCTTTGCTGGAATGACCTCAGGTGTCAGAACTGAACCGCAAGCTGTAATTTGCCTTCAGTGCTGTGAATGCTAGGCTGAAATAATTGTATCCCAGAGTTTGGGCTTGAATTAATAAGAATAACTAAAAAACAAACTAACATACAAACCAAGCAACAAAACCAAACCAAACAAAAACAATCAAACCAGCAAAACTAGCAGGAAAAAAAAAAAAAAAAAGCCAACCTGCAGCACACCAGGTAGCAGGAAATGGAGTTAATTTTTCAAAGCTGTTGGCGGTAATTCAGTACAGTAAGTGAGAGAAGCTGCCAGGAGGCCTGAAAATTATCTACCAGTCTGAGACGTATTTTCTTAGAGTGGCTGATCTCTTGTAAGGGCTTGATTAAGCCCTTTCAGAAAAGCTACTTAATTTTATAAATTGGTTCTCCTTAGAAACTGTGAGGAAGGAGGCACACTTGAAGATGGTTAAGAAATAAGTAGAAAATTGAGGGGATTGCAGGCATGTTCTCAATAGCAGTTTTACTACCTGGTTACTAGCTCCTTCCAGTGATGGGGGGGGGGGGGACACATTGTGGGATGGAGTGAGTTTTGGTTTGAGGTTCTTTTCAGGGGGATGGTTTTTTTTTTTCTGCATACTCCTTAGCTGTCTGATGCTAGGCAAAACAGATGGTTCAAATGTAATCCATATTAAAAATACTTCCAACAGGCAGAATTTGAAGGCCTTTCTCTGGGTAGGAGTGAATAATCAGAGCCTTGACTCCCTCTTCTCTGCCCAGATTCTAGTTCTGTGCTCTTCAGTGGCTGCTGTAACTAGCCAAGGCTTTACCGTAAGATTTTTCACTTGAATAATGAGATAAGAGCCCTGAATATAGGAAACGTTAATGCAAAAGACAAGTCTCATGCAGCAGGAAATCCCAGTTATCCTTTCCAGCATATGCTCTCAGCCAGCCACATGTCTGCCAAAGCATACTATAGGAAAAGGACATTCCCTTACGCAGTTAGAAGTGCTTCATGGTCAGTGCGGGACACCTCTGATACAAGCATCCTGCTTCTCCTCAGGGATATATATTTTTAGATAATTTTAGAATTAACTTTGCCAATGGCCTTTCTGTGGGATCGTTTTGGAGCCTATACTCCTCGTCCATCTCCAAGAAATAAGATGAGATTTTGCTTCTTGAAGTCCTACAGGTATATCTTCTAATATTGCAGCGTAATTCATAGTCATAACAGTTGCAACTGTAGTATCTTTTTCTTTTTATGGTAAGAGATTATAGTGTGTAAAAATTTGGAAACGTCTTTTAATAATCGTGATTCTGTTGTTCTTATAAAGGCTTTGCTGAACATGCATATCAGGAAAATAGTGTTTTGGTGTGAATGGAAAATTCTGGTAACTGACCATAGACTTTTATGAAACAGCACTTTTCCAGCAAATTATAATTTTGAATAGTTTTTTACCTCTAAGTCAGGGGAAAACTAGATTAACATTTATGTCAGTATTCTTATAAAAATATTAATGCTAACCATTGCTAGTACTTACTATAGGTTAACATATTTATTTATAAATGTGACGCACTAATATAGCATTCCATCTGTAAAGTAATATATGTAGTTCACCAGAAATATCATCTTCATATCCGGAAACCCATGTTTGTTAAATATTTTTGTTTTCAGCATTTGAAAAGTAGGTATAACCAAGGAGGAAAACATACAGATCCTGCTTTTTCCTTATGTATTATTTAAAAATAGCAATAGTAAATTATGCTTTCTATTATATATTGTACTGCTTCTTGCACTTGAACCAGTACATGTTTTCCAACTTACTTTTTTTCTGTAACACACACAAATATAAATTTTCAAGTATAAAATTCTCAAGAAGAAATCCTCCTGTCTGTACGTAAAGCATTGAAGAACTTCGTATGTATCATCTTAATGATAACTTTTTAATATTAATTAATATTAAAGTCACATTTGTACACAGGTACAATTTTCAATGCCCTAGAAGCTAAATTCTTTATTTAAAGAAGAAAACAAATTACTAGGTACAGTCCAGTTTCTCTTAGACCTTCTTTTACAATAAAACAGGTTGTTCATGCAGAGGGAGCTTTTTTAAATGCAAAAATTAAGTAATAGCAAAGGGATTTGAATAGTGAATAAAAAGAGGATATCTATAATAGTTTCTAAAAGTTCAAAACTAGGTCATTCAATTCAATTTTGATTTTTTAAAGGAAATCTTTTTATAATGGATTTTTTTTTTGCTAAAATAAATCTATTTATTTTTCTTTTACAAACTTTATACATATTTCATAAGCAAAAAGAAAAATATTTCAAGTAACATGTTAATATAGGAACTGATTATTTGAATTTTTGTTTTATGCAAATATAGCACATTGTCTAATTTTTTTATTCTTTTTAACTGAAAACAGTCTTAAGAGTTGTTAATAAAACTTAAATGAAGGGAACTCTTATTTAAAGTCCAAAGGTGTGAAAGACTTTTGTCTCACTTTACAGTAAGTGTTATATATATAAATATACTTGTTTTTTCAGCAGCATTAAAGCATTAGCATGATGCTGAAGATAATTTTAGAAAAACTGAATCGTTGTATTATTGAGTACAACCAATTTTTATTGTTACTATTTAATTTTAATCACAAATTTTCTCTGAAAAAGGATCCTCAGTATACATAATACTATGTCACTGCTATGGCTCCATTCACACTGTAGGTTATATTTAGAAATCTACTACAAAATTTTACAGTACTCAGTCCCTATGTTACTTAATAACCTTGTTTATGTCAACTGACAGTTCTGCTCACATCACTCAACTATCTGATGTCAAGAGGCTTTACTTTCTAAAACTGAATGCCTGATAGTACTGTCCAGGCTTTTCATGATGCTCCTCTGCTTCAAAATCTTAATTCAAATTGTGAAGTTGGCCAGGTTTTTAAAATTTCTTTCCCTACATTTTGGGCAAAAACATATTATTTCTCCTGCAGGATACTCAGAATCTACTGACAAAATGGACTGTTCGAACTCACATTTTAAATTTTTTTTAGATTCTGTGATAAATTGATGCTCCATTATAGCTAAATAGTGATTTGCATTTCTTTGCTGATCAGTGGTTTGCAACTTTCAGAAGGTGGTGGAAGAGCCACACTAATGCAAGTTTTCCCAGCGTGGGAAAAAAAATCAGCCTTGAGACAATGTAATTTTTACAGGAATAGCCAGAGTGTAATGCCATCACTCAATGTCATCATCACTCCTCCTCTCCCCTTCCCATCCATAACTTAAGGTCTCAGTAAATTGTATCAAATGAAAACATGAGAGCAAACCAAAAAGAATAGTGTTTCATTTATAATTCACTATACACCAGAAATGCAAGTATTTACAGCATTAGAAGTAGAACCAAGGATGAGAGTGGCTGCTTCACAGAGACCCCTGAACCATTTTACAATTTTAGAATGTTTATGCAGGCTGGAGAAGGAGGATAGTTGATTAGTTTTGTAGTGAGGTGTGTCCATGCCGATCTCTGGCAGATGAGCATTATTATAAACAATACAAACAACATATGGAATATATTACATTTCTTGAATTCACAGACAAGCCCCATTGTTTCCTTTTTTTTTTTTTTTTTGTTTGTTTGTTTGTTTGTTTTAAATTCTAAAGCTTTATTTCCTGAAAAACAGATAATAATTATGTTTCCCACTACATTTAGCTTTTATCAGGAGAATACCACTAGATGTGACTTTAAAAACTGAATCCTAGTGGCAATGCAATTATGTTTTAGAGTCTCACAAGACCTCTGAAGAACAGATGGAGACAGAAGCCTTCTTTGTGAAACCTAAATCCTATCACACAAGGATGAAGAGCTAAAGCACCTATCAAATTTTCCTGCATGTAACTGAGATGTCTGAATAAGAATAAGCTACATGGCAGTCAATTGTGCTAGATGCTCAACATTCATAGCTGACACCTCCTTAATGACAGGGCCTCAGGACCATTTAAGATATGCTTCAGAGGCAGCAGGATCTGCACTGATTATCTAATTGGTCATTATGTCTTTTTTCATAATGAAGATCATGTGAATGACTAAAAATCTGTTGATTAAAAACCTTTCTGTGGAGGCAATTTTATAGACATTGTAACCTCTAA
Source organism: Phaethornis superciliosus (assembly GCA_023637945.1). Classification (NCBI taxonomy): domain Eukaryota; kingdom Metazoa; phylum Chordata; class Aves; order Apodiformes; family Trochilidae; genus Phaethornis; species Phaethornis superciliosus. Next base: position 53,184,814 of record JAJQWJ010000004.1, read on the forward strand.
AGTAAAATGGGATTAATGGAGAAATTACACCTCCACTAATAAGCATTAGGTTGGAAAATCAAAGAATCAATAAGTTTGTAACATTATTGCAGTATTAGAACTCCATTGCTCTTTGGTTAGCAGTGGAGGTGCAGTTCCTGAGAACAGTCATGAAACTTGTATCTTCATATGGAAAAGAAAGACAGATTCATTGTTGGTTTATGTGAGCTTCTGTTGTCCCTTCTTCTGCCTTCTTTCTGATTTTCTTCCCTGGCTGCCACCTGGCAAATGCCCCTGGATTAGGGGAATGGTCATGTGGCTGAAGCTACTGCCAAAACCACTTTTGCAGCAGTTGTTCATAGCATTTGTACCTAAGGAGGCAGATTTCTGCCTGACAGATAAATGTATTCCAAACAACTAAACTCTTGGGAGCTGGGATGGATAGTAGTAAAGTCTCTTAAACAGTAGTTTTCAGGAATCCCTTCTCTAAGAGGATTTATTAATGATGGCAGAAAGTTCTTAGTGAGCAGAGCATGATATTCTAATTTTTTTGTTGTTATAAGCCTTGTAATGAAGTAGGAAGAGAAGCCAGATTAAAGTATATTACTTTATTTATTAGGGATTAGAGCAACAGCACTCTGTAACTGGTATAGTTCTTTTTGAGTAGTGATTTAATACTGTCTGGAAAATTAAATACTCTAATATATAAGTGTGGACTTTTCTAGTAAACATAATGTTACACAGTTCATTTCCTATTCTTCTCAGCAACTCTGTAATTCAGAGTATGCCATTTCTCTGTTCAAATGATGTTCTAAGTATTACTAAAACTTACTTTAGACAACTTGCACACCAAAGTTTCACAATACCCAATTTGGACATTTAGCTGTTAGTTTGAAATTTTCAGAAAAGTAGAAAAATAGCCATGTACCTTGCTAGTCAGGTTAAGGAACAGTGGTAAAACAGATGCAAGTGTTTCATATTTGACTCTTTTTGCTGCAGACATGTCCTTAACAAAAGTGCATAGATTGTTCCTGTTAACAACTTTGTAGTCTCTGTATCACTTCCTGAAACCTCAGAAAATGAAGTCCTAGTCCATAGTCTCTAACAGCAGGAATTAAAAAAGAAGACAAGTAATGTGATCAACAGTTACATGTTTTGCTTAAATTTCTGATGTAGTTCCTCCTCCCACAGATGGGTTGAGTGAGTCTATCACAGTGGGACAGTTTGAGTCTGTCAGTTTTTTATTGCTGCTTCTTGAGCATTAGCCAAGTGCTTATTCAGAAGGTTTTTTTTTGGTTGGTTGGTTGGTTGGGGTTTTTTTTGCCTTGAAAGTGATATGATAAATGTGAAAGAAATAGAAATCAGAATCTGCAGGTATTTGACAGATAACTCTTTCCAATGTATTCTTAAGTTCTAACAGCCTAAGCCTAAACTTGTATGAATAACTGTCAGGATATGTTCTTTTATACACAGTGAACTAAATTGTGATGACTAATGTTGCTAAAGTTTAGAGTAAATAAATGTCTGGACTTTGCTGCAGCATGAAACAATCCCCATACAAAGCCTAATCTTCCAGATCAGGCTGGGAGCAGACATTATTTCTTGAGATGCAGAAAAAGATTACATCATACCAGGATATGCACAGTTTGATTTACAAATTTTAGTTGTTCATGGATATTTATGTTAATGTCAGGACTATCTGACTTGCAAGTCCCTGATGTATCACAAACTTTAAAACCACCATAAGTAGATCTATCATTCAATCTGATATCAAATACATGAGAAATAAGCTGACACAATATCAGCATATACCATGTAAAAATGTTGTAATTAATTTCTAGGTACTATATCAAACAAGAGAAAAAGTGGTACATGGGTAACCCACCAATTTTTATTTAATGCCACTGTATGGGATCTATTTCCATAGTGAATCTGAACAGATTTTTTTTTTATTTATTTATTCCAAAGGAAATTGAAAAACCGAATTTGTATTGGAACTAGTACAGAAAATTTGTTTCTGAACCCCGGAAGCTACTAAAATTTGCAGATCATTTTGTGTCTCACTTTCCCGAAGAAAGTCATATCAAAGTGCTAATTGAAAACTTCTGCAATATGATAGAAGGTAACTTAAGACTTCAATGTGAATTCCTTCATGAGTAAAAATAATAGTAATAAAAGAATTTAAAAAAAACAACCAAACAAAAAGAACAAGCAAACAAAAAAAAAGTTGTTATATTTCATTGCAGGGCTGATCCATTCCTAATGGATCTGTGAAAGCAGCTAGCAGTAAATTTTTGAGGAACAACAGCAAAATCTAGATGCTTACAGTATAATCTTCCTTGAAGGAGAACCTCCCTAATATCTTCTGGAGTTCTCTCTGTTATGAGTACTCCAGGACTCCTCTTATTCTGTGCATTGATTACTATAACACATCTGGTTTATTTATTTAATAAATATTAACTTTTAATAGAACAGTACCTAAATTTTTGGCTTCAGCAGTGGTTTTTGGCACCCACTTCCAAAGCTGAGCTATCTGTAATATGCAGGATTTTTACCTTGGAATGTTTTGAGTGGTATTGTGACCTGTGGTTGCTAGAGGGTTACTTACTGTTTAATGTATTCATATTCCACTCTTGCTCATCAGTTTTCCAACTAATCTATATTTTCTGTGCTTCTTTTCTTATGGAAAAATTTTATGTTCATATGATTCTAGTTGTGGATCTCTCATCTCCTTCTCCTATTACAACATCCCTTCTGATGCAGAGACTAGAAGCAAACCCAGAGCTTCTGGTGAGGTCACGTGGTCTAGATGAATTTCAATGTTGCTATTATCATAGAAATATAATTTTTATAACATTTTCATTTTGACATTTCCATTATTACCCTGTTACCTGATTTCTGATATAGTTTAACAGATTTGGTGAGTGACTAATTTTGAGTTATGAGCATTCCATTTAATAGCTGGTAGTGCCTATACTGGCAAGACAAGATATTCTGTGTTTTAAATGCTGTTGAAATAGTTTTACTTCCATTACTATGTACTTTTTCTCTTGTTCCGTGTCTGTCTGTTCTCTTTACTCTGAGAGAAGTTTACAAGGACACGGTATTGAGTGAAGGCAAGAGATGCAAAGGGTAGAATTTCCGTCTCACTGGAACTTTTGCATTTCTAAAATTAAAAAAAAACAAAAAACCTTGAGATCAGGAGACAGTTTCGTATAATTTTTTATAGGAAGAATGATCTTCTTCTTTTTCTCTTTCTTTTTCTCTTTCTTTTTCTCTTTCTTTTTCTTTTTCTTTTTCTTTTTCTTTTTCTTTTTCTTTCTTTTTCTTTTTCTTTTTCTTTTTCTTTTTCTTTTCTCTTTTTCTTTTTCTTTTTCTTTTTCTTTTTCTTTTTCTTTTTCTTTTTCTTTTTCTTTTTCTTTTTCTTTTTCTTTTCTTTTTCTTTTTCTTTTTCTTTTTTTTTTCTTTTTCTTTTTCTTTTTCTTTTTCTTTTTCTTTTTCTCTTTCTCTTTCTTTTTCTTTTTCTTTTTCTTTTTCTTTTTCTTTTTCTTTTTCTTTTTCTTTTCTTTTTCTTTCTTTTTCTTTTTCTTTTTCTTTTTCTTTTCTTTTTCTTTTTCTTTTTCCTTTTCCTTTTCCTTTTCCTTTTCCTTTTCCTTTTCCTTTTCCTTTTCCTTTTCCTTTTCCTTTTCCTTTTCCTTTTCTTTTCTTTTTCTTTTTCTTTTTCTTTTTTCTTTTTCTTCTTTTTCTTTTTTCTTTTTCTTTTTCTTTTTTCTTTTTCTTTTTCCTTTTCTTTTCTTTTTCTTTTCTTTTTCTTTTTCTTTTTCTTTTTCTTTTTCTTTTTTCTTTTTCTTTTTCTTTTTCTTTTTTCTTTTTTTTTTTTTTCTTTTTCTTTTTCATTTTCCTTTTCATTTTCCTTTTCCTTTTCCTTTTTCTTTTTCTTTTCCTTTTCCTTTTCCTTTTCCTTTTCCTTTTCCTTTTCCTTTTCCTTTTCCTTTTTCTTCTTTCTTTTTTCTTTTTTTAAGATAATTAAATATAAATTTTTTTTTAGTTTTTTTATATACTCTTTTCTTCATGTTTCCTGGCTTGTTAAGAGGTTAAAAGTCCTCCAGGCAAACTTCCAGAATCTGGACAACTGCAGAAATTGGGGTTTTTGAAACAGAAGGATGCAGATGCTTTATATGAATGCACTCAAACAGCTGTTTATTATATATGTGTATATTGGGTATACAGTATGGGAACAAACATATATATGTGCGTATATATGTATCCTACACTTAAGTGAGCAAATTAGAAGTTTTCCAAGAAGCAGCTGAATGCACAGTTCTTTATTGTTTGTCCACATGAACCTGGCTTTCCGTTATTTATTCTAGCTTTGTAACAAAACTACTTATATGGAATATAATTACCTTCAGATGGAGAATTCCCATTCATGATTTTTGTTCTAACAGATACATGTGAAGCAAAAAGCCAAATACAAATACAATTAAAAAATAACTCCCTCTGAAGTTACATCTGTGTTACTCTAACATATCCTATGAGTTACCCTGTGAATACAACTTAATCTGCAGTTGCTGGGCAGGGAACCATACCTATATTTCAATGTCCTTGTGAAACATCATCTGGAGGCACCTTTTTTTCCCTAAACTCTTTCTAGACATGACTATGCACCTGTAGCCCTTGTTACTAGCACCAAACAAAAGCATTTGAGTAGGTTGACAAGTCTTCAATGACTTTCTTTCCACTTGCTTTGTCAGGAATTATATTTTGCATTCACTGGATTTGCTGTGAGGAGCACACACTGGGAGTTCATGCTCCAAGGGAAAGACTGCCAGGTTTTTAAGTGGTGAATTCTCTGCTTTTATAAATTACCATTTTAGGTGTACAGAGCATAAAGTTGGCTGACTGACTGGCTGAACCCTTCCAAAAGGGGAATGGATGCCTATGGAACAGGGCATCTGGACTCATTGTTTTCCTTCATGGATTTTTTTGTTTGCTTTTTGTCTGTTTGTTTTGCTTTGGGTTTTTGTCTGTTTGTTTCATTGGTTGGTTTGGTTTTGTGTTCATATGATTCCAGTTGTGGATCTCTCATCTCCTCCTCCTATTACAATGTCTCCCAGTTAGAAACACTCTGGTCTCTTCTCTTTGATTTAAAGGTCTCTGTTCTGTCTGATAAACTGAAATGTTGCAATATGTGAAACTCATAATTGCCTGTTAAATGTTGCAGATGGAGCAGGATCTGCTGCTCAGATAGTTCTCATGTAAGGCATAATCACCATGTAGCACTATGCAAATGATGCACCTTTTTTACCTTAATTCATATGACACCAAATGGATCTGAATTTTTTCTTACATTTAGTTGGTTTTTCTAAGTGTGTGGAACATCTTTCAACTCCTATGTAACCATCTAAAACATAATTTTTCCTTGCTTTTTCCTCCTCTTACTCACAAAAAGGAAATGGAAAAGAATACAGTCATGAAGTCATTATATGGGAAAAGCAGTTTTAAGCAACAGTCAGCTGTTTTAAGCAACAAATTTGATTTGGTTTATATCATGTTTTGGAAGCCACACCAAATGTTGCAAGATCATTTGCGATTAGCCGGGGATTGAACTGTCAGAAAATTACTAGTTTCAAAAGTGATACATGTCTGTAAAACAGTAGAAGTAAAATCCACTGAGCTAGGATTTTGCTGGTGGCAGAAGAGAAAATTAAGTTTCTTCTAGATGTTGCATAAGGAAAACAACCCCATGAATTTGCTGTGAGATACCTAGAAGTGATGGGTTCCTTAACAGAAGCATCACTGGCACCTGAGAATCAGGAAGAAGTTTATATGATATTAGCACATGGTTAATCATGTCAGCCTTTTGAAAAAATAATACTGATTTTTGCAGGTATTTTTGTATGCCAAATAGAAAGAAACAAAAACATATTCATGTAATTTCTTAACATTAATCTCAACATCCAGATGGTTCCCTTAATGATAGAATCGTAAAGTCTTCCTGAAGGCGTAAGTTGCAAATTGTATTTATATTTCCCCTTGGCCACAGTCTCTGATTAAGCTCACTCCAATATACTGCATAATGGAACATGGCACAGTTCTAGGCTTATCTGAACTCAGCATAAAATTACATGTTGTTGTGTTTTCTGATAAAATCTGCTTGAGTCATAGCAAGCAGAAAGAATTCTAGCCAGCATGCTTTTACAGTGCAAGTACACATGTATTTTAATCCCAAAATAATACTTAGTAGTATACAGATATACAGTAATACAGATACTGTCTGTTAAAGACATAATCATATCATTGTATGATTGTCTTTTCCATGTGTGTATAAAGCATCTCTCTGTAAAATCTTGATGTGAAAAGCTATCCTTTTGAGATATCAGAAAGTGGTTTTAGTGAGTGCCATGTGAGGTCCCTGATGTTTTCTTTGTTGTATCTACACATGGAATAGACTAGAATCTAATCCTTCCAGGTGGTGAACTGGGACTAGCTGGCATGACAAGGCTGTGGTCCATAGTATTAAACTTTCCTGCTCCCTGGAGCAGAACATGAGGGATCAAAATACTCATCTGGAAAGGTTCTTGGTCGAGGGCTTAGGTGGTCCATGGTAGTCTCCAAACTAAGGAGGATAAAAGTAGTCAGAGAATATCAGTGAAAATAATTTATCACAGTGTAGAACTGTAGGAGCTGCAGTTTGCCCATTTTTAGCTTTGATATAGAGAAAAAAATGATGTTACTAGCAATTTACTGTAAATATTCTCTCACATAGTACTGAATAATTTAGATAAGTGTCTTTTTGGTATACTATATTTTTGATCCTGAAACATTTATTTACCACTAAATGTCATAGACACTGTTACTATAGAAGTTGTTAAAGTGCTTTCAAGTACACATTGTTTCAATAAGACATGGGCTTATTCATGTCAGCTCTTCAGGTTTTCAAAGTCACTTGCCTCAAAATAGGTGCTTTAGGAGTTACGTCAATAATGTAAAGCAGTGCAAAGCAGCTTGTGGTAACAACATAAAGCATTCTTAGGCTTCTTAGTTGAAGTCCTGCAACACTTATCCTAACTAGGAGTGCAGCATCACTTTTCCATTGATAGTGGATAATTTAGGAAAGTGAAGTACAGGTATACTATTAGAAAGAAAGACATAACATCTTTACACTTAAGGAAACTGATTTTTTTTCTCCAATTAATTTTATATTTGTAGATTACAAATATTTTTATATTCAGTATTTTAATGCATAACCTAAATAACTGTTTTTATTATAGTTGTTATTTATTCCTACTCTTTAATTGAAGTAATGGTGGAATTTCTTCCATATTTTGGAATTTATTTCTACCTAACAAATTACCTGCCTTCATTACCTTCTTTCTGCTTTTGTGTCAGTATGTAATGGCACCATTATATATTTACTATTAGTAGAGTAACACTTTTTTTCATAGCACATTTGTGGAAAAATCTTTTCTTTCCATATTTGGTGTTGTTATCATCTGGTATGAAGATAAAGAAAATGTTGTCTTTATTTTGTATATTTCTAATAATCTAGCAATTTGCTTAGGTTTTGTCAATATCTCTTTAAGTTAAAATTCAAAATATTCTGACATTATTTTTCATCTCCAAATGTCGGGTTTGCACAGGACAGTTGTTAATAACTGTGGACTGAGAGATCCAAATTAAGGTAGGTGCAGAAAATCCAGAGGGTTCACAGAATTCACTTTTCCAGATTTAACATCCAGCTTTGATTTGGCCACATGGCAGAAAAATATGGGACAAAAAGTGGAAATGAGAGAACAGAAAATGTAGGGGAAGAAAAGCATACAGGGGAAAAAGGTGGTGTACAAAAGTTACATCATACTGCTGCAGATCAGTTCTTTTATTCTCCCTGTTGCCAGGCTGCAATTGTTTACCAGTTGCTAAGAGCCTTTTGATCTGAAATACCTGTCTTTAGCACAAGATTTATATTATTGCAGCTTCCTGGGGATAGGAGTTTCTGGAGGTGACAGTCTTCAGTTTGCTGAAGTTAAAATACAAAATGAGGCAGGAAAGTATTATTAGCAAACACCAATTTATAAGTCACTAGAAAGAGTGTCTAAATGTGTGTGTATCTAAAAATTGTCATGTCAGCTAAATGTATGGAGAAGTTAAAGATCACACTGTGTAATTAATAGACTGCTGTAGCAGGGGTTAGTCCTTCAGGAATAATGTCCCATCAGCTGAGCCTGAAAGAGATCCCAGAATAATTTCAGATATGGTTAAGAAAATAAACATAGGCGGAAGAATTGAAGTGTGAAGTCTAAATTGAAGAAAAGCAAGTATTCTGCAAGGTCTTTAAAGTTGGTTTTTGTTTTGTTGTTTGTTTGGTTGGTTTTTTTGGTAGTAGTAGTATTTGCTTATAATATGTGTCAAGTTTCCTACTTTAGGGAACACAGGTTAGTTTTTTTGAGTGTTGTACCTTCAAAGGGAAGAGCAATCTATTCTGTTGCTGACCCAGGTGATCAAAAGAATTTATGTTCAAAAAGCTTAAGTATGTAAACTTTGAATGGGGTGGTCTCATGCATATTGAGATTTAAACCACAGATTCATATCTATGCCTTAGATTGAAATAACTAAAATTCTACCAGTTCCATATATCTGTGGATAAATCCCTACAGGAGAGAAAGACTCAATAATTTTGTTCTAAATACTATGTGTTCCCAGAGTTAAAAGATTAAAAAAGTTTCATATTCAAACTAAAACTAGACCAAAAGGTGTGTGTGTATGTGTATATATATATATAATGTATGTATAAAGGATGAAAGGATGAATGAATTGTAAGCAAGGCCTTAAGGTTGTTTAGAAAGGTAATTTAACTGTTCTGATGTTTAGTGGCTTTTTTTCATTAAGATTTCAGTTTGTGATAAGAGTTGATGAGAATTTTATGTTAGGGAAATAACACATATTTATCTAAAGCTCCAATGCAGTCTTTTCTTACTGTTTTCTCTATGCTCTGATAACCTCTTGTCCTGATTTGGGCCAAGATAGAATTGATTTTCTGTCTTGTAATTTTACTTTCAACTGAGTCTTTTCTAAGTGGCTGCACTTGCTAAAATTAATAAGAAGTTTATCAGTCAGTGGCTGTTTCTAGGACTGATAGCACTCAGTGGTTGTGGGTACAGCTTGAGAATGGTATGCAGAACCAAGGCCTCTGCTTGGTTCTGAGGTACATCTTATGCTTTGTAAAGAGAAAGAGAGTAAAGAGGTCACCCCTGCAACCTTCCCTAAGGAGCAGCAGATAATACAGGTGACCAAAACTAACTAAATGGAGTATTCCATCCCATGCACATCATACTTGGCATAAATTTGAGGGATTACGGGGATCAAGTCCCTTTGGCTTTCCTTCGTCTCTTCCTGCTTTCTTTGGTGTCGTTGAAGGATTCCATCCATTTGTCTGCCTGTGGTCCTGATCCGTGCCAGCCTGAATCTGTGTGTTCCTGCCTCCAGCTCCCGACTGCTGCTGACCCCAGGATTCCAGCCTGGACTTTCCCAGGGCTGCCCTGCAGCCTCAGTGGTGACCTGAGGGTTACTGGGGGGGGAAGGAAGAGGAGCGTAGTATCGTTTTTCTGTATATTTGTATATATTTAATTCTTTTTCTTTTATATCATTAATCTTTCATTAGAGATGTGTAGTATTTTCCAACCTCTCCCTTATTCTCTTTCCATTCTTTATAAGGGAAGAGGTGGGGATTAATAGAGAGCATCTGTCACTTGGTTTAATTGCCAGCTCAGTGTTAAACCACAACACCCCTTCTCCATCTTAGTGTACTGACCTGAAGGGAACCTATTTTCAGTGGCATTCTCAGAAGGCAAAAGAAAACCAGAAGGATCTGACCAAGCTATAAAGCCGAAATTCTCAGGCGTACAAGCAGATTTTTTTTTGTTTTCATAAATTACAAAAGCCAGTGCATCTCCAAAGCCACAAAATCAATTTTCACTACAGAAATATCAAAATCCATAAATCTTACATCTGTTCCTTACCAGTGCAATATATTTTATCCCATGCTTTGGATGTTGTTTGAGAAATCATGTTGCGAGTCAAAATACACACATTCTGCAATCTAGAATGATCTTCCTAAGGCAGGAAGGTCAGCAACAACAGCTGCCATGTTGTATCTCACATCTACCAGAGTAAGACACAAAGAACATTGAAGAACACCTAAAAGGAAGCCTATGAATTAAAAGTTGTCACTTTACTGGACACCAAAATTAACAGAAACCACAGAAACCATTGTTTATTTCAATCTTACATTTTCCCCATTCCTCCCACTGGTCGAATTCTATTCTCTAGATGTTGTTTATCTCTTTCCGCTTTCTGTGGCTCTGTTATCTGCTCCCTTCCATCCCTTCTTTACAGGTACAGTGTTTTGGGGTTTTTTTCCTGAGATTAATTAATGAACAGAATTAGGTTATCCTAAGAACACATTTGGTTCTAATTCATATTAATCTTTGTTTACTGCTTCTTAGATGTAGATGAAAGGATTGTGTATACAAATTCTGTTCACTTATCACTGTAAACTCATATTTTGAAAGACACCTACATATCTGACTTCTCTAGAAATGTCTTGTGTTGAACATGAACTTATAAAATTAATATGTTTAAATTCTTGAGTTTTGGTAATACAGATTTTACTGTCAGTATCTACACTTCCAAAAACTTGAATTTAAATCTTGGAAGAGTAATGTCAGATCTTGTTCTGCTTTATTTCAAAAAACAAAACAATGCTTCTCTGACATCCGTGTTTGTTAGAAGTTAAGAATAGATATTTTGGTACAAATAGCTGCTGCCTTACATTTCATAAACACATGGTCATCCTTTACAAGACTGTGAATGGACCTGAAGGTACAGGAGAGCTCAGCCTCCTCCCCAAGATCCCTCAGGCTCCAGCACTGTGCACCCTGTCACACATCTGTGTCAGGCAAAGCAGTCACCAATCTTAATGCTTTGTTTGATGGGACTGTGTGTGTCTGGCCTGTATTTAAAAAATACGCACATCCTTGGACAAAAGGACATGATGAATCCTTTATGGACTACAAACTTGAGGACAGTAATTGTAATTTTAGTAGCTGTGGCTTTTAATTGCGTTTCTAATTTGCTTAGTTAAAATGATGTTTTAGTCTTTCTAGTTTGTTCTATTTCTCTAAGCTGTTAGAAGTTTCTTAAAGATTAGAAAGATTCTTGAAACTTCTTTCCTTCAATGCCTTTCTGATAAATAATATAGGCAAAATTAGAGTTTGTTATAATCTCCCTCTGTGTAAGTCTTTTCAGAAGAAATACTTCTTTCGAAAGCTTTCTCAAAAATTACTTTTTGAACCAACTAGCCAAGATGGAAAGCAAATAATCAGTAGAGGGCTTGACAGGGAATGCTAGAAGGAAAAATAATGCAAATGAAAACACTCTTGTTAGGAGAACTTTCAGTGTGTTGTTTGGAGGATTTTATTTGGACAAGAAAAATTGGAATAACTAAGCTTCAAATGTTCAAAAACTATTAAATTCATTAACACTGTTAAAAACAATTAGAAAAATTAAAAATGAAGAAGTCACAGTTTTTCCACTGCAAGCAGCACAATACATATAAGCTTGAGAGGACTTTAGACAAGATGTCCTAGTAGCTCATCCTTATATCTGCAAGAATGGCATCCTAAGTGAGAAACATGTTATATGCCAGGACTTTTTTTTTTTTAAACTGTAAAAGGCAAAAGTGAATCATTTATTTGTGTTCTTGTCCACAATAACAGAACATGATGGAAAGAAACAAAAGGGCAAAAAGATCTCAAGCCAGTGTTTCCGTTCTTAAATGTCACCTTATCTGGGTGTTGATCAGCTGGACATAACTTTGCAGGACTGAATTTACTTACATATGTAGAAGTTGCTTAAATAGCAAAAATAAATTTCACTATTTTATAACTTCATATTCAAGAGACAGAAATGTGCGCCTTGCTGTGATTTGTAAAACTGTGTTCTGAATGCTAGCTCAGGTTAGATAATAGATATAAAATATGTTCCTGTGAGCATGGAATATTTTAAAGGATATTATTACAGTCAACATTTCATGTTAGCAGTAGTCATTAACATATTTGGAATATCAAACATAACAGGTTTTGGAAGTCTTAAAATTGTGTATAAATATTTAAAAAAATTACTATTGAAATATTTGTAGCTCTATCTCTGAAATTTTCTATAGCAATTATTTTAATATCAGCTTTCACATATTCTTAGAGAAGTGTCTTTTTTGTAGTACTTGTATAGGTAATTTAGGTATTTGAATTGAATTTAGGGAATTGAAAGAAAATAAGAATCAGAATGGTCTTTGCAAGCCAGTATTTTTATTTTTTTTTTAACCTTCCCTTGGACATGTAACTGAAACCAAACCAATTACCTTTGAAAGTTACATGTAAAATGCTGACAGTCAAATGAAAAGGCTCTAGCTTTTCAAGGTTTCATGCAAACACACTGAAATACAGCCCAAAAGGTCTCTAAAAGAACTAATTCTAATTTTGTGAGAAATGCTTGTTAAATTAGTTTCAAATACTAATTGCTGCAGTTTACATTTGTTTTGAGTGTAAATTTCTACAGTCATTAACTGAACATTCCCAATACAGCTTGCTATAAATCTCTGTTGACACAATGATTTTATTTATATGAAGCAAAAAACAAACCACAATTTAATACCAGTATTGTAATTCTAAATTTCATCTATGACCAGCTGCAATATAGATTTAAAATAATTTTAGAATAATTTGGTCCTTGCATAAATATTTCTTAGTTTCTTGAATAGGTTCACATTTCACACATGCAAAAAAGATTCAAGGTGTGGCATAGAAATAATCATCCAAGGAGCTCATGATTTTTGTGAGAATTATGATGCCGTAGTAAAAAGGAAACTTGAACAGCTATGTTTGGAGAAGCAGTCAGCATAAAATGTAGCCAGCATGACCATGGATCTACTGAAGCAGCAAAATTTCCATGGCCACAGCATGCCTAGGATTTTACTCATCCTTATAAAAAAAAGCCCTAAAGTTGTTCTCTAGCCATTGTCAGACATGAAAATTCTCTAGCTTCTCTAGAAAGAGCATATTTTGAGGCATCATTTTAAAGAGAAGGTTAATCAGATATAAAATTGGATGGGATCTTTTCCCCTGCATACAGAGTCTGCCTGAAAAGCACAAAATGTTTGAGAAAGAAGCAAAAATTGGTGGCTGAAGCAGCCTTTGTTACAGACTGAAGTCAGCTGTTTGTCAGACTAATAGATACAGTAGACATGAAAATGTCTTAATGTAAAGAGAAAGGAATTTATGTAGAAAATATAAAATTCATAGAAGAAGGTGTCATACATAGGGATGCACAAATGTTATTATACAGTTGAGGTAGTGAGGCACAAAGAGTGTTGTTTTTTTTGTTTTCTTAGGAAGTGGTGATACCAGCCAAGCCCAGAAGAGAATGGGTAGTAAAGGACTGAGCGTGTTTTGGGACACTGGACAGCATAATTCATAGGAAAAATTGTTCTATAAAGTGGAAACAATTATATTGAGCCATAGCCATCCTGACTTGGCTAAAATGAAGGATCAAGACTGAAATAATTTTAAGATAGCATGAATAAGTGAAAGTGTTATCCATGTATCAAAAAAATCTTTGACTTACTGCTCATTTTAAGGTCAGTTTTAAACTTTTGCATGTACAGGAATATCAGAAAATAGTGTGAGAAGCATGGCTAGGTAAAATGAAGTAAGAATTTAATGCAGAAGTTTACATAATGGCTCCTGAACATAAACCTGGTATTTAAAATTATTTAGGCAGTGGATAAGAAAGAAAGCATGAAAAACAGAGGTCTGTGTAATTAGCTACAGAGAATATATGGTGTAGAGGAAGAAAGAAAACAAGATCTCACTTAGGCAGCAGAGCTGAAATATGAGAACAGAGGATGCTGAACGTGAAAGAATTTTTAGAGTCAAGGAGTAGTTTCTGGCTTCAAATGACCTCCTCCTCCTCCTGGACAAGTTTTATTTTCATTCTCCTTGACCTCTGACAGATTTTGAAGCCAGTACAATCATGACCTTATGAAGAATGTGTAAAGCTACCTTGACAAAGGTTATGTTATTTGAAGAAGAATACTCCTGTAAAGGAAAATTTAGAGGAAGAGTTATTTTACTTTTTAAAAAATTTTTTAATTTTTTATTTTTTATTTATTAAAGACTGGAGAGAACAGTTTTGTATTTTTTCAAATAAGTGATAATTTAATTTTTAAGTTTTATTATGTCTGAGAAAGCAAAACTTTAAAAAGGTATTAAGTTGAGAGGTAGCTGGTTGTATTCGTTCAGAGGTACTCTTGGATAAGAAAAAGGAGAGAATGAATCAAGCCATTAATGAATGACTCTGTGGTCATTGGACATTTATCTGAAGCAGTTGATCAGTAATGGGTCCATAGACATGTAGATCACAGAAAGGAAATGGGAAGCTAGGACTTCCCATTGCAATTGTATATTGAAGACTTTTTTTAAAGCAAATGTGGTATTGTAAAGTAGATTAATATCCTCTTAAAAAAAAACCAAACAAACAAAACCTAAGTCAAGAAAGAGAAATACTTGGTAAGTTTCATCTTTTTCTTTACTTGAAATTTCTGTTGTCTGCATTCAACAGCAAATATGTAGAAGGAAGTCAGTTGACTGGATTCGGTGGTTAAAAATAGATTTAGCTTTACTAATCAGCTACTGAAAGAGAGCATCAAGAAAAGGTACTAGGTTGATCTGCTGTATTATAAGGCTATAATTAGAGTGTGTGAAAGCTTCCCATCAAGCTTCAAGTAAAACTGTTAGTTTCAGAACTGCTGTCCTGAATATAAATATGCCTCTGTAGAAACCCATAAATTATTGCATAGTTTCATTAATTTGATGACACACAAATTAGCTGATAGAATAGCAATTAGGAAAGATATACATTGTCCATTTCCAGTGTGGCACTATATTGGCCAAACTGAAATGCTACCCTCCAATTTATGGAATTTATGCATCCACAACAGCATGAGGTTTTTGGTTATTATTATCTCTGGGGATACTTAAAACTCAGTGTAGCTGTCGATTTCTTTGAGATTTATTCTGCAACATGCCTTTCTTATGTCTGGTACATTCTCTAATAAGTGACATTTCAAATAGATAAAAATGAAATTAAGAATACAGATAGAATTAATAGATCAGTCCTATGTTGGGGAGTACAATCAGTAAACATAACTCACACTGTGTCTTGTCTTACGGATGTCTGGGTATTCAAGAGAAGTCAGTCAATGCCAGAAGTATTAAGTGGCAGGCATATCTGAAGTTAGGAAGTTAGGAAGTTAGGAAGGTAGCAAAGGAAGTAAGTTAGGAGGGAAAGGAAGGGAAGAAGGGAAGAAGGGAAGGGAAGGGAAGGGGAGGGAAGGGAAGGGAAGGGAACAAGGAAAGGGAAGGGAAGGGAAGGGACATATTTCTGTTGAAGCAAAATTTTTAATCCTATCTACATTCAGTTCAAGTCGTACAAGTGCAAGATTGAGGAGGAAAACTGTCTTTTGTAGAAGTTGATAGCTTTTAGGCTGGTAACATTGGATTTATCAAGTACATCTCGAATTACTCAAAATATAGGTATTCTAATAAAAAACAGGCATTCACCCATAGTAGGCAGGTAGGTCAAATAGATAGATAGATGATAGACAGATAGATAGATATGATAGATATGTTATGTCTGAATCATGGATGCATACTACCCTAGCAAGTACTTATCAAAGTTGTCTATAGCATGAGCCTAGCTGCCCAGTTTAAATAAAGAACCAGACCTTTGGACAGCTCAGTAGTAGTGAGAAAACTCCTTTCTTAGCTCTCAATGAATAATTCATGGCAAGCAATGTTCTCTCAGTTTAACCTTCATTTGTGCTTATACAACACTCTCCAGTAAGCTGCCACATTTTGAAACACATAGCTTTTTCCTTTCAATTAGAGTTTTGAGTTAAAATTTTTGTGTTAAAAACCAAGCCAAGATCATACGTTTGAGTATTCATGTAAAATGATTGCTATTTAATTCCTTTTCCCTGTACAACATTAGAGAATTTTATACAAATTCAAATGGATTTTTTAAAATGCTAGTTCCCTAGACTTGTAGTTTCTCTTCAAGAAAGATTTTATAACAGAATGAATAATATAGATTTACTTTTAATTATTTTAGAAGTATGGGTGATGTCATTCTACCGAGCAAGAGACTTAACCTGTGTCTGACTCATTCAGGTAGTGACCTGGTCCAACACTTGTGGTGCCAAGTTTCCAGTGAAGATCATGTGGAATTGCACTCTACTCTTTTGTTGTGAGTTGTGCTGTTACACTGATGTAGATTCCCCACCTCAGATTTGTTTTCCATAGCACTTTCTGATACTTGATTGCTTCACTGCTTGCAAAAAGGCAAAAAGAGTTTTGCTGTTGATAGATTTTAGGTCTACACAAGATAAAGTTGGGAGGGAAAAAGTGATTTCATGTACAAGATTTGCTTAAATACATAAAAATTAAGTTTATGAGTAAATTTTCAGGTTGTATATATAACTTTCATCTTCTTGAAACAGTGTTATATTTTGTTTTCTTGAAATACATATATAGCTGTCTTGAAATGGTGGTATTCCACACATCTGTCTTTAATCTTTCACTGTTGCATTTGAGTAATATTCATCAGAACTATCCCATTCTTTTTAACAAGAAGATGAAAGAGAACATAAAGTATTATTGCTCTCAAGGTAGTAATCCTGACACTTAACAGTAACTTTTTCTAGGACCAGCCCCAATTGTGAAATCTTTGTGGAAGGAATATAGTTCTTTGTTGCTTTTCTTAGCAGAAAATGCTTCATTAGCAAAAGAAAAAAATTTTAGTCTTCAACTTTTTTTTTCCAAGTCAAAAAGACTGACATACTTCACTTGTAAAGCATAGGTACTGCTTAACTCTTTACTAAGTATTTAGCCAATGTTTCTTTTTTAAACCACTGTAGAGTTAAGATAAACCTTACTTTTGCATCTGAGTCTACATGGACTAGAGACAGTCCATTAGTAATGAATTTGCTAATTTCTAATTGTTTATCTGACCAAATTAAACGAAAAGAGGGGCAGATTAATGCCAGAGGGACATGTTTTATGTCCATCATAGATCAAAAACCTGGCTTTGCTATATGAGGGAGCAATGCACTGTAGGGCCTCACTCTGAGACATGCCTTGTTTGCTCCTCACAGTATGGCTCGCGCATCAGCACCTCATAGTTTCAAAGGGTACCAAGAATTGAGTGTCTTTAAAAAAGAAACATGGCAGAACAGCCCATCTTCACATAAGGCATTCTTTGCCATGCTACGTATGAGGAGTTTTGCACGCTTGAGTCTGCCTAAGACTGTAGTAACTATTTACACTGTAATCACCCTGCAAATAAACTATATTTATTCAGATATTAGATACCTTAATCCAGGCAGCTAAATGTAATTGCATATAGGAAGGGAGCACTCATGATATGTGTTGTATATCTTCTCTGCCCTTTGGTTTGCATTTTTCCATTCCAAACTTTAAGTATTACATTTTTTGGTTATTTTACTTACACAGTTATGTATACATATTTCTTCTTTGATAAAGTCACTCCGGTCAAAAGGGAACATGGTGTTACCTAGAAATGAATGGCAGCTTAATTCCCTGGTATTCTGCCAACACCCTACAAAGGAACACTTTAAAAATCATTTGCTATGTTGAGCAGTGGAGAAACCTGGCAGTTCAAAACTTTCCTTCTCATTCTCTGGCCTAATGCTTGTTATTGAAAGTTACCTCTTCTGAATTTACATCTGCGTTACTAGTTCTCCAACCCACCTCATGGAAGCGATATAAGAATCTCTTGTTAATCTTTTCTGTCTTTCAGGCTTGTAGTATAGGACGTAAGAGGATCAGCTACTGCTTTGTGTGAACAAGGATGAGCTGTGTAACTCATGATTTGACAAAACTAACTGGTGTCGGCTGCTGCATGTTCAGTTTACAATGTTAAACTCGAGTATCAGATCGAGTATCAGATTAGAGGGGCTTTCCCCTTTGTATTAAACACAAGACTATGAATTTATTTCTTCAGCTTGTCTATAGCAACACCAATACTAACCTGGCACCTATTGCGTGTTTTCCGCCCTTTGACGTTCAAGTGCTTTTCAAGCAGCATGAAGTTCATTATCCCTGTTTTACAAATGAGGAAGCCAAAACTAAAGAGTGTTCAAGAAACCTTTCTGTAGTCTCAGGAAAAAGTTTATCCTGAGCATGGGACAGGACAGTCCTGCATCTTGTTCCTTAAGCTTTTTCAAATTAATTTTAATTTTCAAATTTGTGCAAGGTAACACTGCTTTAATTCAATTAGTTACTAATTTGAAGATGAGTAAATAAGATACAAGTGTCCTCAAAGTGGCTTGAATCCTGCACAAATTTTATTATTGGTATTTAATGACATCTTTATCTTTTCTTCTCTAGACCATTTACACAGCCAAAACCTCAGCTGACAGATACATTTTGTTGCTGTTCTTGCTGCTTTTATTATTAGTGTATTTAGTAGGAATTAAGAAGCAACAGGAAAAAATTTCTACAGGTACATCAGTGACAAAAGAAAGACTAAGGAAAATGTGGGGCCTCTCCTCTTACTTTTCCCTGGAAGTGTTCAAAGCCAGGTTGGATGGAACTTTGAGCCATGTGGTCTAGTGGGAGGTGTCCCTGTCCATGCAGAGGGGTTGGAACTAGATGATCTTTAAAGTCCCTTCCAACCCAGACCACTCTGTCATTCTATGATAAATGGCTGATTTTTAAATTATTTTCATTAAAGTATTTTCATTAAGTATTTTCTTCCTCAGTTTCAATATGCAATAAACATTTGCCTTGACTGTGATGTCATACCAACAAGATCTCAGTTCTAGAGTCTGTACTCCTACTGCCCTAAAACAGGATTGAAAAAAAGGAAAACAAATAGTCTTTTTGAAATTACAGAAATCACAGCTTCCATGATACAAATACCTGCTGCATGTCTCAAATAAATGCTTATATTTATATACTCTGTATATTATACATGCATCTATAAATCCATGCACATATGTTTATAAAAATGCAGTGTACAATAATTAATATGCTTTTATTTTTGTTCTTTAGAGTAAATTAGATATATATGTACATAATTTACCTCTTGGAATTTTGTATTTAATAACATAAAATGCAGTAGCTCTTACTCATAAAACTGTTCTGGGGGAAAAAAAAAAAAAGTGCTTTCAATTAGCATAGATATATTTCCATGTTCTAATATCTCAGTCTTCAGTCTTATACTAAAATTGGATCTGATACTGTGCTTTCCTGTGTCTTTGAGGAGTTTCATTTGCTTCTCTTGCTGATGGTTCATACTGTCTATTTTAATAATTAATTAATACCAAAATTTTCTCTTTCTGTCAGAGTGGAGTGGCCATTTCCCTCTTTACTCAGTTAATTTCTCTCTCTCTTAATCCCCCAAGGTATGAGAAAATGAATGTATGTATTACTTGGCCCTGTATGAAGACATGGGGCCTAAAATAAGTGCTGTGTCATCTTCCATGCTCTCATATTTATTTAAATCTTAGATAAAACTGCTGTTTGTATTAGTGGCAGCACAACATGTCTTATGTATGAATTACTGGTTATTGCTGACTGCTACAATTGGTCTAATAGTTTCCCTAGGAACTTATCTAGAAAAGATTTGTCCTTCCCACACTGACTATGGAATTCCTGTACAAAAATCTTTTCCCACTAAGTAGAGATGAAAAATCACAGAAATTTGTTTTTTGCTTTCCACACAGCTTGTGAGATACCAATCTACATAAAAATCTATGGGATTTATTGATTGCTTATTGTTGGTTTTGCGCTTTTTTGTTTGTTTTGTTTGGTTTGGTTGGGTTTTGTTTTGGTTTTTCTGTTTGTTTCACCAAAGTCAGTGTTTGAATTGTATATAAAACTAACATTCCCTAGAGGCCTGCAAACTCTCCTTTCTACTGGTCTATTCCTTTTTACAGTAAGCCTGTGCTTCTAAGGTTGCTACCTGATTCACCTGTTTGGAATATGGTTGGAGTACTGTAGTCTTTTTGTTGCTAATTAATATATACTTCACAATAGCACCAGGTCTGAGGTTGGCAGGCACTTGGAGGGCAGCGACTTATTTCTAGGGAGATGATGAAGGAAACCAAAAAAGAAAGCATACTGTCAGTAGGTGATGGTATTTATCTCCACTGCTGAACTGTATCTCCAATCATCAGGGTGTTTTTTCTTTATCTGCATTGAAAAACACTATCTTAATTATATAAGTAATTGTAACTACAATGTATTTGTATCCTATAGAAATATTTAGTATATACATATACGACAGTATATTTCTAGTTATATTTCTGTTACCTACAAGTAAGAACAAGACACTTCTATGAGGCAAAGCAGTAGTCCTTATATATACCATCTCAGTATGGTACAGTGAAACCACTCAGTCAAAAATTTTATTTTCTTTCATTTTGTGTTCCTGCATTGATATCGGAACAATGTGAATATTTATCAATAATAAATAAATAATCAAGCAAACTTAAAAATTTAAAATAGCCCAGCACCTCTGTTTCATTTGATTTTTGTTTTTCTTCATGACCTATTCTGTCTGTTTAAGTATAAAAATGTTTCACAGCATGGTGCCTGATTTATGGCCATTTCTATAGACATGTGACCTGCACAGAGACAGACCCAGCTATTACTAGAGGTCCCATGACTATATGACCCTTTGAGCTAAATTTACCACAGATGCTTTTCCACAATTTGAGGTTAACTTTTATGATTGCACAAGATTCTTAAAAAATGTCCTGCATTAACCAGTAGTTGATATTTAAAAGACAGATGACAGAAAACAAGAAAGACAGAATGCTTAGCAATGCTTATTAACATTCCTGCTGCTGCTGTTGTGGAGCACTTTCTATGCAGTTGTCTGGCACAAGCCTCCAGGGCAGTTAGGATCTTCAGTGTTCATACACAATGTGGTTGCATCTTTCCTGTTTATAAACAGTTTAGTTGGTAATGTGTTCTATTGCAGTGTTATAAAATAAAGTACACATTTTTAGAGAGCTTTACGTACTTTACCCACATTACTCTTTGATGTTTTGGATGTTATAATGAGCTGTTTATCATGTTTTCCTTCTATTTGCCAAATCAATATAAATTTTATAAATACAATTTTTAGTGCTTGCTTTCATTACTAACCTAGCTGCACTACTACCAAAAGTAATACACTGAAACACTTGTAAAGAATGTACAAAGGAGTGATTGTTACACGTGTAATCACTTCTTGAGTATTTACTTTGCTCTTCGAGTTCAAAATGAATGCTAACACAGTTCAGAGCAAATTCAAAATGTATCATGTAAACTGTATATTGACTATCTAGTTTTCTGGGTTTTTTGGTTTGGTTTGTTTTGTTTTGTTTTGTTTTTGTTTGCTTGTTTGCTTGCTTTTAGTCTCCTAATGCTGAAGTTGACAAATTTCTTACACTAATATTTCCTAAATGACACAACTCTGACAGATTTAATGGTAAGGTTTTGGTTGGAAATTATAAATGCAAGTTTGTTTGTAATGAATAAACTATTAATATAGTACCAGGAAAAGATCTAGATCTTTTTTTTGCAGTACAGCAAAGACGACGTCATGTTAGAGTTCTTCAACTGTGGTATTTTGTCCTTCAGTGATTTATAACAATAGCTGTCTGTATGTGTGTTTGACTTTTAACAGTCAACAAGGAATTTTATCTTAACTTCCCCAAGCGTTTTGGATGACTTACAGACATGGAATACTTTCTTTTTGTGAAATTAGACAATAGTACTTATTCACGGTGTCTAGGCGAGGTTTAGGAGAAAAAGAAATGGAAGAATTAAATTTCTAGGTAAAGCTTGTATTTAGCTTGGAAGAAAAAGTCTTTGCTCCTTTTTTTTTTACTCCACAGAAGATAAATTTTATAAGAGGTCTCTAAGTGGAAATTCCCTGCAAACTCACTCATATTACAGTAACTTACATTATTGTGCATCTGCATTGCTCCTTAAAAAAAAAAAAAAAAAAAAAAAAAAGAGAAGAAGGAAAATAAAAGAAGGAAAATAACAAGCATGTCTGACCTTTATACCTGTTGTTATCAAGCTGAAAGAAAGAGATAGAGACTCTTTTCAGCTGCCTTTGTTGCCATGTGACCTGCAGGGAGAATAGATTTAAAATAGACTAGTTCCTCCCAGGGCAATTCAAGACAGAAGAGAGACGCACTGTCATTTCCGAACAGCACAGTGCTGGAGTAAATTCAGTGTGAAAAAGGAAAGAGTTGCAGTGTGTTAGAACTCTTCCTCCAGAGCCTGGATTATTACAGGGGATGGTTTTCAGTGGTTTAAAAAGCAGAGGATTAAAAACAATATTTTGAAATGGAATACTTTGAAAACGAGCTCTGTAAGGACAACTGATGTTTGACTGCTAGAAAAGCTGAAGAAATTTTTCAAAATGAGTATTGTTATGAAGCCAAGATCCCGATCTACCAGCTCCTTAAGGACTGCCGACGCAATGTGGTAATGTGTTTGGTTTGTTTCTTTCAAGCTCCCCTTCCTATTATGACACACAGACACGTCCCAAGAAAGTCACAAGGGTTTAACTTCGACTTGATAGATTTTGCATGGTTATTGAAGATATTCAGCAGCTGAGTTTCACAATTAATACTGAGAGACAAAATTGTTTCACTTTTGCTTATACAATACTGTGTGTAGCATTTTTTAAATGAGAACCCGTTGCATACTCATTTTTAACCCATGACATGTATTTTTCCCATTCAGTAGTTAGGTTCATTCCTCTCACTTACAGCTACCTTCTAAAAATTCTCATTAAATTTAGTTCAGGTGCAAAGTTATAACATGAAGTTTGCAGTTGTGGAGGCTGGAGGGTAAAATGAAGATATAGTTTGTGTGAACTATTTTGGGATACTTGTATTTTTGCTGCAATAGTAGACTGACTGGGAGAGATAAGTATCCTGGGAGGAGACAGACTTTAGAGTAGAATGAAGGAGACTGTGTTGTGTTATGCTTCATGTGTTTCCTCTCAGAGAAGTAGTAGCATGCAACAGTGATGTGTGTATGTGATCTTCTCATAGTTTTTTTTTCATTTAGTAGTCAGCAATATTCTGATTTTTCTTCTTTTTTTTTTTTTTTTTTTTTTTTTCTTGTGTGAACTTTATGACTTAATATTACTAATATTACAGCTTAATATGCACTGACAGGACATTTTTATAATAGGTATGCAAAATAAACTCCCTCTTCATTTCACTGTTTCCTACAGTTTTTTCTTTCTCTCTGTTATTAATAAATCCACTATCATTTTAATAAACACATAGTACAATAATTCTTCAGGTCTGTATTTAACTGGTACAAAACAATGTATTATAAAATATACCCTTCATTTAGAAATAAATGTCTGATCTGTTACTGTAGGGTAGACTAGTTACTAAATACATTTGTCTGTGAGAAAATATATCAAGATAATTGAGCATTAGGATGTTAAAACTTTCTGTTTTAATAGTCCTGTTTCTGAGGTAAAGCCTGGTCAGTAGTACACTAAAGCAGCTAGAATTTTTTTACTCCTGCCTTTTACTAAAACCATTTTGTATTAAAAGAAAATTAAATAACTACACTGCTGGAGTGGTCCCAGTTGTTCTCAGAAACTTCTAAGGAAGGATTTTGCTGAAATAACTTTTGTAATTTGTGGCTCTGTAGCTTTATTAAAATGCAATAAATAATAAAATGTCCATGAATGCTGTGAATCAGAACATTCCTGGAGAATATTCTAGAAGGGATAAATAATACTATGGACTTTTCAATTAAGACAGTGAGTTTGTCTTGTTACTTCTGAGAGCAAATAACAGAGTGTAAGGAAACTTATTGTAAAGTAAAACCTTGGCTGAGACGGCAGTACATGCATGTAAATGATAATATGACTCCACTTCCTTGACTGTTTGCCACTGAACAGTAAAGCAGCAGTGTTCCACAGAAAGTGTCATATTTCTGGTGTGATATTTTTTCTTTTGTAATGAAGGAAAAGTTTGACTGCTATTTTGGAGGAACTGAACTAGGTTTCTGGAAGTATAAGAGAGGAACTGATGGCAAGGCAAGGAGGTAGCGAGGGTTGTTGGACAACAGGTTATTAGCTGGAAAAGGCACAACAGATTAGATTTTTAAAGTTCTTTGTTATTTCATAGAAAAGATAACTGTATTTCTGAGGCTAATAAGACTCAGTAGTATTGTCATCTTTTGTCACAATCCTTTCTTTGTGGTGTGTCTGGAGCTGACAGTTATCTGTTTACTTTGTGGGTTGGCCTTCCTCTGTCTTTATTTATTTTTTGTAACACGTGCCAACTCAGCCTTTCCTGGTTTTTGGAACTTAGGGTTGGGTGATCTGAAAAGGGCACATCCTAGACTCCCCAGTGCCCCTTAGAGCTGAGGTTTTCGATAATTCATCTGTAGTAATAGGTGTAACAATGCATCTGTTCTTACTTTACTTCAGAATTGAGTGATATTGCTTGTTTGTGATATCATAAAGCTCAGTAGATTGGAAATTGCTGAAGGATGTTGTCAAGCTTGACTTTCTCAGTCTATAACATATTTGTAGATAAGTGGAACAAAACTCATCTATTGGATATATTTTCATGACTGTATCCTTAATATGTAAATCACACTAGGGATGCTAAATAAAAGTTTTGTTCCAAAGAGACAGGAAAATAATGGCCTGACAGCAGTGTATAGAGGCAGAAGAGCTAGGACAGAAGAATGGAATAAGATCCAGATGTTCTGACCTGAGGTAGCTGCATTGTCTTCCTGACACAAGGGTACTCAAAGTAGAACTGTCATGGGTATTACCCAGTCTTTTGGTATCCATATCTATACAGTAAACTCTGGCTACATCACACTGCCAGGGACCGGCCATCCCAAAACACTTCAGTTCTTTGTTTATTCTGTTGTTGTTAACAAGCCTGCTGCCAGTATAAAGATGATTAACATATATAATAAATGAATGAGTCATATATCTCTAGCTTATTGACCTAATGTCCTGGTTTAAGCCAGGTCAGAACCAATTTTCCTTTTAGTAACTTTACTTTTCATTAAAGTCTTTTCAAATTAACTATGCTTTCTCAAGTTAATAGGAGGTTTTTTGGTGTCTGCTTCTAGGACTTAAAATGTTCTGTTATATAGTTATAGCTAGAGAATGTTACCCAGAAACAAGGTCACTGGTTGGTTATGCTAAACTTCTTATGCACCAGAACTGAAAGGTAGGATTGGGGACATATCTGTGACCCCATCTCAGTATAAAGCTGAGGGATCATGAGGGCAAAGCTTTTGTCCACAGACAGAATTCTTGGAGGACTCTGTCCATTCATCTGCCTTAGATCCCAGTTCTTGCCCTCCTGAATCCATGTGTTCCTGCCTCCCTCTCCCATCTCCCACTGACTCCAGGAGCCTAGAATGGGGCTTTCCCAGGGCTGCCTTGCAGCTCAAGGATGGAGTGCCCTATTGGTTTTGTTATATTATATTATTCCCTTTTGAATCATTACTGTTTCATTAAAGTGGTGTAGGTTAAGTTTCAAACTCATATGTCCAACTCCCTTATCCTCTTTTGTTTCCCCTCTAGGAAGGGAGAAGAGTTAATAGATAACATCTGTCATTTAATTGCTGGCCCAGAGTTAAACCTTGATATTTTCAGACTAGGAATCCCGGTGCTGGGGTGTTCTTCAAAGGAGTCTTCGTCTACAAGGCAGATAATAGTATTAAAATGTAACTGTGAATAACATGAGCAGCCTGCATACCACTTAGCTGTTGAAGTGTTAAGATTTTTTGTTCCTGTACTTGATTAATGTTTTCTCCTCTCAGCAACTGTCTATGGGAGGCAAATGCTCTAATTGTTGGCCATATTACCTGTCCCCTGTTGTCATAGTTTATGAAATTACTCTTGAACAGAAGGGAATTGGGAGCTCATATAGTTTTCAATTCCACTTTCAGTAGGTTAAAATGTTGAATACAGACCACTAAGAAAGCTCAGCACTAGCTGCAGTCCCCAAACTCATAGCAATGCAAAAGTACCAAATGCAATATGCAGAATTACAGGATTTCTGAATGCTGAACAAAGCCTGCAAGCTAGAGACGACTTTTCCTGCATGGATTCTGACTTTGATGGAATTCATGGGTGACTTCATTTAGCAAACTAAGTTTTCATCGGCCGTATGGGCCTCAAGTCAAGACAAAAATAAGAATTTGAGGTAGTGTATAATGAGGAAGCCTGTGTAGTCAGTGTTGCACTATTTTCTAGAGTGTGGTACATTAAACAGTGCTCTTTTTACAGAATGAAACAGGAACAAATGCCATTTGCTCTAGTGAAGTAAGGATGGAATTTGAGGTGATCAATTATTCTATATTTTAACAATATAAGATATGTCCTACTGGGCCTTAGCAATGAGCTACCCAACCTAGTATTATGCCTTCACGTGCTGCAACAGGAGAACGTGAAAGCCTGTCAAATTTCTGAAGTCTGTTCCTATCATATTGCTACTGTTGTATTATGGTCATTACAGGGTGTTGTAGTAAGGATGTTACCCTTCAGGTTCCCTTTGGAGTCCATATAAGGACCTGTTGTCCATGGATTTAACTAATCTCTTTTGAATTTACTGATACTATCATTCTCCATAGCCTTCTGACAACATTTCTGACTAAGCAGGAAAGCACTTTCTTTACTGTGCTTTTAAATGGTGTACTACTGGTTTCAAAACACTTGGTTTTCCCTTGGTTCTGCCATTGTGGCATTTGGTGAAACATTCTGCATTTCCTTTATGTACAAAGCTCAGTCTTAATCTCAGTCTCTTCCTGTTGAAACTAAAGAGTTGTAGCTGCCTTAGGTTTTCCTAAGAAGGCTGCTGCCCCATGCTGTGGTCATTTAGCTGCCAGTTTTGTGTCTTCTTCAACACCATAGTGGACTTGAAACACAGAGACAAGACTATGCATGTTCAAGATGTGAACACACCAAGGGTTTTATACAGCAGTAAAATTATGCCTGCATTTTTCCCAGTACTTTTGGTGATGATGCCTAATATGCAGTTAACTTTTTTTACTTCCATTTCAAGTGGAGCCAGTGATTTTAGAGAATTTTTACAATACAACCTTTTGGCATGGTCTCATATCTGCATTTTTCAGTAGCGGAAGTATTAGACTTGCCAACATAAAATCCAATTACTATCACATGAAGGTTAGAACTGCTGTCTTGAAATAATAAATGTTTATTTTAGACAAACAAAAATATTGAAAACCATGCCAAACAGAACAAAAGGCCAAGGTTGACTCCAGCAGAGAAAGGGCATTTCGTCAAAGACATTCTTTTTCAAGCTACAGCCAGTAAAATGTATCTAATATTCTTTTCTCACTGAATGGAATCACACAGTGTAGTTCTCTGTCACTCACCTTCATATAAAAACAATCCACTCTCAATTTTCCTGAAGATATGATCGTGTCTTTATAGCACAGTTTGTTTCATACCTTCTTGCTGTGCACATCTGTAGGTTATCAGGTCATGGATAAAGCTCTGTTCAAATGTAACTGGACCAAGAAAACAGTGGAGACAAGGCTCTTCAGTGTCTCTCCCTAAAATAACATAAAGGAAAGGGTGGCAAGCTTCATGGGGAGCCCACTTGACAGCTCTCAATCAGTGCTGAGGTGCCTTGATAGAAGTCCCTTTTATTCGCCTCCGTGGCTGAACTAGTTGGTTGCCCTTTTTCCAAGATGAAGGGCATCTTTCTTCCAACATGATTTCCTGACACACACAATTACTGTGTTGGGGATAACAGGAAGGATTCAGCTGTCCTGAAGATAGATGTCTGCCATACCTGATCTAGTAACCAAGAAAATACATGTTCTCAGGACATGACTTAAAACACGTTTTCTACCTCAAGAGGAGATGTGCACTTGATATGGCTGATTCTATCAGTAAAAGCTCCACTAATCATGAATATTACCTACAAATGGAAACTAACTTGAATGTGAACTCCTGCAGTGTGCACATTTAACCACATTAATTTGTTCTAATGCAACTCAATAGCTTATGCTGAATACATACCTTAATGCTTAGCAGTTGTAGCATTATGTTATAAGGAGAGTGCTCAAAAAAAAAAAAAAAAAAGGAAAGTCCAGTACAGAATATTCTGAAGCACAGCAGCAAGAATAAACCACATACATAGGCCTAACATAATACTGAAAGAACCTTGTACTCAAAAGTGTGGTCAATAAACATACATGGAGTAAACAAGCAGCATCATTCTAATGGTGGCACATATGACTCAACTTTTTACTGTGATTCCCATCAGATTTCAGCTACTGTGGGATTTAGTTCGAACTAATATGTACTAGGGCAGATTTCTTAATCCACATTACAAAGCAAGTAATTTTTACTTACTGCTTTGTTTTTTGACATGTTTTTAGTTGTTGATGTTGTTGCTGTTGTCAAGATGTGTTAATGTATGACTTAGGTGCATGAAACAGCTGTAGAATGATATGATCATGTTTTTAAATATGTTTTTCATTCATCAGAAATTTATGAAATATTTTCAAACCAGATATGTTTAAAAGACTGAACAGTGCACAGGTTTAGAAGCTAGATGGCAGAAAAAATTTTACTCATCTGACCTGTCATTTGAGGAGTCAGTAAGGACAGAGAAGAACTTGTGACTTAAATTTGCTTCTTTCCCATTTCATTTGCTAGTTTTATAGCAGCACCTGATGCTGATACTTAACTCTGAATCTCTAGCAGTAAGTTGAAGATAATTTTCTTTGTACACTTTAAGAAAGACTTATCTCCCTTTTTTTTAACATTAAAAAAAAAAAAAAAAAAAAAAAAAGAAAGAAAAGAAAAGGAAGAGAACTATTTCAGAATTGGAAAAACTGTCTTTTTTGTCAGATACCTCAAAACAAATTTAGCAAATATCAGTTTTAAATTTTTGGTTTAGTAGTTGCATTATTCTTTGTTTCAATTTAACCATTTAAAATTATTATTCAAATAAGATATTTGAATAAAAATTCATGTCAGACTAGAAAAAAAGGATGTTTTTATTAAAGAAGTTTTGATAATTCTGAAATTTATTCTCAAATTTCTTTTAATAATAATTTTGTGTGTGCGTATGTGTGTGTTAAAGTTTTGGTGAAAATAAATCGTTCAGTTGTTGACTTTTGAAGAAATTCCCATGTGTAGTTATTTAAGACCCTATAGGCAAAAAGCTCAATAATATGTAATCATAGCAAGTCTCAAAGAAAGAACATAGATGCTCCATAGTCAGAGTGTTAGACTACTCATGGCAAAGATGTGCATGTTGGTGCCAGTTGTGGTGCCCTGGGAGCTGGTGGGCAGATGCTGTCCAGAGGCCAGTTAGCCCTCCCCCACAGTGACATGGCTATGCTGCTTTCTGCACCCCAGTGCCTAACACTACATGGTGTCACTCTGTATCTCGTAGCTGCTGCCAGCATCCACCCAACACAAACATTGTGGCAGATTCCAGCAAGCACTTGTAGAAGATTCTCTCCAAGACGTATATATAGAGAAAAAACAGCCAGTTGCTACAAAAGCTTCTTAGTTGTTGCTGCCCTGAGCTGTCCTCTACAAAATTTTCATATTTAATGATTTAAAGCAGTGCTGTCATTTGACATATGCTTTTTCCTTGACTTACCCAACATATCCCTAAACTACCTAACTAACTGGGCTCCAACTCCATAGCTTGTTCACTTTTATTTTCCCCTTTTTTTGTTTTGTTCTTTTTTTGTCCTTTTCCAACTGTAAAATGTCCTGGTTCATTTTTGAATGCCATGATAATTTGGCATAGCAAGACTGCAACAAACAAGTATTTTTGTAATGCTAACTTCAGTTCACAAAAAAATCCCAAACAATTGATTTCAGTTTTTGCCTTCAAAACTTCAAGATATAAAATGGGTATCCGTATGCCTAAAAGTGGGCAATTATATAGCTGTGTTACAGCAGCTTTCGTCTTTCCTTGTTCAACTTCTCCTGCACTGATATCTGTATTGTTATACCAGAAATCCAATTATGTTGTAAATGGCTAAATCCTTTTGGTTTATTTGCACTATGTGATATGTGATGTCTGCAAGCCAGGACAAAT
Organism: Phaethornis superciliosus; assembly: GCA_023637945.1. NCBI lineage: Eukaryota > Metazoa > Chordata > Aves > Apodiformes > Trochilidae > Phaethornis > Phaethornis superciliosus. The sequence continues at coordinate 53,215,040 of JAJQWJ010000004.1, forward strand.
GTGCATTTGTGGATGCAAACTCAGTGCCTTTGACAAACTCAGTGATGGCAAAATGGAACCATTTGACACATGTCATGACAATTTACAACAAATTGAAAAGTCAAGTTTGCAAAAGAACAGTAACATCAATTTATCTGTTATTAGATGTTCTGGTTATACTCATTGTCAAATGTTCTTCAGTAGTAGAGGACATATTAGTTGCTCTTGTTGCTCTTCTTGCATACTTTTTTAGCTGCTGAGAAGAAACACAGAGAGAGTTAGATTAAGAAGGTAAGTAATGGCAAAGAAAAAAAACCACCATATATTCCTTCATCCTGAAAATTGAACTAAGGCCCTGAAGGGATCCGTTATTGATGCTGGAGAACCAAGTCCCTTTTTCCATCCATTTCCATTGGGACACCAGTTTACATCTAAGCATGTTCAGTGATGTCAAAGCAATTAAAAACACACAAAGGACAGCACTTGAGCAGAGTTCTGTAAAAAAGAACTTGAAAACAGTTTGTAGTTGGCTGAAAATGATATGTAGGGAGATGCTGATAGTGCTTCCAAGTGAGTTTCCAGTATTATACATTCTATTTGGTATTACTTTAGTCTTTAAAAAGTACTGAATTTTGAAGTTGAAATATACTATAGTTCTATAAAACTTTTAATTTCCAGATATTCTTGTTACCTTCTACCAATCGTTCGACCACTTGGATGCTGAACAATTCATGCACTACAGGCTGCTATTTCAAATAGAATGTGTTCAGACCATTCGAGGCTTCTGCTTTACTTGGGAACAAATCTTTTGTTTCAGTGGAACAAATTCTGTTCCATAAGTTACTCAGTGCTTATTTACAGCAGCAAACAACCAGGTTTGGATAGCTTTTTCTTCCTGGCTCATATTCTGGCTATTGTTCTTTTCTTTTCTAAATTTCTTTGGATTTATTTACCCTTTACTATCAATGCTCCCCAAGTTGTTTGGGTTTTTCTTTTTCATAGATTCTGAAAAAGCCAAGCTACACCTGATTTTCTTCTTTCTACAGAACAGGGCTGAAAAGACAAATTGTGATTTGTTTTTCTCCAGACTGGAAAACAATGGTGTTTCCGTGACTTCTTTTCTGTCCTTATCCTACATATCCAGCATAAACCTCTGTATGAATCAGATGATGAGACAGTAGATGTATGCCTTTTCAGTTACACGGGAAAAAAACATTCTGCTTTAAGTCACACTGACTGATCTGTGTTTTACATCTTCTAGAGTGTGAATTTTGGCTGTTTTGTCCTCCAAGTATTCAGTACTGTAAACCCACTTTTATGTAATCATTCATAATTTTCAGTTCTTTCTTGTGCTTTAGCAAACAAATTTTTAAATTTGAAATTTAATATTTTCCTCTTCAGTGGTGCATGATACACCAATGCTTGTACCCAAAAAAAGTCCTTTCAGTTTTAACGTTCACTGTTCAGTGTCCATTTTGATACCTACTCTACTAGCTCTGGAAGACAGCGTCCAAAGAATTGATTCAATTGTTACCTTCTCACCCTTTTTAAGTCCCGATTTGATAAATTTTCTTCTGCCTTAAGTTGCTAGCAGTTCAAAATGTGCTGATAAGCTTCATGAGAGAAAGGAATCAGTGTTTCAAAATACTAGGACCATGAATCTGTTATTACCATTGCTTCCTCATATCAGAGGAAATCTCTTTCATATTAGCCTTTCATTTGTACTCACATACAGAGGAAATCTGACAAGAATCAAGGAGTAATAGACACAGAGAAAAAAAAAGATTACAACATTCAAGAGGAAATACACACACCATAAGGGGTCTTTTAAAAGTTAGAATATTTTTGAAAGGCATGGTAAGAGAACACGTGGATCAAAGCCAGAAGGTCTTCTGGTTCTTAGCCTACTGATGGACAGAAGTAGGTGCTAAAATTGCATAATTAATTACTTATTAAAAGTTCAACTTAGTCTATGTCAGTTCTCAAATGAACTGTTCAGATGACCTTTTAATACGCAGGAAAACTATGCTGGCTCTCTGGGTGACATTGAAATCGTGCCCTTTCAAGCCTAGTCTGCAGAAGTTTATTTGTTGATTTATCCTCTTGAAAACACTGGCCGAGCAAGTCTGGTTTGGTCTTTAAGTCCCCCTTGTCCTGTGACAATTACCTGAGAGCTGTCTGTTCTGAATTCCATACTGCTAAGGACAGTATGGAATGCTTGCGTAGGCTCCAGTATGACTGAAATTTCCACTTAGGTTCAATGCCATGTACAGTCCAGGACATTTGAGAAAACGTGTGAAGTGACTCCTTTGTTACTGGCACAGGCACTGTTTTTAAGTTTGGTAACAGTATGGTAAATGACTTAGTTGCAGACACTTGTTTTTCCATTCTTTAAAGGCCAAAGACTGGAGGTTGAAAAATGTTAGGAAATATCCTCTGAACCTCTGGTATTAGTAGTGGCAGCTGCCTTCACAGAGTCTTAGCATTAGTGGCAAATCAAATGCCACAATCACCTGTTAAAACTATTTTTATGTCTTAAGACCTATGTAGGTCTTGGTACCAGCCAGTTAAAAACCAATGCACCTGCTGGTATACACATGCACAGAAAGCCATTCCAAATGCATCTGACTTTCAGTTCCTGAGGTCTATGTTTCCATGAAGGCCTTAGTCACATTTCTCAGCAGTGCTTGATTTGTGTTTGATTCATAGATAGTGATTATGTTTGTATTTTTGGCAAACAGGGTGTTCAGAGCTCTGAAGTAATATTTTCCTTTATTTCCTTATTGGAAAAGGCTGGAAATTAATAACTAGGAAATCACATTTTGTAAAGCCATCACAGCTTTTATTCTTGTCCAAACACCTTTTCCACCTCACAAATGCATTCTTCTCTATTCCCCCCCACGACCTTTTGAGTTTGTTACTGAAAATGTTACTTTGTATTTCCGTTCTCGGGTGTGAAGCATGCATTTTGTAGCTTCAAGTAGGTCTTCCTGTATATTGCTTAATCACCTAGAATTTATTAATTTCCAAACCAGTCTGTATTCCTTATTGGTTGATGGTAACAGAAATTGAAGTCCAGTATAATTCCTTGTAACTGAAAGCACAGTACTCTATCTCTTTTATCCTTAAGACCAGCTGCTCTCTGCATAAGTTTTTATTTTAATTTAAATATTCATTAGCAATTAGAAATCCAGAATGAGAAAATAAATAAAAAAAAATAATTTCCAATAACTTTCTGGTTGCTTTCAAAGCTCTTTGGATAAGACTGTTGAAATAGAATAGTAACAAATGATAATATGAACAAAATATGGTTGTCTTAACTGGAGAAGAAAATCTAAGGGCTAAGTGCTCTTGAAATGTACTTCTGCTTATAAGCACAACCCTTTTCTTCAAGCTTGCATTAAAAGTGTTGGTAAACACAACTTTGCTTGCTAGAGATATTTATGTGCTAAAAAGGATGAGTTTACAGCGGGAGGATATCTTCTTAGATTTCATTCCCCTTCTTCACATACATGTCCGGTTCATTCCATCTTTGCCTGCTGCTCTTCCTTTCCAAGTGTGAATATTCTATACCTTATTATGGATTTTATCATGATAATCGAAATAATGATTTTGAAATCAGTCTTCTGAACTTCTTCAACATTGCTGTACTATCCTAGTGCAGTTCAGGACCAGAGTTTAGTTTCAGAATTACCTTCTTGTTCTTTTAATGTTAAATTGGCCTCAGACATTGTACTCACTGAAGCAGAAGGAAGGGCTGCATTTTCTGAAATTTAGCTTTGCAGACTCAGCTCTTGCACAATATATTTAATGCAGCTGTTTGGAAAATAAATTAAATCCAACTTTCCACAAATGCTGAAACACAGATGTAATCACAAACATTACTGTGTAACATCATAGTTCATGAAGATTAAAAATGCACAGATATTCCTGTTGGTGATTATTTTGCTTTCTGAGGCATCAGGGAATTGTATGAACTTTAACATATGAAGTATAAGCAGGTATTTCCCCTCATTTTTTCTCCACTTTAAATATTCCTTGAGGATTTTGTTTGATTTAAATCAAATGCTTCATGTCTCAAGCATCCTTGTAGCAATCTCTGAAATTGTACAAACCCATTAATATTCTTCAAAGTTATGCCTACTCTTTCTAAATTGCACTTCTCTGTTGACACAGATTTATTAGCAAAAACTGGAGTGTCATTTCACTTGCACTACTTCATTCACAGATTAGAGAGGTCAGGTATAAATTACTTTGTGTCTTTATTGCCTTAACACTTTAAGAACTATTTCAAAGATGAAAATAGTACATGTGCCTGCTTAATTTGTTATCCTTTTTAATATCATTCCTTTCTCATGGATGGGCAGGTTCATCTCTTTTGGCAAAGAGCCATGGCTGGAAGGAGTAAAAAAAAAAAAAGAATAATACAGGAAAATATGTACTGTTGAGGTTTCCTTAAGGCACAACTACCAGATTTCCAGTAGGATACACTGGCCCAGGTGTTGTTCTGAGCTGTATAATAGAGTGTGCTAAGCAAGTGTTGGCCGCTGTCATGTTTTTCTTCTTTAGACCTCAGTAATACTTTATTTGCTGAAATAATTGTTGCATAAGTTGCATTAAAAAAAAAAAAAGGCTATAGTCTATTTTTGTTATAAGAACATTTTAAAAAGGTGGTGTTCTAGATGAAAGGAAACTTCATAATTATTTTCTGTGCCTTATGGAAGAATAGCATAGAATGCATAGAAAATAAAAGCCACATTTTATAGAAATCAAACCAATTGCTTGCCTGAAGCAAAAAATAATTCTTCTTTCCTTTCTAAACTTTTTTTCCTTTTATAAAATGGTTTACAATAAATATTTGGTGGGTTTTCCCCTTGTTTTTTTTTCCTTCTTCTTCTTGTTATTCCCTTTATTTGCTACTAAATGTTACAGAAATGTAACATTAGTTCTTACATCATCTTCCACTTTTTAACAGTGAAAAGTTCTTGATAAGTACCTAAACAAGTAAAAAAGCAAGTCTTCCTTCTATCCTTTCTGTTTCTTCACATTTTCTCTGTGAGAAAAAACAGTTAAATTTTAAAAAATCCACTTTTGATATGTTCTTAAAAAGCAGTGTTTCTGATATTCCTACTACTCTTACCACTTATTTAATTAATTCTAATTTTAGCTCTTACACTTTTTTTTTTTTTTTTTTTTTTATTTATTTTTTTAAATGTGCACAGCTCTTAAGACTTAACAAAGTACTCATTTTTCAGGTCGGGAAATAGAAGTACACAAGGGCATAAAATGATTCACTCTGGATGACTCATACAGCAAAAGAGCAGGCTTTTCTACCTCTTTCAGTGCTTCTCCTGTAAAGGGAAAAACAAACAAACAAACAAAACCCAACAACTTACAACAAAAAAACACAAGAAAAAATTACCAGCATACACATACAAAAAACCCCAACCAACTAACCAACCAAACAAAAAAAGTATCAAAGGATATCCTGACAGTTTATGCATTAACACTGCAAAGTGCTTTCCATAGCTGCCTGGGCACCCCTGCTTCTGCTCAGGCTTTCTCCTTGAGAGCCAAAGACTGTCTTTGAGTTCTGCTCTAGAACAGCAGGGCAGACAGGGTGGGGAATGGTGAGTTTACAGTGGTACCAGCTAGGGAGGGCACATAACCACACAACCACGTCTGTTGTCAGTTTAGCAGAGCTTTGTACATGGAGGTTGAGTTTTACTGAGAAGAACGGCTTGAAAAGTACTTTTTATCTGGTGAAATTGTTGATCTTATGAGAACACTTCATGGGGTGAAACATCCAGATGTCAGGGGGAAATCGTTGAGAACAAAGCTTGTTCCCAAAGCAACAATGCTACAATGACCTTTTTTTCAGCTGTAGGGACTGGTACTAGATGCTGGCATTTCTCGTTCTCAGTCTCTTGGATTGCACATTTTGTAATGTGTGTTATAATTACTTCCTTGCCACCAGCAATGTTGTGTCCTGTCCCAGTTTTAGATATGACACCAGTGTCAAGAAAATAGACTTTTGGTATCAAGTGTATGAACAGCTTTTTATGCATGAAGTAAAATCAAAGATCCACAGTTTTCCCTGAAAATGCAAAATTACATAATTCAAAAGATGTTGTAATGCATTTTTTGTTTATGTAAGGTGTTTTGGTGTTTTTTTATTTGGTTTGGTTTAGTTTTCTATGATGTTTGTGGAGGGTTTTTTTGTTTGTTTTTGTTTGGTTTTCTATTGGTAAACAGATGGCATTTTAATTATTTTATTCCAAGAAATTCTGCAGTTCAGTTGGTACAGTTTGACCAAACTTTGCAATGCTTTTGGTAGTTCAGACATGTGATCCTTTGTTGTTGGAGGGAGGGCATGCAGAAAGGCTGAGGAATGGTAGCACATTTTGCCTGATGGAGAATGCCAGCAGAGGAGTGGTTCCAGCAGGGCGGATGGTTGCTGGACAGGCACAGCAGTAGGCAACTAGTCTACTCCACTCCTGGATTCTTAATGTGAAATGGAGCACAAAGTTCATGCTCTGGAATTGGCTTGCACTTACAGATAACTGTAATTTATGAGTAAAGCTTGACCTGTCCTTGAATGTATTGATACTTCTATAGATACATATTTCTGTGTGGTGCAGGCTGAGTTGTTAATATAATTAAAACACTTTGATATTGCTTTTTGAAGAGAATGTTTGATTTTGTTTTGCAATATACAGTGATTTTTCACAGATTTTGCTTGGAAAAAAAAGGTGTATTTTTTCCAGTTTCAGCCCTCTGCATCAAATCTGCTTCCAAGTTCACTTAATACTTGAAAAAAATGCCTTTTTACAAGTAATGACAATAAACCAATATTTCTGTTACTACATTCCTCCACAGCAAAAGACTAATTTCTTTGGTAAGACTTGCTTATCTTAGCTCTGTGTGGGGCATTTAAAGCTGGTAGCAGCTAGTGTTTTGTTTTATTTCTTTCTAGTCAGTTTGTGAATAGTTCTTGAGAACTTCTGCTCATTTAGGGTATGTTACCAAATGAGCATTGTTCAACATGTATAGTAATTTTACAACACAATATGCTATTTATTTTGCTAATAGTTAGAACACCGTATTTATAGCTTTGCAGGTCTTGCATTATAGCTTTTGCTTTCAGTCCCAACAGTCTCTTCTACTGCATTTGAAGACTGAAATTTCTGATGGTTTATCTGTAACAGCGGTAGATAGTGCTGAAAAAGGATAGGCTGAAAAAGAAAGCTGCAGAAAAGCAATCAGAAAGGCAAAGTTTTAGAGAAATTAGGCCATCTCTCCAACATGTGCACAACTGTATACACAATATCCTCATATCCACATTAGTATCATTGAGAAGCACAAAAGAGAAAAATACCAGCTTTATGATTGACATAGGAACTTTGGTTTAGTCCTGTGCATAAATAATTGGCTAAAGACTTGCATGATTCCATACTGTTTTTCAATCACTGAGTGCATAGAATGAATGTAATTCAATTTATGAGGTATTTGATATATTTTATTTTCTTGATTCTTGTTCTATGGCCACATGCTTTATTGAAATCCTTCTGACCAGACCTACTGGAAAAGCATTTCTGGCACTTTTATAGGCTTTTCTATGCTGTTCACCACTATAATACCTTACTATTTCTCAGAGGTTAATAAATTATTTTTATTATCACCCATGGTGTATAAGGAAGTATTGTCAAACTTATTCAACATAAGGAGATTAAAGTGAAAGTATTCCCTAAATTTAGGGTCCAAAATTAGATGTCTAGGACCTTGGCTTTTTATCTCCTTGTCATAGAATGGCACATGTATTCAGACCATAATTCTCATGATAGGATGAGCAAATGCTGAAGGGCTGGGATACACTGGGGGCTATCATTTTTACATGCTTGTTCTTACTTCCCTCCATTGGCGTTGAGATTTGGTCACAGATAGAAACATGATTCTGCTGGACCTCTGATCCATTCAGTGGCTGCTCAGATGTTCTGAATTAATCCATGTTTACAATTGGGATGTTCACATGGCTCAAGCAACAGCTGATCAAAGTGGATACGTGCCGACTGAGAAACACATTATTAGTGGCTTATGATAAAGTTGGTGCAAGTGACTAGTTCATTTAGTTCTTCAGAAGAATGTATTTGCCAGTGTTAGCTCTGGGGAACATTTAGACCTATTTTCTGGATTCTCTGTGCTTTTATCAGTGCTATAGGGTATTGACCGAAATTATTACATGTTTGAGGAACTATTTCTTTTCCTACGTGCTTGCTTTATCACATCGCTAATTCAGAAAGAATGTATAAGCAATTTGGCCACTTATAATAATGGCATCTGACTGAATTCACTGAAGAGCAGGCTTATCTGTTTCACTGAACTGGAGTTGCCTTCTCTGGCTACAGTCCAATTCTCAACCATGATCTTACATTCATATTTATATTTTAATTTTTCCTGAAAGAAAGGTGTTCCACTAACACCATAAGGGGACTGCGTTTAGGTTAGAATAAGCCAGAATGCTTGATGGACGGTTTGCATATTTTTATAAATTGCTAGATAAAAGTTTTGAAATTTATTTCATTTTAATACATTTAAAATAAGATAAAATTAATAGCAATGTCAATTACAGTAAATACATGCTATATAGTCAAACCCAGTGCAAGCTGATTTTGTATGTCAATGTCTAAACAGTGTACAGAAAAGTAGTTCTGCAGAAAAGAAAGTGGGGGTAGTTGAATAAAAAGTCAGGCTGGAAAGAAAAGCAATGTTGCCCTAGAATTCCTTGACTAAATTAGGAAAAGGGATTTTTATAGCAGAGCTTGAAGATACGTTGATATTTAGAGCTCTGAGAAAAGGTACCTTGCAGAAAATAAGTGTAGAGAACATTTGGAATTATTTAAGTGAATGGTGACAGATGGACTGTAATTAAATAATTACAATAATGAAGTGGAGAACCATCCATTCTGCTGAGACTGCACTCCTGAAAAGGAAGAAGCACTGGCAAGGCCAGCAGCAATGGGACCTGGGCTGTGGCTGGGACCAGCCAGCTGTCAGGATGCTCAGTAGCACCTCCAGATTCACTGCATAGTCTTTCTCTGGATTAAGTAGTTGTATTTTTCAGCCTTCTTTACTTCACATTACTCAAAACAGTTCCACTTTTTCAATATTTTCTGCAGATTTCCTCATTCAGACCTCAACCTGCCTCAACAGTTGGGAAAATGGTTCATGTCTGGTGGCCTTTTTTTAACTATTTAAAAATGGGGACACTAGTCTCAGTAGAATTAGTAGATCAGAAGAACCATACTAGGTGGCTAGTAGAACCCTGAACGTGTTACCACAATTCTTGGAAATTATTTTGAATTTTGTTTCTCGCAATTTTTTTGCATTTTTGTTTTACTGCGATAAGACATCTATTTCAGCTTCAAAGAAACAAACATCAAAACATCAAATCCATGCAACATGATCTGTAATCTGTTATTCATGAGCATCACATTAGTAGGAGGATGTTCACTTGCAAGAGCCAAGTTCAGAGCATATAAATGGTCAAGTGAGGGACAATCCTCTTTTTGAGTAAAGAATTAAAGTAATCACAACTAAGCATCCCAGTATGGCTGAGTGCAACAAAGGGTTGCATACCAAATGAACACATCATCAAAGTACAATTAAGACTAATGAGGGAATATTATGAAAAGTACATTTTCAGTTGTGTGTAAGGAGACTGTTAAGAGGTACAACCATATAGAATGGTCATCTCAGAAATCTTGCTTGGAAACTTAATAAAGTATCAAAGTTCGTTTAGAGTGCTCAGCTACATTTCCTAAGATGCTTGTTAAAAATCCTGAGATAGAAACTCCAATACATAGTTGGAGTTGCTTTGGTAACATGTTGGAGTTGACAAACCATTTTGTTTCAGTGTATTGTTTGTCCTAAACATGTCATATTTGGCTATTATTGGGTTTCTAATATTAGTATTAAGTCTTGTTATGCTCTAAATGTTTCCAAAAACAGTAATGCCAAGAGAAAAAGCGAAGTTCTGCTGCTAAAAGTGATTTTCATGAAATGTCTCATTTTCTTCTTTTGCTTGCAGTTTTGATACTGGAAAATCTATCCATACCACTTCTAAAAATGGAGTTAATCATAGGGCTCACTTACTGAATTGCTTAACTGGAAAACCAAAGACATAACTGGGTAGTTGGCTTGAACTCTCCATTGGTACAAGAAGATTCAGATGTTCATTTTAGTATAATTTGCTTACAATTCACTGAAAATATTTTTAAGCAATGGAAGGCAAATGTTTTCATTAACTTTGCTACAGAGAAAATAAAAATACCTGGTCACTTATAAACAATTTTTTGCTTCAAATGTAAAGTCGATATGGTATTCCTTCTAAAATGTCAGTGTAAATATTTCTCTTTCCACCTCCCCCTCATTTTCCTGAGGTCATTCGTTTTTGCTTGGTATGGGGGAAGAGATAGAAAGGAAAATAGATGGAGAAAAACAAATGTAGTTTCTTCTGCATTATTGGGTAGACACTTTCAGAAAGAAAATATTTTGGAAAGTTTTGAGCAGAGAATTAATAAATGAAATAAGGCCTTCTAATTCACTTCTATAAATCCACTGTTTTGGTTTTTTTTCTCTGATGCTGCAGGATCTAAAGTCCAGTTGGAGCCAATGGCACAGGTTTTATTTGTAACAACTTGCTTCTTTCCAATAATGATAATTGTAAAGTTTCATCTTTATTTAACTCCAGAGATAACTATGTATGGCAAAAAAAAAAAAGAGGTACCAAAGTCAGATCAATCTAATGTTCTAGTAAATTAATAAACAATAAAAAGCCCAAGATATTTCATAAAGACAGAAACAAAGTTCGTATCCAGTCTAGTTAATGAATGTAAAGTGTGTCTAAAATCAGTATTTCACAATGACATTGTAATTACTTGGCGTATTAGCAAATCCTTAGTTAAATTTATAGAAGAATCCAATGAATTCACCAAATATATTTTGTGTATAAAGTACCTACCTAAAATGCATCAGTGAAAATCCAGTTCCTATTAGCAAATAATGTCTGCTCTAGAGGGAGAGATTTTTGTCTCTGTCTTAATTTATTCCTTGCACTGACTTCTCTGACTGAGAGTTGTAGAAGTAATATAACAGAATCAGTGTTTACCTCACACAAAATATTTTCTAATGACATAGTATCTCAGTGTCTGTACATCTTTTGAGGAACTGAGGGCATGATTTCCACAGTAACTGAAATGGTGTGTCCTACTAAAATAGCATAAAACTAATGCTATCATTAAACTAATATAACATAAAACTAATCCATCACACCTCAGAAGGAAACTTTTCATTGTCCTGCTTTGATCTGAAACACGAACATCTTCAATATACACAGTAATTGTTGCACACAAGGTCTAAAAGCACAGCCCACTGTTCCTTACCCTAGGCTTTAGTACCCAATGGTTACAGAGACAGGCAAACCCTTTTTACTTTCAGAACAATCCAAGTAATAGATTCAGATTATGCATTTGAAGGAACCATCCATTTCTCCCCTTTCTCAGGTAGATACAGACAGCCCCTCCAGGATCCTGTCCAGAGGCGGAAGTGATAAATAGTTTATCTTTTCCTTTGAAATGTAAATAAAGTTTTATTAGTCTGCTTTTGTTTTAAATAAGATCCTACCCAAAGGCAAATACCTCAGGTCTTCTGTGATAATTTCAGTGAATTACAGATGTTATGCCAAACACACCCATTCAGTGTGATGGTTGGATTGTGATTTCAGATGAAAATAAAGGACAAAACTTCTGGGAAGTAAGGATGTTGCAATGTGTAGGTAGGTTTTAGCACAGACAGGTGTCTGGAGAGATTGTTTAATACTAGGAAAATGTGTCAAGCATCGTTCCTCTGTAATGTTTAGAGATGGTCTTAAAAAATGAGGCTAATTTAGCCCTTAACTCTCTCCCCCTCCAGATCCCTCCCTAACCCAAGAAAGGATGGGGTGAAGGTGAAGGGAGACTTAAAGGAAATTATTAGTAGTGTAATCTGTATTCTTAAAGTTGCATAAATTTGTCATTTTAGGGTGGCATTTATTTCCTTCTTCTATTGCTTACTTCTCTAAAAACAAACAAAAATCAGAAACAACCAACCAAAAAGCTACAGGATTAAATTGCTAAACTATCGGTAACAAGGAGGATCAGCACTTTCTATGCTGCCTTAATTACAAGCTCTTGTGCATGTTCATTATGATGACATTACTCCTTAGGTAACTAAAAGCTCTACTTTTTAGAGCTCTTCCCCTTTTTTCTCTTAGCAACCTTGCAGAGAGTAGGAGAGCATTATTTAAGGACTCAAAAGGAAGTTTGGGGGGGGGATTCCCTGTGAAAGAAGCTGTGAAGACTGACAGTGAAGTGGTGCTGAGGATATCCAGGATCCAGAACCTCTCCTGACCTGGCAACAGATTCCTACTATTCCCTGCAGTCAATCATCAATAATCTTCCTATAGGTTGATTGTGATATTATTACTTCCTGTCCTATTAGGAGGACTTGGAAGTGCAGCCATGAAAGTTTACAAGTTGCTTTCAACACATGTATCCCTTTCTCAGTACAGATCCTGGATGATACATAGCAGGCAAGACATGCAAATAGTGTGGATAACCAAAAAAGGGAAAAAAAGCTGCACTTTAATCTCATGTCATGTTTGTCATCAGTGATCACTGAATAGGGCTCTAAGGATAAGCAGTATCCACTAATGTCATAAAACATCTTGTTAAAATGCAGACACAAAAGTTGCTGAATTATCACTGCCTTTTCTTAGCTGCAGTATCTCTGGAGCTGTACCAAAGCTCTTTGAACACAGAAAGTTCTCTGACTTGTGCTATTCCTGTCACTTGAAGCAGCTTAAGTTTTCATGCATTGTGCAACGCACCCGCAGCTGACTGCAGAACAAATGTGGAAGAAATTGTCTTTAAATGGTCACTTTCTGCCTGTGAAACAATAGCAAAGCAGTTCCTGTGCCTTCAGTATCAACTTTCATGTTTCTTCTTCCTTTTCGAAGAACAGTCTCCATCAAAAGTATGAAGAGGCTGAGGAATATTTTAGGAAGAAAATAACTTTATTTGATAACTTTAATAAAGAAAATAACTTTATTTATTGATGGTTATTTGATGGGTAATATTGAACATACCCTTTTAAATTCACAGAATATACTTGCTGTGGCTTAACACTTCACGGAAGCAGAAAGCTAAGTATGAAGCAATCATAGCTGACTTTCTGCGATTTTTGCTGAGGCAAAACATTTTTTTTTTTCAGTGTATGCAGCAAGAACAAAAAACTAGTGTGAAAATTCACAATTCTTCTTTCCTGAATCTCTATTCATTTGATGCAGTGTGATCATCAGTGCCATTTCTTGCAAATAAGACCTGTTATTTAGCCAAAGAAACGATTTATTTTATCTTGAAAGTGTTAGCAAATGCCTCAGAAAGTAGGAGCCAAACAAGACACTTAACTTCTGGAGCCTTTCAGAAACTTTTTAATGTAAGCATGTTTCTGGCAAGCCAATGATAAATTCTCATTCCCCTGCGACTGTAGGACTGAATTTTTTTTTTTTTTTTTTTTTTTTTATATATATATTTACATAAAGCACGTGTTGGTTGAGCAGTACAACCCACATACTACCAGATACATTGGACCTTTCATTACTTTTGACACCCATCTAGTGGGCAGAACACAGTATGACAGGATAAAATTCCCTTCACAACAGCCATGTGCAAGTCTGGCACATACTTGTGGTTATATGGTGGTGCAAACCACAGGGCCTCTCCCAGCCGATGAAACCACAACTTTATCAAATAGACTCCTAAATTTTAAAATAAATATTATTTTATAATCTGACAGTGAAGTCATTCATGGAAGACCACCACCTTAGTTTCTGACTGGGTGAAATATGACTGGTAATAAAATACTCATATGCCCACAAAAGGTAAAAGAAGAAAATAAAACAAATCTGCAATCAAGGCCATGTATTCCTTTAAAATACTTTTTAATCAGTTGAATTATTAAGCCCACTGTTAAAGAAATCAATTTAATAGTCACTTTATGATTTTACCTTCATTTATTTCTGTCCCACTTTTAATTTTCACTTTGGACCACTCAGACAAGGTTATGTGTATTTGAAAGTATACTGTCATTGCAAAAAGTTAATCTTATTGAGCACAGCAGTAAATAAGCCTCCTCTGCTTTACTTAAGATTCCATGAAAGATCCACTCCTTTGACCTCAATAAGAACAGCCAAAATATAAAGACGGTGTATTGTTTAGGTGCTTGTGTGCTCTTGCAGCTATTTAAACGTTATTTTATTTAGGCAGTGAAACAGAACTATTAGGAAATTTGGACATGACGAGCTCAGAGCTGTTTCAGAACCTCTACTGGCAATGAATTTTGTTCTGGAATTTTCAGGAATTCAAACTCAAAAGATACTGGCTGCTAGTAATAGTGGTCATACTAGTAGTAATGGCAATATGATTACTAACTTTTGGCTCTATAAGCTGCAAAGGATGTTTTACAGTAGTATTCATGCTATCTTGCCCTTCAATATTTTTTCATAAACAGATCTCACATCACTAAGATGCCATGAATAGGAAGAGTCCAAAATCATCCAGCAGGCTGGTGGCAGAACTCTCGTTTGATGTCCAACCAGTTAAGCTTTGCTAGCTTGAGATTGATAAAATCGTAGTAGTAGAACATTTGAGGACATACAAGAAAGTATTCAGGCATAATAAAAAAAAATACAATTTGTGAAAATAATTGTTCTGAAAACTGCAGTGAAAAGAGGATTAAATTGTTGAACTCTCTTACAGTTTATTTAATAAAATTTTCTGAAAAAAACCTGTCATATTAGCTTTCTAGATTTAAACTGTGAATGGTGAATAGAATATATACAACTTTTCTTTGACACAAGGAAGGAAAGCATGAAACCAAGGTCTGTTGTCTTCCAGGTAATATGCGTCTCATGTCAAAATAGGCAATATATGTTTCTCAAATTAGTTCATTTAAGAGAGAAAAACAGTCCATGGGAATGCTGTCACTCCAGTGAAATACTAAAGTAGCCACTTCAGCACAATCCTAGGTCCATGGTAGATAACAGCAAGAAACAAGCTAGTGCAGAGAGTAGCACTGCTACTTGCTGTGACACCTGCACTAGGCTGAAGCCTAAACAACTGAAACATACTGAGTATTTTCTCTTTTGCTGCCATTATATATAACTGAAAATTGGCGTATGCCCTTCGCATTAACACTCTTTCCAAAATGAGCACTTGAGATGCGTTCATTGCAAATATATATTATGATGCTAATACTTATCAACATTTTAAAAAGTCATGTGAAAGATCCTCTATTCATCTCTCATTTCTTTCTCTACCAGGTTTTCTTCACATTTGTTCTTTTTGGTTATCAGCAACTTTAAAGTATATTTCCTTTGTGCCTTGTTTTCTGGCTTACCAGTAGACTTGACTAGGTCTTTATTTTCCCATGATTATCAAGAAGCAATAAGCTCATGATAAATTTGTCAGAATAGAGTATTACTTTCAAAATTCTTGTGTCAATGGGATTAATCTGTTTCTCCTTTCTTTTTGCAGTTTTGATGTAGACAATGGTACGTCATCAGGACGAAGTCCCTTGGATCCCATGACAAGCCCTGGATCAGGACTAATTCTTCAAGCAAATTTTGTCCACAGTCAACGTAGAGAGTCTTTCCTTTACCGATCAGACAGTGACTATGACCTTTCTCCAAAGTCCATGTCCAGAAACTCCTCCATTGCCAGTGATATGTAAGTACATTCTAAAAAGATTTTAGTCTGTGTTTTGTTTTAAGATTTTCCTAGCCACAATAAAATTTCTTTTAGAAATCAACACCAGTGATCACTTATCCTATGAAAGTCATTGACAGTTGTTTATTTCTTCAAAGAAGAAATGTACTTGCTTCTGCAGTTTTCTGAAAGCAAGGATATAAGGAGGGTGTACTTGATGTATTTATGCACTGTAGTAGCCTTGACAAAACAATGAAGACAATCAGTACTGGTTTATCAAAACACTAAGGAGAATTCTGCTTTTCTGGATTATTTGGATATATATATTCTTATTTCCTGCATTATTTTCAAGTTAAGCAAACTCAATTTCTCTTTCCTAATGTTTTTAAGAAAAAAGATTCAGGTTTTTTTCTCACCAGTTTTGTTTGTTTGGGGGTTTTGTTTGTTTGTTTGTTTGTTTTTTTAGATTAAAGATTGCCAGCTGGCAGAAATTAATGAATTAATTCAAGAGGGACAAAAATTATTCAAATATTCTTTTAGCTAAATGGTGTAATTTTATTTAAAGGCCTTTGTAAAGTCATTCTATCCTCTCTATATCCTATGACATTTGTATTTTCTGCTACTAGCATACTTTTCAAGGATGTATAGACTACAAGTTTCAAGGGTAGTAGAAGTCAGATGCCAAACACTCTTGTTTATTTGTAAAGCACTGTAAACATGTTTAATGTCTTATCTTCTAGTCACTTGTAAGGAGTAGAAATTAAGAATAACTTTTTTTGTTTGCCTTACTGCTTCAAATTCCACTGCCACGTAGGTTTTTATGGTTCAGTTATAAATCATTAAAATAAAGCATCAGGCTTGCAAGAGTCCCTTATAGAGAGACGAAGACTGATTTTTACTAAAAAAAAATATTAACATCCAAACTGTTTTTTAATGAGTCAAAATCCAATCAAAAGCCTGTTTTAAAAAGTCAGTATACACAACACATGAAAAAAAGTTTTTCCTAATAATGAGTGAAATTTCACCTTATATAACTTGCATTGTTTATAATTTCACACTCCTATTGCCAGTTTGTATAATATTACTGAAAATATTGATTAATCTCTATAGATATAGCTGTTTTCATATTGAATTGTCAAAATGAGAAAACTTTACAGAGAGTTTGTATAAGGTCCATACCTCACTTAAGCTCTGTAGATTGAAGTACTTGGTAAACCTTTTACCCAGTGTGATGAATTTCATTTGAGACAAAATAGTGAGAAAAAGACCAATCCACCTCACCTTGTAAGAAAAAAAAAAAAAAAAAAAAAGGAAAATATCTGTTTACTTGCATGTATGACTTTCTTCAAACAAATCTTCCTGGCAGATAACCTTTCATTTAGATGGAAAAGAGACAAGCTTAAGTGTGGCACTTGGGCAGGGATACCAGTTGGAAAGGCTATTACATTCAGGGGGCAGTCCAGGTTACTGTCTTGCTTGGATGAGTCATTTCAATTAAGAATTAGATTAGCTCTCCATCCTTGAACTCATGATCCACTACTGCATTTCCTAGAATTCTGGGTAATATTTGAGCACATGGCAGTAAATTGGATAAACAATTGAATTACTGAACCACTGAACACAATTTTTCCTTCAGATATTTGTATCTATTCTTCCTTGCAATAGCTTCTTAGAACTAATCTTTATTGGACTTTACATCTGGATAGGTTTTTCCAGTTTCCTGTCACAGAGAAGCTGTACTAAAAAGGTAAATATTGCTGCCACTGTTTGGGGTGGGAGCAGAACAGGAATTGTAAATGGCAAGTTGTTTTAACCATGGAACATGGCCTTCTCCTAGAGGACATGCTGATTGTATTTGAACATATCTGTAAACCTTGGCTCCACGTTTATAAAAAATAATACAAAATAAAATAATCCTCTCTTTGAATAATAAAACACAAATAAGGATTACTTTGGAACAACAGAGACTCTGTAGCCTGATAAACATGGATGCTGACATGCAGAGATTTGGATTGTTTTGTCAGGGTGAATTACATCCTTCTTCAATAGTTGGAGAAATTTTTACAGGATTTTTAATTTATGTGGGTATTTTTTCCAAAATGAAACCAAGGTGATCTGTAATTTTGCAAACAACAAAGAATAATAGAATTATTCCTGCTGCAACAATTGGCTTAAATAAAACCAAATGCAGGTTAGACATTAGGAATAAATTCTTCACTGTGAGGGTGGTAAGACACTGGAAGAGGTTGCTCTAGGAAGCTGTGAATGCCCTATCCCTGGAAGTGTTCAAGGCCAGGTTGGATGGGGCCTTGAGCAACCTGGTCTAGTGGGAGGTGTCCCTGCCCATGCAGGGGGGTTTGGAACTAGATGATCTTCAAGGTCCCTTCCAACCCAAACTGTTCCGTGGTTCTATGATTCTATGAAATTCCAGGATAGGGAGTTCTGTTATTATTTGGTGATTGGCACGTCTGGTCCTGACCTGACCTGAAGCTGCTACTAGGCTAAAATATCACTTTAGCTGACATGTGGAAAAACTGGCAGGAAAGAGAATTTTTGAGGTAGGCTTGCATACATGTTACCCAGTTCTTGACAGTCTGCTCAGATGTTTTAAAAATTGCATTGAATTCAATCTGGATCAGATTCATAAAGGGAGTGTGCTTTATAAGATTGGCAGACAAAGGCGGCAAACCTGGACAGCTAATAAGGTTCATTTGAGCCTTTAATATGCTCATAAAATCTTGAAATGAAGCTATATTTCCCCTCCAGAACAAGAAGCCAAAATCCTAGACATACATCCAGTAGGGCCTGGATTTATTAATAAAATGCTGTGAGTATGCAATCTGAAGTAACAGGGGGAAAAAAATTTCACCTTTCTCTGAAAAACTCTAGGAAAGCAGAAAAGACATTCAGTTATTGAGCAAAGTAATTGCACCTGAGTTTAACAACTTAGAAATAATTGTCTTTCCAGATAAATTGCCATTGAAATCCCTTATGATTTTTGAGATTCTTTTAGGAGACTCTGACTTTTTTTTTATATTACAGATAGTACTGGCTGAAAAGAGCCAGTGAAACTTCAAAGTAAAGCCTACTTTAAAAAATCTTTTAAGATGCCTTTTCTGTGTGTTTCATCTTAGAAATACTTTTAGTGGACAAAAAAGAAACATTAAATTGCTTATTATATATTTATCCTTGGAAATAAATGTACTTACATGTCTTTTTGAAAAATAGACAAATATTTTGCTTCACTGGCATTTGCTTTTTTGTTCTCCAAATCTTTTGATTTTAAATCAAATTTTGATTTTGATTTAAAATATTTTGATTTAAAATTATTTAAATTGAAGAAAACTTCAGCAGTTTAAATTAGGCTAGTGTTTTAGAAACTCGCAGAAGTCTTTTTTGAGTTATAAATGAAACCATTTTGAAGAAAAGACCAGACTGTATTTTCCAGTTGCTTGGCACATTTCACAAATGGAGTCCAAGCCAAAGAACTCTGTAATATCCAGTTTGCTTAAATTTAAACAATAGGGTTGTGCTAAATTGTGTTGATTGGGCAATCAGTTATGTTACACACAGGACAAGTCTGTTTTCACATTGAGAAGTCTTCTTTCGATCTGGCTTTTATGTGAGATTCTGAAGTGTTCTAATCTGCCGCTGTGTTGTTGTTGAGTACGGATTTATTCCTTTTTTTATGAAAAGAAACTTGATTTTATCTTTTGTTCAGATAAAACTGATTTTATGTCTAAATGCTAAGACCTCATCTTTTTCTAAACATAAGTCTCAGTTGTTAAATATTACTTCCCCTTCAAACAGTTTGGCAGGCCTTTTACTCCCCTCCTCTGGAAATTATGGGTGTTTGAAAAAATTGACAAGTTATTGCTCCTGTGCTAAACAAAGCAGACTGAATTGCTAAGCATATTCAGTCAAAGGTGACATATTATTAAAAAGGTAGTACCAGAATTGATTCTTAGCTGATATTTCAGCTACCTCGTAACACCAGTCAACTCTGGGCTTGCTACAGAGATCTTCAGGAGGAAGGAGGAATAGTTGGTGTGGTTTTGTGTATGTACAAGTGTGCATACAATCCTGGTGGGATTGCAACCCAAGGGTAGGAGCAGTATGGAGTAGGGCGAACCTTGTAAAAGGGGACTCAAAGGTTTTCAGGGATGATACTCAGACTCTTTTCCTAGCTCAGTGATCACCCACATGCATAGGCTGAATTCTATGTCACAACTCAGAAGAACACTAGTTCTTCTTTCACCCCTCAGGGAGTAAACTATGCACTGTATGCTTGCGATGGCACTAATGCTGTTAGCTGCAGAGTTCATTCCCTGAAAATAGAAAAACTGAAATTCTGATGAGTTTGCTTTGTTGTGCTTGAAGTCTCTTTATTTCTTCTCATATGAATACACTAAGTGGACTATGAGTTTGGTATTGAGTCTCTTTTTTTCTAAACCTTGAAGCTGAAAGAATATTCCTGTGCCTGGCTGTGAGCAATCTCTCAGGCTGTGAAGTTACCTTGAGGAGGTGCTGCTTGTGGGAACTTGGCTCTCTTTTCTTTTAGAGAAAAAATCAGTAAGCCTGAATCGGTAGGAGAGTTGTATGGAATATCATGTGTGCTTATTCTTCAGAAATAACAAGCATATGGGGAAGAGACTGGTTAAAAAGCAGTTTAAGTCGATACATTTTATTTTCATTTGCAGCAAGCTAGGAGTTTATGTGTTTCAGCTAATGCAATCAAAACTGAATATTAGCTCATCAAGCTGCACTAACTCAATTGCTTTAAGTCATGTGTGCACACCCACTCATCAGTGTTCTCTAACCTGAGCAGAAAACAAAACCTATCCTTTAGTCAATGACACTTGTTTGTTTTACAGCCTTGCTTACAGCTCTATGATGATTTCTGTTGTATGAGCAGTCCAACAGCGGCACTGCTGAACTGCCCTAGACTCTTGATGGAGTTCATCTCTCTTCTGGTTCAAAGTTCTATGTGCTCTGGCTTAATCCAGGCCCTCCTTCAACACACAAACAAAATCCCGCCACTGCAGTAGCTTCTTTTCTCTTGCTATCACCTCAGAGACTGACAAGCAGACTGGCTTCTGATTTTAAAAGGAAAACCACCTACACCTGTCAAGCACTCTGGTGTCTGCTCTTTAGAACCAGATAGTTCTCTTAATAAAGTCCAGTTGCTCAGGGGTCTGCCATTCTTCAGTCATTTAAATGAGCTGCTTTATAATGGTAGGATTAAAGCATTGAAGCTTGGTGGCTTTGGGGGGCAATATGATATAGGTTATTTCTTGAGTTGTCCTCTATTTTTTATCTTGCACATTATGCTGGCATCCTTGTGTGATGGCCCATTAAATCAGTATTTACATGATTTCTTCAGGCAGATTGTCCAAGTGAAATGGTGACTGCAGACTCTCTGGGAAACATTTAAGCTTCCTGAGCAAGGAAGTAGTTAACTGAGTCTGACACAAGGGACTCTGATATTCTTTGAATTCTTTCAAATGTATGATGATACTTCCATGGAAGATGGGAGATGCCTGATAGTGTTCTTAATGGCATACTATATGGAATGAGGAAAAACAGTAATACTTCCTGTTCTTCAGGTGATTCTGATTCCCGCCCATCTAGCAATCCTGAATGAAGCTTCTGGATTTGATGGGTCTTGGGTGAGATCAGCATCACTGAGATGCAGCTAGCTGCCCATATCATTCAGAAAAAGTCTCTGATTTCTAGTCTACGCAAAAACTCACAAAGCACTCTGATATGGTGATACATGATAAGGTACATAGGTAATGACATAATACTTCCTGATACTGCCTGGGTTACTTCTCAAAATACTGTTTTAGAAACACCTTGGTATTCACTGTTCTTTTACAGTCCCTTAGTCTGTAATGGATATGATCATTCTGTCTTTCTAAGTCTTGAGTGAGCTCCTCACCTTACATGCTAATGCAGTTTAATTGGAAGGAAGACTGTCACCTGGATAACCTGACGCTAATGTCTTCAACAGATCAGACTCCAAGTATTCAAAGACTTCTTTCAAACCTAATAAAGTATATCCATATCTTCAGCAACTGAGGTGCTAAAAAGTTGTCATGAAAACTGTAAAAAATATGCATTATGTCTAGAAAGCTCCAGGTACATTAGTATGTAGTTTATCTATCTATCTATCTATCTATCTATCACCAGCCATTCTTTTGGCTAGAATAATGAAGTGGCCTCTCTGAGCCAATCTTCTTTCATCTCATTAAGCTCAATTGAAGTTAAGTATATTGAACTCTTCAGAAACCCCAGCAATACTTTTAACTGATTAGGGCAAGCTCTGTTTTTGTACTAGGAAGAAGCCTCAGAATACTGATATATAACTGCACTCTTACCTTTTTCATTCCTTACATTTCTAACCCAATGTGAGTTAAAGATTATTCACCACACTATACAATTGCTTTTCTGTCCAAGTGAGTCTGGTGCATGATAACAGTTTTGTGAAAGCTGTCGATATCTGTACTTAAAGTACATGCTTTCACCAAAATAATGGTAATTTTTGGAAATGTTTGTCTTGACTCAAGGGAACTTTTGAATAGTGGAAATAAAATATTGGGTTGGTTGTTGTACATTAAATTAATATTGAATAGCATCTTCTTTAAAAAAATAACAAGCAACAGTATTTTATTGATATTCTCCTGTGAAATGCAGTCCAGCAAGAGCTCCAGTAGAATGAACTTTGAAGATTAAAGGAGTAGTGTCATGCAATTTAATAGAAAAGAAAAAATAGTCCAGGGCAGAAAGTCTAGAAACATGTACATGTTGCCTCTTAGAAGTGCCTCAGCATTCAAGGGGTGGAAAACAGGGGCACTAAATGGTAAGAAGAGAAGACAGAATAGCCTCTAGTAATGAAGCCCACAGGAGATGTTTGAGAACATCTTTCTTTCATAGTTTTGCCAATCTACGCTTTGACAGTTAATAACTACCTTGTAGCAGTTGCCTGGGAATTTGAAGCACTGATTAATGTTTTGTGCGTTTGTGTCATATGTGGAACACTCAGAGTATTTACCACTGACAGATTCTTGTGACAATAGAAGGAAGTAGTCTATCTGACTTATTTACAGGTAGAAACAATTTATTATTTTTCTTTGTACAATGCTGCTACTAGTAAAACATTTTATCTCCAGGATGCTGCCCCTTCATCATTTCCACGTGGGAACTAGACTAGATCAGTAAAAAGTGGTTTTGTGTAAGGATTTGAGTTACATTTTGTGTACTCAATTTGATCGCTTAGAAAACACACTCATTTCTAAGTATTTGCTCAGCCCTTTTGTTCACCTTTTGTCCAAACAACCTGAGTAACAGATAAAGTGGGTAGGTGTGATGAAGACTGGCAAATAATTAACTTGACGCTCTAGGCTTTTCCATTTTTGCAGAAGTCATTCAGGTGACTAACACAGGCTTCTGTACTCTACAAACCTGTGCCTCTTTAAAGTGTTTTAACAAGAGAAGATGGAGTGCCTGTATACAAATAATAAAAATATACTTTATAAAAGGGAAACAAGCAGATTTTACTGAGGACTGGGTAAGCCAGCTGCCACATGGCAGATAATGCCATTTCACAGAATTTGAAGACAAAGAGCATAATTTTTCTGCTCTGGAGTTGCAGTAACATACATATTCACAGTATGCCTGTTCAAGTGGAGAACAGAAAGGAAAAAGAAATAATGAATGTGACTTGTCTTCTGATGAAGCCTTTATCTCAACAAGCAATCCTGATCACAAATGGTAGTTGAGGGCATTTCCAAATATTTCTGTGGCTCAATGAAAATGTGAAGAGGTACTTAATCCAGCTAACCTTAACTCCCTTGTTAATGTTGAGCTGATTCATTATGTCTATAGTAGCCAATGGGATTGTGTTTTGTGGGGCAATTAAAGTTTCTGAGTTCTCCCATGCTACCATGTTTCCTCTGTTTGGTGTGAGGACCAGGCTTACACACTTGCCAGCCAGGCTGGAACTGTGGTTTCACCTGAAACACCACCTTATTCTAACCACTCCTGCAAAGACCTAGTTAAAAGTGCAGACTTGTTCCACAGGGTCTGAAAAGATCCTGTATTTCTGTATTTCAGCTAATGAGAATAAAAGACAGGGTAGTAAAATCAGCTACACAGATATTAAACATTAGTATAGCTTTTAATATTGGGGACGTTTTGTCTTCTGCAGGCTCTCTGGTTGTAGGTACTGGTTTTTATTAGGTTCATGCAATACATGCAAAAACATTACTGTCTTGTGGACAATAAGAATGAGGTATCAACTCAAACAAAAATAAAAATCCTTCTTTACTCAGAAAGCCTTTTTCTGATTAGATTTTTCATGGAATTGAAATCTGTTACCAAACACTTGCATTTTATGCATAAATAACATTAAAATAGTATGAGAGCAATATTCTGCTGAAAGATGCAGCTTGTAAATCATCACAGCAAATTCATAGCAGGAAAATACAGAATTGAAAACAGACTCATATTGGATTTTTGCATTATCATCTAGATTGTTGCCAAGTACTGTATAATAACTGAAAACTCCCAAGTTTTCCCTGCCCATGTGGTCTGCTGGAGAGGGATGGTTCTATATTCTCAGCAATGCTCTCAGAGATGCTGCTCTTAAGCAGCTCTTGAGCTCAACAGTGCTTCAGCCTACTTAGATTTACAAGACTATGTTTTTTTGAAGCCATTTCAAGTGGCAGCTTTTGGTGCTGAAGCAGAGGAACCCCCTTCTTCCTTCTCCCCTAAAGTGCATCATCCCAGCACCTTTCCCCAACATCACCCTGCTGTGTGGGTGAGGTGGTCACAGCAACAGCATACGTTTGGTCACAGCCCCTGAAGACACAGAGGCATGAGTAAGTTTAGAAGTGTTAATTCCAAGGTTTTTATTAATCTGTGATGAGTTTAAAAAGCCCAGCCATCTGAAGCCACTCACCCAGTGCTCCAGCCAGCTTCAGTGCTTACAAGCAGCTGGTAGTCCTCAATGGGCCTTTGGTGTTTTCAGCTCCATCTGTTGTGATGAAGTCTTTGAAGAATGGTCCTGGGCAGATGGTTGCCTGCCCAACTGCAGCACTGAAACCAGCAGGCTCAACAGCCGTACCATTGACATGCCAGGCAGCTGGACAATAACTAAGTCAATATTTACTTTTCAGAGAATACGTAAAGCACTGGTATTTAATAACTGCTGAAGAATATAACTGGAGTTACCCACAGTGCATTGTATAACCTGTTCTTCAATCTGTTAAAGCAGTGAAATGTTTTTAGTAATACCTAACTTAACACTCTGCTCATTTTTTCAGACATGGAGATGACTTGATTGTGACACCATTTGCTCAGGTAGGCAGAATTTTGACATGTTTCTCATACCTTCTTGCAATTTAAAGGCCAAATGGACAAACCAGTTGTTGTCTGTTAATAACATGAGGTATGTTTGCTTGAAACAGTTAAAAAACTGTCTAAGCAGAAACTTACGAACCTCCCATTCTGTTATCTGTATCCATTTTTAAATGCTTTTTGATAATCTGAAAGGTTGAAGTGCAACAATATGACAAATACCCTTGACCTCTTCTCAAAATAATGTAGCAGACAGTCATGATGAAGACAAGTCTGTGCTGTTATTCTCCTGCTTTTTATAATTACAGTTTCTCCCTTTGAACATCTTCTATGCATTCAATAAATGGTAATTTGTTTATTCAAGATAATTTTTACTCAGAATGCTTATAATTCTTTACAGAACCATCTCTATTTGTTTGACTTTTTCCATTCATATTCTGTTTTCTAAAATATCAGCTCAAAATTTGATATAATTTAGATCAAAACTCTGCAATATTTAGCAGTAGAGCCATCTTGTGTATGAAAGATTAACAATGATATTCTTCAAACTAATGCTAGTAGGTTTTACCCTGTAATAGACAGGAATGACAGTTAATTCAGTGTAACTACAGGAAGGGAAAAAAAGCTGGAATTCAGCTGTGATTGAAGGTGAATGGGAAGAGAAAGGCTGAGTCATGCAGCCGTCTCTAAGAAGCTGTTCAGCTTCAGTCTGAATATATAGATATGTTTGGTCTAATGATCATCTGTTAAAGCAATTATTATTCATTTATTCAGTTCCTATATAGTCTATCATAAACAGAGACAGTGTTTATAAGACACTGGCTGATAAATCCTTAATATAAAGAATATGTTCGTATTTTATTAGCAGAGAAGAGATTGAGCCAGGAACTTTTCCAAGAATCCTTTAAGACCTCTCAAGTGGTAAATGTACACAACAGTGGGAGAGAAGAAATTACTGGAAAAAAAAAAAAAAAAAAAAAAAAAGAAAAAAAAAGAAAAAAACACTTTTTAAAATAAAAAAAGCAAATTGCATTGTAGTCAGGCAATCCAGTGATATTTACTGTAGTTGAAGTAATGTTCACTGTCATCCTAATTTTTGTTAAAACATGTTATAGTATCCCTAGAAAAACAGTAATCATTACCAGTCTTTTATGGATATTTTTTTCCTGGGATAAAATGCCCCTATTTGTTTTAAGGGTGGTTTTGTCATTGGCACTGAATGATGTACTTCAGACATAAGAGCAGAAGCAGTTGAATATTTGCACCAAGGTGCCGTAATTGATTATCTGAGACCTTTTTGTATTTTGGTGAAAAACCCTGCTAGGAGAGGTTTAAATCAACCTGTTTTCATTTTCATTGAACAGAGAAAGAGCACTCATAGGGTGAATTATCACATCACATCTCCTGGTACAGAGGGAATTGAGCTGCAGTTGAGTGAGTTACAAAGAAGGGAAGTGACATCTGATCAGTATGTTGGGAACAATTTAAGCCTTTTTAAAAAATGATTTGATTATGCAAAATCCCATCTCCCAGTGGGGCGTGTTCACAGATTGCATCTGCATCTAAGCACAGGACCCATTATATTAACAACAGTAAGACATCACTTGAGACTTAAGCAATGGGATCCCACATGCCAGTATAACATATAAACATTATACAAACCACCCCTTTAATGTCTTTCTATGGTCATATTTCATCATGCAGGTGTATTTTTGTGTTACAAGCAGCCAAAGCACCATTTTAAACAATTCGAGGCTTCCTGGTGGCAGAAGAACAGGGCATATTAAGCACATGTTCCAGTTATTTCAAATAGGTATTTTCTGCAATTGATCAGGAGGCTTGCTTAATGTCATGATGAGCCACCTGGTAGTAATAATTCCAGTTTTAGTATTTCAGATACTATTCAACACATCACCATGTGCTGAATTTGTTAACTGTAGGCAAGGTGGCATGTTGTGTTCCCTAAAAAGAATCTGGCCCCAGGACAAGATAATTTACTATTTTTACCAGAATAGAATTTTGTAAGCTAGAATAAAAATTCTATTACAAGGGTATTATTAGTTTACTCCCCTATATTGTAATACACAGCAATTGCTTTAGCTTAATTATTTATAGAATTTCACTTTTCAAAATAAAATAATTTGACTGACTTGAAATTCAAGGACCAGTTCTGTATTTTTTTTTATTATGAAAAAAACTTTAATTTTTCAAGTTAATTTTTTATTGGTTTCATATAACTTAATTTTGAAAATAATAATTTTTACTTAGGGTTTAAACCTAAGGAGGTTTGCAGGTGACTGGTTGCTTTTTTGCTTACAAATCAAGCTGTAGAAATATTAAGCACAAGTGGAATCTCTTGAGAAAGAGAAAATGCTGCTAAAGCACATTATAATGAAAAATTAAAAGATTGTTTTATGCACTCATAATTGACTTATGAATACCTTTATAAATAAGACAAGCTGTTGCCAATGGCCAAAGTTCTTGTTGACACTTTTAAATTCATTCTTTTCTCTGTGGGGATGCCTTGAAGTTGTAGAAAGTGTCCAGTATGTCCTTGTATGCTAAAGCAGCTGGGATGTTGGGCAGGTACTGGACATTCACCCCTGGACCTACAAAACAGTTATCTCATCTGCTAGAAGAACAAGAAGAAGGGCATACAAGACAACCAGAAGAGTTGCTGCTTTCTGAAAAAGGACAAATGAATAATGTTTTGAGACACTTGGGAAAATCTGGTCAATATGCATAGTGGTGAGTGGTAGAGAGACTCCCTCACAGATCTTCAGGTACCTGAGAATGGGTCCAGCAAGGCTCAGCAGCCTCCACTCATAACTGGCCTTGAGGAACCTTGCAGCTCTGCACCCTTCTTTTCCCAGTAGCCCTGGTACTAAATGTCCTGTTATTTCAGATTCAACACATACCTCGACAAAGTTCATGTCCAGCCTACTAACCTTACTGAAAATCAGCCCTGCACAGCCAGTACAGTCATTCATTGCAGCTGGGCAGAGGCAGAATGAGTAAGCATGCCAGTACTAGAGCTCACTCACTGAGGGGTCACTTAGTTACGTTTGTAGCAACCTTTCTCAGTGCATCTGAATATACAGCAAATTTTAGTTCAGCAGGGCTTAGGAAGTAGGAAGTTGCAGCCAGGAAAACTGACTACATTTTTTCATGTTCTGAGACTGTTCTGAGACACATAGGTGTGTTTCTCTGATAATAATGACACATGCAAGCCATCTCAGTGTGCTGGCACACATAGACTTAACCATGCAGATAGACCAAAGAGAACTGAAAAGGGACTGCAGTCACTAAAATGTGTGTCTTACATTATTAGACATAAAAATCTGATGGCATATATAACTATTTTTGTTCGATGCTGAATGTAAAATATGAGTTTGTCTCTAGGAAAACATATTGCAATTTATACTATCTAAATAGACAACAAAAGTATTTTAATTTTTATTATCTTAACTCATTTGCTAATTACCTATAAAATCTTGAAGGCTGTCAGTGCCTATTATTTCCTGCATATTTTCTGTCTGCTACAAGCTTTTATTAAATCCTTCTTTTCTCTTCAGTCTCCTATTCCCTTCATGCCTCACATATAAATTTAAGAGGCTATGAAAATAGAGTCATATCCTCCTTGACTCAGATCTCTGGAACCCAAATTCCCATTCCCACTTTTTAAATTCCTAGGACAGGTTCACCAGGGAACCAGCCAAGGCTAAGATGAGGAACAACCCCTGCAAAGACACATCAGTAAGGCAGTATTGCTGCTTCCTGCTATTCCCAGACTTGTTCCAAACAACTCATTGTTCTCTGACATCAGCTGAACTGCCTCTCTCTAGTCAGAGTGGGCATCTTATTGTCCTTATATGGTACAATGTTTGTTTCATTTATCCAGCTGCCTAAAGAAGAGATTACCCATGCCATCTTGATAACGTGAAGGCTCTGTTCTACATCCTTCACTTGCTGCTGTCTGGCATGAAATTAAGTCCTGAAAAGAAAGTAGTTCACTCCCAACACTGGCCATTTGTACTAAATTCCCAGATAATCTGCATCCCTTAAAGGATACACTTACATTTTTCCTGGAAGGCTAGACAATCTTATTCCCTGTGTTCTTTGAAGTTTATGGGGGCTGAACCACAAATGATTAAGTCTGTAATAATTTCTTCTGAAGTATTATGAAGTATGAAATTATTATGAAGTACGAAGTATTAGGCTTGAATGGGCTATTATCTTCTAAACATGAATACTTTTACAGTTATTTTAGAGAAATAAGTAGTAGTCTGTGAAAAACGTTCCTCCTCTTCAAGTAAATCTGTCTTTAAACACATAATGAATTGTTAATGATGAAAAGAATTTAACTATTGCCCTTGTATTACAGGCATGTTTAATAATAGTCAATTGTTAAATTGTTAATTGTTAAATAATAGTCAAAGATTCCAGACAAACTAACTTTGGAAACCTTTTGCAGTATTTTTCAATGTGCTTTACTTTTTCTTTAAATGTAGTGGAGCAGAGGTAAGTCAGTCTCATCTCTGCAGAAATTAGACTCAAACCATTTTGTTCCAGGTGCTGGCCAGCCTGCGTACTGTACGGAATAACTTTGCTGCATTAACCAATTTACAAGATCGGGCACCAAGCAAGTGAGTATTAATTTTCAGCCACTGAACTTTTTACAATGATCCTTCTAAAATGTAAACTAATAGCAACTAGATGTACATTTCAGTCTGTGTCACCAAACCTGCATAAAACATATGGATGAGCAATGAGTTTAATCCCTTAAAGATGCTATACTTGATAGCTAGTACAACAGTCCCCTTGCCTATTTATTGCTCTTGTATTGCTGTCCTTGTATAAACTTGGGATGTTTTTTTGAAAGTTAGAAGATGATCAGTAAGTCAGTCATGCATCAGTGTCAAAGGTCAAAGATAATCATTCAGGCAGAGTGTGAGCCTTGCAAATGAATCAAAGTGAGCATACAGCTACACTCATTGTAAGCTTTTGTCTGACTTGAACCAAGAGCTCTGATTAACTCATGCAAGAGAATATTTACCCACTGTATTTCACAATTATAAATCAGACATTACAAATAAAATCTTCCTTCAGTCATGTTACAGCGTCACAGTTAACATAAATGTTACTAACACTGTCAAATTTTATAGTGGTGTCATTTCCCTCACCCAAAATGTGCATCTGTAGAACTCAAAAGTAATTAACATTCCAAAGACAGACTGCAGATACCATTGCGTATGCAGTGCCACAAAAAGGTTATTTCCAGCCCCCTTGGTTACAATATGTAAATTCGACATGGCCCCTTCTTGCAGTCATCCACTCATGCCTGCACAGCTCTGTCAGTCCAGCAACTTCTAGCTTTCTTCAGTGATTATTGTGAAAGGTATATGCAAAATAATGTGTGAAATGTATATGCAAAATAACAGTGTGGATTTATTTAAAAATAAAAAATAAATAAATAAAATTTCAAGACAGAGAATGTGGATAGTCCAAGCTGTGTATAGAACAGTGATACCTATGTAAATAAATCAAATGTCAAGTCAAGTATAAACTTTAGGTATTAATAGGCTGGTAAATTCCTAAATTGGAATTCTCAATCTCCAGAGAGGTTTCAGGATCAGTTGTGAACTGCCTTCTACAAAAGAGAAACCTGTTCCAAATGAACTTTTTCTCTGGTAATGCTAGGGTATTCCAGCCCCAAATAATTTACCAAGAAAATCTGTTTTCTGTTACATTGTCCAAAGATTCAGACACCAGTGAGTTTATCAAGTTTATTTTTTTTTCTTTCTAACAGACGTTCACCAATGTGTAACCAACCATCTATTAACAAAGCAACTATAACAGGTAAGAGGAATTAATATGACTAAAATTCCTCTGTAAAACCATAAAAGTTTCCAAAATTAATATTTATTTGTTTAAAGTCTCACTGAAAATAGCATTTTATAATAATAACCTTTGATTGTTTCATACCTTTGTATCCATTTTCTTAAAGATGATCTGAATTATGCGGTGACTCAAGTTAGTGTTCTACGTGTTCTTTCATGTTAGTTTTCTGATTCTGTCTTAGTATACAGGTTACAATTTAAGTTCTTTACTATTTTTTTATTGGTATGTACCAGTGTGTGCCTATGACAGGTGTAGCTTCATTAGAAACATTTTGCAATTAAATGTAGTAGGAGGAACTGGTATGAGGAATGCAGTATTCTCTAATTTGGCATATGGAGTTCTGTAGCCATACCAGGGCAAAGTCTTAACATTTGAAGCTCTTAGGCTACGAGAAGAAATTTTCAGTACTGTCTTTTCTGATTAACATGGTAAATCCTATTTTTATAATGTTTGTATGTGAATTAAAGAAACAGAATTCCTTTGTAAAAGATACTTATTTCTAAAGAAACGTTAACTTGAAAACAGAACTGGCATTAAAAATTACATAAACACTTTTAAAAATTTTAATCTGAAGCACTTTTGATTATTATTATGGTAACTTGCTCTTGGACTTCTTTATGGGAACACACTTTATTTGACTTCATGGTTTTTTACATCGTGTTAATCCATGTGTTCTTATACTGTGTAATTTTCCAGGTAGTTACATTTTCTATGGTGTGTTGCAGAGTGAAAGAGCACTTGCTCTGCCTCTTGAT
This sequence comes from Phaethornis superciliosus, assembly GCA_023637945.1. Taxonomy (NCBI): domain Eukaryota; kingdom Metazoa; phylum Chordata; class Aves; order Apodiformes; family Trochilidae; genus Phaethornis; species Phaethornis superciliosus. Next base: position 53,246,838 of record JAJQWJ010000004.1, read on the forward strand.
GAAAATGTACAGAAATTCACTAAACATACAATATATCATTTAAACAAAAAACATATTTCCACAACTTTCAAAATATGTTTTGTCTTTTTAATCATATAGTAAATTTATAACTCAAGGAAGAAATGGCACATCACATCTTTTGAGAAGTGTGGTCTTGTCATGTTCAATAGCTTCTGTCTTCAGACTCTGGAATGTGTTAGCATTGTTGATTTTTTTATCATCTAGCCTCACAGAATATCTGGATATTTATCCCTAAGAGATTCAGTCTTGGCAGTTTTATTATTATCGCAGGAACTCATATAATCTGAGCACTTGTGTGTAGGGCTCTTTAGGGAACAGAGGGTTAAATTTCTACATCTATTATATGAAGAGAAGGGTATCCTTAGTAAAGAATGTTCTGCAACCATACTTAAATTCATGGTAATTAAATAAATAAGAAGGGAAGACAGACAAATGCTTAGATCAATTATATTAATAATGCTTTGTTAATTTATTCATTTAAGAAGTAATTTTGGGCATTGGTTTCGAATTACTCTCCATCACACATTTCAGTTATTGATAGATGCTACACGTATTTTTAACTCTGAGATTTGTGTCATACAACACAGTTCTCCAGAACTCAGTTGTCTTAACTGAAGACAGAGATAATGAAAAACAGAGCCATTTATTTGGCTCCAAGTTATTTAGAAGGCCTGTAACACAGAAGAATCCCTGTCAGTAAAAGAATTTGTGATATCCAGAAAAGTAGATATGCATGCATGTGAACACACAGCAAACCTCACTTACATGCTTTCTCATGGTTGTTTGCCTAAGGTCAGCTGCTTTTCTCCAGCAGGGGAAGCTGCTCATAGAGCAGGACCCAAGACACACTCGGCTGGAAGATACGGTTTTTCTTTTTAAATTCCCCCCTGTCTGAAGATTTCCATTCACTTAATCCTGAGTGTCCACTCTACATGTCAGAAGCAATAAATCATCTTAAGGTTTTATGTTTAGAAGGAAGTTGGTACAGTCAGTGCTGCAATTAATCTAGAAAATGCTTCTGTGCCAAGAAATTTTAAAAAAGCAAGAGAAGGCAAGGAACAGAAAAGATAATTTAATCTGATTTAGTCTTATTTCTCAGAGATGCTGCTGGAATTGCTGTGCCCAAATTATGCATTGAACTGGGTGAGATGGAGCTTGTTTGTATTGGATGACATCAATGATACAGGAAAGCTATTAAGCCACTATAAAGCATGAAAATGACTACAATTAATTTCAACAGTTGAGTGGAGATTAAAGCTATATTCCACTTTGCCTGCATGGATCTGCCCATTCTTAGTCATAGGCTCTTTTAGCTATTTCCAAAGCAACAAATTTCATAGCACAAGTGCAGAAGTATGCACAGGGGTTTTCTTGGGGGCTATAAAATCCTAGTAAAATATTACCTCACTATACCAAAAGGGAAGACATACTACAAACACTTTTTCAAATTTTTTTTGAGAATGTTTGAAATGCAGCTTTTGCAGATCCTTCCTGCTGAGCAATCCTCCCAGTCATGCTGTTCTCAGAGTTCATGTCATCAGTTACCCAGAACAGTGCACCAGACAGGTAGAGCCCCATCACATCATCCAGATGGCTCAGCTAGCAATCACAGTGACAATTGACTACCAGTGTAACAAACTAGGTGACTGGAAGGCACAGCATCACTCAATTATGTCAAATCTAAGCCAGAAATTGACACCTATGGTGGGAAATTTATGTTCCTAGCCTCCTGGCAGAAGTGTCTTTGCAAGGACTCTGAAGAAAGGGAAGATCATGGAAAGCAAAGGTCTAGCAAAGGGGAACTACTGCAGAAGCATAAAAATTTGTGGTGAATTTTCAATATAATTATGTAGATGATCAAAATACAGTCTGTTCCACTCTATATCCACATGAATGTCGTCGGAAAGCTGTTTTGAAAGCTGCTTATAAATACCAATGGCATATTTGATCTTCAGTATCAGCCAAGTAGACTACAGCATTCTGTGTGTTCCTTTTGCAGACAAATTAGGCGGTAGGCAATGGGAGCAGTTAATGTAAAAACTGACTTTCTAGATGTCACTTTTTTGGACTTGCTTTAGACATATAGTATATAGATACCTAGTTTGTCAAGGCTCTTTATATTACTCTTAGAGTCAGTGTCAGTAAGCGGACATGCAAAGTTACTTATGTTAGATGTCCTCTTTAAAGGGAGATGTATTGCTCCCTAAAAGTGCCAATGCTCTCCCAGCACTGAGATGAGCCTTGGGCAACTGATGTACAGTGCTTCCATGTGTGATGTTCTGTGCTTCAACCAGAAGAGGGTTTCCTCTCACTGTGAGTCATATTTTCCAGGCAGTGAGATGGATGGTGTTTCAAGTTGATAGTAATTCTTTTAACACAGTTGGTGAATTCTAAATATTTCCTTTTAAAAAAAATGAAACTAGCTGTGACTCACAGATTGATCTTGGAAGTTGTGACTGATAAAAAAATTGAGCAAGCATCTTCTGATTACTTCCTTTCTAATATCTGTGTTTCTAAACCAGAATAATTTGAACCATACAAAGTTCTTCTTGCTATGTGTCAGATCTAAAATGAAGATGAGATCTCAAAATTTCTCTATTAGGTAACGACAACTTGCAGATTCAGTCTAGAAGTTGCTTTTATGGGTAAAGATTCTGCATGCAGAAGGAGATGGGTTTGTCCAAAAGAATGATCTGCTGAGCCTCTGAATACTATCACAACTACTGATTAACTGGGAAGACTTGGTTAACCTGGAATCACAGACACACAGTCTGAATCATCTATATAAATTTACTAGATAAGCATGTTACCTAATTCATAGTAATAGCTTTGGAGTTAGATATAGATTACATGAGTGCACTTTAAATCACAAATTCATTGCCGAAGAATCTGTAACTGAAGACTTGTATAGGTAACAAAAAAAAATTTAATTCAATAATAAAATAAATAATAATTGCAAAAATTGCACTCTTTAGAAGTTATTTACAATTTTGCATCAAAACCTAACCAAACCCATTTCATCAGATAGAGAATATAGGACATTTTTCAATAATGATCTAAATTTCATTTAGAAAAATGTAGGAAGTGAAAATGTAGGAAGGCTTAGTGTCAGGAAAATCCCTTCAAATTTCATCTCATATACAGAAGACCATGATGGCTGAGAAATGAACTATTTGCAAAGATTATGAGATTGTTACTCCATGCTTTTATAGCCTGTTATTGGACTTGAGTTGCACAAAATATAAACAAATATCACAATGGTAAACTAAACATCTACATTAATATAGAACAAGCTTCTAAACACAAGCAGCTGGACATAACAAGGAAAACTTGAGGTTATAGATGCAAATCAGAAAGTCACATTTTATGGCATTGGGAAAAACATTATTTTGAGCGTGTCTATTTCTATGTCACTGTATACTTCGCTATTTAAAATAGTTCTCGAATTAAAATAGAAGTAACTCTCTTGATTTTCTTTAAACTGTTAGAAGCCTGAAGGCAAAATGTTATGTTCCTGCTGGCTTTTCCAGAGCTTGACTGGACTGTATAGTGTATAACTGCATGGAGATGTTCTCAATACTCAAAAAAGCTTTTTATTCTTTCCTGTGTGAGGGATTCTGACAGAGCACTGCAGGAGATAAAGTAAACATGAGAACAAGAGTGCGCAAAACCCCCACAAAAACCAAAAAAGCAGGCCTTACAGAGGTCAATTCATGCGATACTGGGGTGATTGCCACTAACTTGGTAGTGGGTATATGGGAATGAAGAGATCCTAATGTCTATGAAAACAGAGGCTTAAAAGTAAAGAATATTTCAAAATTTGGACAAAATTCATAATATCAGTGACATATTTAAAATTGCTCAGACTTTGGATTTCATATCCAGATTTAGGCAGATAGACAGAACACACTTTATTCAAGATGTAATTGAGGTATATGTATCACTACTCTAGATATAGTCAGCAGGACTTCATTTATAATGGGAACTTTCCACCCATACTTAATTTTCTCACTGGATATTTTATCTTATTGCAGAGAGGTATTCCTCTGGTAAGCTGCACTGCCCATGTTTTGGTAGATACAAGGTAAAATATTCTGAAATCGTTGTTCAGGTTTTTTGAGTAAAGAGTGCTTTCCAGAAGCACTGGAAAAACCTGACACCCCAGTTTTAAAGGGAGGATGCCTTTGATAAACTGGCCTCTGTTCTCTGTGCATTGAAAAAATTTAAAAATATGTAAATGTCCTATTCTTCTTACTTTTGTTTATACCAACACACCTATGATATTCTGAATAAATTTAATTCACACCATACCACTCTTTTAATTTCAGGGTAAATACCTAAAAATCAATAGACAGTTTTCAAGTATGAATGAGACCTGTACCATTTCAGCATCTTTCAGTACATGTTAAATGCTGTCTGTTATTTGAGAAATTAGCAGATGTGTATTTACAGACTCACGGCAGGCTTATGTGGCTGAATATAAGTGGTTGAATTTAAGCATGATAAATGCTTTACATACACAGAAGTCACTGGAATACACATGCTGATCAATTTTGTTTTACTTCCTAGGGGAATATGTTCAATATTTTCATTTAGTATTGTAATTCTTTCTTAGAGCCAGTTAGATACCCATAGTCCATATCAAAGTGATATTTGTCACTGCCAATAAGTATTTACCACTTTGTTATCTGTATTCAACTCAGCTTCTCCCTTCAAAAGCAAAATACCTCTTACAAATTCACATCCCAGGTCTAATAATTTATTTTATATTAAACTAAGGTATTTGACAAAAAAAAACATGGTAGAATTCAAAGCCTCAAAAGTTTTGTGCCTGGATATTAATTTAATTATCATCTGTGCAATCCTTTCACTCTTTCATGTCTATAACAGCCTTTTAGAATATTCCCATCCTCTGTAAAGAAATCATTCCTTCCTAAAAAATAAATTAAAAAAAAAAAAAAAATGAATTGTTAAATTAAGTTAAATTAAATTTTCCTGGTGTTCTATATAGACCTCTGTGTGGCACAAACCAGTATGAAAGGGCAGCTCTTCAGCTGTTGTCTTCTACTGCTGGTACTTCTTACAGCCTCTAAGCATCCACAGTGGCAAGGAAAGAAGCTGCTGGTTCACCCCTGAAGGTGACCATGACCATGAAATACTTATTAGGGAGTGGACTCCTGTCTTTCTGATTCCCTGCCTGCTCACTGCATAGATTGTTTACTATGGGCAGGAGACATATGAATATGTCAGACTGACTGTATTATGTGCCCTGTATATCACAAAGCAATATGATTTTGTTTTTATTGTGGATAAGAAGGCTGTAAATGAGATAACTCTCCTTTTAGCTATCATGAGCTAGATAAAGATTTTAATGATTAACTGAAAAGAATAGCTTATGTAAATAGTACTATTTGCCAAATCTGTTTTATTTATGCAAAATACCACTGATTGTTAAAAAAACCAACAGTATACAGGCCTTTTTGTACAGTAGCAATGGGGGTCTGGTTCAGCTCCATTGAAGATGAAGATGACTGTCAATTCTTTCTTCAGAACATTTATTGGAAAGTTGTGATGTTGTTTGGCAAAGAGAACAGGTAAAACTAACTAAGAAAAAGTACATCTGGATTGCTAATTGGTTACTGGACTACGCAGACCAGCTGGAAGGACTTAACCAAAAGCTAAATGGATATTTGCTCTGAGTTGCCCAATATAGTGTTTGTGGGCATTTGATACTCATAGATGGAGGCTATATTTGCTTCTGTTCTAGAAGAACTAGCTCTCTGTGTCACGGTTTGTGCAGCACTGTCATGTGCTAGATTGGATATATACCTGCTTAAAATGGATCATTTGAAAATGTAACAATTCATATACTTACCTTTAAAGGGAATAGTATTTGTGCCGCCTCCTTCCTTGGTTTAGGGAAGAGCTTGCAGGATAAATAAGATAAATAAGAGCTTGCAGAGTTTTGCAGGATGAATCTATGAAGGCTTACTCAACACTTTGCCCACCTTCATTTGTAGACCTTTAATTAATGTTGCAAAAATTTGCTGTTTGAATGGGAGATGCCAGATTTATCCTTTAAGGTGAATTGGTTTGTTAAACAGTGATGATTAACTTTCTTCAGCTATTCATCTTAACTTTATTATTAATAATCTGCTAAGCAACCCAACACAGATCTTCACATCATACCTTTAAATTGGTCCCATGTTTTGTTACTTCTGTAAAAGGTCCTATATTACCATTTTACCCAAACTGTCCATTTTACTGGAAAGACAGACAGGTTTACAAGCTTCATGTGCTCCCACTTCTTTCAGCCCATCTGTGTCACTTGTGGTCACTGGTAGCTGAGAACTGGACACGACCCCAGGCTGCATTTACTGTATTGATAACAACAGCAGAAAAACTGAAAAGAGTGAAAGGTTGTTTGGTTTGTAGGACTGAGGTGAGAAGAATCAGAAAGAAAAATGTGTTTCCTATGCCATTTTTCTCATTCCTGTTATGAATGCAGCTCTTTGGGAGGTGTATATAGAAAATAAAACTCTGCAGACTTGGCTTCTGGTATGGCTATTGGATTCCATCTGAGTGCATCTTTGTTTCAGACATCATGCAGCTTCTCACATCTCCAATCGGTGCTGCATTATCTTCTCTCCAGTTAAAGAGAAAGATAAATTTGAAAATACAGCTCTTTTCCATTAACAAGTTACTGGGAAACTGGTCCATTAAAACCTATTCACTTTTCCCGAGTTCCTTTTAAAAATTAAGGGCTACACAGAGCTTAGCTGTCTACCTGAACAAAACAGTGAATTAGAGCAGTCAGCGGCCAGGGTCAGACAACCCTGGAGAAAAGCAAGAATAACAGTTCTTCTCTTGTGGACTAGGAAGTTCTGCAGGTCTCTCCACGTAGTCTTTTGTCTGATAAAATTAATAAATTAATTTGCTCAGATCAAATTATTAAATTACCCTTGTAATTACCCTCACGGGAAAGAAGCCAGCATACTTTTGGGGAAGAGTCTTTAATACTATTATTATTATTATCGTTATTGTTATTGTTATTATTATTATTATTAATGTGGCTGTTGTTAAAATTACTGGCTTGAATCCCACTTCTTAAAGGGAAAATGCAAATACAAAATTCTGGGAAGGTTTGTATGTTTGAGGGTTTTTCGGCATACCAGATAAAAGTGCTGTTTGAACATTGCTAGTCCCCATTCAGTCTTCCAACTCTGAAAAATCTATGAAAAAAAGGAGGCAGGCAGACAATAATTAGTCCTAAAGCCATCAGTGCCTTTGCAGTGCAAGACACATTTTTCAGAGAAAGAAGCAGTCTCACATACTAAGCATTTTCCTTTCACACAGGAAAGCAGTAATCAGGTGCTAGAACTGCTGTGGTTGAGTCCCTGGAAGTATTTAAAAACTGTGTAGATGAGGCACTTAAGGACCTTCTCTAGTGGGTGACAGAGATAGTGATTCACGTATTTTAATCGGGGGGAAGGATGTTTGCAGTTGGACATGGCAATCTTAAAAAGAGTTCTGTGACAACTGTACCCCACCGGCACGACCTGCCTACGAGCGCCAGAGGACCCAGTGCTCGGCGGGGCCGGGTCACCTCGCCTCGGCCATGCGCGGGAGGGAAACGCGGGCTGTGCTGTGTCACTGCTCACCGCTCCTCCACAGCCTCGCAGCGCCGGGAGAAGGCGGACGGGCGAGGCTGGGCGGCGGCGCAGCCAGCAGGAGCTCCCAGCACCTCATGAGAATCCCTTTCCGTGCGCCGGCGGCCGAGGAGAGGAGGAGGAGGACGGGGGTGACGGGATGCTCCGCCGCCCGCTCCGCTCCGCGGCTTGGCGGCAGCCCCCGGAGGCTGCGGGGGCCGCGGGGGCCGCGGGGGCCTCGGAGGCCGCGGGGGCTGCGGGGGCTGGCGCAGACAGCGCGATAAGCGTGCGATTGACGTCAGCGAGGCGGCCGCGCCGAGGGAGGGGTGGGGAGGCTGCCGGGCTGGGTTCCCAGCCAGGTTCGGAGAGGCGGCCCCAGCTCTCACGCTTGTGCCGGCGGGGCGAAATCTGGCATTGCTGCGGGGTTGTGAGGAGAGAAACTAAAACTCACCCGAAAAATGAGACTTAGGCCCCGTTCCGTCCTCCCTCCACCTTGACTAAAATGAACTGTAAGGCCTGAGTGCTGCACCAAAGTGCTCGATCACCAGCAGAAATAAGCTAACTTTTTTATTTGTATGCTGAATCACTTGGAATAATTGCACGTGGATAGTTAAACCAGGCTTAATAGGGAAAAAAAAAAAGTGTGATGGGTAGCTTTGTGGAAAAAAACTCTGAACACCAGAAATGGGTACGTGCTGGTACTGATGGCCCAGGGAGGCTCTTCCTTCACAGATGTAGGGAGTCCAGCACTCCAGAGAGGAATAGGAACACATCTGTGAGAATCCTACAACAATAGAATATGCCAAGTTGGAAGGGACCCATCAGGATCACGAAGTCCAACTTCTGCCCCTGGTCAGGGCATCCCCAGGATCACACCATGTGCCTGAGAGGGTCATCCAAATGCTTCTTAAACTTGGGCAGACTTGGTGCTATGGCCACTTGCCTGAGGAGCTTCCATTGCTAAACCACTCTCTGGGGGAAAAACCTTTAGGATACCTAACCTAAAGCTCCCCTGGTTCAACTTTGTACCATTTCCCCGAGTCCTGTCTTTGGTCACATGAGTGAAGAAATTGGTGCCAGTCCCACCTCTTCCCCTCGTGAGGAAGCCCTAGACTGCAGTGAGGTCTCCCCTGAGCCTCCTTTTATCCAGACTGAATAATCCAAGTGACCTCAGCTGCTCAGGCTCATAAGTTCTTCTTTTTTCCCTTTACCATTCCTTTGGATGCTCTCCAAAAGCTTGACCTCTTTTTTATACTGCAGTTTCCAAAACTGCACACAGTACTCAAGGTGAGGCCATACCAGTGCAGAATAGAGTGGGACAGTCACCTCCCTTGACGGGCTGGCAATGCTGTGCTTGATGCACCCCAGGACATGGTTGGGCCTTCTGGCCGCCAGGGTACACTGATGGCTCATGTTCAGTTTGCCATCAGCCAGGACCCTTAGGTCCCTCTTTGCCTCCAGCAACTCATTGCCCAGTCTGCACTTGCCACCAGAGGTTGCCCCACCCTAGGTGTAGAATTTGGGACTTGCCCTTGACCTCTGCACCAGGTCATGAAAAGTTTGCTGCTCCAGGTGGCCAGGTCACAGCTTTCCTTGTACAATAAAAGATTTGGAACAAATTGCCAGAGCTGTGTCACCAGTAGAGCCCACTATGTTTTGCAGATGAGTTCTACAGCATTTGAAGTCCATGGTATTTTGATGAGGTACATTATTTTGTAGTTGCTTAGCTCTAAGGGAGAGAGTAGTTACAGGTGCCTCTATAAATTTGTGATTCTAGAGAGGCAGAAAACAGGATCGATTTCTGTAGTTGCCAAGGTGGGGGTTGATGAACTGTCCCAAATCATAGCAATATTTTTTTTCTTTGTTTTATATGAATCTTCCCTAATGTAGCAGTATCATGATAACATCGTCAGTCACCAATATTTTCTGTGTAAAGAAAAGTGTCAAATCAAAATCAGATGTGTTTTTCTTCCTCCAAGCAAATCTCAACACCACTGTCTTAACTCCATCAAATTTATATCTGTTCTATTTATTATTATTTATGGCCCTCCCCCCAAAAAACTGCTTGAAAAATAAGCTTCAAGTGAGACAGCATCAGTAGGATGACAGGGTTCTCTGCTTTAGGTTGGGATTATATTATGGTACTGTACATAAAGACATACAGAAGTGTTCTACATTCATAGAAGGATGTGTAATGCATGAAAATTCTGACCCTCAAGACCACCTGTTAGCTGTTAAATAGGGGATTAGACAGCAATAGTGTCAGGAAAGAGGCAAATTTCCCTTATCTCAAACATTAACACAAGTGTTAAAAAAATCCTCCTTTACCTCCTAAGCCTCAGAGTCAGCAGTCTGCTTAGAGGATCTTTTATCTCCACATGCCTTTCCCTCTGTTGACTTTGTATGTGTCATTGTGACCTCAAAATCCACGTGTTAGCAATGTGAAGCAGTTCCCATTTGCAGAAAGAACAGTGGACACGATATGTGGTAGCCTAGAAAACATAGCTTAAAGACACAAACTGCCTATTTATCTGTCAGTCTGTAACTTGATTATAACTCAGGGCTGTTTAAGCTTATGAAGTTCTCATAACTTTATGGATGTGGGAGTGAATTGGCTAAAATGAAACATTTTTTAACAAATTTCTCAGTGAGCAGTGGTTGCCCTGAAATCAGAATGCCCCTGTTTACTGAGGATCCAAAACCCATTGTGCAACACTTTGAGCTTGCTTAGCTCCTATTTTATTTTCCTAGTTACTTTTGTAGCTTGCTTCATCTTAATCTATCACACATCAATTACTATATCATACCTGTTTGCTTGGTAATCCATAAAATCTGTTGGAAACAAGACATATGTATAAAAAATGAGATGGTGTGCAGTGATTCTTTCTGTGTTTCTTTAAAGGGATTTGCCTTAAAACCTTTAGTGACAAATTTTCTGCACATAGATATTCTTCTCCTAGAAATAACTCAGCTAAGGACAAGACAAGTAGTATTACCTGTATTACTTTATTTGGTGCATGACCTGATTCAGTTTACCATCAAAAAATCCTTAGAGTGTATCAGAACTATTGCAATGTTCATTAATTGGTATGGTAGTTTTATTGTAATTGAGCTGTTCTTGAAATAAGTCTAGATAACTTCTGCTTTGGTCTGTAAAATTTACCAAGGTTGGGGGGTTTTTTGTGCATTAATGAATGTGATAGCAAAGCATTAATTCACCATGGACTTTTTTCTTTCTTATTTCTGATGTATTTGCTCCAAACATCTTAATTTAGGTATATATGTTCATTAATATCATGATAGTATGAGAGCTAGAAGGAATGGATGTGGTTGTATTTACATCACTTCATGTAACATAGTGTATATGATAAAGTGTGATAAAGTTGCAGATTAAGTGTTCATTATTAATACACAAGGTAGTATATATAGTACAGCCCAATCAAGTGAACCAGGAAATAGGTACTGTAATAAAGGCCTGAGTCACAGAAGCAGAGGTTTGACTGTTTCCCAGGACTAGTCAGCCAATATCAACCAAGCTTACAAAAGATTAGTCCTTTGATGTGGCCTTTGGTGGTCTGCTGGCTTCAGTCTGAGCTGCTGCATGGAGCTGCTGTCATTCTGTGCTGTACCAGCAGCAGAGTCACTTTCAGAGAAGTTTTTTCAGAGAAGTTTTCTTGCAACTAGTGACTCTTGCAAGTGTCCTGTTTTTTTTTTGTTATGTGAGTGTCACTCTGTCATCTCTGGTGTCAATGCTATTTTGAAAGACAACAGCATGATCCTCCTTTGTGGCCTCTGAAAAACAGACTATTAGAAAACATTAATATTTTTAAGGAATGGTCTGCATGGTATTTAAAAAACACCCCACAGAAAAAAATCTTGTCCAATCAACTTGGGCAAGTAATGAACATAAATACAATTTCTGTACATTGTTTCCTCCATCAGTTCTGTCCTGTGCAGATTCTTAAATGTAGACCATCGTTGACATTTAATAAAATGTCCTAAAGGATTTATTTTTAAGTCTAGATGTTGAATAAATATCCTCTGTTACACAGATAGAAATATGACGGGAGTAATCACGGCAGTAAGGTCAGGTAGCTCTTCTGCGTGAAAATGTCATCAGAGTACACTTGTTAGGCTGTCATATTTTTGTCACCTGATAAAAATTTACAGGGCCAAGACTCACTGTTACTGGCTATATTCTGAAGTACAGTAAATAATATCAGAAGGATTTACAAGTCAAAGCTTATGATTTTCTTTTTTAAATGGGATTTTACAGTATTTCTGAAGACGATTGAGTGTATATTCTGACTTTGCTGTATATTTCAAAATGTATATTTGGGATTTTATTGCCGCTTCATTGACAGTAGTACTGGAACTACCAAGGAGCCTCAGGGCTAGGCTAGAGCTTGCACTAGTAAGCTGTAACTGGCAGTTTGTGTCTCAGAGATGTTTTATTTCTAATGTGAAGGGAAAAGGCTGGAGATTAATAGATTCACAAAAAAGGAATGAGGTGATGTATTATGAAGAGACCAAATACTGAAAAGTATTCTCTCGTATGAGGGACAATGAACCCTCCTGAACAGCATCAGTCTCAGTCTGAGCAAGGCTTTGAATGCGTCACAGCAATGAAGAATTTAAGGGCACAATTTCAACGATTATTATGAAGTAGTTTTGTTAACATATAAACCAGGGTCCTGCATGTGTGAAAGAAAGATAAGGTGACTACAAATTCGTTAATTTAAGGCTATAGTGACCACATCAGTGAGGGAAAATAGTATCTCAGGGCTAAGTGACGAATGAGGTTGGGAAGAGATAGCTTTTTAAGTACTTGAAATGTAAGGTATTTCCTTTCCTTTCCTTTCCTTTCCTTTCCTTTCCTTTCCTTTCCTTTCCTTTCCTTTCCTTTCCTTTCCTTTCCTTTCCTTTCCTTTCCTTTCCTTTCCTTTCCTTTCCTTTCCTTTCCTTTCCTTTCCTTTCCTTTCCTTTCCTTTCCTTTCCTTTCCTTTCCTTTCCTTTCCTTTCCTTTCCTTTCCTTTCCTTTCCTTTCCTTTCCTTTCCTTTCCTTTCCTTTCCTTTCCTTTCCTTTCCTTTCCTTTCCTTTCCTTTCCTTTCCTTTCCTTTCCTTTCCTTTCCTTTCCTTTCCTTTCCTTTCCTTTCCTTTCCTTTCCTTTCCTTTCCTTTCCTTTCCTTTCCTTTCCTTTCCTTTCCTTTCCTTTCCTTTCCTTTCCTTTCCTTTCCTTTCCTTTCCTTTCCTTTCCTTTCCTTTCCTTTCCTTTCCTTTCCTTTCCTTTCCTTTCCTTTCCTTTCCTTTCCTTTCCTTTCCTTTCCTTTCCTTTCCTTTCCTTTCCTTTCCTTTCCTTTCCTTTCCTTTCCTTTCCTTTCCTTTCCTTTCCTTTCCTTTCCTTTCCTTTCCTTTCCTTTCCTTTCCTTTCCTTTCCTTTCCTTTCCTTTCCTTTCCTTTCCTTTCCTTTCCTCTTTCCCTTTCCCTTTCCCTTTCCCTTTCCCTTTCCCTTTCCCTTTCCCTTTCCCTTTCCCTTTCCCTTCCCTTCCCTTCCCTTCCCTTGCCTTTGCCTTTGCCTTTGCCTTGCCTTGCCCTGCCCTGCCCTGCCTTGCCTTGCCTTTTCTTGCCTTTTCTTGCCTTTTCTTGCCTTGCCTTGCCCTGCCTTGCCCTGCCTTGCCTTGCCTTGCCCTGCCTTGCCTTTTTTTTATTCCCACCCCCCCCCCCCCACCCCCCCCCCAACCCCCCCCACTGGAAAAGAATACAGAAGAAGGGTGCCATGAGTAACGTGCAAATAGAGATACTGAGTATGATAGTTCAAATCTGTATCTGTATTTTCCCAGAGTTTTACATCAACTGTGTTACTTGTTCTGATGGAAGTTGCTACTTGAGTCTTGTCAGCTGATACCTCCAATTGCCAGCTCCTGCTGCTAAGGCACGCCTAGAGGGTATCTTCTTTCTTAACCTCTGCAATTGTTTCTAAGCAGCATCTAGTAACTAGGTTTCTTTGTACCTTAATGATTGTCTTGGTAATTTTATTGCAACTGCATTATTTTTACAGCTCTCCTACTGACAGAAGGGAAGCAAAGTAGACAAGTTATATGCTGTAGATGTTCTCTGAACAGGTTAACACAAGTTACAAGAGCTATTTATTTTGCAGATTTGCCTGCACAGCCTGAACTATTACATTCTGAAAATCAATGCTAACAACATAAGAAGTAAAACCAATAAGTTTTAAAGCCTGAAATGGGTTACACTTTATCACTATAAACAAAAATATCTAGGGTTTTTTTGGCAGTGTCTTGAGGAAAATTAAAAAGCTCATGCCCCATCATTAGTCAGTTCCACAATTTAAGATTCTGTGGTAACTTCATTTAGAGATCAATAACAAATAGGGCTGTGCTGTCATGAAGTGATGCTCATCCTGAATTCCATAAAACTAAGGATTAAAATTGCATGTTTAAATTTTATCTGTGGAATAGTAGATTATCTAAGAATTAGTTATGTTTTTTCACATAGTTTCCAATAGAAAGAAAGTGTATGGAATAAAGGGACACTATAATAAGTATTTTCAGTAAGATAATTTAATAGGTCAGAAAATGTTCAAGAATGATAAATTGTTAAGCATCAGCTGAGGTTAGTTGAAAGAGAACTTTTTAAATGTCATGTTTCTGTTTTAACTTAGTAATAAAATAATAAAACATTCTTTTTTTCCAAGGTAGTTTATCTGAATATTTAAAAATGCAACTGAAATAAAGTCAAAAGTATCACTTTGTTGCATGCAAAAGAAAACTTAAATGATGGTAATTAAAACCTTTTAAAAGGATACTTATCATAAAGAAAAAAGATAAATAAAACTCAAACATACATGGATGTTCATGGAGATTTGTAAAGAAGTGTTTGTGTAAATGGGGCATATATACTGACTTATACATGGCAGGGCAAACTGAATTTGGGCCTGCAAGTGCACAATGCTAGACCACTTTCTAGTGTCAGATCTTTAAATGACAGCATGGGGCAACTTCCCCAACTTGACTCATTTCATATGCTTTATTGCTGAGGATGGGGTGAACTTTAGTGAGAGGTTCTCAGTGTTAATGCACATTGGAGGCTTTAACTGACTGTCATTACGCAAGTGTATTTATAGTGATTAAAAAACTATAATCTGGGCAGATCATGTAGTTCTTCTCAGTGGGGTTTTGTAGAGTAGTACTGTGAAATCCTTTGTAGTTTGTGTGTAGGGAAGAAAATTGTAAACTCACTGCTGAATTTTAAAGCAATTAGAGCTCTGATTTTCAGTTAATATAAATAATATTTATATTATATATATAATATATAATGATTATACTTATATAATCATTATATACATAAACTATATGTAATTTATATATAATTATATTTTATATAATTATATATAATATAATATATATAATAATATATATAATATATAATATATGTATTTTTATAATTATAATTATGTAAATAATATAAATAAATATAAACTACTGTTAAAGATGCTAGCTAATTATTTGATTGCCTAAAATAGTAAATAGAAATAATCTGAATTATTTAAAATCACTAATAAAAAACCGTGCTCTCATTTGTATTAAAGTAGAAGAGAAACTGTTGAGTGTTGGGAACTCTGGGTAGATTAACTTTAGTCTTGTTTCAGGATGTTGTTAAGTATGAGGATCTAAGGACATACCCCACTGCTGTGGTCATCTTGGAATCTATGAGTCACAGTGGTTCTGTGCTGCCCCTTGACAGCTTTGGGTAGTAGTTGTCTGCAAATTTCCAAAAACATTTAAAATATTAATTACAATTTGGTTTTGATATGCCCTAGTGTGTGTTTGAACTGAATCATTTGGGAGTTTGTAATAGGATAATAATTATATATAATAATTATAATCCAATTATTTGAGGTAGGACCAGTTTCAGTTTACAGGAGCTGCATTTGTGGTTGATTAACTGAATGCAGTCCCTTGATTCAAGGAACACCTGGAGTTTGGCCTCATGTTTCCCTGCTGAGTTTATTGTGTACTTACCCCATCCAACAGCCAATGCCTGCTTTAGTGATATATTATAAAAGTGTAGTTTTATATTTAAATATAAAACCAGATGTTAGGAAGCGTTAGGAATTTAGCTGAAATAAGTTTAATTTGTTTCTGAAATGATAACTTAGAACTTAAGAAAAACATTACAAATCTCTTTTCTTGCACTCTGAATTTTTCCATGGAACAACAGAGAAAAAGCTTCCTTTAGGGTGCTTTTCTTTCAGTATCTACGGTCTGTGTCACATTATGCCAAGTAGCCCAAGCAGCTGAGGGCTTTTGTCGTGTTCATTGTATTGATTAAAAACTTATAATCTTGATGGCCTTGCTTTCCTAGTAACAAAATTTATTTTCTGACAGAGCTAATTATACAATCCCCTTTAAAATTACCTTTATGGCACCAATGTATTTCTTTTTTTTACCCAAGCATTGATTTTTTTTCAAGCCTGATGCAGCACTGCTGGCTGATGACTCTATTGTAAGCCACTAATTTTATTTATATCACCAAGTTGTGGCCTTTCTTTCTTTGGGCACAAGGCAGCCCAAAATGTATATCATATTCCTTCTGAATGCTATAGAGATTTAATCTCTTCTCGTGTTCTCTTTCTTCAGGAGTTATTTCTTCACTTATCTGTTTTGCTAACAGTAAAGTTTTTCTTATGATAAGCAAGTAGATTTTAATTCTTTAATAATTCCGTAGCTGCCTCAACTGGAAAGCCCCTATATTCTCATTTATTGCACCAGATAGAAATGGAACACTTGCTCCCTTCCCAAGCATAACATTTTGCTCTTCTGGGTACACTGAAGACTGTCATTCAAATATCACAGCACTTGGTGGTGCATTGTTATGGAACACTTGAGTTAGATAATGTTGTTTATTTTCTCTGAGGTCTTGTCATCAGTGCCATATTCACTTGAGCTGCAAGTCAAATTTTGCCCCAAAATAGTTCTCATGTAACTGGAGCTGCAAGTCCAATGTTTCCCCAAAATGATTCTTGTTTAATGACAGAAAACAGAAGACTTTTAAAGTGACAGTGTACCTGTGAACCACTCTTAATAACTTCTGGGACAGCGTGATTCCTAGGCAGAGTCTTGGAATGTGTTTCAGAGACCTACTTTCTGGTCACAGTAGTGGGACAAACAAGGTATGTAGTATAATCTTCTCTGTCTTTTGGGATATAGATGTTTCAGGTACTGGACTGTCTCTTAATACAATGTTCTGCAGTAAGTAGCACTAGGGACTTCAAGTTAAGTTGTGAGTTTATTGTGAATTTTTATGGTATGTGTAAGGATTTATAGAATTTATGGCTGGGTACTTTTGATGTGGCATTACTCCACATGTGAACAATGGGGTGCTGGAAGGCATGATGAGGATACATGACAAAAATAACTGGTTTCTGAATTGTGGACAGCTCAAATATTGTGAGTATGTAATTGGGATGTGCATATTGCCATTTGTCACGGTTTAACACTGGCCCGGCCAAATAACAGATTTAAACCAAATAACAGATTTATATATTAATCTCTCTCTCCTCACTGATAAAAGAAAAGAGAGAGAATAAGGAAGAGAGACTTATGGGTTGGAACTAAACTACAGAACTTTAATGAAACAGTAATGATAAAAAGGAAAAATTACTAAATATATATAAATATACAAATATACAGGAAAATTGATCCCACGTTCCTCCCCCGTTTCCTCAGTAACTCTCACATCACCACTGAGGCTGCAGGGCAGCCCTGGGAAAGTCCAGGCTGGAATCCTGGAGTCAGCAGCAGTCGGGAGCTGGAGGCAGGAACACACAGATTCAGGCTGGTATGGATCAGGACCACAGGCAGAGGAACGGATGGAATCCTCTCAGGATGCCGAAGGAAGCAGGGAGGGCAGGAAAAAAAAGGAAGGAAGAAGGGTTTGACCCTTGTGATCCCTCAAATTTATACCGAGTATGATGTGTATGGGATGGAGTACTCTGTTTAGTCAATTCTGGCATCTATCTTGTCCGGTCCTCCCCAGAGGAGGGTTTCAGGTGGGACCTCGTTGCTCCTTCTGGAAGGCAAAATGTTCCTCAGAGCTGAGCAGTGTCCTTGGTTCTGCATACCAGTCTCTGGCAGTAACTATAAACATCGAGTGTTATCAGTCCTAGAAGCAGACACTGTCTGAGAAACCTGCTGTTAATTTCAGCAAGTGCAACTACTTAAAAGAGACTTTGCTGAAAGCAAAAGTACAAACCAGAAAATCACCTTTATCCTGGCCCAAGCCAGGACACCATTAGTACAAAGCATTTAATTACTCCAAAGTGGCAAGCTGAGTTTCCTCTTGGCTGGCTCCTTATGTGTTTATTAAACAAGCTACATGCAGCACTCAAGAATTGCATCATCATTTCTAGTTACAGTCTTGGGTTTCCTTCGAATAGGATCTGAGACATTTTCCTTTCCATTTACTTTTTTAATGATTGTCATATTCTGCCAATCATTTTTGTGACTAAAGCTAAAAACCTGTCTGCTGGCACACAGAATTTGATGGCAAGAGCAGTTATGATGCACTGTATTAGGTCCTGACATACATTCTATTTATTAAACTTTAGCAATATCCTCAAAATAAGCTTGTGCCAGTTCAAATTTGTGATCTGTAACATCTGAACACATAAGGTTCTCAGATCAGTTGAATCTGTATTGCTTTGTTTTCAGAAACTTTTTAGATGATTCTCCCACTCTTGATTTATACATATTCTTTTGGACTGCGTTGATATTTTTCTCCTTCAACATGAAGAGAGGGGAGAAACAGAGTTTATTTCTCCTGGTTCTCAAGAAAGAGTTCAAAGATTCTTAACTGCTTAGTTCTTTACCTATGTGCAGTAAAAGCTTGCAGTTGTCTAAGCTGTATCATTTTCATGTATCAAGATCTATTAGCATCTGCCTTCAAGAGTTAGCATTTCAAGCATCATACCGAGTACAACTGATTTTATTACTTTTGATTTAACGGATTGACTAATTTTCACATATCAGAAAACTATTCCTATGGCAATGAAGAGCCTAGGTTTTAGCAAACATGCTCCAAGTGTTCATTTCACTGGAAGCGCAGAGCTGTACTTTGATATGAGCCCTTTTTTGCAATCCCACAAACAAAATGTTGCTAGAGTAACATTAATCTAAATATGTATATTTAAATTCTAAAGAAACTGTGTTTTGATGTTGAATGGTATTCCACTGAGATGGCATTTCTACGTGCCTGGGCCACAGTGCAAGCATCAAGAGATCTATGCAGTGTCCCAGTCCATTCTTTCCAACTCTGGAGCCACCTCCTCCTCTGTGCCAGCACTAAGCCAAGGTCAGGGATTGTGCCAGGCTGGTAACAGAAATTACATTTATTTGTCCCAATTGCCCATTCTGACATGCCACAAACAAGATGGTAGCTTTGGTTATGTGTGCCCCAACATGCTGGATGTGCTCTTTTCACAGAGGGAAAATGACTGCATGAGCCAGTGCATGGCACTTCATGAAGCAAGGAGGTCAAATCTTTACGATACCTGATATTTTAGGGCTTGATGTACTCAAGATTTAACTTCTTCTGTTACTAGAAATTACACAATAACGTACAGCCAGCACTCAACCATGGACTAACCTGCTTTGGGGAACCAATTCTTTTGTTCTGATGTGTTTCGTTGGTTTTATTTTTTAAAATTTAAAAATAAATACTTAATTGAAGTAAAATATTTCCTAAGGAAATAATAATACAATTTGAAAAAAAGATAAAATTCTTCCTCCTAAATATTTTTAAATATTGTGTACCCTCTCTGTGTTAACAATGAATCATTCTGAGGTTTGTGTTACAATGAGATAACTTTGCAAGTTATGTGAAATGCTCGTTTCTACCTTGCACATTTCATTACCTTAGACGATCATCTATTCTCACAGGATACATATGGCTTGTCTTGTTTGTTTGACTAATTTTATTTATTTATTTAGCTTCTTACTTGTGAGTTGGAATTCAGTTGTCTTTGTATATTTTACAAAGTTTATGTAAACATAGCAAGTTTTAGGTGACGTCCTTGGCTGCAATAGATCACTGTGCCACTATTAAGAATACTGATATCTACCTGTTGGCTAAGATGTAGCCGTTTACTTGTCTGTAGTTTCCATTGCAAAGACTTAGTGAGGTTTAAATCATAAAGTGTTAAAACTATACCCATTAATATAAAACACTCTTCTTGTCATAAAAACAAAAAGGCCCTTCTTTAGTCTAGACCAAATGGAATTTAAAGCAGAACATTGATTTGTACTTAAAGTTAAAACAGGTTATGAAATCTATTAAGATAAAAATACAATTTAGAGTGCTACATTGGTTATGTCACAGGGGGTTAGAGACTTTACCTAAAAATCAAAGACAGATTTGATATTTCGTATGGCAGAAGGTTCATCTTCTTTACTTGCACTAGCTTGCTCTTGAGTTTATTTCACTAAGTGAGCATTCCTTTCAAAATAACCAATTTAGAATCTCAAAAGTCAACTCCCAACAAAGGTGTGATGTGCAGTTTTCCAGATGGCACAAGAAGCACTTCTCCTCACTAAAGTGTACTTTATTTCTCATGAGAAGATTTCTAAAACCATGCTTTAAAAAAGCAATTTTTCAGTGTCTTTGAGATAAGAAAAAAAAGGGAAAAAAAAAAAAAAAGACAGTTATATCTAACATTAGCTGCAATTAGATGGCAGTAGTTGCATTCAGAAACATACAGTGGAAGAAGGGGCCCCTGAATCAGAGGTTGGTGTCCTTTCCTCTACATCAATGCTAAGCTACAGGAATTAGACTGTCACATGGCTGGCAGTTTAAAATATTATTGTCAAGATATGAAGTTGGTATATGCAGATGTGGCTGGATTGCCTGACTGCTCTTGTAGTTTAAGGTAGTTCCTATATTCTATGTACATTTTTGTTACCAGTTCTGGAGTGTGCTCTACCAATCTGTAAATTCTGTTCCTGCTACTTTTATGTATCAGTGTTGAGCAAAATGAGGGTAATGTAAATGGATGTAATTTAGATGTAGTTTGTTTATCCACTCTTACACCACTAAAGAAAGGTACTGTATTAAAGTTCATGTTTATTTTAAAAGATATACAGCTTGTTCCTCTATCAAAACACAATAATGGTCCCTTCCAAGTTCCTTCAAAAATTGAGAGAGCTGCACAGCACTGCTGTCAAGGATCTGTTGGGAGTACAGCAGTCCAGACCTGCACAATGAGCAGCCATCCTGAATAACTCGTTTTTGACCTTCAACAAGAAGTAGTCTCAATTAAGGTCACATATGCTATAGTAAATGTTAATAAATGTTATGCAAATGCAAAAAAGAAGAAATTATCCTCTAAATTGCTAATGGGAAAAATACTTACAATTATTGGAGAAATACCTGTTCACAAAGGGTTTTAAAAGAAGGTGAAACAGAATTTAAAAATGTAAACTACATCTGAATTAAGAAAAAACTTTTTTCCTGACAAGACTGAACAGAGAAGTTTTACATTCATTAAACCCTTTCTGCTGGCAGAAAACCTAAAGAGTACTTTTACCACATCTCCCAGGTCTGGACAAGTGATAACTTTTGCTATACTTTTATCTTCTTGCTGCCCTCTTATTCATACATTGAGTTTCAGAACTTCAATGGTTTCGCACTTAGCTTGGTGGATTTCTGCTTGGTTTGTATTCTAGAATAGACAGCGCAGTTCTTGTGTAAGATACTGGGACAGAGTGATAGGGTCCATCAATACAGATTTTTGCACAAAGAAAATGTGAAAAGTACTTACTTGTGATTCTTCAGGTATGGCCCAGTATTTCCTCTGAAATCCATGAGAAAGATGAGAAAGTTTTATAGAAAACAGCTCTAAAAGATTATTAAAAAAACCCTTCATATTTCAGGGAAAAAAAAAAAAGGAATAGAACCTGTTGACATGTTGAAATAATCTCTTTGCATAGATGCATGTGCTATGATTAAGGACAACGTGCTTTTAATGTTTGAGTCACAAAGCACAGATCTTTATTCCACAGTGCTCATTCTTGCTGGTTGGAAATCAAACATTTTGAAAAACAAGTTTGTGATTCTTTAGTCTGACAATTGTTCTTTTGTAGCACTGATGAGGAATCATTAGTGAGCTTGTTAAGTCTCCTCCATGCTCAGGGTAAATTTGCATATGAACTCCAAGTACCACTGTGAAACCTACAGCAATTGTCTCTGCTTATCTCTCAGAATAACAAAATTGGCATCAAATGTAGGTGATGATCTTCAGAGTTACAGAAATCTTAGTTTTATTTTCACTAGGAAATAGTAATTTTCAAAGCCCAGACAGTTCTTTGTGTCTCATTGAAGTGGACTCTGGGAGAAATTCCTGAACATTCTTAGAATTAAGAGAACAGTAATACATGTATCTCTCCATCCTCACGATAATGAGGAAGGGGAGTGATCTCAAATAATACACTTATGCTGTACATCTCAGCATCTTCTCTCAGAGCTGCTCCACTTTGAATTAGTTAATAAGGAAGTGAACCACAGAGATATTGGGCATTTGCAGGACTAGGAGGGGAGAAGCTTCCTTTTTTTATGCTTTATCCATACCAGAAGAACGTAAGCAGAAAAAAAAATAGTCAACAGATTCACTCAAAACCAGTTAACAACCCTGCATTCAGGACTTAGACACAGGATGTGGGAAACTAGTACAAAATTTTGAAGCCTCTCTGTTCCAGGAGAGTTGCATAACAGGCTATTTTAGGGTAAGATTTTATTTTATTGCATTTCAGGAGAAAAACAAAACAAAGCAATCCCCAACTTCAAACCAGCTTGGTGTAATGCTTCTGTCGAGTAGGATATAAATTCAGTTCTAATGTGGACCTGTATACATGGAAGGTGAAACATGTTTCTTTCTTAAGAAAAAAATGTATCCAGAATGTGAGAATTCAGAATGGATTAATTATTACAGTAATGAATCTCACTAGAACCTTTTTGTTGTTACTCTACTTTCGATCTCTTCTATTTCATCTACCTAAAAATTAAGGGCAGGTCATTAGTTACTGTGAAACAGTATGGCACCATGTAAATTGATGCCAAGTGTTTGGTGCAGAGCTTCTAGAAGAAAATATGAGGGGGAAAAATCCTTCTGTGGGTTTTAGGCAACTGTTAATGAAAATTGTGAAAGAGATGAAATTTTCTGTAAGGGAAAGACTGACACAGTGTTGAGTTTTCAACTTGACGCATGGAGTAGCAGGTTGAGCTGTCTTGTGGTTTTGCTGGATGACGCTTGTCCATTGCCTACCTGTCATCCAAAACAAACTTTCTCACAGCCACAGAAACAGTGATGGATACCTATAATGTCAGTTTAATATCATCTGGGATAATTTTCTGAGGCAGTATGACACCAAAGTGTAGCAGAAATAATGAATGACTCATTGTCCAGTGTAACAAACCATGTATGATTAACACAGTTCATTCAGTTTTAACTACAGGTTTCTAATTGATGACATAAATGTAGTAATAATTTGGTGTACCTGACTTCCAAGTAGTGTTTATATTCCTCCACAAAAGCCAAAATCTGACCTATGGAAAATGGATTATCTTAAAGCCAGCATAAATAGGAAGTGAGATTGTGTGTGAAATACTAGAGAGAAGACCAGCTATTTTGATTATGTATTTGCACCATCCATCAGTTCAGGATATCTAATAATGAGGCTCTTGGTGCTACTGTAATAATGTTTTGAAAATATTAATAATCAATGACACTAAACCCAAAGAAATCATAAATACTATTTATGATAACTTTAAAGGTTATGTTAGAATTATATTATTAAAACCAAATTAATTTTATCCACCTCCTTAGTGTTATAATTTGTAGGCAAAATATGAGTACTCACTTATTCAGCAGTGTCAGAAATGCACATAGAGTTTTTTCCATGTACATGGAAATGCAGTAAATGATCTGTAGATTTTATGGACTGAGCTTCTGATTCAGCACATACTCATTGGGAATAATCCATCAAGAGTTTCCTTTCAGACAGGAACATTTTTTTTTTCCCCATTATCTTTAGCAGGGCACAAGAGTCCTGTGACATAGAGTGTGCTGCTGGCCCAAAGGCCAATTCAGACATCATTTGACCTGAGAAGGAGCCATTAGAAACTAAATACATATTGAATCTAACAGTGTTTATCATTTGCCTGTGTTCTCAGAGTAAGAAAGAGTGTAAAAGAACCCCAATTGTACCATGTAAATATGCCCTTTCTGCTGGTTCCAGGAATAAAGATGAATGAAGTTGTGTGTTCTTGTATTTCTCCTTTTGCTTTGTTGGAAAAAGAGCAGGCTTCCTGCTACCCAGCTGGGGAAATGCTTAGAGGTTTTCGCTTTGCAGTCTCCAGGGCTCTGAGATAAAGCCTGCCTTCAGCTGCTCTTTGTTGTCATCTCTAATTTAGTTCAGTTTATTTTAACAATATAATGCAAATTAGTTTAAATTAGGGTTACCACCAGAAACACTTGGGATATTTTTAGAGTGCTTTCCTTAGCAAATAAATGTATATTACTTGTTAGTAACTTGTTAGCCACTGATATGGTTTTGAAACCACTGACCACTATTAGCTAATCTGACAGTAAGGTAGTCCCTTATGAAATTTATTAAATATTTATTAAATATAAACTATGTAAAAATGGTCAACTTTTGTTAAAAATGTCTTTTTAAAAAACAACTGTTCTTTGAGCACGTTACTTGTTAGACACCAGAGGATCCATCTGAAGAACTAATATGAATGCCTCAGCTCTTGGAAAGCTTACTTTTGGCTTTCACATTTTATCACACAGGAAGGATTCTGTTGTGTTTTCTTTGGCAAAGACCAGATGAAACTTCTTTTGAACTTTGGAGCTTACAATCTTTTTAATATAGTGTCAACTCAAGTTATACCATTGGGTGTCACAAAGTTTGGAAATCAAATCAACAAGGAGATACAAAAGCGTAGGGAAACAGACTTGGTTAGTTTCTGATACTTACAAATATCTTCATTTTATTGTGCAGGGATTTCTGAATAGGTATTTGTAAAGCTGGAGAAAAAATGAGATTTGAAAAAGAAGGAGACCTTTTCTCAAAATACAGCTTGTTCATGAAAAATAAACAATAAAGATGCATGCAAAGCACATTTTGCTACTTGAGGATCAAGCACTTTCCTGTTGGTTTTTTTTTGGAGCAAGGTCAAGTAGGGATGTGTGATAACAGAATATTCAATTGGCCTTATTTGATAAGAGCAAACAGTGGATTTGAACAACCACACTGCAAACATTTTGATGTCCTCTGTCATTAAAGCAGTAAATTATTTAAGTAGGTGGTATGTACTCAATGTGTGTTTTCCTGCATGGTTTCAAAGACATACCTTTCTGGTAGTCTGCTGTGTTTCTCAGTCATTGCAAGACTGTTTCTTAGGTTGAATTTGCAAATACTTGATAAAGAAATACTTCTATACTTTAGATCAATTTACATTAGTATGTGTAACTTCATTCCAAGATCTGTTTCCAAGAAGCAGATCAGATATTAAACAAACAAACAAAAAAACCACAGAGGAAGACAGCACAACATCTCCATCCTCCCCTGAAAAAGGACCAATCCTGATCATTTGGATACATTCTGTCTATGCATCAGACTGTCAGTACAAAGGATATCTCTTCACTAGAGTGAAAACACAGAGAGACTATTGGCATGGAGGAAAGTGAGTGTTCAGAGTGGCATGATCAAAACAGTTTCTGAGAAATCAGCTCTAGCTGAGTTGTCTTTCCAAATGCTTATTCCAAAATCTGCTTGAGAGCATTTTGTTTTATTTGTGATTGTGTAGGGATGTCCAGAAATTTCTAGATGTTCAACAAAAATATCATTCACAATTACATTTTATCAATAAACATGATATATGAACATAGAAGACATATGAACACTCCACAAAAATAGTCTTTTAAGTCTCAGTATTTATGATTTTCTCAATAAGACTTAAAATTAATATCAGGATTTATTTTTCAGTTGTTAAATGGGTGACTAAAAGAACAGATGTTATTTCTATCCTAAATCAGTGTTCCAATGGATATATTAATTACAAGGTGCTAACATTGACCACAGTGTCAATCACTTCAATATACAGACCATCAGTTAAGGCTGTAAGGATGAACATGGTCATTTACAGAAAAATTGTTGGCTTGAAACACAGAATTTTTTGACATGCTGTTATGATAAGAGAAACTGAATCTGTTGGTCCAGATACTCTGTTGCTCCAAACTACAAGCTTTTGTTAGGTAGAAGAGCAGAAAAAAAATTCAGGGAAGATGTCCAGGGACTGAGTCTTGCAGCAGATCTTGCTTGTCTTAATTTAGACTAGCACAAAGGTTTCTGTAGCTTCTTTCAGCTATCTGCACCCCCAAAAGACAGTACATATGCTGCGCCTATCTGGATCATGGCATTGCTTGGCAGTGACCTTGTTTTGCCTCCAAGGCAGTCCCATTTTAAGGCAACACAGTACTCAAAGGCCTTGGCTGTGGGGTTGCTGTTTGGACTCTTTTCAGAGCTGCTTTGCATCACTCAGTCTCAAGTGATCAGACAGCAATGAAGAACCTGTACTTGCCTTTTCCTTTTGCTGTGGTGAAATTACTTAAGTACTCTGAAGGTTAGTAAAAAGACACTTGAGAACTAGTAGAAAGGTCTAGTATTTTTTTTTTCTCTCTCTCTCTGGGAATAGTAGGACAGCATATATGAGAATTACAATGAACTGTTTAAGCAAAGTGGACAGTACTCTTAATTACTGCCATATAATAATTTTCCCCATTGAAAATGCTAAACAGATAGTGTTCCCAAACAAATGCTGGAGTAGAACTACAGCTACCTCTGATGTGTTAGCAGGTATGCTGAGTATTAAGTCTTTTATAAAGCCAAACATTAGAACACCCTTTTTACAAAAATACTTACAAAGTGCCTAATGCTTATGGGTAAGCTTTTTCTTTCTGCTTCTTTTTCATTTGTTTTTTTAGGTATAGAAAACTACATTTGGTGGACTTCTTAGTAGTAACCTGTGAACTGTAAAGAGGACATTTACCATCACTTCCTTTTTTGTAATAGCATATATAACATGCAAATTGTTGAATCAGCTGGTGTTAAACTGTATTTCTCTCTCTTTATTAAAGCCTAATAAGATATAAAGCCCATTGAGATATAAAAAGAACCTTCCTTGGGGGGTGGGGAACAGAGAAGGTGGCAAGATTGATCATGTGCCTATACCAAAAAACACAGATTAGTAGATCAGTCCTAACTAGCAGTAATTACAGGGTGCTACCTTAGAGGTAACACAGAGGTCAGAAACAGTGTTGTGAGGCTGTCAAAGATTCATGGCTGATAATTTTTTTATTCTTAGCTTAGTGGTGACAGGGTGTTATACTTGAAAAGCTGTTAACTTCAACATTTTCCACCGCATTGTGTAACAACAAAAGTGTGGGCCAAATTTAGAGCTGCAGTACAGTTTAGAAAAAAGCTTCCCTAGGGTTGTTCGGCTGTTCAGTACTGTGGAAACAAAGGAGGCATGCTTGTTTGATAGGTACTTTGTCACCAGTTAGAAACCCTTTTATTTCCATTTAAGCTATCAGGGGTGGCGTGACCACTCTGCTGAGAACTGGCAGAAGGTACTGAGTCTGGCAAGTCTTAAGCCTGCTGTGGGCCATCATAAGTTACTCTGTCTGAGTGGTCAGTTGGGTCTCCATGGCAGCCACAGGTTCCTGAAATGTGGTAGCAAAAAATAACAGATTGTGATGAACATTCTAGAGGGGTGGGACTCCTTTGCCAGTGATGGATTCTGGTTTCTAATGTGCTTTGAGCCATACTTGGAAGGTGGATAATAGATTCCTGAATGTAAGGTGCTGTTGGTAATACATATTACTGCTACATGAATAACAAGAAAAATAAGGTTTCAAATAAACAAGAAACTGTTTTATTACTTTAACCTAAATAGGGTACCTCTTAAGTTTGTTTTATCATTATCATACTTCTTGGAAAAAACTTGCCCTTTTACTCTGTTAAGTATTAGAAGGGATGGTGTTTATTTGTGAAGAAAAACAAGTTTCCTAGTATCTGATTTTCCAGGCCTGCTGAAGGGCAGGCTGTGGGCTAGCAACAAAATAATGTCATACAGATTCTTTTTACCTTGATCCATTATGCATTTTATCCTCAACTAAATTATTGTGCAAGGTAATCATATAACTATGCATACATTAACCACATCCCCACTTCTTCAAAAGCACTTTACAAAGAACACTTACAAACATACAAACAAAGTTATTTCTATTTTTAGTACTGACCTTAATGAAATCTACACTGTCAGGTCAGTAAACTAGTCATGCTCAAGAACTAGTGAGCTGTGATGTCTGCTGTGTTGCAGAACGTCACAGATTCTCTTTTGATGCATAAACAGGCTGGAAAATCTTGACTTTATTTGCCCAGGGAATTCTTTTTGGATCAGATAGCATTTATAGTAAGTATGACACATCTGAGAGATGGTGTTTACGTTGCAGTGGAGATGTTTTCCTGTTGAGTATCAGTGTTGTGTTTGCTGAAGTGGCAGGTTAATTCATGACACAGGCACGCACGACAAAGTTTTCTATAAGTGGTTTTGCTAGTTAATCTCAATCCAAATTTATTTTCCTCAAATTGCATTTCTCCAAATGTGAATGGGTACTATTCAAAATAGTGTTTTTGCAATAGCCACACATATGCTAAGTTTAAAAGCTGTGAAGAAATCCCTAGGTTTTTTATCATCTGCTCTGAAATGTAAAAGATACAAATCTAGTATCCTAAAAGTTGAACTTTTAGGATAGTTAAACTTTAATGCACTGAGCTAGTCCATTCTGGGGTGTTTTATTTAAGACTTTTAGTTAATTTGTTTGCCTGATTTTTTGCTTGTCTGACATTTTGAAAATAAGGTTAATTTGATGTGAAACAAGGTAAGGGAGAGGTAGTAGATGACAATAACAACCCCACTGGACAAACATGTCTCTACCTTGGAGTTCTGTTTGCACATACCTAATCCAGAAGCATGCATGCCAGGAATTTCAAACATGTTTTGAATACACAGCTTGCAAGACGACGTACCTGGGATAAAACTTGTGCAGCTCAGTGTGGGGAAGCATTCTCCCCATCTGATCCACATCAGAGCAAAAAATAGCCAGGCATTGTAGGCAAGGCTTTCTTCCTAGATGCCAATGGCATCCTGGCCTGTATCAGGGAACAGCGTGGCCAGCAGGTCCAGGGAAGTGATTCTGCCCCTGTACTCAGCCCTGGTGAGGCCACAGCTCGAGTCCTGTGTCCAGTTCTGGGCCCCTCAGTTCAGGAAGGAGATTGAGGTCCTGGAGCAGGTCCAAAGGAGGGCAACCAGGCTGGTGAAGGGACTCCAGCACAAGTCCTGTGAGGAGAGGCTGAGGGAGCTGGGGGTGTTCAGCCTGGAGAAGAGGAGGCTCAGGGGAGACCTCATCACTCTCTACAACTCCCTGAAAGGAGGCTGGAGCCAGGAGGGAGTCGGTCTCTTTTCACAGGCAGCTGTGAGTAGGACAAGAGGACGGTCTCAAGTTGTGCCAGGGGAGGTTTAGGTTGGATATTAGAAAGAATTTCTTCACGGAGAGGGTGATCAGACATTGGAATGGGCTGCCCAGGGAAGTAGTGGATTCTCCATCCCCGGAGATATTTAAAAAGGGACTGGATGTGGCACTCAGTGCCATGGTCTGGTAACCACAGTGGTAGTCAATCAAGGGTTGGACTTGATGTTCTCTGAGGTCCCTTCCAACCCAGCCCATTCTGTGGTTCTGTGATTCTATGATCTGCTGCTGGAGAGTTGCTGAGGATGGCAATGTCTTCCTCTCTGTAAGTGAAACCTTTGCAAGGTGTAAGAAAGTTCGCTCCAAAGTGACACACAGGACTTCTGGCTGAATCACACATACCCTTTACAAACTGTTATTGGTCCAGGTTTAAAAACTTTTAGCCCCCCACCTTTTTTATTCATTTATTTATTTATTTATTTATTTTATTTTTATTTCATATGCCAGTGTTCTTTTGTTTGTTTTGACAGTATGTGATCACACACACATACATACAAACTCCCCACACAGAAGATTTTTGGCTAGAGCAAACACTGCTGCAGTTATCTTTAACACCTGGTGCTTCGCCGGCTCATCCTTACCCCGAGCGCTTACACGTGTTTGTACATCTTCGCCACACCATTAACCAGTTCATTCTCCTGGTAGGTAAGATAATACGGGGACTGACGAAGGGTTCCTGCTGCTCTCCGCCGGGTTTTGCCAGACTGCTAGCGGACCTGTGTGTGTGAAACCCCCGTGGAGAGGGGCGGCCAACCTCAGCCCCGCCGCTGCCCGAGCTGCCACAACAAGAAGTGCGGTGCCCGCACGCGGCTGCCGCGCCGATTCATCCGCTGCCTTGCGCCGCCCGCCCAGGGCAGGACTGGTCCCCCGCCGCCGCGGAGATGCTGCGCGCCCGCGGAGCCCGCCGCTGCCCGCGAGGGGGCGGTGCTGCTGCCGCTTGAGGCTCCGGGGTGGGCGGGCCGGGCCGGGCCGGGCCGGGCCAGGAGAGGCGGGCGTCGAGCGGGGCCGGTGTAAAGTTTGTGGTGGTGCCGTCGGGTGCCGCCCCGCTGGCTCCGAAAGGGAGGCTGGCTTCGCGGAGGGGAAGAGCCGCTCTGCCCGCTGCCCGGGGTGGCAATATGAGGGAGCAGCACTCATGTGTGGGCACCGGGCAGCGGGGGATGGAGCTGCTGGAGCTCGCCATTAGTCCTGTGAAACGCTTGCGAACTGAGTACGCCTTTCTCTGTCTCTTCGCAGAGGAGGCCTACCAAAAACTGGCCAGCGAGACCCTGGAGGAGCTGGACTGGTGTCTGGACCAGCTGGAGACCCTGCAGACCAGGCACTCCGTCAGCGAAATGGCTTCGAACAAGGTAGAAGCCCGCCGCCTCGGCTCTTCCTACCGCGGGGGGCGGGTGCGGGGGTCGCCTTGGTCTGGGGAGGGTGCGGAGGGAGTGCAGGCGGCGGGGGGTTCCCCAGGGCACGATTCCCGGTGTCGGCGGGAGGGGTCTGGTGGGGGAAGGTGCCCAGGGCTGAGAAACCTGCTGCGGGAAGTGATTCCTTACGCGACCGTGGGTGCGTGGAAGGCTTTGGTTGCGGTTTGTAGGCAGTTTGGTTAAATTTCAGGGTGAGTTGTCGAGGGGATGCAAGTTCTTGGATTGCTGCACTGTTTCTCCGTGTGTCTCAGTTAAAAAGCAAAACCAGGCTAGTTTGGGCTGCTGGAAAGCATCCGTTCAGTTGCTCCTTTCACAGTATTCCATTGTGAACTGCGGGTGTCTCCCAGAAAATTGTGTAGAAAGTATCTTGAGAAGGTGAAAAAGGTATTCTTTGATCCCAGAGGAAATTCAGACGGCGTTTCATTTGTAAGTATGATGCTAACGGCTCTCGCAACGCAATTTGTTATGGAAGAACAAGCTCAGAACCGAGGTGCTATCACCACAGGCACCTGGATCCCCAGCCCTATTTCTGAGGCAGAGTGCCCTTCACTCCATCCCTGAGGATGCGTGTGAGACAGGGGCTCGGTGCTGGTACCTGTGCTGCGTGTTTGTTTTGCACTTTGAAGAGTTTTCATGTGCTCCATTCATAAGTACACTTCTTTTTGTGGTTTTGGTTTGCAGACGATATGTAGCTATATTTTTGGAGTTAAAATTTATAAAGCCCACTGTAAGGCTTATGGAACCAGCTGGTTCCCTGATTTGTGATGTCTTTAGAGCCACTCTTTCTTCACATGATCCTGAACTTTCTTCAGTTATGTATTTATTACCTTCTTAAACATGATATGACTTCCAGCATGTTTTATGAACAATGAGAACAAGCTCTTTTTAGAATAAGATAGAACTAATTGTGAATCAATGCATCTTAAGTTTTGTCAAGTATATTCAGATTTTTCTAAAGATCTGTTTTTAATATGAAACATGACATCTTCAGGTAAACACCTTTGCATCTTCAGGTAAACACAAGCATGCTGCATCTGATGCTATGTTTTGTTTGTATTTGTTTGAACTAGTTAAAGAATTGTTTTCCATAGATAACAAGATTAACATTTTTTCACATTTATTCAAATGAAAAGGATTCAGAAAAAAGTTTTGTTCTTGTTGTTTCCAACATAAAATCATGAAGAAAAGGGAGTTTATGTGGTGTATACAGTAAGCCTAGTTGTCACAGTTAACATGTAAGGCAATAAGGATGCCAAGCTTTACATTGGAACTGGAATTTTTATATTAGAGTAATGTATTGCTTCAGCCTGCTTAATCTATCAGATATGGATATAAGTAATTAAAGCACTTTCTAGCTATTTACTGTTTCGTGTTACAGTATTTAGGAAGAACCTGGTATTACGGTATTGAGAAGGAATAGCTGCTGTTTGGTTGGCAGGTAATACTCACTTCTTAATGTAAACTCCTGCCCCCTGCCTTTTAGGAAAATCTGACCCCCTTGTATACAAAGCTGTGACATTTTTCAGTGTTTTAGTTTTGTTTGGTTTGTTTGTTTGTTTTAAACACATAATAATAAAAAAAAGTCATTGCTGTTAACCGTAATGTAAGCAATCTTGAATATAAACCATCAAACCTGTACAATAATATGGGAAAATTTAGTTCAGGAACATTTTAGTTTTAGGTATTCTAACACATTGTTCTAAAAAATAATTGTATTCCTGAGTATTAAAACAAATATGGCCCTTGCACAGCACCTCCCTATTGTAAGGTAACTGCAGCCTGTAGTATTTGTGTGGCATATAGGTAAATTATATTATTATTTTAGTTTACAGAGATGCAGAAGTAGAGAAACTGTGCTCAAGGCTGATGACACATCCATTAGTATTCAAGAGTACACAGTTCTCTATCCCAAGAATACCATCCTGTAAAATCAGTTGAGAAAATGAGGAAATGAGACATTGTTGATACAGACTATTGTTTCTCACTGTGTTTCCCTCTTTCCCTTTCTCTGGGTTTCCTCCAAGATTGATTGTTGGTTTTTTTTTCCCAATTCTTACAAGCAGGAAGCAGTATTGTATGTCCTGAACACCTAGAGTAGGCCAGGGAGTGAGTCTTATCTCCAGTCCTTGCATCTGTGTGGAATCCCCTTACTGTGTGGATGTCTCACATTAGCATATCTCAGTCCAAGGATATTTATCTTGTTTAGATGCTTCTTGTACTCAGTTATCAGTAGTCTATGTTGTGCAAGCTCACACTTTTGGATGACTAAAAGCAGGATGACGAAAACAGATGAAAAGATCCTTCTCTTCCCTACTTAAACCTGCTTGGAGCAGTAGGCAGGGGGTGCTCTCTATGATCTCCAGCTAGTCCCCCAGGGGCATATTGAGACAGTAAGTATAACCCCAAAAACCTGGAAAGCATGTTCTAGGTCAGCTGTGTAGGGAGCCAGATGTAATGTTTGGCTTCCAAAGTCACACCAGGATGACTGTAATGTCCAGATGATATCCATTTCCCAGCCAGCCCTATGTTAAGATTTCCCAGTGCCTAGAGGCTTTGCACATGAAATAACTGATGGATAGGTCTGTGATGCACCCATAGGAGCAGTTTGTAATATACTGATTTCAGAAAGAAATCCGATTTTAAAAGGAAAGTATTGGTGTTTTCCTAAATTACCAGCTTCTTGCATAGGATACTAATGAGAATTCCATCTGTTTTTAAAATCACAGGAAGTCTCTCATGCTCATACTCCTATAGAAACCTTGTAAAGTCTTGAAAGTCTCTGAAACTAGGCAATAAGTAAGAAGCACCTTAGACTTGGTCAACTAAAATGTCATTTTAGGAGATCTATCTCTGATATTCTGTAACATGTACATTTAATATTGGGCTAATATCAGAAGATTGTGGTTCTGTTGCGTTTTTTTGTGTGATGCACTGGGTCATGAAATATAGGATCCCAAGTCATAGTTGGATTTAACTGTTCTGCTTTGCAGAGTTGCTAATCTGTATGAATTTCAGACAAATTGAACTGTGATCAATTTCTGTGTTGAAAAACATAGGGGGTTTTGGGCACTGGCTTGCTGATTGTGACTGTTCTCTTTTTTTCCACATAAGATTAAAGCAAAAATTAATAGATTTTAACTTCTCTGAGAGAACTGTTTTGTTCCAATATGCAGTATCTAGTGCAAATCTCTGATAGTGTATCTGATAGTTACTCTATTGAAGACAATAAATAGACGAATCCTAACAAGAAAGTTGCAGCAATCACTGTATGCTACACAGCATTGATTGTAGAATAGTCAAACATGGAGGATTACTTAAAATGAAACTGATATTCAAAAGTGTATTTTCACTTCTGCAATCATGATTTTGCAAAACATCCCTAGTGTGCTTTTGTGTCTGAGTACCTGAATTTCGATGTGAAATAAGTTTCAGTTCATGTTCCTTCTGTTTCAATTTTAAGTTTATAAAATATGATAGTACCTGGCAATCTTGTTCCTTTGTTAATTAACAAGAGTTTGGAAAAGGTAATTAGTTTAATGTTTTTTTCCTACTATTAACTTTTTTTCTTCAGGAAGCCTTTTTAGCAATCAGAGCTTAGAAGATTTAAGTTTCATTTAGATTGACCATGTTAATTATGAAACTACTTTTTTCCAACTTGTATACTAGTGAAATTATTATTCATAAAAAAGATATGTACCTGTAAACATTTAATATAGACTAAAATTAATGCTTGCAGGTAAAAAAGACGACTTGAAATCTATTGAGTTACTTTTCTTTTATATTCCTTCCTGTAGTCTCTTACCAATTCGACCTGCTTCATAGCCACATTTTTTTGCTGCCATGAAATATTTTTCCTTTCCTCTTTTACAATGCTAAAAGGTTCACACAGGCAACAGGGAGATGACTAACATAATACCTGCGGAAAGAGTGAGCCTAAACTCCTATGTGGTCCATTATTTGAACCAAGCAATAAATTTCCTAGTATGCTTCAGAGAGAAGTGTTGTTTTAGCTCTGCTGGGTTTCCCCAGAGGCAGGGCAGAGCCCTGCTTCCCACATTCCAAGGTGACCCTTGCTGGGGCAACAGCAGCTGCCAGAAGTACTTCCTGCCTCTTAGCATCTCTTAAGAAGCTCCAGCCACTGGCTGGAGAAGTGGCACTGTGTGCCCAAAGGCTGACAGCAGTGCTCTGGATTTCCCCCATGGATGGAATTTATGGAGATGATTACAGGCTCCAACTCTGGATTTAGTTCATTCATCTGTTTTATCTTTGATTCA
This sequence comes from Phaethornis superciliosus, assembly GCA_023637945.1. NCBI lineage: Eukaryota > Metazoa > Chordata > Aves > Apodiformes > Trochilidae > Phaethornis > Phaethornis superciliosus. The sequence goes on from JAJQWJ010000004.1 coordinate 53,281,862, forward strand.
ATGGAAAAACTTACATGCTCTGGTGAAGGTGGATTTTGTAGGAGCTCGAATGGGCTGAATCTAAAACTAGCAAATACAGCTCATGTCACTGGCTCAGTCCTATTTCAACAGATTTTTGTACTGACTTTTTTGAATCCTTGCTGCCAGCCTTGGGGACAGGCTCATTGTGCAGTTAGGATTTTGTCTTCAGAAATAGCATTTCAGACGTAGGCGTGTAATTTTTTTGCAGTACTTCTCTCTAATGCATAAGTTCAGCCAGAGTAAAATTGTATTCTTTATGTCATAGCCACCTATTAATGACCTGTTTCAAATTGAGACAAGATAATGTTCTTGTGGCCATCAAGAGGATTTAAGCACCAGTCGTTCTCTTGAGTTTAAGCTATTGGACATGAAAAATACGTGTTGGAAACTTAACAGTAGAAAATAAATCCTTGGTTATCCAGATGAAAAACTTGATGTTGTTGGTTTTTGGGGGATTTTTTTTTTTCTTTTTTTTTTTTTTTTTTTTTTTTTGTGTGTGTGTATGTGAGAGAGAGAGACAGTCCTCTATTTACATAGTGTCTGGCAATGCCATTGCACTTGGCTGGCTGTCATGATAGTTCAATAGGATGTTTTTTTCCCATAAGAAAATCTGAGAATTTGGTAAGCTATTTAGAGTACTGCTTCTGCTGAAGATTATAATTAAGGGGCAGCTGTTAGCAAGTGAAAGCTTGTTGAGTGCAGCATCAGGAAATTTTTTATTCATCAAGGATTCAGTTTGAGCAAAGAGAGTAAAGGGATACTGATAAAGTGGTGAGGCTGGTTTTGAATTAATGTATATTTGTGAATGTTCCCTAGTTCTGTTGTGCTTCATTACCGGAGGAAAGGAGGAGAGAACTGTGGAGACAGGGAAGGACTACTTTCACAGGCATATGCTTCCTTTTCCATGCTGAAACCAGACTAAAGGAATTTTGAAGCCTCTAGGCTCAAGCGCAGTTCACTGTGCATGACCTTACATCCCATGTGTGACTATTCCTGCTTCTGGAATACAGCAGGCTTGCCCTCAGGTAACCACAGTGATGAATGGTATATATGTAAGAGAGAGATATCACTTTGCTGGCTGTATTGTTCAAGAGCATGCTGCAGCAAGATAAAGGGTGAAACTTGTTGTCACCATGCAGAAGAGCTTGTAAGCTCTTCCTTATCACTTATGAACACTTCCATCTTTACAGAAACAAGTGGCAAGCTGAGGCATGATGGAAAGTGATGCTACTCACCGTGCCTTGAAACCATGTCAGCAGGGCACTTGCCAGCACCTGCTTCTTGAGCTGGGATTCATTCACCTCTGAGCACTTCTGCTGCAGCTTCCTTGTGGCTGCCCTGCGGCGTGCCAGGTGGTGGAGCCATGCTGTGATGGGGACTGCTTCATCTGAATCTGCAGCCAAGGGAGACACTGCTGTGATAATGCAAGTTTTTCGTCTCATTGGCTCTACTTGCCTTCTCCAGGTTTGGAAATGTAGCTGCACAGGCAATAGTATAATCTGCCATAAATCACATGCAGCGGAGTGACACTAAATCAAGCTTGATGTGCAGGACCTGTTCATAAGTTTATCTACAAATAAAATTTCAGCAGCTTACTACTTCTATTAATTACGTTGTAAACTGCTACTGTAAGACTAGCTAATGAAACTGAGCTAAGCAAATAAATCTGACAGGCCCCCCAGCTAGACAATGTTTAACTAAAGCCTCTGCTCATAAGTACTTTAAAAAAGGCTGTTGATTTATGCATTTTTGGTAGTGTTTTTATTTGGGAAGGGAAAGAATTGCAAGGAATATAAATAGTTTTGTATAGTTCATCTTTCCTGGTAAAGGATAGTTTCTGATAGGTTTGTTAAGTATGGAAGTAGGTTATGGATATATTTAAAACAGCCTACAACGTAAAATGCGTAGCATCAATACCTGAGTTGGTTCTTCACCTGTGAAACAACACAGATCTTTAAGGTCGTTTTTATATCTCCATGTTCTGCAAGCTGTGTTTAAAAGAAATTGCCTGTGCTGTGCGGCAGTGATATTCTGTGGCATTCATGCCACTTTATTAACGGACCAGGGGAACTGAGATGGATCAGTTAAGATCCATGTGGTGGCAGTCCAAGTCTGGAAGCATATTTCAAAGTATCTTGCGCCACTTTCACGTGTTCAGCCATGCTGTCCAGTTAGTGTTTGCGTAGCACAGCTCAGTGGCAGGACTCCCTGCTCTCCCTGCATACATTCATGTGCAAGGTAGGTTTTCAGTTATAAAGATCACTCATTAGCAGGTTTCCTTAGCATCAGAATACAATCCAGTCTCATCAACTCTAGATGCTGGCAAAATATTAGGTGGTGGTTCCTTTCATATGCACTAGTCCAGGCTGGTTTTTAAGCTCCATCATTCTCCCTCTCTAATTAAACATGCTAATGGTGGCTTTTGCCTTCCTGTATTCACAGGTAACATATACTAAACAGTGGCATTTTCTTTTTGTCTGAAGTTTGTCTTGAAGTTTTTTAAAGGAATATGCAATAAAGAAAAGTTAATTTTAGTCTGAACTTAACAACTGGAACTTACAGAAAATCTGAACAGTTACTTGCAACTTTGTAACTGTTCCACTACACCAGTCTTATTACCCAGGTACATAAGGACAGGAGTATTGTTCTATGGATATACCAATTTGTGGATTTTAATTTGATTAGTTTACATGATTGAAAGGACCTGTTCAAGCAGGAGTTAATGCACCAGGCTGTCTGACCTCCTTGTGGACAAAGTTGACTGTACAGTAACTTTGTCCAGAATTACAGTCTTATACTGCCAGGTGAGATACAAACATTTTCATAAACATGATTTTTGCAATTCAGAACAGAGATGTGCTTTCTAATGTCCAAGATTAAAATTACTAACACTTACATTGTAATTACAGTAAATCAAATTTTAAGCAGAGGACTACCAAATAGGTAGAATTCTATCATTAAATATCCTTCTTTTGTTTTATACCGATACCAGGCAATAGATTCAAGAAGGCAGCACTGCACCAGTTGATACTGAGTAAGTTATTGTAACTGCAAGAAATTAAGATGTTAAATACTTTTTCTTAGTCTTTCCCAAAGTATCAGTGTATGTTACATGCTGTAAAATGTAAACTGAAAGGTGACTCATTCTAGAAGTTTCTTATATGTAGAAGCTGTGATTTTCATGGTGTAGACAAAGAGTAATTTTTGCAAAGTGAGGATATGATTCATGGTGTTTTCACTGACACAATCATAGAATCAGAGAAAGTAGGGGTTAGAAGGGACCTCATAAGATCATTGAGTCCAACCCTCCCAGCCAAAGCAGGGTCACCTGTAGCAGGTCACGCAGGAATGCATCCAGGTGGACTTTGAATTTCTCCAGGGAAGGAGACTCCACAACCTCCTTGGGCATCCTCAGTCTTTCCTCATGAGGGAGATGTCCCACTCCCTTAATCATCTTGGTCGTTCTGTGCTGGTACAGAACTTCTGTTCTGATACTCTACTCCCTAATCCAGGTAATCAATAAATATTTTTAATAGTAGTGGTCCCTTGAGGGACTCCACTAGAAACAGACTTCCAACTAGACTCCATCCCATTGACTACAACTCTTTGGCTTCTGTCCTCCAACCAGCTCCTGATCCACCTCACTGCCCAATCATCCAGGCCACACTTCTTCAGTTTAGCTCCAAGGATGCTTTGGGAGACAATATTGCCTTAGTAAAATCAAGAGAGATTGTCCACTACTCTGCCATCATCCATACATCTAGTTACATCCTATCAGGTTGGTCAGACATGACTTCCCCTTGGTAAAGACATGTTGACTGCTCCTGATAAGCCTCTTGTCTGTGATATGCCTGATGATAGCATCAAGAATGACCGTCACCTTTCCAGGGATGGAGGTGAGATTGACCGGTCTGTAGTTACCCGAGGCCTCTTTCTTGACTTTCTTGAAGATTCAAGTGACATTTGCATTCCTCGAGTCCTCTTCTGTTCTCCATGAGTTACCAAAGATGAGGGAGAGCAGCCTAGCAACAACATCTGCGAGTTCCCTCAGCATCCATGGGTGCATCCCATCCAGACCCATGGATTTATGGATGCCCAGCCTCATTTACTGATCCTAAGGAAGCAGTTAGTTTTTCAGAGCTGACAAAGAAGGGGTAAACAGCCATGGTTAAATTTTCACCATGCTCTTTAGAAATGTTTCTTTAAACTTCACCCAGAGCTTACTGGAAAGAGTACGCCAGTAGGAAAGAGTTGTAAATAGAAGACAAAGTAGGGGCTAGTGTATTAAAAACAGTAATGGCAAGATAGTGCTCTTTGTTTAATAGAGCAAGAGAGATTAAAGAGCAGAAACAACTGAAACACAGTCTGCCCAGTACAGATTGTGAACTTGAGCATCTTTGAGCAAGGCAAAAATGGGCAAGATAGTCTAGAAAACAGACCTTTTACGCATACAAGCTTGCTTTTTTTTTTTTTTTAATTTAATGATTTTTTTTTCTAGAGAAAAAGGGTTTTGCTATGGGCTTCTCCATATGATTTTGAAGGATAATGACTGGGCTTCAAGCTTTGCTACTGCTGGGCTGGGGTTCCTGAATATGTCAGCAGTATCAGGAATCATTGGCTATATTTGGTAAACGTTATTGCCATAAAAGTGGCATTGGTGATTTATATGGTGGATAAGACCTTATACATTTTAAGTGATTCATGGGTAGCATTAAGTATTTCCATACCTTTGGTTTTGACCATGTTTTCCTCATGTACAAAGGGCCCTCTACTACTAGTACACATAAAGCACAAAAAATGTTTTTAATGTTATACTGAAATTACATTTGAAAGTGAATGACGAGCAAGTTTCTTACGGTTTTTATTGACTATGCTTGTGTTACGTGAATTACAATGTTCAATACTTTGATGTTCAATAGCAGCATCTCAGAACCAGGGGACAGACAGGTACGTGAGACCTTGCAAAATATAGTATTTATTTTGCTTTCTAGAGGTGTGGTTCCTTGGGATTCTCCCTTCTTACCCTTAACTCACCCATGTTCAGCTGTTAGTGCCACAGAAAACTGGAGTTAAAAGGACTTTCAGCCAAATCCAGATTTATTATTTGCATACCTTGTACGATGTTTCAATGCCTCCCTTGTTTGTGTATGGTGTTCCAGGGAGTATGCTCAAATTCCTCAGCATCTCCATCCTCTGCTGCATGCTGATCGCATCTGTGGTGGCTGCTGGCTCTCTTTGCTGCTGCTGCTGCAGATGCATGCTATGCTGATGCAGGCACCATAATAGGAAGAACATAGGCCTGTCATAAACTGGTCCAGAAAAAAATGCAAGAGTGACATATGGTGTGGCCATAGCAACAAGCAGAGATGAGCATGCCGTTTTGGAGATAATGCAGGCTAGTGTGGCTCACCAAGAAACCCAAAAGTATCTTTGCTGGATCTGCAGTTCTGTATGTAAACGTCAGAGGTTTTCTGAAACACACGACGTGCAAGAGAGATTACAAAAAACAAAATCTGAAATTAAGTATGTAAGGGTATCTTTTAATGAAATTATTTTTCACATGCAAAGGAACTTAGCTGGGAAATCTATAAGCATGTTTACTCCTGAGAAATATGAATGTGTTGAGTGATCTGACTAATCATAGAATATCTCTTTGGAGGAATAAAATCTGAAGACCAGAGCTTAGATTTCTCAATAAAATGACAGCATTTTTCTTGTACTATGAAGAATGGCTGAAGTTTTATATGTCTAAATACTGGATCCAGGTAAGACTACATTTAATAATCTGGTAATTAGTTGCTTCTTCTTCTTTTCTTAGCATCAGTAAAAACAAATATGTGCGTTTTCTAGCTGGGAGGGATTTTCTGCATCTCACTTTGGTTGTTGCTGGAAAGGATTCAGGGGCTTTTTTTTTTTTTTTTCATTCCAGGAGAGCTCTTAAAGCTGTGACCATGACAATGATGCAGTTGGTCTGAAACACAGTCAGAGCTTAGCATTTCTAGCACGGTGTACATTTCAGTACACAGTGTACATTCAGTACAAGCCTGCTTACAGAACTTGAGTTTTTAAATGGAATTACTAAATTTTAAGTACAAGATGATACAGTGCTCTAGAAAAGTTTTGCAGAAACAAATCTTGTCATTTGAGGGCTAAAACTTACATAATGTTTTTTCTTTGGTGTTCAGAAATCTTACCGTTGTTTCACAGAGCTGTAAAATATGGATTGGTTATAAGAATTATGTAACAATACAAAACAAAAATTGTGCTGTTTGGGTAAAGTAGAACTACAGGAAGAAAAAGTATTTGGTAACTGTTTCGTGGTGATTTTTTATCTTACCAGGTAGATAATATTCCTGTGCTCATGTGCCTTTCAGATTTTATAGATGTACAAATTAAAGCGTGCACATAAGGGTTTTAGGTTTGATCTTACAGTTATTATCAGTGCTTAAGAACTGTCCTGGTCATAGAAAACTAAAGCTGTCTGCCTGACTGGGGTGGGGAATCAGAGGGCAGGTTTTTGTCTTGCATCCCATCATTTGAGTAGTCTGCCTAATTATGAAACTGTGCTTTCTTTGCACTTGATGGAGGGTTAATCTGGGCTTTGGTTTTGTTTTCTGGGTTTTTTTGTTCCCTCTACAGTGGCTGTTGTGAAATAGTACACTCTACACAAATCTGTCTGTTCCCTAATCTGTCCTTTCACTTCTTATCCTGCCAGACGATGGTCTCTTGCCTCTTCTGTTGCACATAGCTTTGTTGAATGATGAGAGTCACACTGTGCGCCGTGTCTGCTGGGTGGCTTGCTCGTGGCTCATAGGTGGCAGCACTGGAAGTTTGAAGATGCGTTTTGACTTGGCACCTTTTGACTATCAGGGCACTTAGAGGAGCCTGCTTGCAGACTTGGGTGAATGGCTCAGATTTGATTCATAGCTCTTTTGCTCTTTGAAAATTTTCTAATCATGACCTGGGACTCTGTATTTCTACTGTTATTTTAAGAAGAAGTTATTAATACAGCAGTACACTGAACAATAAACAAGGCAAATGTTTGTTCAACTCAGGAAACCTATATGTTGTGGTTATAGTGGGCAATGTTGGGAATTCACCTCACCTAATGCATGCTGAAAAAACTGCCTAAAAATTTGCATCGTGCTTGGTTTTTAAGAAGTAGGAATATTCTTTCTACACATCTGGCAATAAATGCAGCAGTAGTTATTATGATAGGCATATCAATCTCATGAAGTGGGAAGGAAAATTAACTTTAATTTTCACTGAAGTTACCAAATTTTATATCCTAGCTAATTTTTAGTGGAAATTGCCTTAGGCAAGACACACACTCCTTAGTTAACTATAAGATGAACTGCACATATTATACCTTGTCAGTTCTGTTCTGAGGAGATTGAGAAAAATACAGCATTGAAGAGGCTGGAAGGTGGTTCTAAAGCATTGCTCCCATTGCCTGGGTCGTAACAGTTTCATTTCAGCTAGAACTTGATCTAATGGCTGCTGGAGCTAGTGAGAGCCTGTAAGTATAATTCATCAGGCTGTGGATGGAGCCCATAACTGGTTTTTATTGACATCCTTATCTCTTTGATAAAGAGATATTATAATCAGCTGTTAAACAGAGCCTTTGGAGGACTGCTGGGCGTTTAGGTTGTTATGAGCCTTTTTAATATTTCTGTCCTTCTCACAGAGAAAATGGGCTTGTGTGTGTGTGTGAGCCCTGGTGTAAAAGGACTCACTGATGTGTTTCTGCATCTGCTGAGGTTTTTCCAGCATTTCGTATTCTGCTCAGATCTTTTCCAGCTGCTTGAAACATTGTATGGAAATTTAGAAATGGGCAAAAAGCAGACAAGTTGCTTTTGTTTCTTTACTAATAAAAATGCAAGGCAAAGATGAAGATGTTGGCATATCTATTTAGAGCATATTGCATTTGTCTCATTTTAAGATGTTTTCAAACTAGGGACTATTTTATGGAGAAATAAAAGTATCTACTTAAGAGGCTTTAAATATGGAAAATGCCTTGTTTCTTGTAAGTTACTGAGTAATAGTAGAATTGTAGAATTGTTTTGGTTGGAAAAGACCTTGAAGATGATCAAGTCCAGCTGTTAACCTAGCACTGCCAAGTCTACCGTAAACCATGTCCGTGAGCACCATGTGTACCCCTCTTTTAAGTCCCTCCAGGGATGGAGCTTCCACCAGTGCCCTGTCTGGCCTGTTCCAGGGCCTAGCAACAAAAGTTAGTAGATACTCTTTTACTTGAATACTGTCTGCATTTTGTTTCTATATTGCAAGTTCATGACAGAATATACCCCAATCTTATGATGTTTGGTTTTTTTTTTTTTTTGTTAGTAGAACTTGTTCAGTTTTCAGTACGTGATATTATTTGTATGATTCTTAGTCTATCTGTGGTTTCTAATTTTGCATTTGAATTATGGCGGTATTCATAAGTTTAGTGTTCAGAAGGTAAAATAAATGATTGTGGTTATCATATATTAGATGTCTTAAATGTCAAATTAAGTTATCTTTAATACTTTGCTATGCTACATAGCATGACCTAAACTATCAAATCTAAAGTACATCAACGAATTCATTACTATTGTACATTTAATCATTGTTAAATATAAAATATTCACTGGTTATAAGCTGTGACTAAAAGCAGTGTTTACAAAAGTTGATTGCTATATGGAGTTACAGTGCATACTGGAAATTGCTAAATACCTGCTACCTTTGCATTTTTTTCAAAGGAAATATTAATTTAGCAGTAAAATTGTTTCCTTGTAAATTTATTGGTGCTCTGTCAAATAGGAATTGCTCAGAAGCAATCTATAGTAACATTACTGAGAGGTGAATACATTGATGTGTCAAGTAAACCTTGAAACCTATTTGTACATTTTACACTATTCTTCTAGGAGAGTTTGAACACAAGTTCAAACACAAGTTTGAGCACAAGTGTTTTCTGTGTTTGAACAATCGGTTGCAAAAAATGCAAGAACAGTGTAGAAAAAAGAGGTGGGATTATTGAAAAGGTACCTCTGACCTGAAATTCAGCTCTACAGAGTTAACAAGAAATTAATACATTTATATGCATATGTATTGTGTGTCTTGAGGTAATCTTAGTGCTTTGTTCAATCTCTAGATGCCTTCTGGGACAAGAAGCAAAAATCACGCATGTGAGAGTATCCTACCAAATCCTTCTAGCTGTTGTGGTGAGGTGGTATTGGAGATTAATTGTTCTAAGAGTTGTGCTCCAGCAGCATCCTGTACCTAGGACCAATAAACCAGTCCAAAACCTCACTGTGTTTTGGAGGACTCCCTTCTGGCTTTAACCCAATGTCTCTGAGCTGGCAAGATGAGAACCACCTCCAGCATGAGTACTGATTGGGGTGCATGAGCCACGTAGCATGAGAGTGGTTTTGTGTTAATTGCTGCTGTCTTGGAACAGTCCACAATGTGAGAAAGAATGAAATGCTTACAAGGAGAGGCACTGCAGGTCTACACTCATGGGAGAACCAGGCATCCAGTAGTATCGCCTGACCCTCAGTTGCTGTTCCCGATGCTTTGAGTTTTCAAAGTGTGCTCTTCTAAACAAGGCTGATCCTTTGTATGTTCTGTCTAGTCTATATTATTAAAGATGAGCTATGGGAAAACTCCAGTAGCTAGAGATGCTAACACTCCCTTTCTTAAGCTGTCTTTCAGCTGTTGGTTGCTGCCTGGCTGAGACTGGATTGTGGCAGTCCAAGCAGTCACCTGCTCTGGTCTAGCACAAGGTTAAACAGGGTTGCCAATCCCAAGGCAACTCATCTGTGTTGGCATGGGATGGCAAGGAGTGTTGTCTGTCAGGCATAGGTGCATTGCTCATCCTTTCCAGCAATTTGCCCATGCCTCCCCAGTGTGGGCTAGTCTGAACCTGCCAAACCCTGCCCAGGCATAAAGAGACTGGCAAACCCAACACCAGGTGACAGGGCAGAGCGACAGGGTTGGAAGCAGCAGCATGAGAGGTCGGCATCCAGAATGATCCTCTGTGTAAGATAAGAAGCAAATTCCTAGTACAAATAGACACGGAGTAAGGAAACATGAATATACCATGAGTGTCCTCAGATGACTACTGAGATCTCTTGTAATAGGGGACTAAATGACACAGGTATTAAGTATGCAGTTCAGGAAACTACAGAGCTGCCTTTGGCCTGGTTTTGTTATCTTGTCTCCAACTCTTTTTACTGGTAAGCCCAAATCACAGTACATATGACTGTGGTACTGGTAACCACTTAGGTTTTATGCTTGTTTGGTTTTAATTTGACCTAGAGCCATTTGGGTGAAGCACACAGTTGGAAAAAAAAAGATTAATTGCATTTCTGTGTGTTTTCCTGTACGTGAGGCATGGGTAAAATGGGAAACATTCTTTGTTTCTTCTGTTCTGGGTGGGTACTTCTTAATTTTCTGTAAATCTGCATAGACTAAGAGAGCATCTAAATAAATAATCCCATTGAAGGTATAAAAGACACATTGGAATAGATGTTATTTGGAGAATAAGGCAAAAGCCTTGAAAGAAAAGTGTTGCTATCAGATGCACTTCAGGTTGAAGTACAGCAGCCATGTTTTATTAAAAACTGGAACCTAAACCAATAAAACAGCATGAAACAATTTGCAGTCCGCTTTGAAAAAGTTGGTATCTATTGTGGATGATTTACAAGCACTTGCTAAGGCATTTCTGTAACAGTGCTGTACTGAGCTCATTGCAGTGTTAGTAGTTACTTTGTAGACCACAATTCTCTGCTTTTGTCTGTAGCCTCATTGCTTTTTTTCCATAGGATGGCTTTTATCGTCTGTGATATTCTGAGCAATTGTATTTACAAGGATAGGAAATAGTTTGGTTTGTACTTGGTTTTCATAGAATCAGGAAAAAAAGGCATATTTAATTTTTGATTTTTCACAAAAACAGTATGTATATTAAGCATTGCTGTATTTTTAAAAAATATTGTGTAATAAATCAATTTACTTTAGTATGAAGTGACAATCATTCAGAAAGATTTCTGAAAAACTGTGCTTGGCCAGTACTACCATAGGAACACATAGCAAGCCAGTTTTCTTCATGAAATAAGCAGTAGGCATAAAGCTCACTTTTTACTGGTGTAGCTATATCAGTCTTGGGGTACGTGCTCCACCACAGCTCTCTGATGGGTCTCAATCCACTTTGCACATTTGTTTGATGTAGCTGTCCACAAAAATGCATGATTAGGGTATAAACCTCTTCTGTGGCTATTCTACAGTAAATACTTATGGGACAGGTATTTACCTGCAGGGCATGTATACATACATACATAAATATTTTTATGAAAATATAAATGGAATTATTCAGATGGTTTTGCATTTTATAATCCCTTTATTAGAAATTTATTTCTTAGCCCTAATTGACACTCCTATTGAAGAAAAAAACCTCATAAAGGATAAAAAGAGTATTAAAACTACAAAGGTTTTTATTTTTAGGTACCTTTATATTGTTTATGATTAGCAGCATTAGAGTTGCATGAGATCTGTGGGATCAAGTATTTGTGACCATCTGAAGAACCTGAAAGTGTACAAGTCCATGGCACCCAATGGGATACGTCCATGGGTACTGAGAGAACTGACAGATGTGGTTGCTAAACTTCTGTCTGTTGTATTCCAGAAGTCATGGCAGTCCAGTGAAGTCACCTCTGACTGGAAAAGGGGAAACATAACCCCTATTTTCACAAAGGGAAAGAAGGAAGATCCAGGGAACTATAGACTGGTCAGTCTCACCTCTGTGCCAAGTAAGATCATGGAGCAGATCCTCCTGGAGGCACTGCTAGAGCAGAAGAATTAATGAAGAGGTGACTGAGTGTAATCAACATGGCTTCCCCAAGGGCAAACCATACCTGACATACCCCAGCCTTCCCCTCATCCACGAGGCGGGTTATCCGATCATAAAAGGAGATCAGGTTGGTCAGACAGGACCTGCCCTTCCTGAACCCATGCTGGCTGGGTCTGATCCCTTGCCCATCCTGCAGGTGCTGTGTGATTGCACTGAGGATGATCTGCTCCATAACCCTGCCAGGCACCGAGGTTAGTCTGACAAGCCTGTAGTTTCCCGGGTCCTCCTTCCATCCCTTTTTGTGGATTGGTGTGACATTCACCACCTTCCAATCATTTGGGATGTCCCCAGTGAGCCAGGACTGTTGGTAGATGATAGAGAGAGGCTTGGCAAGCTCTTTTGACAGCTCCCTCATCACACTTGGGTGGATCCCATCTGGTCCCATAGACTTGTGGGGATCCAAGCAGCTCAGTAGGTCACTGACTGTGTCCTTCAGGATTACAGGGAGGCTGTTCTGATTCTTGTCACCTTCTATAAGCTCCAGAAGCCATCTGTCCTCAGGATAACCCGTGTTTCTGTTGAAAACTGAGGTAAAGAAGGTGTTAAATACCTCAGCCTTTTCTTCATCTTTGACAACTATATTCCCACCTGTGTCCAGTAAAGAATGGAGGTTTTCCTTGCCCCTTCTTTTGCTGTTGATGTATCTGGAGAAGGACGTTTTGTTATCCTTCACAGAGGTGGTGAGATTCAGTTCAGGTTGTGCCTTTGTCTCTCTGATTTTCTTTCTACATGACCTAACTATATTCCTAAATTCCTCCTGAGTAGTTAGCCCTTTTTTCCATAATCGGTAGGCCCTCTTCTTAACCCTAATTTCTTTCAAAATCTCCCTGTTCAGCCAGACCAGTCGTCTTCCCTGCCAGCTCATCTTTCAGCACACTGGGAAAGCCTGCTCCTGTGCTTTCAAAATTTGCTTCTTGAAATACGACCATCCCTCCTGGACCCCTCTGTTTTCAAGGGCTGTTTCCTGGGGTATACTCTGAGCTAGTCTTCTGAATAGGCCAAACTCTGCCCTCCGGAAGTCCAAGGTAGAGGTTTTATTGACGACCCTCCTTGTATCCCTGAATATTGAAAACTCTATTATTTCATGATCGCTAAGTCCCAGATGTCCACCGACCACCACATCTCCCACCAGCCCCTCTCTGTTTGTGAAAAGAAGGTCAAGCGAGGCTTCATCCCTGGTGGGCTCATTTACCAGTTGGAGCAGGAAATTATCCTCTGTACACTCTAGGAATCTCCTAGACTGCTTCCTCTCTGCTGTGTGGATTTCCCAGCAGATGTCTGGCAGGTTAAAGTACCCACGAGAACAAGGGATGACAATTTTGAAACATCCGCCAACTGCCTGTAGAATAATTCATCATCCTCATCATCCTGATTGGGTGGTCTGTAACAGACTCCCATCACAATATCAGGCTTATTGGCCTTCCCTCTGATTCTAATCGACAGGCACTCCACCTTATTATTGCTGACCTCAACTTCTACAGTGTCAAGAGACTCTCTAACATACAGAGCTACCCCTCCGCCTCTCCTACCCTGCCTGTCCCTTCTGAAGAGCCTGTAGCCACCCATGGCAGCACTCCAGTCATGGGAGTCATCCCACCACGTTTCCATGATAGCAACTACATCATAGCTTCCCTGCTGCATGATGGTTTCCAGCTCCTCTTGTTTGTTGCCCATGCTGCGTGCATTGGTGTACATGCACTTCAGCTGGGCTGCTGATTTGTCTCTTATCTTGGGTAGTCCCCCCTTAGGCTCCTTTCTGGAGAGCCCAGTTTCAACCCCTTCCCCCTTCAAACCTAGTTTAAAGCCCTCCTTATCAGCCCCGCCAATTTATAAGCTAGAGTCCTTTTCCCCGTGTTAGATAGATGAAGCCCATCTGATTTGAGGTAGTATGGAAGTTGCCCCATGGTCAAAAAACCCAAAGTTCCGCCGGTGGCACCAATCCCTTATCCACCTATAAAAAAATTTATTTACTGTGAGGGTGATGGAGCACTGGAAGGGCTACCCAGAGAGGTGGTGGAGTCTCCTTCTCTGGAGACTTCTAAAACGTGCCTGGATGTAGTCCTGTGTGGCTCGCCCTAGGTGATCCTGCTTTGGCAGTAGTTTGGACTAGATGATCTCTAGAGGTCCCTTCCAACCCCTTACGTTCTGTGATTCTGTTATTCTGTGATGTGTTTTACTTGTAGATAAGGGGAAGCAGTGAGTAATGCTCTGGCTATATGGTCATCATTGATCCCAAAACAGGTATGTATATGCGTAGTGGAAAGAATTGAAAAGACCAGAAACGGCAGTAGCAGATTCCCACAACAGCAGTCTCTAAGACAAATTGGACAAAAAGATGTGACTAAGAATAGATTAGTATGCCATCCATGGATGCAGTTTTAAGGAGCATGACTTATCTTTTTCTTCTGTTCCACATCTGATTTATTTTTCACTTATTTTTTCTTCTTTATTTTGGGCATTGTAATTGCTACCTTACTTTCCTGTACATATCATGTCTTGGCTTCACAAACACAGATTTCAGAAGGGCTCTCTCACCCCATGCTTGCTGCAAGCACACTGATGGCCGATAAGGCCGATGCGGGACAGGCAGTGCGGCTGCAAAAGGCCCAGCAGAAAGTGTCCTGTGAGGGGACAGGCACGGCACGGTGCTTTCTGTGCTGTCTTTTCTCCTCCAGACTGATTCTACGTGTGTTCCCAAAGGAGGCAGCAGCGTTATGGATGGTGTCTCCATGTCTCCTGACTGGAGGCCAGAGGGGACCACAGATGGCAGTCAGTATGGCCAAAGCTGAGGGATTGTTTCAGGGAGTCCTTGTATCTCCTCTTGGGGCCTCCTCTGTTGGGGCATCCTGGAGACGTGCCCTGCCCAGCACAGCTGTGTCCTCAGCATCATGGCCTCAGTACTGGTGACCCCTGCCTGTTCAAGGACAGTGACACTGCTCACACAGTCAGTCCAGTGGATGTTTAGAACTGTACAGAGATTGTGAATAGAGTGGGTGTGAGAACGCAGCCTTGTTTCACACCATTGATTATTGGGAAGGATTCAGAGAGTGCATCCCATCTCTGACTTAGCCCCACTGACCCTCATGTAATAGGATGATCATTTTGAGGAACCTGGGGGCATCCTAATCGTTCCATGATTTGCCACAGGCCCTTTCTACTCACAGTGATAAAAGCATTGGTAAGGTCAACGAATGTCACATAAAGACCTTTGTTCTGTTCCCTACACTGCTCTTGCAGTTGTCTGAGAAAAATACCATGTCTGTGGTACTCCTGTTGGCTCTGAAACCACACAGGCTTTCAGGTAGAACTTCATCTGCTATAGCAGACACTTATCAAAAGTATTGTTGCAAGGATTTTTCCAGCAGTGGAGAGCGGAGTTACACCTCGGTAGTTGGAGCAGTGTGACTTTTCTCCTTTCTTCTTGTACAGGGTGATGATGACTGCATCACAGAGATCTGGTGGTAGTACTCCTTGTTTCCAGCAGCTCACAAGTAGCACGTGAAATTTAGCATGGAGTGCTTGGACTCCATGTTTCCATACTGCAGATGGGATTCCATCTACCCCAGCTGCCTTGACAGTTTTCAGCTGCTGTATGGCCTTAAGAGTCTCTCCCAAAGTAGGGGCTATGTCCAGTTCAGTTTTCACCAGTTGTTGTGTATTGTGCTGAATTGCTGATCTTTGGACTACACGGCTGGCACTGAAGAGGGTCTAGAAATGTTCAGACCATCGGTTGAGGATGGAGGATGGAGAAGCATTTGGCCATCTGTGCTGTGTAGGGGGCTTTGGACCTGGTGTGTGTGCCCATACGCTGCTTTCAGCACTTCATAGATCCCTTTGTGGTCACCCGTAACTGTGCATAGTTCAGTCTTTTCTGCTAGGTTGATCCACCACTTGTTCTGGATGTCTCAAAGTTTCTGTTGGAGCTTACTGCATGCAAGATGAAAGTCCTTTTCTTACATGACAAGATGGCTGAGAGAGGTGTGCTTGGTGAGCACTTCTCTGTCAACAATTCTTGGATCTCTTGGTTGTTTTCATCAAGCCAATCTTTGTTTTTCTTTGAGGAGAACCCTGGGGATTCTTCAGAGGACTGCAGGATGCTATTTTTAACGTGTTGCCAAAGCACTTCAGGAGAGGGATCTATGGGATGATCTAAAAGTCTAGCTTGAAGGTTTACCTGGAAGTTGTTTCTCACTGAATCTCTTTGAAGATTGTTAACTTTGAGCCTTCTCCTTGGGATGCAACCCACTCATAGGTTTGGGGTTAAAGTAGAGAGTAATTTTGAATGGCACAGGGCAGTGATCTGTATGGCATTCTGCACTGGGTATCACTCAGGCATGACAGACATTGCCAACGTTTCTCTGGCACACGCAGACATAGTCAATGAGGTACCAGCGCTTGGATTAAGGATGCATCCAGGTTGTCTTCAGGCTGTCTTTCTGTTGGAAGATAGTGTTGGTGATGGTGACCTGCTGCTCAGCACAAAACTCTAGCAGGAGATGTCCATTGTCATTACAGTTTCCAACACCATGCTTACCTAGTACTCCTTTTCCAGACTTCATATTTCTTTCCTTCTCTGGTGTTGAAGTCACCAAGGATTATGATCTTATCACTTGCAAGAACCTTTTGGGTGAGGCAGTGCTGGTCAGTGCAGGTCATTTGACTTTTTCTGCATGGTCAGCTTGGAGGGTTGGGGGCAAATATACTGAAGAGAATAACAAGTTGCTTGTTGTGTAGTGGGAGGCGTAAGGAAATAATACGATCAGAATGACCTGTTGGCAGATTTTCAAGTTTGGAGGCGTTGGCGTTTTTAATCATGAAGCCAACTCCTCAAAGTTGTCTTTTGGTTTTGGGTTTGCCTGACCAATAGTGTACTTGGCACCATGTTCTTTAAGACTGCCTTCCTCATGAAGATGAACTGCACTGAGAGCAGTTCGTGGGCAATTAGACCAGAGTGATGGTCAGGATGCCCACATGCTCTATTAAGCATGGTTCGGATGTTCCAACATTCATGTGTCAATCTGAACACACCCTTAGAGGCAGGTATATGCCTTTGTCTCTTTGTTTGACCTCATCAGAAGATGCCCGTTGACCACAGGTAGCCAACCGGGTGAAGGGTAGAGATGAGCTTTGGTTAGGCCACCTTTTCTAGGCCCCTCTCCATGTGGAGCAAGCAGTGCTCTCCTAGAAAAAGGCTGCTTGGTCACTCAGGATGCTGCTGAACAAGACTGTCATCTCCTGGGTCAGTCTCGAGCGACCGATGTCCTGA
Organism: Phaethornis superciliosus; assembly: GCA_023637945.1. NCBI lineage: Eukaryota > Metazoa > Chordata > Aves > Apodiformes > Trochilidae > Phaethornis > Phaethornis superciliosus. The sequence goes on from JAJQWJ010000004.1 coordinate 53,299,036, forward strand.
GCCACTGCATGCAGGGTTGGGTCTGTGGCTTGCAGTGCTCCTTTCCCCTGCTGATTTGTCCCTTGCCTGTCACTGCAGGGGCTTTACAAGGGTGGGTTTATCCCTCAAGCCTGCACAGTGGCTTTTTTTAGGTGAGGCATAGTGTGCATGGAACTGGCCCCATCCTTTTCTCCTAAGGTTCATCTGCCAAGGCCCAGCAATCTTGGACAGTGACAACGAAGTCCTCAGGATGTAGGTTTAGTTGGAGTATCCTTCTCTTGGATGAATGGCCTTACAGGGCTAAATGAGCTCCGCCTGCCCGGGTTTGGAGTTAGAATTGCCCTTCTCCTAGGATGGTTGCCTGAAGGCAACTGAGCCCATCCTGCCCATGGTCACACTTTGTCTGACCATTCAGCTGTGACCTGTCTGGCATGGGAGACCCTACTGGAGGCATATGCCACCCCCAGCATAGCTCACAACCTTACAACGGCACGCAAGCTCCTTCCCCACAACAAGAGGGTGCCTGGGGAGGGGCAAGTCACCATATATATGCAGTTCATATATGTGCTGCTCAGATCATGGGGGTAGGACTAGATGACCTTTAAAGATCTCAAAGATTCCTGAGCATCATGTGTTAGAGGTGTGTGTAGGCTAGTCCTAGAAGTGAAGTGATAATTAAATAATTCCAGTTTTATTTTCCACTTCTCCATACAAGTTATGGTTTCAATAAAATAGAAGAATTTTTTTAAAGGAAACAAATTACTGCTGTAAGGGAATGAATCATTATAAAAGAGTCCAAGTTAGGCCTTTCTTGTAATGGCATTTTGTGGCTTCTTCCAGAGGTGTATTGAAAGATTAATTTTAGATTGTTTCCTGCAAGGTTCATTGGAGTAGTAGTAGCAAGAAAAGTGAGCCATTAAAATAGTTTGCATAAATACAGTGGATTTTCCATATTCAGTAGTTAAGAAAACTATGAAGTATGAAATTGCAGTTTGTTTCAGGTTCCTTCAGCTCATGTCCAGCACAAACTGAGCAACACATTTGATTTGTGTGCCAGCGTCTTTTACAGATGCAGAGGGAAAATTTGTACTGTCTTTCTTTTGAGAAATACACTGTTATGATTAACTAAGTGAGTGGAGTAGGTATTTCCACTAACATTGCATGATTTTAAAAAATATTTTCTTAATCCAGGATATCTGTTGTCAAGCCGTGTGTGTAAATAACTCTGGTCCATTGTTTCTCAACTACTCCTGTCAGGATGCAGACAAATTGTATGTTTTTATCAGTAGGCTGTGGATATATATTGACATATACATAAAAACTTATAGACTGTGTTTTTATGATCTGCTGTATATGTATATAGATCAGTATCTTTGTATCCCTAAATATGAGTTTTTCAACACACTTTTAGGGCAGAACTTGAAAAACCTTCTGTTCATGTCAGATACTGTTAGCTATCATAATTTCATAGACAAAACCACAGGACTGTGGTTACAAATTTCAGTCTGTCAGTTTTTGAGTGAGATCAAGAGATAACCACTTGAGCTATTCATCACTGCATTTGGCTAGGGCGACTGCCTCCTCAAATCTGCTGTCGTAACTGCAGTTGTCACACCCTGATTCACTTTTCTCTGATCTAACAGAGCTTTTAACGGTTCCTTTTTTATAGCTTGCATTCTTTTGATAGTGTTGAATTAAGGAAAAAAATAATATATAGCAGAGCACTGTAAACAGCAAAATACTTGTTGAAATTAAACTCCATTTGCTGCAGAACTTTTTAAAAGCTATTATGCGCATACTGTAATTCACCATTATTTAGAAGAATTCCTCAAGAAAACTGTAGGTGATTATTGCTTATTAAAGATGAGCAGTGGTCCCCAAAACATGACTTGAAGTAGGGTGTAATTTTTGTTGCTTGTGCAACTGCTTAGAAGTTTCTACTGAAAATACTGCAGTTGTAGAGAATGCCTATAAAGACCCTGCTATATAGTATAGGTGAAAATTAGTGGGCCACATTGTGAAAGATTTAAGGTATTCCTATTTGTTAAGAGCTGATGCTTACAGTATCACTAGAGGGCAGTAAATACAAACACTGACTTATTTTATCAGAAAGTTTGTTTTCGTTTGTTTTTTAATATATTGACAAAGAAGCATAACTCCATCTGAAACAGTGCAGTTACTGGGTCTTACTATGTATTTTCCCTAAAATATTTCTTACAAAGATTGTAATCTCAATCTGTTCTGCAGCATAAATTTCTCATATTTGATGTATGAGAGCTATATATTCCCAAATAAAAAGTTCTGTGAAATGACATAGCATAGGCTACTCCATTGTATTTAGTGAATGTAATTCTGACAAGCAGAAGGTTGCCAAAAAAGCATTTTTAAGGCAGCTTAGTTATGTCACAGTTGTGGCCCTTACAGCTGCAACTCCTTCAGAAGAGCTGGCTGGGGGGTTGTTGCAATTACAGTCACTGGTTCTCAGCCACCAGTGGAGTTCATATCTTCTTGGTATCAGCATAAAGCCCAGCTTTGTCTCCACCCCTGTTTTTTTGTTTGATTGTTTGTTTAATTAAATTCTACATTCAATTAAATTCCACATTTTCTCTCTTTCCACTCAGGAAAGCACTCAGAAGGAACCCAGAGAAGGTTGATTCAGAATAGTTGCCTTGCCCCTAGCTGTCTTACTTTGCTTTCCAGACCAGTTCTAGTTTTTGGCTTGGTTGTGACCATCCGCATACCCTAGCTTGTTGAATGAAATGCTCATTCTCTGCTGCTGTGGTCACCCAGCACTGAGCACACTTTCTATTTTGTGGGGAGGTTTTCTGCTAGGGTTTGTGCCAGCATACATGTCAGACAGAGTTGGCCAATGCTGTGAAAAGAGTCTTGCGTTTGTGACCAATAACAGCTGGATTTGATATGGATGAGTATTGCTGTTATCTGATGTGTGGAGGTCAGCTCAAAAAAAGTTTTTTATATATTCAGACAGGCTTCTCATTTGGCTCATGAGATGTGTTCAGGCATAGCTTCAGCACTAAAATCTGTGTTGAATTTAGCTGTCTTCCTCTTTGTTTTACTTTTTACTGCTCACAAGATAATATGCACTGTTAGAATTATATTCATGCTTGTTGCTCAGATGGGTCTTTGAATGTTCCTGATGCAGCTTCTTAGCCAGTCTGAGGATTGCATTTGAGAGTTTAAAAAGCACTATTCTCCTGCCCTCAAAACTGAGCATGCTTCTGCTAGAGCTCCCATTTTACCGGTTACTGACTTGTGAAAGGAAAAACCAAGACTGTATAATGTAAATCTCCTGTACTGTTCCAAAGTACTGCAACTGAATCAACAAAGTGGCCCTTTAGCCTTCTTCCAGTCCTTTTCCTCAAGCTTGAAACATTAACCATTTTACAGTCCTGTTGCCTGGACTCTCAGGAATATTTGCTTACTAGCAAGAGCCAGAAAGCAACTTAGATACTTTATTTCAGAAGATCAGGGCTTCCTAGACGCTGATGAGGATGTAATTCTCTTCCTTGACAGTGATGTGTTTCAGTATCAGAATAGCCAGAGGTGTAGTAACTTTTACCATTTTCAAAGTCATTAGTGAAAGTGCCTTCTGAAAGGAGGCAGTGTATTTTCAGTTCCGTGTTGATGCTGGATAGGTGGCAGCAGTGCTCTCTTGTGGGTGATCAGAAAACAGTGCAGCACAAATGTACACAAGCTTTGTAATCAGCATTACAAATCTAAGCTATAAGAATCTGGAGAAATATTTTCCATAAATAGCCTATTTAAATGTCTTGCTAAGTCCCCAATAACACAAGCCTGTTTTCAAAATGTAATTGTTTTCTATTCATCTACCTATACAAATCCAGGACAGGTATAATTCTGCATACTATACAGAAAATACATCAGTAATGTGTTTATGCACTTGTGCTTTGTATTATGTACTTTAAGATAATATGAAGATAATACACTTTCCATATGTAAATATATAAATGCTGGATGATATTTGATTTTATCTAGTTGTCCCATTGCTATGCATTTCTCTTCCGTAAGGAAGAAATTTGTTATTATTATTTTGCCCTATTGATTTTTGCAGGTTTTGTTCTTTCTCAAGCACTTAGTGTTGCTGACATGGCAGTGTAGCATCACCCAGAGAAGGAGAAAGCACTTGAGCCCAAATCTTTATGACCATTGTCAGTCAGCATCTTCCAGTGAATCAGCAGAGTGGCCTTAAGCTGAATGCTGTACCTCATGCACCCTGCCCTTAGATGTTTGCCCAATGTCATTGTGTGAATCTCTTACTTCTTTTAATGCGACAAATATTGAGACATTTTACTTCAGTAGAGCATATGCCTTTCAGTGGAAGATAATGCATTCTTCCTTTAATATTCTGCTCTCTGAATGGCAGACAGTAGGACATTTCATTTAGTGCTCTGTATCAGCTCACTGATGCACTCTGCTTTCAAGTAATCCTTTTTTTTTTTTTTTTTTCCTCTGATGTGTAGCTGTAATTGATTATATTCATCTGCCGAGACAGAAAGAGCAGAAGATGAATAAACATAAATTTGAGGACTCTTACTATCTCATTTCTGACTTCTCCATGGAAACTTAGTACTTACTGGGAACTGTAAGACACATGACTTTCTTTATGTTAATAATAACTGCTCTTATCTCATAAAATTAAAAAAGAAAGAAAAAAAAAAAAGCAGTGAAAGCTGTCTGATTGGCCAAAAGGTCTGAGTAGATCAGTTTTTGGTCTAGATGGCATAGAAGTAAAAGACATTCTTATTGTTACAGTACATCAAAAACTGCTCCAGAAACCTGGTATCTCTTTTTCTATTGCTTTTTCTTCACAAAACCCCTCTAGATATACTCCGTTTTCATATAAAAAATTAAAACCACTATGCAATCCACATTAATGTACTCAATACTCATTTTAACTGCTTGCATTGCATGTCCATTGAAGAGAGCTGGTAAATGCTGATAAAATGAGGAGATCGTAACCCAATTATTTTTGAATGGCATGTGAATGCTGCAGGCAGGGATGCCATTAGTAAATGGCATTTGCTATAAGAAAAAAAAAAAAAAGAACCCATGCCCAGGAGAGTTCCTGGGACTAGCCAATGGGAAATTACTGTACACCATGTACAGTATGATTTATGTCTTTTCAGGGTGACATACTATTGGTTGCTAGTTAGGCGCCGTGGGAGGGATTATTGGCACTGTTTGTGGCTTCCTTTCCAGATTCTTATTTGGTTGCTGTTGATAGCGCAAGTCTTTCCAGCAGCTGAGCATCTTGACATACATTATTCATTAGGTCCTAGTGTTCAGGAAATAATGCATATCCCTAGCTGTTCAGATATTTCTTCAGCTTGTACAATATGTCCCTTCAACATTAACTCTGAATGCGTGGAGTTTTATAAATGGCATTTATACAATCGGAAGACCGTGTGGTTGCATTTCATTTCATTATGCCTCCTGTGCACAGAGATGCTGAGAACCTGAAGATCAGCAAAAAGAATTAGGAGAGAGAAGAAGGGATTTTTCTTCTTAGAAGTCTTTTGCAAAAATAGCAAAGAACTGATTAGGTTAGATTGGCAGTACAAAAAAAAAAAAAAAAAAAAAAAAAAAAAAAAAAAAAAAAATGCCTGAGGCAAACTATTTACTCTCAGTTTCATGGGGCTACATAAAGGTAGGATTTTGGTTTACCTTTTAAGAACCTTGATTTGTGGTGCATGACTGCATGAGTATTTGTGGGTGATTGTCAATAATATAACATGAAAGTCAGAAAAGCAACCTTTTGTACAGCAATGAGAATGAACTGCACAGAAACTGTACTGAGATTTTTTAAATAATATTGCTTCAAGGCTAAGGCCACAGTTTTGGGCGTTATGTTTTATGGGGGGGGGGGGGGTGTTTTGTTGTTGTTGTTTGTTTGTTTATTTTTAAGACTGCTACAAAATTGTATTTCTAGACACTAATAAAAGATTTTTTTTTTAAACTCTCAACTGAGATATTATACAAGAGGAGAGAGCATAAGTAAAGAGACTTAGGATAATGGGTGAATGCATGACTCGTGCTGGTTTTAATAGCTGAAAAACTGTTAAAATTAATACCAGTATGTTCCACTAGCACTTTTTGGTATTGCATGTGTATGACTGCTTGTTGATTAAACCACTGAAAATTGTAATTTTCTAACGTTGCTTTCCATTATTATGTAGAGCAGCTTTTGATTATCTTGAAACTGCAATACTGTTAGAAAATAAAATTAAATAAGCTTTTCTCTCTTTCATGGGAAAGTTTTGCACTAAGGAATTGAATCAAAATGCCTGTTAATATAGAGAACTAAAATTCACTTAATACAAAACTACATTTGAGCTTTGTTTTAGCCCTGGTTATGTGTTTTTTAAAGGAAACATAATCCTGTTCTTGCCATACAATAACTGTTCCAAATCATTCTGCTTGAAAGAGAATTCTGATTTCTCCTTAACTAAATAATGGAAGTGTTGAATTAAAGGACTGAAAATAATTAAAGCATAAAATGCACACATGGCTGTATCTCTTATTGCTTCTATTGGTACCTACTTTTATCATAGGCTTTTAAAAAATATAATTGTAAAGCTCTCATTAGGTTGTTGTGTCTGATAGGTCATTGTGACTGTTCTCAGCTTATGCAGAATTATTACATTATATTCTCAAAGATTTTGATCAGTCATCTGTGAAGAAATTAGATCCCATTATACTAGCTAGGTGGATTCCTTTCTTCTTTTTTTTTTTTTTTAAATAAAAAATTAAAATATATTACTTTCCATTCAGTTAAAAGCGAGGTGTTTATTGTAATTTGCTTGGAATTATTTCTTGCATTTCAAGTCAGCTGCTGTCAGTTGCTACTTACTAAATTTAAAAAATTCAATCATCAGCCCTAAACATTGTTCCTTCTTACTGTTCAGGCTTTAAAATTGATAGATGTTTTACTAATTGAAGTTCAGCAGAGTGCATAATAGCTTTAGTTGATTCACATGGAAAAAGAGGTCATCTGTATAGACAATGTCCATAGACAACTGTCTATAGACAGTTACATTATTTACGAAGCTAAATAGTACTTGAACAGAATTTTAGTACACACCTTTCTGAGTTCACAGTATATGCAATACAGGTAAAATATTAGGAAAGGCAAAGAAGATTGCTTTGTATGACATGCAAAACAATGCTTTAGGGCATTTATGAAATTCTAAGGAAGAATGAAACATAATTCTTGAAGATAGTTTTATATGTTTAGATCCCTTATTGTGCATATATTTATGTAATCTCTGTATGGTTCAGGCTTTACTATCTTCTGTTAATTACATTTTAGTGAATGGTTGTCATGTGGAATATTTACCCTTGGCTTTCATTCAGTATCTTTCCTTGAAACAATGAGCACCACTGTCACAATGCCAAGTGTAAAGATAATGTACCTCACTGTAGCTTATGTATAAACCAGTATATAACTTTGATACTAGTTAAACAACTAGATATTTAGATATTAAGAATTCTCTTTATGTCTTAGGAATGCTGATAAAATCAAAGATAGTTTTGCATTGATAAGCAATATATACAGAAGTCTTATGTTATTTGGTAAGTCTGACAAGTTTCTTGTTTTTTAGAACAGAAGACTTTTCAAATACATTAAAATAATATGGTTTATTCTTTTTTGAGTTACAAACACCTTTTTAATATAATGTTGATAGATATTTTAGAAACAAAGCATAGGCATGTAAGTTTAACGTTCCAAGTATTCAGTCATTATTCTCTGAGTGTGTTTCTATTTCAGTAAGCTTTCAGAAACATTATATAGAAAACAGGGACCCAGAAAGATTGCAACTGGAGTCTGTTGCCATGTGGGTTTGGGAGCCAGTGCAATGAGAAGCTCTTAAGAGCTTTTGAGCATTTTAGTTCCAGCCTCCACTGGGGTTGGAGATTGACTAACACTCAAACTGAAGGACTGTCAGGATGAGGCCTTCTGGTCCACTGACTACCTTCTACATTAGCTTCACCTTCTGTGCTATTGCCAAAGGTTGTGGTAGGGTCAACTTCTTTACTGCATCTTGGGATGCAGCAGAATCAGTGTTCAGAAACAGAAAGCGTGGGTAGAAAAGGCTCTACCAGACATGGCATCTATACCAAGGGTGGTTCTGTATCCTTCTTCTCCCAACACTACTAATTGCCGGCTGCATATTCACTTAAGCTTTTTGTTACTGAGTCTTTCTGCAAAGGATGTGGGATGTTCTAAAGTGTGGTCAATACACCCCATATGTATTAAGCATGCACTCCAAACCTTTTCCTGGCCCTCAACTGACAATTCTTGGATCTTCTTGGTATCTTTGAAGTTTCTTTCTAGTATAGATTCAAAGTCTTCCTGAAATTTTATCAGTGCTCTGGTTGTAGTCTGGGAACAGGATTACTGAAAATGTTTAAATAAATTTTTCTGTGTACCTTTACTTATGTCAGAAAAGTATTCTCTTTTTTTCCCCCAAGCCCAAGGATATTTATCCTTGACAGTAGTAATATATATGCAGAGATATGTACACATTAGGTTTCAGACCAGAAAGACCTTAACTACCAAACTCATCACCTAATTTGTAACCTGTACTTTGAAGGCAATCACTGTTTAAGAAAATTCTTACCAACATATGAATGTTTATTCTTACTAGAGTTTCCTTTTATCAGACTTTCTAGGCTCTTAAAGGGAGGTAAGGGTGCACTTGTACATCTGTCATTTTGAGAGCTTTTTATTGGTATTTGAATATTGTGCCTGTGCTTGTGTTGTGGTACCCACCCAACCATGCTGACAGTAAAATGAAAAACATTAAAATTGGTAGATGATGAAACATGATGATATGATGAAACATCTACATATTATTTCTTTCAGGCAGTACTTTACTGTTTTGTTGCTGTGACATCAGTAGTCAGCAGTGGAGAACTGTATAGTTGAATTGATAGACATTTTATTGCATGTCCAGGAGGAGTTTCCTATATATGTGTGTGTGTATGTATGTATATATATAATATATCCAAAGGGATATGTATGTGATAGTTTTTCCAGTATAACAATTCCCACTCTTAATATGGGAAAATACTTATTTCTAAGGAAGAATACAATATATACATAGATGAGCCAAAACCCTCTATTTCCTCCCCATGCTGATCTGACAATAGCATAATTACAGAGTATGGTGTAAATATTGATTAGTAACAAGGATTTTGAATTGTTACAGTTTATTTTATTCTACTGGGAAATTATATGATGGATTTTTTAAATTCTTATTTAAAATATTTAACATTTACTACTAGAGTAAAGGTGTTTTTGTGTCTTGTTTGGCTTTTTTTAGAATATAGTGCTGCATTTTTATTCTGGGAGGACAAATGAAGAGAGTATGGATAGTCTAGTCATCCTTCAAGCACTTGGGATGTTTCTGCTAGATAACTTAAACAGTGCTGATTCACAGTTGTGACAAACTTCTCTGATTGGCAGTTAAGATCTTGTGGGAGCCACATGAGAGTTAGGTATAGTTTCACTATAAAGTAGTCGTGCAGGGATGTATAAATATATGGAAAGGTGATGTTCTTTGAAACAGCAACTGCTTATGGGTACACTTGGATCCAAGTGGAATCTCTGAGAAATAGGTAAAATCAGGACAAACTTTGGGATGTTTTTGTGTTGTTGTGGTGGTTTTTTGTTTTTTTTCCCAATATTTTTTTTTCCTTTTCTCCAAAGGACAAGTTGTTAAACCTAAGAGGATTAAGTAGCATACAAATATACTGAAACAGGGTTTAATGAACAAAAATGTCTGAACATCTCGATCACTGTTCATCTCTCTCAAGATTTTTATGTTCTCAAAGATAATTTTTCTGCATCAGAAACTGTTGTCTGCATATGAACTTTATCTGTTGCAAAATGGATGACAGTTTTAAGGCTTTATCCTGTAATTAGAAACTCAAAACAGTTCTCTGAACTTCCAGAAAAAATGGCATCCTAAGTCTTGTTGCTGTGGCATTAGCAACATGTAAAGGGGTATGAGGAAATCATTCTGCCACTGTTCATCAAAGCCAAAGGCTCCCCTGTTGAATACACTCTTAGCAGGAGGGTCTTGCAGAAGCCAAGGGGCTTGTTTTGCTGTGCACCCATGTTCAGCAAGACCACAAACTGCAGAATTCACTCTGATTGTTGAGTATTTAAGTTGTAACTTATGGGATGATGGGAGGTGAGAAGACAAGGCTTTACATCAGACATTTTATGAGCTCTTAACTCTTTGTCTTAAATTACTCAGTTTCATCTTTGTGGGTGCAGAAGAAAAAGCATGCAAGCCTGACTCAACGGTGTGTTAAAATCTTAAAGGTTTTTAAAAATACTATTGGGGGTTTGGACCAGACCATTACTTACAGATTTTGTGCAGACTGTGTACATCTGGAGTTCACAGTATGTGTAACTGTATTTGCAGTACGATTCTAATTTTCCAAAATGTGTTGAGCACTTGTTGGACACAGACATATCTGAGATCAAAGCTGAGCCTTTGGCTTTTGACACCTTTTACTATGCAAGACCTCTTTGAAGAAGGGGATCTGATGGAGGTAGTTAATGTTTAGTCTAATGCTTTATCTCACAAAGAATAATAAACACAGAGTGTTTATAGGAATATATAGTAAGGATAGGTGTGGGTTGATGTAATAAATTATTATTAGTTGGTGAAAAACATGAAAGATGATTCTGAAAATGGCACAAATGTGGCTTGGTTAAGAGAAAAGTTGACTGAGAAATCTAGAAAGGCAAATGGAAGGCAAAATTCATTAGTGGCAGATGGTAATTTACACTGTCAAGTGTTTGTATTGCTAACGAATATTGCTGAGTTCTATTTGTTGATAATATCAGGGCAGAGCTCTAGTCAATGAAAGTGCATGTAAGGTAACTAGAAGATAGCTAGAGCTGTATTATTCAATTGACACATTAAAGACAATGTCACAAGATATCATTTAACCCTGGAGTCTAGTCAGATAATGAGAAGATAATAATTTACACATTTTCTGGAATGTTTGTGTCAACTTCTGTCCCATATAGTGCCTAGGGTGAAGTGCTAATTTAGAGGGGAAAGTAAGATGTTTCCACAGATGGGTATTTTCTACTCCAATGCTTCATACAAGTACTGACAAATTTCTGAGGCTGTAGAATGGTCAAGTCATTGGATCAACGCAGTACAAAAGTTTTAAGTCAAAGACAACAAAAACTACCTATATTTGTGTTGGTGCATAGGATAAGTAAATAAGTAAAAATGTTTTCATAGTTTTGAGCAGTGCTGTCAAATGTCTTTGATGAGATTAATGATGAGAGGTAGGATAAAATTGAAACATTACAAAATTCACTGTGAAAAATGCACAAATAAATTATTGTACAAAAATTATTAGAAGATTCCAGTAGAGAAAGGGGTCTTAAGAAAATACATCTGTATTTTGTCTCTAATTTAAAATTGAAGTACTGAAAATACAATAATAATTATTATTCTGGTTTATATATATGTCTTATTCTTTTCAGTTACTAGGAGACCCTGTGCTGTAATAACAGAGTAACTAATCTAGTGTTTTAGGGTGTTAAAAATTACATTGTCCAACCCATAAACGTTACTACGGTAAAATGATGTTACATGTGATGCTTTTGTAGTTAGTATAGTATATATTCTTAATGTCATGTGGTTCGCCCAGTTACGAATTGACTGAGTTTTCCTATCCTAACCAAAACACATCTTGCTTACTAACTTCATTCTTCTTTTGTTTTGTTTTCCAGTTCAAAAGAATGCTCAACCGGGAACTAACCCACCTATCTGAAATGAGCAGGTCAGGCAATCAGGTCTCAGAATATATCTCAAACACATTCTTAGGTAAGACTGTGATAGAAGTTAACTTTTTTTCACCTTTTTGATTTTTTTTTAGATGTTTCTGGGCTATGATAGAGCTTTAAAACAAATAGTTTTCTGTATTAATTTCTGTTTTCAGAAGCAATACATTAAGTATCTTACAGTTCAGTGTTTAAACAGAGAACTAAGGTTAGATCATTCCCTCCCAGCTTATTTAGTTTATGTATGTTGTTTTCCTGTGTATTTACTTACAGATAAACACTCAAATATGTATTTTATGTAACATTTCAACTACTATCATGCTACCATATTAAGAAAAGAATATATAATTAATATATTTTGTATTGAAAATAATTATTTCACTCTATTTCCCTTACAAAAGTAACCTCAAGGACATTTCCATATGATGGAAACATGCAAGCACAAGTAACCTCATAAAATCTTGTAGCACACAGTTACAATGCTTTAGTATTCCCTGCCTACAATGAGCTGTAAAAGAGTATGACTAAGTCACAGACTGCTACCAGGATAATTTGAGCAGCTGAAGAGCTTGCTTGGTGCAGTGCGACCATTTAAAAAAGGTTTACATAATATTTCAAAAAGTATGTTTTTTCCTCTATGACTTTGTTGAACTAAGTATATTTTTTTTCTGAAATAGGTGAAAATGAATAAAACTTGGTTTACATACTCTTGATCTTAAACGTGAGGAATAAGGAGAATAGATAAATCTCAAATATGTTTTGGAAAAAACACCATTGGTTCATAAAGACTGTGCAAGGTCACAACAGAAGAAGTCTAAATTAGGTTGTCATGTACTGTAGAAATTGTCAGTCACACATCTTACGATATGTCTTGATTTATTTGTGTAAGATACTATGGCTGGTGCTTCTTGTATTTTTTGAAAGAGCTGTGGGTTTTTTAATGTGTTTTATCCTGCCTGTCTCCATATCCTAAATGGATCACTTCATGTGTCTGTTCAGTTTACCCATGGCTGCAGCATCATGCTTGAACGCTGCAGCAACGGGGCGTTTCAGGCAGTAATACAGGAATGATACCGCTCTCATGGAGAAGCAATATTGCACAGGTTCAGGTGCCCTGAAAGTCACAGTACAGTACTTGGATTCCTGGTTAGATGACCCACTTAGGCTGGCAAAACTGAGATACCAGATGCTGCTTCTAGTTGAAAACCTAAGGCTCATTTTGAGAGGATAAGGAAATGTATCTCTCAGCCTTTCACGTGAGATCTCAGTCTTGAGCAGAAAGAAGGCTAGAAAAATAGTCACGTCTATAGTAGTTACTGTGCCATGGCTATTCTTTTGTGGCTGCATAAAAATTTAGGATACTTAAAACTGTAGATACAAGAGAAATACAATGGGGGAAATATCTCATCCATAGGCAGTTACAAAAGCTGAGGCAGTCCCATGGAAGCCCTCCAGAGATCTAAAGTTGTTCAGACAGACATGCCCTTTCACTTGAGTTAGTCTGACAGCTCAGCTTATGAACCTCCCTTTGATGTATCTAAACTTCTTGCATATGTCCAAAGCCATAAACATCAAAGCATAAACACGAATTACTCCTCCACCTCTGCTGTCAGTTTGCAGCAGTCGAGCTGCAGTGCTCTGCCTCCCCTTTTCTTGGTTGTCCGTATGTGAATGGTGAAGTCTGACGGGGGCAATTGGGGAACTCAGTGCCCCAGGCTAAAGCTTGGTGACATTTCCAGAGTTTCTTCTTTGCTATGATTTGTTTGGAATTTGAGGTGTCTAGTAAATGTAGTAGCTGCTAAGGGGTAGTTTAAAAGAAGAAAGAAAAAAGAAAGTGAAGAAGCAAAGAACATAACAGCCTGGGAATTAGAAATGGACTTGGCTACCATCGTCTGGTTTCAGTATCTGTACACCGAAGGAAGGGCGAAATAGACATTTTGTAAAGAGCAGATTTTTATATTTTTTTTAAACTTCTTTTGTTCTAAGTTGTTTAAATTTTAGGTTTTGCTTGGCTTCTATGTTAGAAACATTTGTTCTGGATTTTTGTGGTTTTACTGGAGTGTTCCTTGAGGAGTAGAAAAGGTGCAGGTACATTTCAGCAAAGAAAAGATAATTAAGAGGGAATCACTAAAACTGTCAATTAAAATACAGTACAAATAAAAAGAACCAAAATCAATGTAAATTCCTAGCAGTTTTGACAGGAGAGTCCTTCACTGCACTAATTGGATTTCTTTGGGGACTACAGATATCTGCAGTGCTTCACAATCCCCATACTGTTTCTGCAGCAATCCGCTGGCTGTGGACTAAATATACTTTTCTTTTCATTTTAGTCCTTATCTGAAATTCTGCTGGCACATGTGTTGATGAAGTATAGGAAATGGTACTGCAGATACTGCTATGGAGGCAAAAGCCCACAGTGAAATGTTAGGTTTTAGCAAAACAGTCCTTTTGTCAGTATTTCTTACTTGGGAAGTGCAGGAATGCCTGACATTGCTAGCGTGAACTGCTTTGTAGATGTGGCTGGCAAAAGTCTTTCTGAGTTGCACAGCCTTGACACAAACAGGACCCGTCCCCAAGTATTAGGTCCTTTGAGTCCTGAAGAAGCTCTGTAAATGTTAACATAAGATAAGCTTTTGATTGCTTTTGAAATACAGTTTCATAGTTTTCCTAGAAAATGTTTCTCCTAGAAAAGACAAAATTTCACATTTTCTTGGCAAAATGAAAGTTTACGGTTCGCTTAATTGTGAGAACGTTTTTATAATGGAGGGACTGAGTGCTAAGTGTTCAAGAGAAGTGGAAATCAGATAGTCACGAGTCACATTTAAAGCCAGTTAAGAAAAAAATCAGGTAATTTGTGAAATAGAGATGTGCTTATACTTAGGAATAGATCTATGTTTAACTTGTCATAGTTTTACTTCTCTTGATATGAATTATCTGTTGCAAAATCTCCAAGCATAAAAATAAATTAAAATAAATTTTTGTTAAGGCATATAATACCCATAAGGGCAAATGGATGAAAGTATTTGTAATTTCTTTAAAAACTATTCTGTTTCTTTTGTCTTTTAAAGATAAACAACATGAAGTTGAAATCCCTTCTCCAACACAGAAGGAGAAAGAGAAAAAGAAGAGGCCAATGTCCCAAATAAGTGGAGTCAAAAAACTGATGCACAGCTCCAGCCTAACTAATTCCAGTATTCCAAGATTTGGAGTTAAAACAGACCAAGAAGATGTTCTTGCCAAGGTAGAGAAGATGTAAACCCATGAATTTAAATGATAAAATTAAAATAAAGGCTAGACTTAGTAATATTCCACTTGCTGCTCATAACCATTAATTTCAAGCTGCAGCACGAAAGGCTGGTCTCTCATGAGGCAGTATACATTTCATGAAGTGGAAGAATAGCAAGTAAAGTGGAAGAATAGCAAGTAAAATATAAGGCTATAAGATTTAATTTCCATGTGAACAGGTTTTCATCTGGAAATTAAATTTAAATTGGCATTTGAGTATGGATTAATAAAGCTGCTTATTCATAAGCAGTATTTGAGGAATGAAGAATAAGCATACTGTATGCTGTCACAGGAATGAAAAATATATTGTAGCCCTCGAAAATTTCTTTTTTCTAGCCATTTCTTGAAAATGCACAACTTCTATACAATACTTATTAGAGCTGTCCTTCCAGGTCCTGCCTTCAGGTATGTCATTGAAGTATATAATTTATGGATTTGCTTTTAGTGACATTTGCCATGATATGCTATGATTTTTGCACCAGCAGCTAGCTAGTTGACAATAACCTAAAACTGTCATTTGATTTTAGAGTTTTGCATTTTGAAATATGCTTATCCTTACATTTCAGAGATCTGCCCCTTTATTTGGCCAGTGTTTCTGAGAACGAGGGAGACATCAGCAGCACTGCAGTATGTCTCCATGTCTGGAGGTTTACCTCATGCTGAACTCTGATGTCACTGGGCAGTGAAATAGCCAAGTGTGTCAGTGCAGCTCATTCCAGATACTGGAGCATTTTTCCCTCTGGAAGAATCCACATGAGAGGCACTCTTTTTGGCTTAGTAAATAAAAATCTGAAAAATTGGTAACTGCAAATTCAAATGTTACAAGATTACCAGTAGCAAAGTTTCTCTTTTTCAAAGTTTAGCATATAATTTTCACAGTAGCAGGGCTTGAATCTTCACGAGTCTTCTGTTTGTAGCTGTTTCAATTAAAAATCACTGGAATTTTTATGTTAGCTTTCACTGTGTTTGTTCCTTAATTCTGCTCTAGGAACTAGAAGATGTGAACAAATGGGGCCTTCAGGTTTTCAGAGTAGCAGAGTTATCTGGAAACAGACCTTTGACAGTCATCATGCACACCATTTTTCAGGCAAGTACAAGCAGACATGCTGCTTTTTGCTTATCTTGAGGATTATTCTGTGCTATGTAATCTGAATTGTTTTCCTTTTCTAGGAACGGGACTTGTTAAAAACATTTAAGATTCCAGTAGACACTTTAATAACTTATTTGATGACCCTAGAAGACCATTACCATGCAGATGTGGCATATCACAATAACATACATGCTGCAGATGTTGTTCAGTCAACTCATGTCCTGCTATCAACCCCGGCATTAGAGGTAAATTTCTCTGAGGTCTTAAAAAGGCAGACAAGAGAGAAAGGGATATATTAAGACTTGTAAACTACATATTAAATATATTCGGTTTTGCAAATTTAAATTTTTTTAATGAATTGTGCTACTTTTAAAATGACAGATATTTCACGAGGATCAAAGCTTATTTTCTTGTAATAAATACCATGCAGAAAATGTCACTTTGTGTTCTTTTAAATCGTGGTTTTATACTTGCAGATATATGCCATCATAGCCTTTTTCATTGTAAAAAACTGCATAACTCATTTCCACCATGTCATTATTAATGCTTCATCCTGCTCTGTGATTTATTTCCCATTTGAGATTCTCACTAACTGCTAGTGGAACTGCTTAGGAAAGATAGTTATAAAATGGAATTTTTTTTTCCTTTTGTATATTTATTCTGGTCCTGAAAGGCTATTTTTGTGTTTGATTCCATGGTAGAGTAGAACATGTACTATATTCTCACAGGTTTTTCTCATTTCTGGTCAAAATATTTCTGTTCTTAATTACTAAGCACTGTTTACAAAAAAAAAATAACATTTTATATGTTCTCTTCTGAAGAATGCTCTTGTTAAAATTTGAAGAAAGTGAAAGATGGAGACTACTTTCTGTTTTTAAGCACAGTTCAGATTTTAGCATAACAAACACCTGACAAATTGATAAATCCCAGTAAATTGTTGGCAAAAGGCAGATAAAGCAAACAATTGAAATTTTAATGTTTTATAAGAACTTATCCTCATTTTCAAGCAGGGCTGCATTTTGCTTCTTCATCATCATGACCAGTCTTTCATGATACTGAATGCATCTGCTTTGCCACCTTCTTAATGAGAGGGTTGTAAGTAAACCTTAAGATTTTTGGCAGGCCTTGGTCATCAAAGACTTGGGAATCGTCTTGAGAAAGATTTTCTTCAAGATGGAAGATCAGCTTATGTTCTTAAATCACCACTGGCTTCACCAAACAGCTGAACTAATCGTCAGAAGCATTTTTGGGTTTTTTCCAGGTCAATTGTTTTTCATGGCCTTGTTCTCATCAGAGCTTTAGCCAGTGTCTGTCCAGTGCCACTATGGACCTACACATTTCTGAGCTGCTCTTGATCAATTATGAAAGCAACTATATAATGCTTGTGACAACAGGGAACTGGGCTTAGTGACATGCCAAGGTCCATTGCGGTCCTATGTTCCTAATAAACATATACAGAAAAAAATCAACAAATACTAAGGAAAATGCCTTGTAGTCCATCACCATTTTCTTTAGCATAATTTGGGAAGTATGTGTTTTTCAGTATAGGACAACAGGTAGGAATTGGGCTGAAATTTTTAATTTGTGATATATGTGATCTATGTTAGAGATCTGTACATAATGATCTAATCTGCACTTAATGATCTAACAAAAGTGGACTTATGTAAAGACTGAAGCTGAAAATATTTAACTAGTTATGGAATTTAATGATGCTGTCATTGTGAATTAAGGATCGTTCTACTTTGGCCACACTTTAAATATTTAAGTAATTATGCATAGCTGACAATTTCACAAGAGGTTGTGATAGCCTATCTTTAAAAATATCCTGAGATCCCTGATACATTTCAAATGTATTTTGCTTATTCACATCTAGAGTCAAGTCCTTTTTGTTGAAAACACTTTTTCATTGATTAATGATTGTCCTTTCTGTTTCATCATTTTCTAGGCAGTGTTCACTGATTTGGAGATTCTTGCAGCAATTTTTGCCAGTGCGATACATGATGTAGATCATCCTGGTGTTTCAAACCAGTTTCTTATCAACACAAGTAAGTTTGGCATTCACTGGCTTTCTCAAAAATTTGCTCTAAGATCTGCACGTAGCACGCAGAAAATACAAAGTTTGTTCCTTGTTTACTGCTCTGTACCTTTTAGAGATAAGTGGTTGTATTTTAAACTGTTAATTATTTTGCATTTATTGTTTCTTTATTAACTTAAGAAACAATACACATAGTACCCTCTAGCAAGAATTATAAAGACTATAATCCTGGCACTGTTTCAATTTATTCATCATGGTCTCTCCTGGAAATTAGTTAGTTTACATTAACTAAATAAAGTTGCGGGAATAAAAATGAAGAAATATTAAAGAAAAATCAAAACAAAGGAAGACAGCAGTTTGTGGGTTTATATTGGAAGCATATAGTATGGACAGAGGATTGCCATACACTCCATGTGCAAGGGCAAGAGCCCTAACGAAATGAAAACCTAATGTCATCTCCAAATTTGAAACCCATTGTAATTTTTCTGCATTTCTCAAGGCTGTTCTCTACAGCATTGTATGAACCCCTTTCTTCCCTCTTTAATCTTCTAGGAGAAGAAAAACACTATTAGCTTCATTGAACCTGATCATGACATATTTACTAAGTGGTTTGTTGACCCAATGTAACTTGCTTTCATTTCAGTGGCAAATAGTACTATTACTGTCATACATTGTAGGCCAATGTAAGTTCCATCATACAGTAATTTCTTTTGTCATCCTACAACTTCTTGTTCTACAATAACTGACCCAGAAGTACAAAAGTTGAAATAACACTAATAATCCAAATGCAGAAGAAGCTACAGAAGTGGAAACATTTGTATTGGATGTGGAAACATTTGTATTGGACATGTAAATGTGTATCTGACTTACCTCATTGCACATTTATAGATACTGCCATTCCTGCACTTGAGTGAATCTATTGCACTGGTGCTAAAGTTGTTCAATTCTAAGCTGGGCATCTGGTTAGTTGAAGGGACCAGAGTGGTACATAAAGCTTTCCTATTCAGGTATACAGTTGAAGTTCAGCTAAGTTAGGAGTGATTATGATGCTGTTTATTTAGTAGCTTAGAAGACATGCCTTGATTTTCTCAAATCAGCCTTTCATAGAAAAGGCTTCCAATCATGTGACAACACTAACTAGACCTGCTGTTGCCAAGCTCAAAGACATGAAGAGATTTTATTGTTTTTAAGTTGTTCTGTGTACAAAGAAGAAACTGTAGAGACAAAGACCATCTAACTTACATCTCTCAAATTCTTGATTTTCCTAACCTCCGGAAGATCATTTGGTTCCACCTAGCTTTGTTTTCTAGGGAACCTTACAACATACTAACGTTCCACTAAGAAACACAAGAATACATTTTTTAAAAAGCATAATAGTCTTAGTTGCTTAAAGTATGTACACAGTCACCTGGAGTACTGCATCAAGCTCTGGAGCCCTTACTACAGGAAGGACATGGACCTGATGGAGCGGTAAGGAGACTGGAACACCTCTCCTATGAACACAGGTTGAGGGATCTGTGTTTGTTCAGCCTTGAGGAAAGGAGGCTCCAGGGAGACCTAATAGCAACCTTCCAGTATCTGAAGGAGGGGCCTACAGAAAGACTGGAGATGGACTGTTTGCAAGGGCCTGTAGTGATAGGACAAGAGTCAGTGGTTTTAAATTAGAGTAGATATAGACTGGATGTTAGGAAAAAGTTCTTTACCATGAGGATAGGGGAAAAATGGACAGGTTGCCCAAGGAAGGAGTTGTGGCCTCATCTCTGGAGGTACTCAAGGTGAGGCTTCACAAGGCTCTCAGCAAACTGATTTAATTGAGGTTGTACCTTCTTACTGCAGTGTCCTGGTTTAGGCCGTTAAACCGTGACATGCAGGAAGACCTTTGGAGGTCCTTTCCAACTCAAATTATTGTATTATTCTATGATTTGCCATATTTCAGCTTATTCTTTCTAATTACTCACATGATATTTCTGAATCCTATTTTCCTTTAAAGATTTAAAGGCTATATTAAAATCTGAGTCCCTTTGAGTGCTGTTAAAGAGCAAACAAATATGGGTTGTGTTAGCACCAGAGCAGATGCTTATTTAATCACTGTAACTCTGTCTTTATGGACAAATATTCTTGAAGTTTAAAGTGATCATCAGAGGGCTGTTTGAAAGGAAAATAAACCAGGGCCTGTCTTCATAAAAAAAATAACAAATAGGCAAACTTTGTAAATGTTCTGTGAAAGATGGAAGAGATAGCATTTGACAAATTCAATTTATTTTTCCATCTGTTACCACAGTTTTGCTGCTATTGGGATACAAAAATGTGGAGGAAGGGTTTCCTAATTGAAAAGATTGATGTATTCAGGACAGGAGAATAAGACAGCAAAGGAATGGATAATGAGACTAATGAAATCAGGGCTTTTATGGGCACCCTGTTGAGTCAGATTTTAAAACAAAGTTTCTATAGAATAAGGTAAAGGGGACAAGGAGTAGACTAGGCAGGCTTATGGTTAAATTTAGGGTAGAAGTAGAAGTAGAAGTAGAAGTAGAAGTAGAAGTAGAAGTAGAAGTAGAAGTAGAAGTAGAAGTTAATACGACACATGACAAGTGTATATGCTTAGAAAGTATTTGTCATTGCTAAAAAGAGGAGGTTCTGTGGCAAATCAGGGGAAGTGCCACCAGGGTCTCCCCCTCCCCTCCCCTCCCCTCCCCTCCTCTCCCCTCCTCTCCCCTCCCCTCCCCTCCCCTCTCCTCTCCTCCCCCCTCTGCCTTTCCCCTGGTGTCCAGGATCTCACAGTACAGTCATTTAGGGCTCATCTCTTACACTGAGCTAAGAATTTTGCTGTTGAAAAAGCAGCACTATGGCTTCAGGTGTTGACTGCACTCATGTAGAAGGCAGTAGGTAAGGCCAGCGCTTGCGTTTGCAAGCCCCATGACCTTCCAAGAAGGAAACAGAAGTGTAACTGAGCCTTCTCTGAAAATATCCAGTTGACATGGGCTAATGACCCATAGGCCTAATTGGCTAGGCATATAAGTGCCTCAGCAAAAGGATGTGGTTTGAAAGACACACTCTGCCTGACTTGCGGCAAAACCTCAGCAGTGTTCTGAGTGCTGACAGTGGCAACTTGACTTAAACAATGGAGTTGTAGTAGTTGTAATGGGAGTTAGGCATGAGAAGAGAGAACATCAAAGTGTGGGTTAGTTGAGGTTTGTTTATGCATATAGTATTTCACCAATTGACCTACTGCAAATATGAAATTATATTCTGAAAAAAGCTTGTTTTGTATTTTTTTAATTTATCTCTTAAGGCATGTATATATACTTCACTGCGAAGCTTTTTCTTTTTTTTTGTAACATACTTTGCCTTGTTTAATTAATATATTCAGTCCTTAATTCTGTATTTTTTGATACTGTGTGAACTGCAGGAACTCTCTTTCTGAATGTTCATCTGTAAATATTTTTTAAAATGTAATGAGTTTCACAAGTCTTAAGGGATTTTGTAGAGGCACAGGCTTTAATAATTTTCTACCCTGCAATTGTTGTTGCAGATTCTGAACTTGCCTTGATGTACAATGACTCATCAGTACTGGAGAATCATCATTTAGCTGTCGGCTTCAAGCTGCTGCAGGAAGAAAATTGTGACATTTTCCAGAATTTGACAAAAAAACAGAGACAATCATTGAGGAAAATGGTCATTGACATTGTGAGTTCTGCTTGAGAGTACCTCTACCACAGGGCTACCAAATTGAATAATAAAGCACAGAAACATTTTATGATAAATTACATGTCATTAGACCCATAACCAATTAAGCAAATGAAGTTTTATCATGTCTTAGTCAAACATAAATAGTGTGGGTCCTTTTCTGTTAAAAAAATATCTGTACCTTTTTAGAAAGTATACAAGATGTTTTTTTTACTGACATGCACACTATTCCACTATCACAGTTAGTAAATTGCCGTTGAATTGATGATGAATTTAAGCTAATCAGATCATTCTGAGTAACTCTGAGCAATCATTTTGTCATCTTCTTAAAATAACCAAAATTAAAACTTACTCTTTTGGACACTGGCGATATACAGGACTCAGAATTTATATCGTATGCAGTGATAGGATTTATTTTTTTAAAAAAATCAGTGGAATAATTCACGTAATATTAATTTACTTGTTTGTTTCTTTCAAGGTACTTGCAACAGACATGTCTAAGCATATGAATCTGTTGGCTGATTTAAAAACTATGGTTGAAACCAAAAAAGTGACCAGTTCTGGTGTCCTACTTCTTGATAACTATTCAGACAGAATTCAGGTAAGAAAATTAATCTTCAGGTGGTCACTTGTATTGACTTACATCCTTAGTAGCATTGACCTTCTTTCAATTCTCACACTGTGACTCACTGTGTTACCTTCCCTCCCTCTTACATTTCCTACCTGTGACATGCTCTGCTAGGTACCAAGTGACTCTCAGAGAGTAACAAGGTGCTAAGGTACTTCTGAACTGAATGAAGCTTTGGCCTTGCCTTCAAATTACCAGATTATTTTTTCTGCCAAAGATTTTCTTTCCCTTATACAGAATGAAGCAGCAGGAGCAGAATAATTAATGGCTATTATAGCAAGTGTGAAAACCACCCAAGCACATGTTTTTGCTGCTTAGAACAAATCTCGTACTGTATGTGTTTTCAAGATTCCATTTCACAGCCACTGAAAGTGAAAATAGAATTTCTCCAGCGTAATAACACTGCAGGTGTTCAATCTGTTCTAGGTTCTTCAGAATATGGTGCACTGTGCAGATCTAAGCAATCCAACCAAGCCACTTGATCTCTACCGCCAATGGACAGACAGAATAATGGAGGAATTTTTCCGTCAGGGAGATCGGGAAAGAGAGAGAGGAATGGAAATAAGTCCCATGTGTGATAGGCACAATGCATCTGTAGAAAAATCACAGGTAATGGATTTGAGTAGGCAAGTAAGTGACACAGCATGACATTTTCACTGAAAATGATGGACTGTAGTGGTGTTTTGAGTAATTTCTGAATGCAATGCTGCCTTTTTTTTTGTCCCAATTAATTCAGCTTCTGAGTAGTAAATGAAGGGAACTGAGATTTTTACTGTGAAAACATAGTGCATGGCAGTCTGTTTGCTGAAAGGATTCCCCCTTTCTGTTATGGTCTGCAATGGAACATGCACATGGAAAGAAAGTTATACAGCTGCTTAGTAAGGTTTTGTTCAAAACCAGAATTAAACACAGAACAGCTGTGTGGTTCTCTAGGTGCAATGAAGTTGTTTAAAATTAACAGCTCATTTGAAAACAAATACTTTCCAAGTCCTTTTCTAGTATCCTGAATCAAACTTTTGAAATGCAAATGTACATGAAATAGCATGATTTTCTTTCAGACACCTTTAAGGAGAGTGCGTCAAGTGTCTATTACTAGTGTTATATTTTTCATACTTTGCATGACTTACAGAAATAGTTGTTTATTTCTTTATGAATAAGAGCTCATCCTAATTTTGTATTATTTGGAACAGGTGGGTTTTATAGAATACATTGTTCATCCTCTATGGGAGACATGGGCAGATCTTGTTCACCCGGATGCCCAGGATATCTTAGATACACTGGAGGACAATCGAGAGTGGTACCAGAGCACAATCCCTCAAAGTCCCTCTCCTGCATCAGATGACCAGGAAGAGGGTAGGCAGGGCCAAACTGAAAAATTCCAGTTTGAATTAACACTGGATGAAGATGGGGACTCAGACACTGAAAAGGACAGTGGAAGTCAAGTAGAAGAAGACACCAGCTGCAGTGACTCCAAGACTCTTTGCACCCAGGATTCAGAATCCACAGAAATTCCTCTTGATGAGCAAGTAGGGGAAGATGTAGAAGAGGAGGAGAACCAGACTGAACCTTGTGTGGTAGAAGATCACTCTCTGGACATATAACAATGAAGATGCAGTCTCTGTGTCTTGCCCTCTCACTTTCTTTTCCTCTTTCTCTCTAGATTTTTTTTCTGTTTGTGTTTTGGTGCGGGGTTTTTTTGAGTTTTTATTATTTTATTTTATTCTTTTATTTTGTAATGACAAAATGTATGTCATATGCTACAACCATGGTCATGATTTGCTGTCATCTGCCAGAACGTTTGTTGATCAAAACTGACCTTGATGACTCAGTTTGGCACTCAGGAATATTGTAACCAGAATTTTCACCTCCATGGCATCAGAAAGTAGGGAGAGAGAACATCCATAAACTACAATTTTAACAAGTTCTCCATTTATTAAATTGGATTAAATAAAGCAAATGTTTTCAAAGGAAAACAAAATGCAGCCAAATGCTAGTATGCTTGATAATTTTTTAATTCATTGCATTTCACAAAGAAAGTGTTGGATTGTGTTCATCTTGAGAGGAAACAGATAAACTGAGGTTCCTGCTGGAAAACAAATGCACATAAATGATGGGACACAACACGATTCTGTTACCAATAGGAAGATGAGCTGTGGAAATTGCATAGTTTTCTAATTTCAAGTCTTCCTGATATGTGACTGAAAAAAGTGTAGCCCAGTGGGTTGCACTAACCTCTGCATTTTGTATAATACGTAAAAGAGAGGTCTTTTGTAGAGCTTACTTATATTATTAAATGAACCGAGGTATTATATTTAAAGAAAAACACTTTCAGATTTCATCTTCCACTGTTTGTTTTGTTTTGTTTTGTTTTGATTTGTTTTCTTTTTCTTTTGTTTTGCCAAGGAGTAGCTTGCAAGTTTTCAGTACAAAATTTGTGCTACACTGGATAATACTTATGCGTTTTTTCCTTTTTTTTTTTTTTTTTTTTTTTTTTTTTCACCTTAGAAACTCATGGTAATATTGAGCTGTTAAATTATATTATTTTATATGTTTGTGAGTTCCTTAATATTCTTTATGTTAGGTAAAGCATTATAATGGCTTTACTTGTGTGTTTGTTTTGCATCACAGTTTTCAAAAATATATTGGAGAAACTTATGTTATACTTTTGGCCTGATAGTGTCCTGATCCTGCCAGTTCTGTCTTACAACATGTGGTCCTAGTGAAACCAACTGGGACCACTGTGATTAGGATTTGCAGGACTGGAGCCAGTAAGAAGGTTAATGATGTTCTAAGACAAAAACAGCTCTTCTGCTGTACTTAAAGAATTCATCTCTCTGTAACAGGGTTTCCAGACCGTTTTTGCCAGGAACTACAGACTGCTAGTTGGCAAATACAATGTATGGAATATTTCTCCTGGTGAAAAAAAGCATTTGTGTAATATTTCCAGGTTTTGATCTCTTAATTACTTTTTATTTGTGTCAGGCTAGTTGTGTTATTAGACTTGGTAGTCTGAGATGTGTAAAACAAACAACAAAAAAAAGAGTAATATAATTTTTTATGTCTTTGTTGCAAGAAGAGTCAGTTCAGTGTCTTCTTTTTATGTTTTTAAGTAAATGAGCAAGGCATCATGAGAGTTGTAGTTTACTCCACATAATTTGAATTCCAGATCTTTTCAAACTTCATCCAGCTTGTGCTGTGAGGGAATCTGGATTTTCAGTTTGATTGGAACTGAAAGATTCTGTAACTTTGAAAGTTAAAAAAGAGGTAGGAGTTTGTATTTGTCATCTTCCAGTCCTGTTGTTTGGTACCAGGGGAGAAGGAATTTTATTTCCTTTGCGTTTTATTAAAATTGGAGTTTTGAGCATAGAGGATGAGAATTGGTTGCTTAGGGAAGCTAGCAGATTTCCGCCCTGTAAAATTCTGGTTAAATGACAATACTGAGATGATTTCTTAAAAAGATAGTAACAGCCATTGTTTCCCCTTTGGATTAATTTTGTAGTAAATTTGCAGATATGAATACAGGGAGTGTGTGAGAGTTTAGCATCAGACATCTAGAATAAAAACCTGTTTAAAAACTGTTGGCTAATCATTCAGCTTTTAAATGCATTTTGTGTGGTTCTATATCCAGGTCATATTTTTTTTCACCATGAGCCCTTAGAGGGCCTTGGCACAGAAGATACTGAAGGAGAAAAGAGAACGAAGAGAACTCATGGGGTTTCCTTCCAGTTTTTGGCTTTTTTTTTGTTCTTTATCACTTCTTCCTGAACCTGATCCATCTAAAAATCCTTTCAGTCCCCAAGAGTGCCTGGAACCTTAATGGAAAAGCAATATAAATTCCAAAATGACCAGTAGGGACTTGAAAAGGTTTTGTTTCTGCACTAATTGAAATGAAATGAAAAGTATAACACCATACTGGAGACACACAATCATACATGGACAATTGTATAAAAAATTTAAAAATTACCTAGAGTTGGGGATATACTGCACTGTACAATCTTTTATTTTTTTCTTCTTTTGCCAAAATGTGTTTTAGCATTGCACACTGCTTTAAAACAATACAAGTGGCTTTTTGTGTTCTGAATATTTTTGCCGTAAGAAACTGCAGTGAGTGTGTGTTGAGTGGGGAGGGGGAAGAAAATTCACCTTGCATATAACAGTACACTTTAGCTTGCAAGTTACTGTATCCAATAATGCTGTATTTGAATTCTTTAAATTGCTTTGTGTAACTATTAAAAATGATAATGAAAGAATATAGATAGAACAAATGGCATTTGTAAGTTTTAAAAAAACTTGAATTAAATGGATTTTACAGAAAGCTTTGACAGTTCTTTTCAAATGTATTGTTTATTTTATTTGTGCCATGCATTTTTCTCACCAAATGACCTTACCTGTAATACAGTCTTGTTTGTCTCTGTTTACAGCCATGTATTTATTGTAATGTACATACTGTAATGTTAATTGTAAATTATCAGTTCTTATTATAACATCATCCTTGTCAGGATGGTGTTGCTGTATCTGGAAACTCTTGATGAGAGAATGATTATTGTGTATACATATTCCTTGTACATTTTTTCTCCTGTAATATAGTCTGTGTCACCTTAGAGCTTGTTTATGGAAGATTCAAGGGGAGTATAAAATACATGAAAGATATATCAATAAAAAAAAAAGCTGCAGGTCTTTGGTCCCAGGGCTGTGCCTTAACTTTTAACAATA
Source organism: Phaethornis superciliosus (assembly GCA_023637945.1). Lineage (NCBI taxonomy): Eukaryota > Metazoa > Chordata > Aves > Apodiformes > Trochilidae > Phaethornis > Phaethornis superciliosus. Next base: position 53,326,316 of record JAJQWJ010000004.1, read on the forward strand.
TTTTCTTCTGTTTTGCTGCATTGGAAAGTAAGGTAGGGCTAGGGCTGGGCATTTCTACTATATTTTTATTTGCTAACTGATGGGGATATTCTTACAAGCTAATATACATAATACAATGAGTTTTCATTCATGAAGCTACTGGAAGATGGGACTTTTCCAGACTTCTGGCAATATAATTGTATTACTTATTAATCTCTGATAATAACCTGTGAAAAGATATTGCAGCCATTTTTTGCTCCCCCGCCCCCCCCCCCCGGAAAAAAGAGAAAAAACCAAACCAAACCAAACCTCGTGCTGTATTTCAGTACTGAGTTGCAGTGAAATGGGTTTGGAAAGTATCTCTAATAAGTATTTGATTTTAAAGCATATTGGGGAGTGGAGTAATTGGAACTAAAAAGATACAGTTCATACACTTTTACAATCACCTGTAGTATTCTTTATTTAGTAGTACAAATTAGCACTGTATCAGCAGAATCCAAGAAGTAGGAAGAAAGAAAGCTTTAATCTTGAAAAGGCCTTCCATCACCAATATTAGTGCTTCAAGCAGACAAATTTTTATTTTATGTAGATGTATCCAAACTGAATTTATGTGGATGTATCCAAGGCTTTGTACAGGTGTGTATAGCACAGTGCACTAGGATCTACAGGGGAGTGGTAAACCTTTAGATCTAGTATAGGGTTTGCAGATTGGACTGAGAATCTTCTGCTGTTTAACTTGTCATATTTTTCAGACTAGTTAGAGTGAATTTGCCAGAAGGAGGTAAATACCTCTCTTCCATCTAGCAACGCCCAGCCCTTGAATCATGAGACTTCTTTGTGAAAGGAGAGATTCTTTTCCAAGGAAAACCAGAGCCTCCTTTTTGACACAAACTGTAGATTCTAGCAGCCCTGGCCCAAAGGAAATTGATTCCTTTAGTTTTAAGCAGTGTAAAAGGGACACTATAACAACAGAAATCCTGAACAATTTTTTGTTATTGTTTTAATTTGATTTTTCCTTTGGGTATGTCTTGAGAGTGGCAACTTGTGTGAACATTGCACATGACTATTCTTTCACTGGTTTCTTAGCCTCTCTTACAGCCTATGGGATAGTACTGTACATCATTACCTTCATATGAAATTTTATATGCAATGGAAATAAAAGCATGGGTTGATTCTGCCTACTTACTGTATTTGATTTTCTTTTGCAAGTTTATATTTTTTCACACATACCATAGTTGTGACATCTTAAAAGAAAGCATAAATCCAGAATAATTTGATTATGGTATTTTTGTCATCATACTGGTTTGCATATATAATACAAAATAAATTCGACAGGTGTTCAGTCTCAGTTTTCAGGAAATGTTACTATTGGCTTCAGTGGCAAAAGCAGCCTATCCTGAGAAAATAGAACTTCCACTTGAAGGAGACTAGAAGACTGCAGCTTGCTTAAAGAAGCAGTATACTGGGATGCCACAAACTAAAATTGTGCCATAGTTAAATATTGAACATAGAGTCTTGGCTCTAAATGGATAGTAAAAAGAAATTTCTTTGGTTTTGTTTTTTAATAAAATTCATAAATGCCAGCTGGTGTCTTGAAGAAGAAATGTCTTAATGTAGATACAGCTCTTGAAATGGCCTTTATGCACGTCTCCTTGATCAGAATGGGGGATTTATTGTATGGGGAGTTGTATGCTTATCTGAAAACAGTTTCTGATTGAATACAAAAAATTCTATATCCATTTTTTTCCATAAGTGTCTTAGGTGCTTCTTTGGGTTGGTTTGCAAGGAGTACCAGTCTTAGATTTCCTTTTTAATCACCTATTGGTGGCAGGAGAGTGTGGTAAGTGCTGTGCTGGGAAGGTGAGGGGTGCTGCACTGTAGACAGCGGGGCAGATAAACTGAGTGATCCCTGTCATGTTTGGCAGGCTCTTTTTCATGTGTTCCCAATAGCCCTAAGGGGAAAATGGGTTGCATACATTATGGTGACTAAGTTATATTCTACAAATTCCTTTTCAGTAAGGAGATCAGCTACCACAGCTCTGCATGTGGTGAGCTTGAAGCTGGCAGGATTTAGCCTGTGGCTTCCTAGATCCTCTGGCAGCATTTAGCAGTCTTCATAGCAATAATGCTCTAGAACAGGCAAATTTCAGATTAAAATCAAAATGGATATTTTTTTTTTCACTGCAGCCAGATGCTGCTAGAGTAGCTCAGTGTATTTTTGAACTAATGACTTGTCTATTTCTGAATGAGACAGTCTGAATAGCTGCAGCTTTGTTTGCTTCATCTCTGTTGCACTGAAAACAAAAGTCACAGCTGCTAGCACACTTAGAATTTACAGGGATGGCCAGGCAAATTTCCCTACCAGTTGTGAATAATTTTCCTAAGGTTTTCCAGGGAAAGATGCAAAATTTTAAAGATTTTATAAAAACTTATTAGTTCAATTTATCTTAACCTACAAAATAAAATCTCTAGCTTCCTCCTGTCAAACTGGTTGAGAAATTGCAAAAGTAATAAGGTGGAATAGGAAGTCCAAAAAGAAGTTAGAGTGCCAGATTGGGAGCAAAACATGGGTGGCGAGAAATACGCTCCAACCAAAATAATCTTTTGTCAAAGGTAATCGTTTGAGCTCCAAATTGAGCATCTGGATATGGATATTAGGCGAACTGAGTTTGGGTTTGACTCTGTCTCAAGTTCCCCAGGTAGAGAGCTGTATTTTTTTATTTTACTGTGGGAGTATAAACTATGAGTGTTTTGAAACTGGACTTTCAGAAAGTAAAGAATCGTTTGATACAATGTGGAGTTTATCAGAGCTTTAAAGAGTAAAAATATGTGATGATTATCTGTGCTCAACAAGCCCTTAGCATGGGAGGACAAGGCAATGACAGCATCATACCTAAGTAAACAGCCCTTAGTGATGACAAGAAGAAGAAGATGCAGGTCATGGGACCCCCAGTAGCAGTAACTGCCTAGTGCTGATGAGCTCTACAGGCAGCAGGTGTACATCAGAATCTTGGCAGTCATGTTGCAAACAGGACTTCTCACTCCCACTAGCCCTGATCCTGTCCTCCAGCATCCATGGAATTCATATAACTAGACTATCAGCATCTCTAATACACAGCAAAAGGCAATTGTTTACCTGAAGAAGGCCTATGCAGTATGATTATATGTAGTTTATATGTAGTACTTATATACATGCAGTATGTATCAAAGTACAGTTGGCATGTGTGTTGAACGTTTAGGACTTGGCCTTCTTCAAATGCCCATGAGCCAACATTTTGTGGGACTATACTGAATCAGTTAAAGGTGGCTTAAAAACTTCAGTACCTTCTGATAGCTGCAACTCTTCAGAAAACTAAGATTCCAAATCTCTTACTAACTTAACTTTCCAAGACCTTGACTGACTGCCAGTGTTGACCAAAATAAAAGCCCATTGCATTCTCGTACTGCAGTTAGCAGCTGCTATTGGCTGTCCTGACTGCTGCCAGAGGTAGACCTCCTAAACTAGTGTTAATTAAAGCCTGATATAAAGCCTACTTTAATATGGAAAGAGAGTAGAAGAGAACTGTGGAAGTCTGTTTATTTACTGCATGTACCACAAAGCTTGGAGGGAACAAAGCAATCTTGGTTGTTCTCTTGCTTTCTCTTACAATCCCTCCCATAAACTGGGGTACTATATTTGGACCTGAGGAAAGAGCTGCTTTGTTGGAGGCATCACTTTTTTGGCAAGTACTGTCCATTAAAGAAGCATGGTGGTTCCCTGCACATGCCACATATGAAAGGAGTGGCAGATGCCCTTCTGGGGGGCTCTTTGTCCCTCAATATCAGGCAGCTGTAGGAAGGAACAAGGTGCTGCAGAGAGTGAGGAGATGTCCAGGGTAGTGAGTGCCACTCTCCAGGACACTTCTGTTTAATTGAACAAGTTTGTCTGTGCACAAACTGTGGCAGAAGGAGCATGCTCAGGATACTGTAGGTGTCAGCATGTTTTTTCAGAAAAGTATCTCTGTAACACCTTTTGCTGAAGGCTACTCATATAAGCTACCCTCAGATGCAACTGTTAATGAAATTTTGAAACCTATCAAAACTGTTCTGTCTAGGATTGCCTTGGAGTTGAGTATGAAACCCTCAGGGAAACACACAAGTGAGGAATCACAGAATCACAAATTGTTCTCATTGGAAAGGACCTTTAAGATCATTGAGTTCAACCATTAACTTAACTATACCAGGTCAAGTGCTAAACCATGTTTTTAACCAGCACAACTAAATGACTTTTAAACACCTCAAGGGGGATGGTGATTCAACCACCTCTGTGGGCAGCCTGTTCGAGTGTTTAATAACCCTCTCAGTCAAGAAATAATTTCTGTTATCCAGTCTAAACAGACTGGATAAACCTTGAGACCTGGTGCAACTTGAGACCATTTTCTCTTGTCCTATTGCCTGTCACTAGAGAGAAGAGACCAAAACCTACTTTGCCACAACTCCCTTTCAGGTAGTTATAGAGAGCAATAAGATCTCCCCTCTGCCTCCTTTCCTTCAGACTGAAGAACCCTAGTGCCCTCAGCCACTCTTTATAAGACTTGCTCTTCATATCCTTGACCAGGCTGGCTGCTCTTCTCTGGACATGTTCCAACAAAGTGTCCTTCCTATAGTGACAGGCCCAAAACTGAACACACTATTTGAGGTGCAGGCTAACCTGTGCCAAGTACAACCTGCTGGCGACTCTATTTCTGATATAAGCCAGAATGCTCATGGCCTTCTTGGACATCTGGGCATGATGCTGGCTCAATGAAAGAAATGGAAAATGAAGATTGAGGGGGAAAAAAAAAAAAAAAGGGACAAATTATGCAAATGAGATTATTGCCATATGGCCCAGGGCTTTGACATGTCTTAGCAGAAATACAACCTCTTCCTGTGTCCTCTGATACAGTACCTGTGTAGCACCAGTATCTGATGCTTTAGGTACTTGAAAAAGTGAAAAAATGGTAAGGCCTAGGAGGATTGAGGACACAGAAGTAAAAATGGGAGGACACCAAGGAACAAAGACTCACTCAATTAATGTCTCAACCAAAGATTCTGCTGCTCTGGAGAGGACTGAAGGCTTACAAATCTCAACAAAGAAACCCCTCTGTACTCTGAGGCTTCTAGATACTTGTGTTTTGGCCTACATGGCAGCAGTCTTGCTCACACACTGCTGCAGCAGACTTGCCTCAGCTCAGCCAGACCATTGCTCATTGCTAAACACAGTGCATATACTGGGAGTTCAGCTGCTCTGTAGCCATCAGACAGGTACCCTTTAAACCAGTCAGTGTCCTGAGGCTGAAATGTGCCCCAAAAAAGTCTCCCAAGTGGTGCCAGCAGCAGGCACAGGATGAGGGAAAGCTGCTGTGCTCTTGCAGGTCACCTTGCATCATCACTGCCCCACTGCTCTCACACTTGGAGCCAGACAGCACCAGGTGGAGTAGCCAGCAAATGTAAAGGATCTTCAAAGTCTGCTTCCCAAAATGGAAGCAAGGTGCTGTGCTGATTGCAGCAAACTGCAGCCTCTGATCTGCAAAGCTCAACAGCACTACAAGACCAGGGCAGATGCAATGGCAGGCAGTGGCCCCAGCAGGGCTATAGGAGCTGTCCTGTCGGAGCTGTAAGATGACTGTAAGATTCAACAGTTGGTAACTAGTATTAATGAACACCATTAGTATTGAAAAAATATTACCCATTAGGCTGTCCAAGGTAAAAAAGCCTTCAGCAACATCACATAACTGAATTAGACATGGATTGTTGGGATATTTTTTTTCCCTGAAGGTAGGCACAGAAACTCTCAAACTCACACTTTGTTAAGAGTATTTAAAAGCACTGTGACTATTTCCCTATCAAAATTCCCTGTGCAAGCCACACCTGCATAAATGTTAATACCTGCCCATCCTTTTTACTGCCCCATGGTTTCCCAGCAACTAACAGGGATGCCCTTTTAAAATATGTTTTTGCAGATTCCATTCAGCCCTCATGTAGGACTCAGGTGGCTTCAAGCCTCAGGAATTCTGCTCTGCTGGGTTTGCCTGTCCTGGAACTCCACCATCTGGGGACAGCATCAAGGCCCTGGTGCTGTTTCCCTGTGGGATGGCTGTGTCAGCAGCACTGAACCTGTTCTGCTCCAGATGGGCCTTTTCTAGGCATGAGGAAGCCTGGGTGGTGATGTGGGACTTTTCTCTGGCAGGTTGATGGGCTGGCAAAATCCTCAGGGCTTTGTGCTTGATAAGCAGTGAAAATCTCATGGAAGTGCAACTCTGAAGTTGTGCGGGGATGAGTGAGAGGCCATGTGCTGAGAGGGTGAGGCTTTGAACTAGCTGTACTCCTAGCCAACCTTAAAAGCATGGGGTTTTATTTTTAGGTAGATTTGGGCAATCTTCTGATCCCTCTCTGAAGGAACCTGCAGCTCTCCTTGTAGTCATAGCCATCCCTGAGAAGCTTTTTTCCTGCAGGACAGATGTCAGGGTTTGGTTTCTTTAAGGAGAGGGTATTGCCACAGTGGTACCCAACATTTCCTCTGCTGTACTGGATTATAGAGGGAAAAAAGACAAAATCCCAGACTCCCCTCTTTCACTCCCGGCAGCTACCCAGTAGCAGGCAGTGGATTTCCACTGCTTTCTGAAGACAGGTGATGCACCTGAGAGACACTGGCTGCAGTGATGCTGCTGGCTATGCCTTGACCCTGTTCTGCACAGCCTGCTGCCCTGCTTCCAGCATGGTGCTGCAGGAGTGGCTGTGCCCATTACGAGCTGCTGTGATGGTATTTTGTGTGTGGTGGATGTGAAACACAGTTTTGGGCACACGCTGATCTCTACACATTCATTTCAGTAGACAGCAGCATCTTACTGTGACAAATAGATCAATAGGTGAAAAACATACTTTGAAACAGGTTTAGTACCCAAAAGCTAATTTCAGGTACAGCTGTAGGGCTGGTTTGCACATGGCCTGATGGAGTCACCCACTTTGCCTCTGATAAACTGACATTTCTGCTAATGGGATAGAATTTTGTGCTTGATTTTAATGAAGATAAGGAAAGGGATGTTTAATTGTGGATCACTGGAAATCTAGATAGTTACTCTGAAGACTTCAGTGAGAGTGGTCATGAATCACTCCTTTCTCCTTTGTACTGCTTCAGCTGAAATGCTCCAGTGTTCAGCATCATAAATAATTAATACATCAGTGATGTGTAGCTCAACCTCATTGCCTTCTGTCACAGTCAAGGGGGAGAGCATGACTGCAGGTCTGCACAGCCACTCTTATGCCAAGACTCTGAAAAGGGTGGTTGCTTCTGAGAGAGAAGTAAACACAATATGGACCTCTTCCTGTAGCTAAGAATGGTGAGTGAGAAAAGGTGAAAGCATCATCCATGGTAAAGTGGGGATTCTCTAGGAGAAGGAAAAAAGTGCACAATAGAAAACATAACCTTGACATCTATGGCAAGGCTCATGCAGAAACATAACTGATTTTTAGAGGAGAAGGAAGCAAAGGGCCTCTGAGCATCCCTTAATTAAAAAATCCCTTAATGAAATCCCTTAATTAAAAATCATAATAAATCCTGAGTCTGTTCATAAGGCAGGTTATAGCACAACAAAGGGATGCCCAGATGGTTCCCACCTCCTATCTGGGTTTTAATGTGGGAGGGCTTCCAGGTGGAGTAGGGCTGTGCATGGGGGCATAATCCTGGCTGAGGTGTTATTTCCCAATGAACATCTAAGGACATCAGGTGATAGTGGATGGAGCAATGCTGGGAGCACAATTAAGGTAGGGTTAAAGCTCTGTGTCCAGCGAGAGCTGACAGAGAGGGGCCACAGCTTTCAAGGCAAGGAAGGGACCTCTTACTGTCATGGTCCTGGGAAATGGTAAAATAGGTCCTTGGAGATACAACCGTGGAACATCTTGTACAGAGTAAATCAGTTCCTGATGAACAGCAGTGTTAAATACCTTGACCGTGGGCATGGCAGAATAGGATCCTATTTTAGTCCATCTGAAACTTATTTTATGATCTTACCAATAATGAAGTAGGAACTTCCTCTGATGCAGGGGGAGGTTAATGGTTGTTCATTTTGAGCAGTTGTCCATGTCAAGGTAGTGGGTTGGTGCTTGACATCAACTAACAAGCTTTAGTTCAGCATACAGTTCAAGGTACATGTATGTGAGCCAAGATTTGAAAAAAACTTATAGTGAAGAGAAGTAACTATTGACTAGTGACCTTTTGAAACCAGTACCTTAGGAAAGTTTATTATGTTTCAGTGAAAGACATGAAACTATACTGGTGTGAAAAAACATATAACTCTAAATATATGCATATATGTATACATCACTTTTTTACTTGTTGAGAAGGGGAAGCTGTGTGTATCTGAACATGTTTATCTTGTGGAGTGGCTGCACTAAGCACAAAAAGCATCTGCCCCACAGAGCTCATTGGAGCCTTTATCATCACTACCATGATAAAGCTCTTTGCAATGACTCTCAGGACTGGAATGGTACAATGGATGGCTATCAGCTCTTCATAAGGGACAGACAAAGAAGAGGCAGTGAGGTGGGTTTGTATGTTATGGCATGTTTTGATTGTGTAGAGCTCAATAATAGTGATGATACCCAAGTGTTTATGGGTAAGGATGAGGGAAAGACAGTTATCCTGTTGGGTGTCTCTTATAGACACCCAACCACGATGAAGAGGCAGGCAAAGCATTCTACAACTCACTGACAGAGGTCTCACAATTACTTGCCCTGGTTCTGGTAGGTGACCTTAGCCTACTAGACATCTTCCACAGCAGAGAGGAGACAGGCTAGAAGGTTCCTTGAGGATATGAAAGATAACTTCCTGACACAGCTGGTAAGTGAGCCTCCCCTGGCAAGGGGAGGTGCTTTGCCAGACCTGTGATTCACAAACAGGGAAGGATGGGTGGGAGATGTGGTGATCAGAGGCCATCTTGGGCTTAGTGACCATGAAATGGTCTCTTGTGAAGTAAGGAGCAGGGTCAGAAAAGACTCCACCATGGATTTCCAGAGGGCAGACTTTGGCTTGATGAGGACACTTGCTGAGAAAGTCCCCTGGGAGACAGTCCTGAAGGACAGAGGGATCCAGGATGGCTGGATGCTCTTCAAGAAGGAAATTTTAAAGTCAGAGGATCCGTCTATCCCCATGCACTGTAAGATGAAATAACAGAGAAGATGACCAGCATGGCTGAACAGGAGCTTCTGCTGGGATACAGGAAAAAAAATTTAAAAGGACAGTTTACCTCCTTTGGAAGAAGGCGCAGGCATCTCAGGCCATGTAGAGGGATCTTGTTATGAGATGCAGAGAGAAAATTATAAAGGTAAAAGCCCAGAGGATCTCAGTCTGGCCACTCTCACAAGAAACAATAAAAAATTTTTTTACAAATACATTAAGGTAAAAAAAGAGAGCCAGACAGAACCTCTATTTACTAGATGTGGGGGGGAACATTGCAACCAAGGATGAGGAAAAGACTGAGATGCTTAATGCTGCCTTTGCCTCCATCTGTAATAGACAGACCAGCAATTGTGGGGCTGCATCTCAAGAACTGTGTTAAGTTCTGGGCCCCTCATTAAATGAAGGACATTGAGTTGCTGGAACATGTGCAGAGAAAAGAAACCAAGATCCTGAAGGATCTAGAGAACAAGTGCTCTGAGACACTCCTGGAGGAACTGGTTAGTTTGGAGGAGACTGAGGGGAGATCTTATTGCTCTCTACAACTACCTGAAAGGAGGTTGTAGTGACCTGGATATCAGCCTCTTCCCCCAAGTAAATAACAATAGGTCCAAAGGAAATGGCCTGAAGTTGCACCAGGGAAGGTTTGGACTAGATATGAGGAAGAATTTCTTTACTGAAAGAGCAGTCAGGCATTGCAACTGGCTGACCATAGAAGTCACCATCGCTAGGTGGAGTCACCACCCCTGGAGGTATTAAAAAGATGTGTAGATGAGGAACTTTAGGAAATGTTCTAGTGGTCATGGTGGGTTTTTCTGGGCTGACAGTTGGATTCAGAGGTCCTTGCCAACCATGACTATGCTGCGATTCTGTGAAATCATGCAAGAACTGACTATACTTGTCCATACTGTGTAGACAGGAAGCTCTCAAGGATCAATCAGGTGATGGCATTTTAATGAATAAAATAGACCATACACATAACATTCTTTTGCGATGACCAGAGCAGGCTCATGGCCCTGTTGCTTTTATATTCACCCTGTCTCCAGAAGCAACATGGGCACTCACAGGATCTGACCAGTGAGTGGTAAAATATTACTCCATCGTTCTTCCCTCTTCCCTCTTCCCTTCCCCCTTCCCTTCCCTTCCCTTCACCGTTTGCAGTATAGGTGTACTTTGCTTCTAGAGCAAGGCATTCAACTGCTGTCCTACCTGGTCTCATAGGGTTTCTCTCTTTGTACATTGTATGTTACCATCTCAGTAGTCTTGCACCCTCCACTTACCAAGTTTAGCACTGTTCTGCTTTTTTGTGCTGTTGATAAAATAAGGCAGCTCACACCATATTATGTTGTTTGGAATGGGTATCTATCTATAGCAGGTGATATAGGCAAATGGATACACAACAGATTTACTCTCCTCACAACACTGAGTCTCCAAAGCATCTTCCTCAGATGTTCCTTCCCGGTAAACATCATTCAATAGCAAGTATTTCCAACCATAAATGGTATCTTTGATACTGCATTCGAAATAAACCCTTGTAGTCTTATGCAAAACTATTTTGTCCTCAAGTTATACGACATGGACCGCACACTAAAGCCCTGCTTGATCCTACTTCTCTTCACACTGTATTTGGAAAAATAATCACAACCAGGAAGGGGCTGAGTGGCATATATTGAGAAAAAAAGAGGTTTTCATGCTGACCCTATGCCAAACTCTGGGCTATCTGGCTGGGAGTGCTATGCCTGGCACTACTGGCACAAAGGCTGTGGTCACTAAGGAAGGTCTCTTGGTCTCCCTGTAAGTTCTGTGGGGGAAGGTGCTGTCTGCAGGCAGTCGGATCCAGATGCACCCTCTGGCCTAGAAAAATAGTCTATGAACTGGATTTGAGCACGTAATTTCATATGGCAAGATAGACAAAATATATATGGATTCAACTGAATAACTTCAGAGAGATCATTTTGCATTAGTGTTTCCAGCAGCAAATGGAGGCCCAGGACACTGGATGGCCTGAAAGCAGTGCAGTAAGGTCTGAAAGGAGTCTATGTCTGCATTGCCAGGGCAGAGGTCCTATAGACTGTGTAAAAGTGAGAGGACATTATTGTGCAAGCTGGATTCTGCTGGCTCCTGCTGGCTCCTGGAGACCAGGGCTTTGCCTTATCTCATGGAGGAATCTCCCAACCTCTGAATTTCCTCTGTGTCCTGGATTCCCCCCCTGGAGCATGGAAAACATGTTCTAGTAGCCAAAGAATGATGAGTGCCTTAGTAGTAGCCCTGGATATTCTCCCAGTATTTGATTAGAGACAGTAATGAAAATAGCATGCTGTTCTCCACTGCTAAAATGAGCAGGGAACTGCTAAACCATCAGAGATCACATCACTGGGTCTCCAGGACACCCATGACTCACTCTTCAGTGAAACAACTGACAAAGAGCACTCCTTGGGAAATCCCATCTGTGTCTGGAAGGATTCATTCCTCTGCATTGGTGAAAAAAAGAAAAAGGGAGGGAAAAAAAAAAAAAAAAAAAAAGCAATGACTGCAAGACACTTCTCCCTGAAGCCTGTGCCAGATACTTCATAAGCAAGTCTGCCGACCTAGATCAGAGACCATGTTTTGGGATGAGAATTGTGCACAATGGACCGTTGAACAAGCTCTTTGAGGGCATGCTTGTGCAGTGAGATACAGATACCCTAGTGCAGGTGCTTCTCCCAGGACGATGCACACTGTGGCATCTGTCCTTCAGTGTCATGCATGCAGCCATATGTGCTTCATGGGTGCAAATAGGTCTCATGTCTTAGAGCCCCACCACTTCAAGGAACTGCCTCATGAAGAGTCTTCCTGCTCCTTACCCAGCTGTGAGAGCAAGTACACCTTTTTATGTACTGAGTGCCTACTGGAAAGTTCATCTCAACAAGCAAGGGAAGCAGACAGTGAATCAAGTTTTGGGGAACCCATGCTCACAGTCACCCACAAATGGATTCAGGCTTGAAAGGTCCTCCAATTCACTTGTGTGACACATGACATCGGGTGAGTCCATGCACTACCTGATGTACAGAAACACAGATGCACTGCCTGTGATTCACAGGCTATTCCTATCTCCAATGAGTCCTCTGATATGCTGGTGACATCCTAGTGCCAAATCAAGTAAAGCAACCACTGATACCTTCCACCCTCTTTTTTCACTTATATCTCTGGGAAGAAAGGGCAGAATGAGAAGAGAGCAATGAAGTCTTTATGGGGGTGGGGGGTGGGGGCGGGGGGAGGGGGGAGGGGGGAGAATACAGTAATATTTGTTTTTCTGCTTTGTTGCTGTGACAACTAACCACACAAATGCCTGTGAATAGAAGTGCCAGTGGCAGAGCAAGGTAAGCATGAATAGCTTCTCTAGACTGGACCAGGTGATGCTGGGCTCTCAGGCAAGTGTGCACAATGTCCATTAAAGCAGCAGGAGCTCTGCCAGACTGTTCAAAGCAGAATCACAACACCCCCTTGTGGAATTTTTCTGCAGTATAGGGTCTAACAAGGCAGAGTTTAACCATGTGTTGCTTATTTCCATGTCACTTTGTGCTGACCAGACCCAGCTCCCTTGTGTTGTGAGGAAAAGGTTATTCCCAAAGTCTTAGCCTTCTGGACTGAGATCCTTTGCCCAACTTTATAAACCCTATTCCACAGTAGTCTTAGACTTCACTTTCTACAGCAGTGCTGCAGCTTTACCTGTGTTTTTCATTCAGCCACACAGAGAACAGCCTGGTTCAAAACCAAAAATTGTGCTAGGTGCAGTTTTATTTATATCTTATTTTTATACCACTTGCAAGTTTTCAAGAGAGTGGGAACACTAAAAGGATGAGGACAACACATAAGGGTGATGTCCTATAAGTCTCTCCTCTCTGCATGGGTTAGTCCTGTGAACAAGCTTGGCTGGCACCCTGTTCCAGCTGTCTCAGCACCTTCAGGATGTCAGGAGCAGGGAGCTGAAGCAGATGTCTACCTTGTTCCTGAGGAGTCCATAATTAAGGCTGAATTAAATCTGTGACCTGTAAACCACAGTGCACAGTGGCTTCCCTTCTGACTATTATCAAAACCAGGTATGATTGTTGCCCCTCAATCAATAAAAACTACTAAGTTGCTCAAAACAGTGCTTAAAAGTGGGGTATAAGTGAAGTGCTGATCTTCCTGGATCTCCCATGCGTGTGCAAATTTCATGTAGCTGTCTTGATACTAGAATCATAAATCTAGCTTGTAAATTTGGGGTCATAATGAAAACAACAGGAACTAGAGAGTTAGTAGTCTAATGTTATCTCATTGCCTCTATTGAATCATCCCCAACACAACCAGTATCATGTTATATAAAGACATAGCATTGCCATCTGATCCTAATTCAATGAATTTGAAGTAAAAATCTTGCTATGCAGACCTCAGGGGATGTTTATAATCAGTTACATACCTAAAGGATGTTTGTTCTTCCACCTGAAGCTATGCAGGTCTCATCATAAACGTGGAGATTTTTTAATCTTTGGCATGGAAAACTGATTAAGGCTTGCTTTTAGGAAGCTGATGGCAGTAAACAAATTCATGATTTTTTTTTTACTAAGTACTGAAAATATGTGTTTTAGCACATCACTACATGACAACAACCTGATAGCTTCAAGTATTTCCTAGAACTGTGGAACAAAATTGCATGATTGCAGGCATGTGAGAGTTATTTTTCTTCTTTGTGCTTTTCCTTTTCCCTTCCTCTCTCCCACTGCAACATCGTCAGCAGTAGGAAAACACATGAGGCAGCAGTGGGAAGCTAAGATCTGACTTCTGCTTCCAGATGTACTGGTCAAAGTTGTCATAATGAAGAAAAAAATATAGCCCTAAACCACAGTCAGGTGTGCTCATTTCTGTATAAGCCAGGCTGCACTGTTTCAGGAACATACAGCATTTTCGGACTGCTTGGGAATTATAGGATCAGAGAAATTATTTAGGGCTTTTAAGTGTTTCTTCATACTCTTGTCTTATGTCTTCAAACTGGGTTTTTGGAAAGCACAGCTGAATGGCAGGTGACTCACGCATGCCTATTTTAGAGATGGGCTCTAGTTAGCCATGTCACATAAAAACAAGACAGCATTGGATCTGCTGGTTAAAGTAAGTGACATGCTCTGGTGGGGAAGAAACTGTTAGTCCTGGTGACAGAAAAGATACAGATACTGAAAGTGGAAGCAGGCATCTTTGCAATTTCTACTTTGGAGTCATTCAGATGAGAAGACTCAGAACAGAATTGCTGAGTCATTAGATCATGTAATGCTCTTCACTTCTTGGAATCACACGTAGTTACTCAAATCAGTGTTTAACTACAAACAAAACTCCCTAGTATGGTATTCAAGTAGCTAGAAGACTTATTTTACTCACTTACACTGAAGTCCTTTGTCTTTCTTGGAAGAAACTTTCTCTTCTGAAGAGAATTTTTTCTCTATGGGTTACTTGTTTGCCAGAGCTGGACTCACAGGCTTCCCAGCTGTATTATGATTAATTGTCTTACTAATAATCATCTTCAGAAGTGAATTTTGTTTATGTAATAGAATGATAGAAACATAGAACAGTTTGGGTTGGGAGGGACCTTAAATATCACACAGTTCCAACTCCAGTGAATGGACATGGACAGCTCTCACTACACTGGGTTTCTCATAGCCCCATCCATCCTGTCTTTGAACTCTTCCAGTGATGGGGATGTCCACAGCTTCTCTGGACAACCCAGCTTTCCTGTAGGCCCCCTTCAGGTACTGAAAGGCTGCTAAAAGGTCTCCCTGGAGCTCGCTATTGCAAGCTGAACAACTTCAATTCTCTGTGTCTCTTCATAGGAAAAGTGTTTCAGCCCTCAGATCATCTTCATGGGATTCTTCTGGACTTGCTCCAAGAGCTCCATGTCCTTCCTCTGGGGTCTTCTACATCTGCATAGTACTCTAGAGGGGGTCTCATGAGAGCAGAATAGAGGGGTATAATCACCACCCTCAGCCAGCTGACCACTCTTCTTTTGGTGCAGCCCAGGATACAGTTGGCTTTCTGGACTGCAAGAGCACATTGCCAGATTATGTTGAGCTTCTCGTCAACCATCACCCCCAAGGTCTCCTCAGAGCTGTTTCCAATCCAATTCCCACTCAACCTGTATTTGTGTTTGGGATTGCCTCAATCCTTATATGCACAAGTCCTATTTGAGCTGGCAAGACAGAAAAGTCCCTGAGTGTCTGAGCAAGGGCCCAATGGTGCCACTGAGGACTAGGAAAACCCACTTGAACTCGTTGTGCAAATATCCAGGTTTCCATGCTGAATGAGGCATTGGTCTGTACAGCTGCCATGGTGGCTAAGTTGGGGCTTATTTGTATGAGTATGTGAATATGGTCAATAGCCTCCCTACAAATGACAGAGCATTTCTGGAGGGAAATGAGAGGGACCTTTGAGGACCCTAAAGTAAGTAACAACATGGCGAGAATGTAGATGAGAAATAGATTAGAACAGAAAGACTTGCTGGAGCTCTGGAAGCCACAGCAATATGTGTGCAGGTAATGCTCTGGTGCAAGTGGACTTGAGGAAGGAAGTGGACGGTGCAAGTACCAGATATTATGCTCTATGAAGGAGCATAGTAATGCAGGAACTGTGTGGACAGATGCAGGCTTGATACCAATACCTTTGGCAAAGCAGAAGTGGCTGAAGTCTCTGATTAGGCCCCTTCTTGCAGTGACTCCTAACTATTGCTCAAGTCCCCCTTTGATTCCAAACCAAGCAAAACCTAATCTGATCACATCAGATGTACCTGCACTGTGCCTCTTTGTTCTTGCACAGGCTTTGGCCATGCTTCTTCCTCAAAGATTAGCATTTGTTCCTCTTTCATCTCTCCTGTGCATCACTCTGGTTTCATAAATCTGTCTGAAGCACACCCAGACATCTAAATGAATATAAATAGAAGCCTGAGAGTAATCTTTAACATTTAAATGAATAAGGATTTTGTGGTTAATCATTGTATCAATACTGTATCCTAAAGGAAATAACACAGCTACTGGCTAGCGCACTCAGACCTTCATTCTACATGCAGCAGCACTAAAATGACATTTTTGAAAATAAAGAACCATGAACTGGTAACCTGTCAGCAGATAATTCTTGAGTTTTACTGACAAATTCTTCTTTAATGTGAAAGATGAATCAGATTTCATATATTTAATATGTGTTCATGGGTGTGCTGTATGTTAGATATTTATTGCTGTCCTGTGTTTACTACCTCTATTTATACATGCTGCTTTTCATTTCTTTTCTTGTAGATTCAAACTTTTTTGTAGGGGTAAGGCAACCTTTGTTAGCACTTAATGACAGCAGACTTTAATTTGCATTGCTCTGCTGGCTCAGAATGCTTTAAAAAAATCATAAGTCAACTAAAAAGTCAACATATAACAATATAAAAGTATGGGAAGGGCTAGTCACTTAACAAATGGTTAATTGGATTATGTTAAATTGCTTTTTTTCTGGACAATTCTGTTTCCACTATGACCAGATGAAAAGTGTTTGATCAGCTGGAGGAGAATGGCAGCGAGGAAGATGACTCTTTTGGCAGGTTTGTCTGCTTTGCTGAAAAGTGAAACTGTTATATACTGTGAACTTGCTCCAGACACAATCATTGTGATAACAGATAGTAAAAACACAGTGCTTTCACTGAAGAGTTCTTGCTGTTTCAAACAGCAGCATATATTGATAAGCACTATGTAGCTATAATACAAGTAAAATCTCAATATCCAGAAACATAAAATTATATATGTAAAAAGAGGTTTCAGCCTACATACTGGATAGTAAAATAGGTTATAGAATATTTAAATATTGCAAGAAGATATTTGAAACAGTTTTTAATTAGAGAGTAATAGCTTGGCTGTCATGAGACAATGCTCATTTGAAACCATACAGTAAGTCACTATCTGCTGGAAGAGATGTTTTTTTGGGAATTAATAACTGTAAGGCTTCAGCACAGCAGTCAGCCTTATCTTACAGTGAGTTCAAGGCATTTTTATTTTCCTGTTTATGTAAGTGTGTGAACTAGCTTTAAAGTAATTTGTGGGATCTCTCAATAAGAATACAAGAGTCCAAGGCGAGGATTTTCCACTAAAACACATTTCTGGCAATGGATTTTCATTTCAGTGCAAAGAAAAGTAATAAGGCAGAAAGGAGAAACTAAGATGAGCCCATCATCACAGGGCAGTTCAGTGTCATGCTGAAATTACCCAACTAATGTGAGGACTGGCCATGCTGACCACAGCAGCATGGGGCTCCAGCAGTAAGTCATAATGACCACCCCATGTGACTTGTGTACCTGGAAACACCTAGCCCAGGCTGTAAGACCCATGGCAAACTTAACCAGCTGCACACCTCAGGACCTCTAGAATGGACACAGGGGCCAAGTCATTCTTAATTACTATACTACTGTTCCTGAAGAGTATTACTTTTAAACTGAGATTTTATGCAGCTTGCTTCTCAACCGTTCTCTTTCCCTTTCCCCATATGTTACGGTCCAAGGTAACATTAAAATTTTTTTTTGTTTGTTTTGGATATACAAAACAAAGTCCAACTATAGAAAGGTCGAGTGCAAGCAGATTTTATTTGTCAGTTGACAGGCAAAAATATAGAGCCAGGCAAAAGAGGGAGAGAGGAAAAGAAGATATACGAGAGAGAGAAGAAAAATGGTAAGTGGTAAGAAAGAATGAGAGAGAAAAGTGTAGAAAAAGGGTAAGAAAGTGTGAAGAATGAGAGAGAGAGAGAGGGAGAGAGAGAGAGAGAGAGAGAGAGAGAGAAAGTCACCACTCATCATCATCACACACCAGGGGTCCATCTGTCCAGCAAGTTTCTTCAGGATGGTGCAGATCCTGGACAGGGTCTGATGCAGAAATGGTGGTGGGTCAAGAGACAACAACAAAACCAAAGCATGGACAGCCTTATATACCCCTGAGTCCCTTTTGTTCCGAAGGGGCAGCTGTCAGTCAGCAAGTTCGTTGGAAGACAGGCTGCCTGGAGGGGAGCAGAAGGGTGTAGTGCTCCACCCAGTCATCAATTCTTTTCATCTTCCAGGTGACATTCCTCCTCTGTTCCAGCCGTTCCTCCTCTGTTCCAGCCACTGTAGCCAGGCACATAATCATGCCTCCAGGGGCGTCCCAGCATTGAAGGTTGTCCCTCAGGAAAGGGGAGTAATCTCCACCCAGTCATCAGTTCTTATCTTCTTCCTGGTGCTATCCTTACTCTGTTCCAGCCCCCTTAGCCAGGTACTTCACAAGTACAATCAAGGTGGCTCAGTCATGCCTGGAGGGAACACCCAGCACTGCAGGCTCAGAGAAGAGGAGAAGTCTCCACCCAGAAGATCTTATCACATCGTGAGGTGTAACCTCCTGCTCAGCTCTGGCCAGCCAAGTCCTCCACCCTAGCCAGGGCTACTCATTTTAAAATTACTCCTTTGAGACAATTGCAAATCAGTGAGGTCAGACTCACACACCATATTTAGCACTAAGACAGGAAGCCATTAACTGAGCTGTGTAGTTCTCCAGTTGTTGAGCTGGAGCAGCACAGTCCAAGCAAATGCAGTGCTCAGAAACCTTGTGGCTAGATTGTGAAGGGTGACTGTGGGAAAAAAGGTGACCAAGAAAGAGGCAGCCCAGAAGATCATAGTTTCCATAGCTCATACTTGGAAAGTGCTTTGCACTGTAACTGAGGCTGTCAAAACCATCAAGGCCCTGCTACCTTTTCCTGCTGTGGCTTGTGTCTCATCATCATCACACACCTTTTCTGGTGTAGTGAATGGCTTTTCTGGTTATGTGACCATATTTTCAAAAAATAAGTCTCACTTCCCATAATTCCATCTCTGAAAGGTCAGTTTCTCTTTGAATTTTAAGTGCTGAATGGGGGAGAAAGCATCTCTTTGCTTAGCACTGAGACACCAAAACCACTCAACTAAACTCATGAGGTCAGCCCACCAATGAACTCAATGCAGGGGTAAAATCTGTTGCCAGTATATAGCTAAAATGTAGTTCTGTGATTCCTGCTTCACTTTGGTTGCAGCTGCCAGACACCTGCCACACAGTGTTAATGATATTTGCATTATGGACCTGTGCAGTCATGGATTATCTCTAATCAAGACTGGTAATACAAGAGAAGTCTTAGCAAGCTGGCAAGTTGTTGCTCTGGCTGTCTCTTTCAGCTAAAGTGACAGGAAAAACCCTTACTCTTATATTTCAGGAATCTCTGTTATTATATTTCAAGGAAGTAAGCAGTCAAAGAAAACTAGAACAGGCAGAAAGGAAATTCTCATGCCAGAGCCAGGTGCTTATGCTATGGAAAGCACTCACATGTAACAGCGGATGCCAGCCATCCTGTTAATTAAAATTATAGGAATCATGAAGTGAAAGGCTGTGTCTGAAATCCTGTGCAATGCCCTGAGCTAAGGGACCTACTATGGGCTTGATATGACCACCAAGTACTTCTGTCCTATTAGATGGTCCTCATTCACCCTGTGAAAAGAGGCTGTTTAACCAACTTGTCAATAATGCTAGTGCAGATGTTTTTATCTTGTCTAGATGCAAAGTAGCAATTGTTGCATGTTGACTTTAGTCATGAAGTTAAACCTTAGTGTTCTGCTTTACCAGATGGCATGTAGACAGTTAGGTGCCCTCATACAGATATCAGAAAACTCATCTTCCTATTGCTAATTTCTGAAGACAGAAACTGCCATTTGAAATGGGCTTTATTTTCTCCACAACTGCTGATGTTGTTTCCCAAGTGAAATAGAAGAGATGTCCCAGAGGCAAGTTCCACCTGAGACACCCACCAGATGTGCCTGGGCTGATGTCCATCTCACTGCTGCAGGGCAGGGCTGAGGGGGCAGCGTGTGCAGCACTGCCAGCTGCGCCCATTGCACTGCTGATCTGCAAAGGATCCAGTAGTACTGAGGCCTGGAGCTAAGCTTTTTGCTGCTTTGTTGAGTACTAAGGGTAACAGTAGAAATGAGGGCATGCCATGCCAGGTTTGCTCCTGGGGGTACATCTTTTTGAAAAACAGGGCAGGGTTTTAAAAAAAGGCTGTTACATTCCTAAAACCTTATGTAAACTTTAAACATTTGTTAAGTTGACAGGAGGCAGATATCCTGTGTGACATTCCCAGATGTTCTACAGCTATTCGTGGACTTATTTTCCAACCACAGGCATTGGTCTGAAACAATTGTGTACCCACTTTCTGGGGCATCGGAAAACCCAACATGGGCCACGGAGTGAGGCTGCTGTGCTCTGGGCATGCTTATGTCTTTGCCTGGCCAACTAGTATCAGGCTAACTGCCCTGTATCTTCAGGGATGTTAATCTGCCTGACACAGGTCACTCTGCATCTGCTTGGACATGTGGAAAGGGTAGTATCTCCACAGGAGAGCATGTTCCCGCTGAGGAATGCGTGTTCCTGCCCCAGATACCTACTCCTGCGGCAGCTGTTAGGAACTGAAGTGTCATGCTAGAGTTTCTGACTAGCCAATAAGATGTTTTTTATCTTTCTAACAGTAGGGATTTGGGGCAGGTTTTGACCCTTCCACAACATTTTTCTCCAGCTGGAATGGTCTGTGGTCTGATTTTTCCTTTCCAGTGTGGTGTGTTCCAGAACAGCTTGAGCTCACTCTTGGACTTGAGCTCACTCACTGGGCTGAGTATCTCCTCATTCTGTCACTCCTCCAGCACTTCCAGCTTCCCAAGCCCTGGTGAAGCAGAGAGCAGACCCCAGGCAGACCATCTGTCTAGGACGTGACAGAGGACAGGACTTCACACCAGCTTCCCGTTACCTGTAACTGCCTCTGATGATGTGGCTTAAAGCCCATCTTTTCCAGATAACAGCTGTAAATCTTCTGTTTTACAGTTTAATTCCTTTGGATCTTGCTTGGCTGCAAAAAATAAGATATAGCAGGCATTTCATAAGATTTTTGAAGGCACCTTTGTTTTTCACTTTACAGTTCAAAAGCGCAGAGGTGCACAGGTAGACCCCTCAGCAGAAACCTGCTTAGACATACTGTATCCCAAAAAGACAAGGATTTGGTGTTGAGTGCAAACACACGTTAATCAGGCCTTGATTACTCTGCAGACAAGATGTTAATATATTAGAAAAACTGGGGCACTTCATTGAAAAACAGTGTAACAAGATGTAACGTGCTAATTGAGTTCGCAGGAGTACTCCTGCAAACAGGAGAGGGGCACAGAGGATAGTATGACCTCTTTACAGATCGGTTGAAGATTAGGACTTATGTGGAGGAAAGATAAATTCAGGAATCAGAGCACAAAAAACTATCACGGAACACTCTGTGTGTCTAGAAAAATCAATACCTGGACAGTGATAGATCCTAATTTGTATGAAATTTCACCTGCCAAAATTGAGATGGCTCATTTGAACTAAGATTACATGGTCAATTAGTAACTTGATCCAAAAGGCACAGATAATATTTAACAGTTTCTAAAATGGAAAGTCAAATGAAAATTCTTAGCTTGTTTCAAAGGGTCAGCATATAGGCTGAAACAACACTGCTTTTGCCAGGTAAATGTCTTATCTTTCTACTGCAGACTCCTAGGACAAAGTATCCAGTGAATTCCTTGGGATGCAGACAGAACTACAACTCACCAGCCCTACTGAGAAGATAATAATGAAATTATTTGTTGCAGATGTGGTATTCTTGTCTACTATTTTGTCAAAACTGAAGTCAGTATCTCCCAGTTTTAGTGAGAGGAAATAAACAGAGGGAGGAGTGTAAAACCATGTTACCACAAGTGAGATATTAATGTATATAGTATCATGAATATTTATTGTAATCACAAGAGGAAACAAAACAACTTCCAACAACAACAACAAAAAATCCCAAACCAAACAAAAGCCACTTGGTATACAGAAGTCACATACAAACAGGATATCCAATGGAATACATGTGGTCTCTGCTTACACCTAGAATTAAAACCCTGCACATGTCCAAAATGTGTTCAGACAAGAGTTCTTGTGGTTCTATGTAGAAGATTCACAAAATTTGTCATCCAGCAGCATTTTAAACTAATATATTCTTTAGAATCACAGTAACCCCAATGCAGTAAGAACTGGGGGAGGAGAGGGACAGAGTCTCACCCCCCTCATAAACGTATCCTAAGTAAATACTTCAGATCTTCTTCAAGAACAATTTAGCAAACAAGTTATCTTGAGGGAGTCCAAACAGCTACATATGTTCAAGGTAAGCATTCATCTTTGCGTATGTGAACACACATCTATTAGGAATAATAAAACGCTAGACAAAATTATCTGCTAGCTCTTGAATACCCAGATCACTTAGCAATATAGTATAGCTAAATACTAAATATATACTATAGTATAGCTATAGTATAGCTAGTATAGCTAAAGCATCCTCAGTCCTGTAGCAGTTTATCTATATTTATTGTACTCATACCTCCTATTATGATAATTATGACTATTACTTTGTCTGCTGTTCAGCTCCAAAAATATTTAGAATTTCCTTCTTTTATTAAGTAATACCAGATTTCTCTCCACATAAATTTTTATTTCAATCTTGCAGAAGTTTTCATGGCAGAAAGTATAAAAACAGTGAGAATTTTAAGGGCTGCTCAGGTCATTGTAAGTACCATCCTGTGCTACTTAATTCAATCTGTCTACTTTGCTTTCTCAGAGGAACTATCTGATGATTTAGGAAAGGAAACCCATGATACTGTTTTCCAGTAGGCCTCTTTTGTGATCAAGTTGATTTAAAAAACCCATCAAACCTATAGCAACCTTGTACATTATCACAAAAATGCATCAGATCAGACTGTAAATCTGTGTATGTACACGCTAAGGTAGTACTAATGAAAATCATGTTATTTAAACTGTTTAGCAAAACTGGTTACTCCCCTTGGCCCAGACTTAGTGCCCCATCTCTATTTAGGAAATTCCCAGGGCAGATGACCCATTCCTTTGAAACCAGCAATGCATCACGAATTAACAGAATAATCTTACCCTTTAAAGAGTCTGTGGGGAATCCATGGCAGACCAATGATTTGGGGTTTAAGTTCCCAAATATACCCAAGAGTATTGCTGAATAGTGACAGTCTTGCTTATGTGTTTGGAGACTAGTAGAAATACTTAGGGTTAACAGAAAAGGAAGAGCATAAGTGCATGTCTCCTTTTAATTTCATTATTAGGTTATAGGCTGCGTTTTTTCCATGTATACCTCAGCTTTACTGCTAACAGTGGAGCTGTTCAACATTAAGGGCCATGTAACAGTTGAATGAAAAGTCTGGGTCAATATATTTAAGGATCTAGAAAAGTTAATAAACTTAATTGGCAGAAGTGACTAATTAAGGTCACCATCTGCTATGCTGGACCATTTTGCCTGTGACCTTCAATTGTTCCCAAAAATGTTAACTCAGGACACCAGCTGAAGTTTGATGAGTTGTCTGCAATAGTTTTGGGTACTCCTATTTAATATTTCATGTAAAAATTATGAGTTAACTCTACCAGCTTAAAGAAAAAACACATGCCCACACAATATTATACATTACAGGCAGATAGAGACATAACTCACCATAACCGCTGAGATTTAGGAAGTTCTTTTAATGCTGCTAGAGAACATGCTTTAAAAATGTAGGCAGATAGTTTAGAAATTATTATCAGCATCTTCTGACAGAAAGCGCTGTCCCACTGGTGCTCATGTAACATGATAACTTTCAAAAAGGACACTCACAACTCTAAAAGTAAAATTGACATGCACTTGCAGTAAACATACAAATGTCTTTTACCATTGTTTCATATATGAAAAATCATTTATATTACTTAAGAATTTACTTACACTGCACTGGTGAAGTATTTACTACATAAATTTTACTACGACACATACATCTACTGGAAACCATAAGCCACACAGGCATCATCAACAGCTTATCACACACACATGACACCTCTCCCTTTCACACAAGTTTATATACAATGAGTAAATAATTAAATATTGCACTTATTGGCCCATGATTCCTCAGTTTTGAGGTATTAAAAAATAGAAAACATACATATTTTTATAACATATTTTCATGCAACAGTTAAGACATTTGAATTCCACAAACACTAGTATATAGGTTACACATTGTGACAGTCCAACTGAGCCACGACACATCTGACATTACTGACAAAATATTAAACAGGAGTTACAGCACAAACATTTCATTTAACACTACTTTGCATGTACATGTCAGATTTACTCAAGGAAATTTATCACCAGAAGTAGTAAGCAATCTCTAGCTTTCATTTCTGCATGTTGTGCATGATCCCAAAGTTATTGGGAGATTAGAACTTTCACTTCCCCCCAAATTAAATACCAGGTACCTCATTCTATAAATGAAAAGACATCTACATCTGTTGGAACCATGGATAATAAACCTGTGGTCTGCAAATGTAACCCAGCTGATTTCTGGTGATAATGAGAATTTATGGATGAATTTCACTGTGGTGTTTAGGGAAGGCTGCACTAAACATGAACAATTAGGAGTGAGAATTGAATTAGTGTCAAAGATGTACTGTTGTGTGTATGTGTATACCCTATGTGTATAGTTACAACTTCTACTGCAATGATCAATGAATAAACGAAGTGGAAAGAAAAAAGAGAAAGCAAAAATTAATAGAAGAGCTTAAATTGCAAAGGTGAACTACATTTACAACTTAATAATGAAAACAGGTAGAAATTATTCAAATAATTGAAATGAGTAGCTGCTTTACATGAGACTTGATGAACCTTAGGGAATTTGAGGTCAGAGTATGCTGAAGAGAATATGTGTATGGTGTAATGGTATAAATCAGGACAAGTCCCTCCTCTGTTAGCATGGGTGAAGACGTTGCTTTACATCCCTTTATCTATGAGGTTATACATACTCTTGGTCTTATGTCACTAAATCTGCCATCCTGAAGGCAAACTAGCCCCATACATTGAGGACAAACTTGACTGTCAACAGAACAGTAATTTAGTTGATGCCCTTAAAAATGCAAGTAAAAAAACTTGCCTTTTACAAATACAGAAAAGAGTAGTCAGCAGTGGTGGGGAATTTGGGAGGGGGGCTTCTTTCAGAATGCAAATGCAGCATAATTCATCTGCAAGTGAAGAAACAAAGGCATCATCAGCAGATGTGGACTTTGTACCACCATTTTTTTTCCTAAAAATTACAATTAATCTCAAAGCATTCTCAGAAGTTAAGATCAAATTCCAGCAGATTTTATGCACTCTGGAAAAGTACTTAATTCCTGAAATAAAGAAGTTGTAGGTGGTACAGCTGGATATATAGAGCTGAGCAGACTGGGAAGAAAAGCTAAGTCTTTCAGACTGGTGCTCTGGAAAGGCCACACAGACGTAGTTGCTCAGGTAGTTCTCTAAGCATTACATTAAGTATAATCTCAAAGGAACAAAGAGTTCCAGGTAACAGTCACATACACAGTGTTCAGAGAGAAGAGTAGCTTTGACAGAAAATCAGGCTAGCTCGTATGTATTTCAAGTACCAAACAAACATTTCTATATAAACCACTACCATTTCTATAAGCCGCCACCACCAAAACCATAGAGTATTAATTTAGTTGCTCTATAAGGACCAGAAGGTTTGTGAACACGGAATCAACATCAGAATCAACAGCATGCATTCAAAGGTCCAGCTCAGCAGGGCTTGCTCTCTGCTTGGCAGATGGGTGCCAGGAGTCACTGCAGGAAGCAATCACATCCCATGCTTTTGTGTGCTCCCAAGGCATTTTCTGAGCACTGTTTTGATCATGCAGCAAGACCCTGTCGGAGCATGAAAAGGCTGGTACAATACCCATGCACAGGGTCAGGCTTCTGCTGAAAGCCTCAGTCTAGACTGTAACTTGGAAAATGGGTTTTGTAGTATTAGTTTGGCTGGCATGATGGAGCTCAGGACGCTCTGACCAAAGGAAATTTAATGTGTTCTCTATGTGAACTGATGTATCTCACCAAGTACCCAAAATGCCAGGTGAAGGGGTTACCTGTGGCTGGACCAGTAAGGCTCCATGATATTCAGTCCTGTTTCTGTGGCTGGAGTGACAACAAATCAGTGCAAAACGTGTGAGTAGTTTTTCACCATGAAGAGTGATGAGACAGAAAATTATTTTAGATCTCTTCTTGCAGGTTTCAGTTTAACGATTCAGACCTTTTCCATCACCAAAATAGAACTTTTTTACTTGTAGCCTGGCTTTTTCTCAGGATGGAACTGTGCTACACCAGTAGATACACCAGATCTAGCATTCAGGGATCAAACAAAATCCTGCTTCTTTCCTCCAGTGACTCATAATCAGTGACTATTGGATATGTCTGAAGAATGAGATTGTTTAAATTTTTGCCCTTGATCATCTTAGGGTGGGATTTCCAAAATTATTCAGACTAACTCTACTTGGTATTAAAGAAACTTGCAGTTCTATTATGTAAGTTAATAGGAGCCAAACTAGACTGAAATAGTAGAACTAGGCTGACACAGGCTGCTTTTGGATATCCTACCCTATAAACTGGTTGAGGGATAATTTTAAATAATAAAAATACCAATCTTGCTAGATCCCTCAGAAATAAAACTTAATTTTTAGAGTGTTTGGTGGAGAGATAGTAAGTTACTTCTCAAAAAATTTTCTGTCTTCTGTGTTTCTCTACAACAGCCAAGTTCCAGATGAGAGAGGTACTGAGATCATGATGCTCCAGATCTAAATCGGACCACGCTTTACAGCAGAAAACTCAGTATTGATGTGAAATGTGTGTCTGCAAAAAGTCAACCTATGATAGAAAATCAAAGCCTATTTTTCCAACAGTAGGTAACCCTGGTTGTTAAGGAAAGGTCTATTTTAACTTCCACGTTTTCAGTCTCAGAGGAAGAAATGATAAAATAAACTCATATAATATGCGACTCATATAATAAGCTCATATAATATGTGTCTGTGTCCTCCTCTGTCCTTGACTTACCTGAGGTGTCTCAGACTAATAATAAAGTCTAAATCTCATCTAAATCTAAACATTTTTTCTAAAGGCCTTGAGGGCTGGAGCTGGCGCTGTCTTAAGGCTTTCCCTGCTTCTTTTTCTGCAGCAGGAATAACTGCACATAACAAGAAAAAGATGGAAAACTGCACACCCTCTCACACAAAGCTTCCTCTACTTCTTACAACTTTTGTTGTCCAAAGCAAAGTGGGTGAAGAGGTATTGATGAAAGTCTCTCAGCACAATTACCAGCATGCTGCCGTGAATGGGAGTGAGAGCAGCAGTATATCTGGAGATAGAATTAAGGCTGGGAAAGCATGTGCCTCTTATTGGCCACTCATTGGCCCCAAAGATGACAGTGTTCCCTCTTCATGGAAGTGAACAACTGAAATCTAGTCTCTATGTCTACTGAGGAAACAAGTGCTTAAGTCAACTAGCTAGTTTAAAACCCAAGACTGAAGAAAGAACATTTATTCATTTAAGTTAGGCAAGCAATGTCGTGCCCTTATAAGATGTCTATTTTACATGAGTCCGTATGTCTTGTTTGGAAGTTATTTTTGCTGTGTCAAAGTACATAGGGTTATTGAATCATGGAAGAAAAAAAAAAAAAAAAAAAAAAGGGAAAAAAAAAAAGAGTGAAAAAGCAAAGCATTTTCCCTTATTGTGTTCCAGGAGTTATATAAAAAAGTAATGTATGGGCCTTCTTTGCAGTTGTGAGCAGTTTGTAGTACCTTATGTTAATTCCTTTTAAAATTTTGTCTTCCAGATTTTCCCGTTGCAGACAGTCTAAGAAATGTCAGCCTTGTTCTAAAT
The DNA here is from genome assembly GCA_023637945.1 of Phaethornis superciliosus. Taxonomy (NCBI): domain Eukaryota; kingdom Metazoa; phylum Chordata; class Aves; order Apodiformes; family Trochilidae; genus Phaethornis; species Phaethornis superciliosus. The sequence goes on from JAJQWJ010000004.1 coordinate 53,354,304, forward strand.
TTGTCTACTTGGAACAACAAAACAGTTAATGCTTCTTCAATTATGCCATTTCTTTTAAAAATGTCACTGTGACATGAGTAAAGCATTTATACAAAATAGCCCAGGGCACAGATGTAAGACACTGACATGAATTACTAGAGGAGTACTTTAAAAATGTGAAATATTTAACACTTTATTAAAAAAACAATTTGTGTACTTTATTCTGCCATCTTCACAGCCTTTTGCTGATCTCATGAAGGTAGTCATCCAAAGACTGGAAGTGTTGATATTTTTTAATTCCTACTACAGATTTAAAAAAATCTTGTAAATTCTGATTGTCTTGACAAAGTAGGTATCCCCCCCAAACTAAAAATCTGGTCTATGTCCAGTTTACTGATATCAGCAGCACTTCTGCAATAGGTCCAAGTAAAATACCAGCATTTGTAGCTGGTGTAGTGATGGTTTTCTCAGTGACCGTATGGGAGTTGAAATTCCTAAAAACTTATGCAAGTCTGACAGCAACATGACATGACAGTTTTTGGCTATGAACAGCTGAGCATAACAGATTTGCTTCTGTCAGGGGTAATACAGAACTGTAATACTGAACAGCTCATGAGAATAGGAATGAAATAACTGATCAGTCCTCCACCACTGGGGTAGGAACTACTGGGCTGGAATGAGAAATTGTCCAGTTTGAAAAGGTATTAGGTAGATATGCAGTCACCGTAGAAATGTAGGAGTTGTAGCTATCCAAAGAGGATGAAGTAACAGATACCTCTGAGGTCTGCATTGAATACCCACATCCAGCTGGAATCTCAGAGGAAAGTTTGATGGGTTTGGATTTGGGAACTGACTCCTCTCTAACTTCTGTAACTTCCAGTCAACTGTGATGTGTAACATCATGAGTGTCAATTTGCCAACGCAATACACTCCAGGAAGTGTCCCTTACACAAATCATCTGGACAGAATTGGGAGTTGGTTCTCAGGAGGAATATTTGGTTTTCAGTCAGGAGAAAATATAAGTGACATCAGGAAAGTTATTCTAAAACTTCTTGGACACTACCCTAAGGATTCAAATATATAATTTGAATCGTATTAAGCACGAGTCAGTTCTAGGCATATGAGGTCTGAGGACACGGCACCAGCTGAAGTAAGTGTAATATAAAACAGTAAAAAGAAAAGAGAAAACAATAGTCATCCTGCATGCAAAACATCCTGCAATGCTCATTCTAAGAAATGGATCATCCTTTCAAGCTAGTAACTTCTCTATCATTATCCCCATAGTCAGCCATTTGCTGATGTAAGATAAAAGGCTTCTCCAAAATAAATTAGTAAGACAGTATAAACAAAGGCAGATAGACCATTACTAATCTGTTGGCAACAGAACAGACTGGAGCTGCCTTTGCTGACAGCTCCATTAACAGCCACAGTTGGGCTGCTGTGGAGGAGGGGTGTCCTTTAGTCGTGTGTTCTGCTTGCTGGCAGCAATGGTGGAATCCACTTCCAGACTTTCCAACATTTTGTCACAGATAATATCCACGAGCCGCTCAAATGTCTGCTTGACATTAATGTTGTCCTTGGCACTTGTTTCAAAGAATTCAAATCCTAAGAAAATAAACAATAAGATCCAAATAAATTTTTTCACAGAAACCCTGTCTGTGGAACAATTTTAAAGAAATATAGAACATTTTTTTTAGCAGAGTGTGCCTGGATAAAATTCCAAAATTCTGGTTCTTTTCCTTTTGGTTATGAAATATTTTGTAGATGTTTCTCACCATGACCTCCTCATTCATCTTGCAATTATTTTCCTAATAACATTCAGGTATTCTACACTTCTGAAATGTTTATATAAGGGCCTCAGCTCTGAGCCTTTTAGTACTTTCTTTTTTCTCATTGCTCATTATTAATAGAGAGATGTTCCATATAAATATAAGCCTGAAATGAGGCAACTCTGGTGATACTCAGGGCAGCAGAACTCAAAGAACACCATATTCGTAGCACCTATGATGATCTATACTGCTGATGTGAATGAGACCAGGCAGAGCAGATTAATTGCAAAGATATGACAAAGCCTAAGAAGCGTATGGTCAAGTAAGGCAGAACAGAGCTGAAACTGAGAAAACCCAAAATATCGAAGTGCTGCCTGAACATGGTAACAATATGTGTAGAAGATGCATCAGTATGTTCTTATTTAATGCCCCTTTTGTGTTCAATTCATTTGCTGAATTAAATTTTGCTGTCCCTACACTATGTCTCTTTCCCTTATCTACTTTCTTCCCAATAGTACTGACTCAAAGAAGGATGTCAAGGTCTTGGTAGCCCCAAAAAAGCACTACAGCAGCTGGGGCCAGCCTGCACATTAGCAGAGGACTGTTGTTTACCTAGTGAGCTAAAATACACTCAGAACAGTTTACATAGCCATCCTGAAACACCAGAGGAGTCTGAATTACCTCTCTGCCTCACATTTGTCTTGGCTCTGCAAAAGCTCATTCATCAATGCTCATTAATGCTTGTTTATGCCTATTTTCAGAAAATAAGGGAAAAAAAAGAACAGAAAGGAGAGCAATATGCAAAAGGAACAACATTTTGCACCCTCTCATCTATCTGAGGAAATGTGACATCAAGAGGACATACTAGCTTGCAAATTTTAAGCACAATGCCATAGGCAATACAGAAGAGTTATGTTGATAATTCACCAGATGACTGAGAAGACCTTCTCATTTCAGAGTGTTTGTCCACAAACAAGTCAGTGTTATTTACCATTCCCAATGTAACACTGTATTTAACAATTGTCCTGAAGGGTGTGTTCCTGCAAGAACCATCCTTCCTTGAAACAAAGCTGAACTGCGGTCCTCAGTGTTGTTTTTTTTTTTTACATGAGACATATGTTGAGAAAACACAATCCCTTGATTCCCATTGTCTTGCAGTGTGGGTCCAAGTACATGAAAGCAATGTCAGGTTAGCATTTCCCCCTTTAAAAAATCATCTGGGGGACAGGACCCTTTAATTTATTTTCCAGTATCCTGTATGTATTGTAAATAAACAGAAGATTTTGTTGTCAGTGCTGTCAGTCTGTCTCCTTCCTTTGTCACTAATATTTGCATTTTAAAAAGAGCTAAAAAACAATGAAGGGTGGAGCTATGAACAGGCATGTTCCCATCATCCCAGTTGTTTTCATTTTTGATGCTAAGATAAAGGTAGCCATATGTCCATGCTTGCAAAGCTGCTGGTGACCCTGTCTTCTGCACCATGGCCTCCAGACAGCCATGGAGGAAAAACAGAATTTGCTGTTTTAGCAAGCTTTGTGCTGACATGCCAGGTCTCACTTAATTCCCAACACAGATGCCAAAATTACAGACCTAAAAGTGCCTCTTCAGTTCCAGCCTAAACTCACAGATGCCTAATGCCCTCCATATATACCCACAGCTGCCTAACATACACATTACTCCCCAGTATTCATGCCCAAAGGCATGGTACACTCTAGTTTGATGCTGGGGAGCTGCTGTTTGCCACAGTAGGTGGAGGATTTCAGCAGGGCAGCATGCCTTGTCTTGCAGGTTTGGTCAGATACCACAGAAGTGCTGGATCCTGAATGGCACCCTGTATAAGCACAAAACACTGATAAATGCTCAACTTTCAGGGCTGCTAAATGGGTTTAACTTCAAGAAATAGAATCATCCCTGATTTGAGTCTCTGGATCTCCCCAGCATCACTATTATGTACATACATTCCTATGCCAAGAACCAAATAAAGACAAAATAAGTAAACCAGACTGATTTTCATCTGAAGTGAGAAATTTTGTTCTCTTTTTTTTGGGGGGGGGGGGCATGTGGGGGTGGTGAATAGTGCCTTATTTCAAACCACTGGGGATGAGAAGAAGGAAAGAAAGAAAAATCTAAGAATAAAGACTTCGAGGAAGAACTAGCCAAAAAAGAGATGAGAAGAAAAAGGATGAAGAGGGGAAAACAAACTGAAAATATACAGAATAGGTATATGTTAAAATCTGAGGGTTAAAATTACTGCCTTTCTGAGTGACAAGCTGAAGTGCTAAAGCCCCAGGCACTCCTGACACTGGTGCCCTGAATGCAGTGTGAAGGCTGTCCTCTGCTAGCCCTTGCAGACTGGAATGCAAGAGCTCACCCAGAAAGGGCTTTTAAATTTTGTTTTCTAACATTGGTTGGTGGCCAGGATACATTTAGAAAGCAGGGGAGTGCACCCTGAAGTGCACTCAGATGTGCTGCATGCCCCTAGCAATGGATGACCTCAGGGTGGCAGAGTGTGAGAAATATGGAGCCAAAGAAAACATGATGGATAGGGCATTGCCTGGAAACTGCTTGACAGAACATAAAACCGGAGGGGGATTTTAGTGCAACTTAACACTAGATGATCACCAGAGGCTTCTTTTAGCCCATTTTTCTATGGAACAACAGCTCCAGTTTGCAGAGCCTTAAGCAACCTGACCCGAAAAGGTAGTATATGAGTTATCAACTCAATGTCAGACAAAGAAAAGATGGTCCCAAGGTGATACAACATGTGTCCTTGAAACTGGAAAACTTACTGCAGGGAAACTCATTCTTCTGCTTTTCCTGTCACCACCTCCCACATTCTCTGAGCAGCTAAGAAATTATTGCAGCTGTACAGGAAACATATAAACATTTGTGTGCAGTTTGACTAGAGTGAGTAATATGGTATACTGGATCAGACCTGCAGTATATCTAATACAATAATCTGCCCTTTTGATAGTCACAGGATTTATATATGAGAAAAGAAAATCTCAGAGTACATAAAGATGTGAATAAGAAAAAATCTGGTTCCATAAAGATAGATTTCCAAATCCTAGGAGTCAGAGATTGCTTTGAAGCCTGAAATCTAAGTTTTGATATCTATCTTTTTACTATTTTTACTGAGGTTTTTTGTTTGTTTGTTTTTTATTTTTAATTTTGCATGCATTAGTTGTGACTGTATAACATGCAAAGTTCCTTCTTGTGTTGGTGAATTCATGACTCTGGGGATTCCTTATCAACTCAATGCGTTGGTATTTTGTATAGGAAAATAGTTTCAGGAATAGAAATTGAGGTGAGTTATGTGACTTAAAGAAAGCACCCCCAAACTCTACATTGTTAATTTATGTATATTGCCAAACATTTTAGTGGCTGGTCTACATTTGGAATAAAAGTTTACAGTTACTATTTTTGTGTATCTTTGTCCATTAAATATGCTCTCCTAGCTCCTATTGAAATCAATAAATATTACAAATGCTTACAGAGGGTATAACAGATTAAAGAAAAACACATAATGTGTCATATACGTCTGGAAAGAAAAATCATCTGTTAAAGCAGGTGCATTTTGGTTTTGTTGCAAACAGTTTGAGCAACACTGTTCTTCAATTGCCTAATATAGGCAATTTTTCTGGACATAACTTGCTATTAAATGGTTTCACTTTTAAAGAACTAATCAATGGTCATTTTTCAGTGTATACTTTTCAGGAGTACTTTTACACATATTAATGCTTATTTAGATAGATGCAAAAAGAAGGTGTTTTAAGGTGTTTTATTCTGATTAAATTATTTACCAGGAAGTGGAATTGTACAATCAAACAAATTATTAAAAAAAAAAAAGAAACAAGAAAAAAAAAAAAAGTGATTTATTAATACACATGAGTTAAGAAACACTAGCATAGGATTAGGTCCAGGACAGGTGGTACACAACTGAACACCACCATTTCACATTTGGAGTTAGCTGTTTCTCCAGTCTCCTTTCCTTTCCTGATGGTGTATTCTTTCACAGCGAATGTATCACAACCATTTCCAGTATGGTAACAATTTATGAAATTACTTTGTGCATTCACACACGCAATCATAAAGCTTTTGTAATTTCTTTTCTTACCAAGTTGCTCTGCTAAATGTTTGCCTCTCTCAGTGAAGATTACCCGTTCATCCTCCATGTCACATTTGTTGCCAACCAAAATAACCTGGGCATTATCCCAAGAGTATGTTTTGATTTGAGTTGACCTTAAAAGAGAGACACAGAGAAAGAGATAAGTCAAAACAAATCAAATTCCCCTTGAATCAGTTTCAAACATAACTGTAACATAAAAAAAAAAAAAAGGACAATACTCATTTTCCCATATAAAGTAACATAAATAAGTTTAATTCTAGATTTCAAATACACTAAGGATTATCTGTCAGCTAATATCAATACAGGTTTTACTTATGCTCGTTAAAACAAGAAAGTCAAAAATTTCTACTGCCATCAACATTCCTCCTATATTTTTTAGAAAGAAGTGGTAACATTTTCTCTCACTCAATAAAAAAAAGTATTTTCACATTTTAATGAAAACCTTATAATCTAAAACAGAGCTTTGAAGCAAAATGAACAGCTTATCCATTTGTCATCCTTTACCTTTTAAAATCAGAATCTAAATTTATTTGCAAAACTTCAAAGCTGTTCTGTCCTCCCTCTGTTGTGTCTTTCCAGAATGGTCCACTATAGGTCTTTGACCTACCAGAATGACAGAAATGCTTAGGCTGTGTGTTAAGCTTTGAACTTTGATTTACCTTCCATTTCAATTATACAACTTCTAACCATTACTACAGATGAAGTGGAGTAGCTGAGGTCTTGAAACACCATAAAATCTTGAGTACTAGTAGTGAAACCCTACAAATCTCTCCTGCAATTTGGATGTGATGCAGATAATTGGCAATTTAGGAGCACACTGGTAGTACCTCTGAGCTACCACACATCTGCTGATAGTCAGACCTGCTCTGTAGGCAACAGAACTGCATGTCCTGACTCCAGGGTCATCCAGGATTTCTGCTGCAAGCTACTGCCTTTTAATAAAGAGCAGCACCTGTCTTTGAAGGCAATGCAGGGTCTAACAAGCTTACTCTAAGCACTCACCCTTTGCTTTGGACTTGTGACCATGTCTGTCATGAGTCACATGCTTGCTAGGATAATATCTCTTCTCTTCCCAAAATGATCAATGGAGAGAGAAAAAGATGTAGCACATCTAACCCCTTCTTTCCTTGGACAACACAGGTTGCTTAGGAAAATTGAAATAGAACAGCAACTAACCTGCTTGACTACACATTTAGGACATGGTGCCCTAGAAGGGAATCCTGACATGTATCAGGGCCCTAAAAATAGGAAATAGATTAAAAAATCTCTCACCTAAGTGTTTTGAAAACTGGGTTGCATGGATGCTAAGTTCACTAGTGATCCCTCTTCATAACCCAGCTGTTATGTCTACATATTCAGATCCCTGCCTGTAAAATCTTTCCTGCACAAAAAAGGTGATGCACTCCGACAACCATTTCTAGAGAAAGACAGAAAATGGATCAAACCTTCCCAGATGGCTTTCCTGATTGCAAGTCCGGGGGATGAATATGGGCAAAAACTGATACAACTCTTTGTAGCGCTGGTCCCAACACCATTGCCCACTGACCCAGTACCTCTTCATGAGTCAAAGCATCTTTAAGCCATGCATGCTGTATTTGCAGTGCTGAGCAGAGGAATTTAAGAGGAAAGGTCACAATGCCTTTAGGGTGGTTTTAATTCATCAGAAAGGCCAAAAAGAAAATGAGGCAAGCTGCAGTAATTTTTTCCTAAAGATTGTTCCCTTGGGACCACCCTGATCTTTTCTTCAGAAATGGGAACTGCTGTTTTAAATCTGTTTTACACTAATTTACCTGAGCAATCATAGGTACTATTACCAAAGCAGAGGTCAGACTTGCCTGTAAACTTAACATTTTACTAAAGATATTGGAAAAGGGCTCATAGAGTAAGGACACCATGAACACATTTTGGCAGAAATGTTCGTTTGGAAACATGCTGAGTTTTTCTGGAATTTGTGGTTAAGCAAAATAGATTTTTTTTTTTTTTTTTATTTTTTATTTTTTTTTTTTTTTTTTTTTTTTAACCAGCACTACATTTGTCACCATAGCAACTTTGCAAATAGCAGCTCAAACATGAGCATATAAGAGTCCATTAAGGGCTCCAAAAGAACTTAGCTTAGAACAGTTATGCTGGGTGTCAAATTGTTCCCCTTATATCAGCAGGAAACTTAAGACATTTCAAAAACAAAAATATACAGTAAAACCATCAAGCTTTACCAGAGGAATTACTTGCATGTTCTGCAAATGTTAAATATAAGAAATCAATTAATAAACACAACCTGTAGAAAAATCACCAGAGCAGTTTAAAGATAACTAATTCAACCTTGCTTTTCAGACCTTCACTGCAGAGCTTTCCAGGAATGTCTTTATTTAAGAATGTAATCCCCTTCATTTTACTGCACCTAGATGTGACTTTTCATTCTATGAACTATGAACATGTGCATTCAAAAGATTCTCAATACTGAAGGGGCTTATTTTATTCTTTGACTTTTTTACCTGGTTTGCAAATGTCTCATCTTCTGATCACAAAGATTTTTTTTAAGCAACAAGAGATCCTGTTCATGATAAAATTTCCTAAGTCTTATGATTTGCAAAAGACCCTGTAATTCAAAAATATAACTGACTGAAAACCAGTCAAATGTATCCCCACCCAACCCTAGATCAGCAGGAGCTTGGATTCAAAGAATATAATAAACTTGTCTTTGCTATGTTTTATTAGACATACATTTCCACTAATGGCTTTGATAGCTTTTGATTCCCACAAGTGTCCATAAGAGCAAACACACATTAAAAAAAGAGATTTTGATGTTCCTTGCATATATTACCTTTCAAAATACCAAGGCTTCTGGTTAATCCAGAACACAAACCATTGCAATAGTAAAGAAAAACTTTAGTCTCAGTAAGATTGAAGACATGAAAAGGCAAAGACATTGTTAGCAGTACAGCAATTCCTGTTCAGTCTCAGTGACTTGGTGTAAGACAATAGCAATTTACCCTGTAAATCTTTCACATTCTAGTACGTTAGACAGAAAATATGCAACATGCTTGAATTCGATGTATTGACAATATAGGAGCAGATTAATACACGTGTTCAGTGATCCATTATTTTCAGCGATCAATACAAGATTTGTTTTCCATGTTCTGCAATTCTGCCTTATTCCTTGTCTGAAAATAGCACTTGCTGAACGCTAATTAAAGCAATGCTATTTGCTCATCTTAGAACAGTGCTGTATTTTCCAACACTGGTTCAAAGAACTACACAGTTACATGAGTAACAAGTTTTGAACGACCATGACAGAAGACCATAGAAAATAATATGGAAGATGTTTTCCTCTGTTACATGGAATGAAATAGTCTGTGAAAACTGCACAAAACTGCACTTTTTCACATAGTATTACACTTCAAAACACAGTTTTGTGTTTTGAGCACAAAATTCCTACTTTCAAATGAGCCCTAAAGGAAAGGTAAACAGTTCCTGCTGGTGTGGTTCTGTATGCACACTGCTTCAGTATTACTGTGCTAACTAGCTCCGCTCTTTGGAAATGCCTTGTAATAATTGTCAGTTCACAAAATATTCTTCTGAAAATATTGTTTTTCAGTTCAATAAGAGATAATAATGAGATATAATGAGATTTAGCTAATAAGTTAACAACTGAATAAGACATAACATGTTTTTATATTGCTGCTACATCTAACACTGTCATTTGCTGAAGTAGAGAATAAAACCTGTGTTACCTAGGCAATGCCATCTCATCTCTTATGAGCACACAGGTTTCAAAAAAATGGTGAACATAACATTATAAGCATCAAAGACACTATTATTGTGTATTACCTCCCTCAAAGTCTGCCACAAAAGTAAATGACTGTTCTGATTACAATCATTTCTGTGTATAACCAAGCACAGCAAAATGCACCTTCATGACAGAGAAACATCAGGAGGTGAGAGCTTTATATTACAGCACATTATCTTTTGGGAAAAGTTCAGGTACATGCTTAAAGGGCTATATTATTCTCAGGTAAAACTCTGCTTGACGTCTACAGATGAATCAGTTTTATAAAGAACCCGTTTCTAACAGGAAGACTGAAACCAACCATAAAAGAAGAAAACTTCCAAGACTTAGGGGGCCAACCTTTGTGCAGCAGTGTCACCCTGTACCTCTGAACAAGCAGGAGCTTCAAATAATTTTCCAGAGAGCAATGATAGAGAATCTATGTGTGCTTCTGTGGGCAGCTTACCAGAAGTATTGGTAGGGGTTTAGACATAGACAGAGCCTTCTGGCTGAATTACCTGAGACTCTGGAAGCCATAGTAGATGTCAGGGAGCAAAATGGAAGCACGGCTATGATCTTACTATTGTGCAAACTAGCTTGTCCCATGAAATAATGTGATAAAATCTCCTCTGCACATCCGCAAAGGAGCACAGAGAGATGAAAGCAGGTGGGAGAGCTCAAAAAATATCCTGGCCCTGGCTGCTTCTAGGTGTATGGCAGCAGCTGTCAGCCTGTCATGTCCACAAGCCCCGAGGAGCACAGGGGCATGATGGCAGGGGACAGCCCAAACTGAGGACTCAGAAGAAGGGATGCCACATTCTGTGCCTTCCCAGGAATGTCCCAGGGGAGCCTCCGCCTCATTGTCCAGGTGTGAAACCCATCACAATGGATCAGGACTGGAGGCGTAAGTGTCCAGGTGCCAGCAGCTGGGAAGACTGAGATCCAGAGGCAGCTACTGCGCAGACTGAGTGTATGAGCCCAGGTGACACAGGGACCCATGATATACATATGTCTGTGCAGATATATATTCTTACCAGTGGACCTAGCCATGCCAGGGAGAGGAGCAGGATGATACTGTTGGTGTTGATGTGTTTGTGTGAGCACTCTGTGTGTCTGCCTGTGATCTGCGTGGCCAGCAAAGTACATGAGCTGTATATGGCATATGGGTGCTGTGTGCACATGCCTGCTGGGAACATATCTTCAGACTCAGACCTGGGCCATGAAGTGGCAGAAACCTTGCCTCTCTCAAGCTGCCAGATCTGGAGTGCTGTATTTTCTCCTTCAGCTTTAAGTTCAGACTTAACTCAGCCACACCTGGAGAAAACTACATTGTACCTTGGATAAAATTCTACACAAGCCAAACCTGCCACCACTCGATAAATTTCAGATTGCACCCATTGAGTGGCATACCTGGGTTTCTCTCTGGATATATTTCCAGAGGATCACATTTTACTAACTCATATACATCCAGGACAAACATTAACCTAACCTGAAATAGTCTCTGGTATATTCTCCCGCACAGACAGCAAGGATAAAAAAGAAATATATTCTATAAAGAAACGCCATATTAGGATATATATATCAGGAACACGAACTTTTAGACAGCCACAATCTATGCAGCACTGTTTGGACCAAACAACTTCCATGTATACCTGCTTTCCCTAGAGGGGATGGTTTCTGTGTGCTTTTCAGATATAAATTACATGCACTGACAGCAGAGAAGCACCCTAATGAAAATGCTTTAGAGCGGGGCACGTATGATGTTTATTCCAGCAAGTTCAGGGAACATGTTGTACGTCCAATATTCTGGTTTCAGAAAGGCATGCACAATCAATTGGAGTGCAACATCTTGCTAGGAAAACAAATTAAAACAAATCAGCCCAGCCCAAAACCAAATTATGAACATTTCTACCAAAGCCTTTCTATTTTTGAAGTTACTGTTATGCTGAGTTCACTGACTGACTCTTAGAATTCTTCCATCTCTGTCTATAGCATGGTGTCTCCACAGTTTGCTAGCTGAACTTCCAGAGGTCATAGTGTAGTCATGGGATCTGGGTGAAGTCCAGGTTTTCATTCAACAGCTTTCTCTGTGTAAGTACTTGATGAGGAGGACTGCCAGAGAAGCAGCCATAAGTCTGGGAGTGTCCCAAAGCACTCAAGAGTCTCTAGTTGAACTTTGTCGTTTTATTTGCAAGTGAGCATGCCATATACTTCGCTACCTCTGGGCAGGAAGACATGTTTTTCTGCATTTTCAGGAAGCACAATTGTTTCCTTTGTAATTGATGCAATGGATGGAATCTTTCCCTGCTTACTCCGCTCCCATCCTATGATGGGAAGGTATTGCACAGCCCTCTCCAACCCCTGACATAGACTGGGATGGTATGGCAAAACTCTGCCATTCCCATCTTTTCAGGGAAGAGGACTGTGACAGGAGTTCTTTGCCACACATTTTGTCTCTGGTACCTGCTCCATTCAAGCCATGTTTTCTAGAGAGCGAGCCAGAGGTCTCCCTCATACTTCCAAGTTCCTTTGATACTACATTGTGGACTATATTCTCCATGCCTTTCCTCATGCCTCATTTTCTCCCATTTCCTCATTTATGGCTCATAATCTCTATTGTTCCCAGCAACCATAGTACGTTATGTGCCTTAGGAATTCCATGACATTGTACAGTCTTTTCATCTCTTCTCTTTATCGCACTCATCTTGGGGACATGATGGAAGTGGGGCCTATATAGGATTGTTCTATTCACTACATTAAACTACTGCAACGCTCAGTCTTGATAACTGTTTGGAAGCTGGCTCTGTACCAGCTGTTCTGTACTTGGTCCTCAGACTATGCCACAGGGAGGACAGGGATAGGGGTGTCCTCAGGCTTTCCGTCTATTCTCTAGCGAAATAATCCACTATTACTAGGAGATGAGCCATCCGAAACACATAAACCTACCAACAAAGAAGCCCAAGTCAACCGTCTGATTAGGATTTTGAAGAGTGCTGAGGTTAAAAATTTGAAGAACTCGGAACAAAAATAAGATATAAGAGTCCAGAGGTACTTGAATACTAAACTTTCTGTGGACATGGTTACTGACGTAGTGGGAATACACTACAAATAATTACTTATAACATCAGTAATAACAAAAAGAAGATCCTAACATTTTCCGTATTTTATTTAAACTGATGAACAGCTGGGGGCATGCACAGCCCCAAGAAACAGAACCAGCTTTGAGAAGCAGCCCAGGATCTTCCCTCCCTTACTGACAGAGATCTGGGTATTTACAAAATTTAAACTCACACTATTGCATTTTACCATTGTGGCTTGCTTCAGATGGGGATCAGAAAAGCTCAATGATTGTGGCTAATACAAATTATTTTACCTCTTGCCTTTAAGAACCCCTTTAGATTTATTGAAACAAATAGTGGAAACCAAGGAAAACAACAATCAATGAAGGAAATAATTATCAAAACAGAAAACCAAGGCAGATGAACATGTGACAGGAACAAGGAAAATGCACCTCAACACTTCTCACTGAAAATTTAAATCTAGTGGGTGTTCTAGCATCACTTCTATTCAGAATAGATAACATATACTTATTTTTAAATGCTTATTTTAAATGATGGTACCAGAAATTGCATACTGCAAGTGCTTATTAACATGATAGAGAACAGGCTAGGGTGTCCCAGCAACACAGGAGTATTGAAAAAAGTTGTAGTGGGGCAAAGAAGGGGGAAAAAATGAAAAAAATAAATGTCTTCCATCCTCAGTATCACAAAACAGAAAATCTCCTGGGGAGAAGTGGATGGGATAGCAAAAATGGTATATGCCAACTCCTTTACTCTTGCAACAGACTGGGTTATATGAACATTGGCCAGAACTGACTATATTGATGTGTTAGTTATTGTTTATACAATAGTATGCTTTCTGTCTGGTTCAAAGAGCAAATGAATGGAAAATGCCTTACAATTGTAACATAAGCTGATATTGAGGAAACATTTAAGCTGCCATTGGAGGAAGAATTGATGATGCAGAAGCTGCATGACAGATGTGTCACTATCAATTTTCTCATTCATTTTTAGCCAGAAAGCTAGTCAAAATGCATATTACTCTGAGCATCACAGTTTGTTCTGCTAGGAATTGTATCTGCTTCAAAGAAAAATTCAGCTTTACAGAAGATTTAACAGAAGATTTCACTACAAGTTTCTGAAGTTGTAAGTTCAGTTTAGAAAAGCACATGCCACACTTCAATTTTGATAGTCTATAAGGATAATAAAAATCAATCCAGTTCTTCCAGAGGGCAAAGCTGGGTGCATCTTTAATGTATACATTTTTATAACATTATACAATGAAATATGAGATACCATTTTGCAAAAAGTTGTTACTAAAAAAACCCAAAACCAGAAACAAACCCAAACCAAACCAACCAACCAAACAGACAAAAAAATCCCCCCAAACCCAATCAAACAAAAAGCCCACAAAACACCCAAAAAACCAAAAAACCAAAAAAACGTTTGTTCTGCATACCATTCTCTAGCCTTATCTGTACACACTGAGCGTTACCAGTCCTAGAAGCTGCCACTGTCTGAGAAACTTGCTGTTAATTTCAGCAACTGCAGCTACCTAAGAGAGACTTAGCTGAAAGAAAAATTACATGAAAGAAAATTAGCTCTATCCTGGACCAAGCCAGGACAAAAAGGAACAGGAGAAAGCAGCTAAAGATGTGAGAGCATCTCTGCACAGAGAATGTGAAAACATTCCCTGCATGTTTTATGACATTAATTCTTATGTAAGTATCTTAGTTATAATTCATGACCATAATTGCAGTGAGGAGGTATGTGCCTGGTCAGTACTGTCTGTTTTGGGTCTGCATTTAACACAGTGCAGTAAGAACTGACATATTATTGATAGCTATGTAATTCTTCTGTGTGGTACCCAAGATGGGAGGTAGGCATGACAGAGATTCATAAGTAAGAATTTTATTTCTTTCTAATCCACCAATTCTATCTGCTCTTACCTTGCACACAGAAGTTCCTTCCCATCCAGAATCCTCTGCTGAGTAATTAATTGAATTATATTAAATTTTTAATGTAATATACAAATAGTTTTCTTTATAGTGCATGAATTTGTGCAGTGTTATTTCAAATAAGAGTGTCTGGTTTTCTCAGAAGATTGTTTCCTGACACTAAAATACAAATCTAGTGGATAATGGTATATGTTATTAATATAGTGTGTAAACAAGACATGTTCAATTAATGAAATGTATTTCTTATGTATGTATCTTGTAATGTAATGTAATTCTTATGTATGTATCTTGGAGTCATAATAAAGGAGCAGAAGTCTTCAGGGCATGCTTAATGCATATTAACCATGTGGCAGATGTCCTTAATTTTAATTTGGCACAATCTCTGTATCCTGCTTTCTTCCCACCTGTCAAATGCACCTTGCAGCTACTTTTGGAGTCACACTGGTCAGGAGCCCAATTCTATTAAAAAAAGAAAAAAGAAAAAAAAAGACTGTACTCCTAAGTTTGTACCGTACTCTATCCCTCCTCCCCAGTACCACTTGTGTGTGACTCTCTAGTCTCTCTTTTTTTTTTTTATGGAGGCAGAGGACAGAGGACTTGTAATGGAAGCTCCTGAGATACTCCTAGGCAAGGCAGACTTTGACTGATGATATGCTGACTTAATAAATGACAGTACACTCCCTTCCAAAGTGACCTGTATTTCTTTCTTTTTCTGATATGTAGCATATACTTATTTTACATCTACTAGATTTTTAGAAAAATTGGACAGATGTTTATGCAGACAGTGGAGAAGAGTCAACAGACATTAAGGATGGAGAGATCTTCCCAATAACTGCCTTGTATTTTGTATCATGGTAAAACACTATAAGGTACATTTCAGTATTTAATTAATATTCACAGAAGCACAAAATCCTCTCCTACAACAAGGCTTACTTATGAGCAGACCAATTAATGTAACACATTTTTCACAGTGGGACACAGTAACGACACATTCTAATGAAGAGTTTTTATGTCATGTATAATGCCGCAAGCTGTGCCATACTGTGGGAAGTGATTTAGCAACTCACTACACAGACAAAAGGCTGTAAATTTTAATTTTCTCCCCACTGAGAAACCAACTATTAAATTACCATCCTACTACTACACATGCACACTGCACACAATCATAAAAAATTAGGATTTGAAATGAGATGGAAAAAAGTATTTACAGGAAAAAAAATACTCATGGAAACAATAAAAGGCAAAATAGAGCCTGCACTTGCATATCTTTTGACTGTTCCCATGGTTTCATGTTCCAGATGCTTCCAAATAAATGATCCTGTTAATCACCAATTTATGCTGATTGCACAGACTATCGCTGGAATGCTGAGTAATGACCCTAATCAATACATCTGATTGTAACTCTGCTATGTGAAAAACAGAACTGTGAAATAAAGGAGAACTGAAATTAATTTACCAGAGCAAATACCGCATCTATTTTTCTATATGACACTTCTTAGTAAATGAGCAATTTGCTATTAAAAATGTTTTTTGCTTGCCATGCTGTATTCATATTTGTATATGTCAAGAAATACATACATATACATATGAATGTGTCCTCACATTTGCTGGTTTTCTTTCTCACAGTGATGTGCTTTTGCTTTTGGTAATTAAAAAAATTAAAAAGAAGACAGTTAAACAAGCAATAGTGATGCTGATCAAGTCCATTTGGTCCTCCATGCTCCTATCTAGTACTTTCCTCTTCACTGCAGAAGCAATGGACCCTGGACCCGGATTCCATTACTCTGCCCAGGAGCCTCTCTTACACTTCTGAGCCTCTTGCCCCTTGCCTTCAACCCCAAAAAGCACCTGCACATCAGTGACATTTTGGAAGAAGCAAATTTCTTACAGTCAAGTTATTTTGGTGTGCGGCAACACATATTTCTGTAGCTGGAATTTAGCGTGCTCGATTTTTTCCTTTTTCTCTTTAAAATAGCAAATCCAGAATCATATTTGTGGTACATATGGCAAGAATCTGGCCAGAAAAGGTCCCTTTTTTAGGAAACTTCTCATTAAACAATTCTCTGGAATTCAGGATTGACCATGACTTTTTACTGTCATACCTCATAATGAAATTATTCACATTATTTGTGACTATTAATTGCAAATTAATGGTTTCCAAGCTTCTCTCATTTCTCAAATTTACTAGTTTGGATTTTATTCCTTTTCTTGTTTTAGCTTTCATTTTTCAAGTTTAAATGTTTTCTGCTATTGCTTCACTTATATATGATCTTGTTAGATAATTTTGGGTTATTTTTCTCATTTTCTATTTTGCATAAATTCTTTCATAGACAACTCAGTATGCATATAACATATAATGTGTTCTGAAAAGCTTGTGTGTATATGGATGCCCTCTCCCTGGAGGTGCTCAAGGCCAGGCTGCCTAAGAAGATGATCTCTAAGGTCCCTTTCAACCTAAGCTATTCTATGATTCTATGAATCAGACGTAATTTTAATCACTGAAAAAGCTTTCCATGTCATTAAAGCTGCCTGTGATAAATTATCATGGACTATATCTTTGTTAAAGGTTCATCCAGTTTACAAGCCATTTGTCAGGGATATCATGAGTCATTTTATTTCTTGTTAAAAAGACAGAAAATGTTGCTTTACTAAAAGATTATGTTACCTCTGTAATAGTACTAGAACTGTCTAAAAAGTTACTTAATATCTTCTGGAAGGAGAAAAAAGAAAACATTGAGAGCTATACTTGCACCCTAGACATAAAAATGTGATTCCACCACTATGTCCTTGGAAGTCATTTCCATATGTGGCTGTATACTACTTGCCAGCACAAGAGATTTGAGGTCTGAAATTTTGAGTCAGAGTACATGTGTTCATCTACTAGAACACTTGAGCTTCTGCCTTTTTTCACAGATACCTGAAACTGATCTGGCAAAGAGGCAACTACCTTAATCTCACTGTGAACTGATATTGGTTAATCAGATGAGTATGAGGTATATAATTGCACCTTTTAATTTTTATTTTATTTTTTAATCTGAGGTCCTAAATGTAAATTTTGGGTTAGTTTGGTCTCACTTTGCTTTTTTGTTACCACTGGTCAAATTTAATTATGTGAGGGATGACAGGAGCCAAAGACAACAGTATAAAACTACATTCTGCCTGGCATGGCATGGCAGGATTGTCCTGCTGTCTCACCCCACAAGCAAGTAAACTGTAGGTTTATTACTGCTGACTCACAGAATGTGACAGGATGCACTAGACTTTAGATTTTATTTCTAGGACTATGTTTCTTATTACTGACTGCAAGAGATCCTCATTTGTTAAATTTGGATATGGGAATCTGCCATGTATCAGCTAAATTTATTCTGTAGTCTCACCCACAGCTTTGGATGTTATTAAGGTCTCCAGTGTTACAGAACTCACTAGCAGTCTTCAAGATTTGTTTACATAATAACAGCATCAGGTGAAGGTTTCCAATACACCTCTACAGATACAAACTAGGAACCACACAGACTTATACCAGTTTCTGAATCTTCACTTTGCCATGCAGAATCTCAGCTATGAGAATCTCAGCATTCATTAATAAACCAATAATCTTGGTTGTCAAAACGCAGAGTAACAGAAGGCAAAAGCAATGCTACTGCTTATAAACGAGGGAAGCCAGAAGCCCAGGTGTTACTAACAGCCTCACCACTGCTGGATGTGACTCAGAACGGCTGATTACAAAGTGCACAGGAAGAAGAATTCCTCATCTGATCATTTGTCTGTGAATGATGCCACAGTGCACTGTGAGTATATCTGGGGGATAACCATGTGTTTTCCTACAACTATCAGAAGAGCTAAGAAAGACTTAATGGGAGTGATGATAAATCTAAAAGGTCTGGTGGTATGAACCACTGGGTTCCCCAACAAAGAGGGGCATGCTGTGTTAATCCAGGAAAATACCAGGATTTCGCTGAAGTTAAGTTCTGCATAGAAACATTTAAAAGTTAGGTCTCTGTTGTTCACAGCTAAATGGAAGGCTACAGAAAGAAGGTTTCATGTATACACCTGATACCGAGCAAGGCTAGAGCAAGAAATCACTGAGTATAAAATCCTTTAGCATCTGTAACCTCAGCTGGCCCTCACTATCTTTTTAGCAATGTGTGATGCCCTGAGTTCATTTAACCCCACAGGCATGGCAGCTACAGGCAAGAATCTCAAAGAGAATTTAAGTGATTAGTTCCTTGGTCTGCTGAATTTTCCTGGGCTCTGAGTGTTACTACTTCTCTTCAAGATTTGCCCAAGGCAGCTAAAAGGTCATCTCCCAGTTGTTATCTAACATGTGGACTTTATTGAAACGTCTGCTCCCGGACACAGGTGTCCTGCACTGCGGATTGTGGACCTGCAGACTAGGGAACTGCCAGTGGGACCCATCAAGTGGTAAAGAGGTTGGTGTTTCTCTATTGACAGAAAAATAAAAAGAAATCGGTGGTTCAGTCTCAACAAGGCTCAACAAGGACACAGATGGTGACTGCCTCTCAGACAGACAGTCCATAAAAGAGAATGCATGCAATCTAAGGCCAGCTTGAAGCACAGATGTGAGAGGTTTGGGAGGGGAAGAAGAATGAACTGCAATGCAACTGAAACTGCTCTCTGTTCTTGAGGGCCATAGAGACCTCTGGGGAACATGGAGAGAGTTTCTAGAGAAACAGGGCTTGTCCCATGGACCTAGTGCCTGCTCTGGTAATTCCAGAACTTCCAAGTGAGCATCAATGTCTTCAATCTTTTATACAGAAGCAGAAAAAAAAATGTGGACAGCAAGGTTTATGTCTATATTCTCTTTTCCCGGTTTTTGCAGCAGTGCTGATTAGATCAATCATTTCATAAAAAAAAAATTAACCTCTGCCCTCTGGATATCTGTCAGGGGAAGGACTTACAATTTCTCAGTCACATCCTCTTTTTCATTCTGAGTTATCTAAACTCCATTAATTTAAGTAAAGTGGCGAATGCATGAACAGATGCTAAGGGATAACCAAAGGCCTTTTCTAACATTTGTGGCAGATATTCTCTGAAGGCTGAAATACCATACTGTCCTTAAACAATTTAGAATAAGAAACTAATTCATATAAAAAATAGAGACCACCAAAATTGACAAAAAAGGTTCTATAATTTGTTGTAAATTGCATTACATATGTATGAGTAAGCAATTCTGAAACAAAAATCACATAGCCCTTATCTACTGTATCCCAGCACAAATAAATTATATTTTTGTTAATATAATATGATAGCTAAATTTGAAAAATCTTTCATCCCTCTCCTCAATTTTGCCTGGAAGGCTTTCCTGAAATTTTTGCACAACATTAGAAAACACTTATTGAGTCCTAAATAATGGCTACTTAAAGATCTGGTGAATAGCCAGTATTAAAAAAAAATAAATGTCTAAAGCAAAAAGACACTTACAAATTATATAAATCGTTAATATAATCAAAACTGGCTGCTGATTCACTTCCCACTAAGTCATGCAGATTAAATATAAATATTTAAAAGCAAATAAATTAGGAACATGCTCTTAGTGAAAAAACCCAAAACCTTGAATATAAACAACTCACCCGAAGAGGAGAGTTACATGAGAAGGAGCTATTTGCTACATTGCACAGCAATAAGGATTTGGGCCTACAGCATATAAAAGCATTATGCACAAAGCCATCTTTGGCTGCTTTCAGAAGACAGGCAGGGGTACTGCAGGAAGATACCACAGAATTCTTAATACGGAAAGAAGATGGCGTGGCACAGAATGCAAAGCAGGATGAATTAAATGTGCTGATTAAATGAACAGCTTGCTTTTTGTACTTCAGTGAAGTTCAGAGCTTTCTGGCCAACCACTTTAGCATACCTAGCAATCAAATAAATGACATATTGTAAAACCCTCATGCAGAGAAATGCATATGGATGCCTCTCTCATATGTCTCCGTCCCGCACCTCTCTATAGAAAGAACACATAATATTTTAAAATGAAGGTATAAAAGGCTGGAGGAAGGGAGAGACCCTCCAGTATAACACTGCAAGAAAGAAACAGAGGGCACTGCCTTCTATCCTGACACCTGAAAGACGGCATTAGCAGGTTTCCCCAAAATTATACTTCAGGCATGCGGTAGGCTCATTCCTTGTGTGCTCATTCCTTCCTCTTTATCTATGGAATTAGTGGTAAAACAGGAAGTTTTGCCTGTCATGCTAACAGTATGTCTCCAAGCAGCAGGACACCTGGGCTCTAATCCTGATTAGAATAGTCTTTTTGCTGACCACACAATTAGAGAAGAGAATAAGGTGACATGGGAGTCCTGAGGACACACTGTGAGGAACAGGAGTTCTAGTACCTTTGATTAGAGAGATCAACACACTAGATCTTTCAATTGTCAGATTGAGGGCAACAGAAAGAGATTATTTTTCTTGTAATCTGAAGTATTGCTATATAAATCACTAAAAGTTACTATGTGTAATATCCTAGCAGATTTTGGGTTTATTTGGTTCAATTTTTAGCAACGTATCTTGTGCCATAACAAGGTTGATGACAATGATTTTCAGAAAAAGGACATTTAAAACTTGCAGCCATTCTGTGAGTCTAGTAGAAAAGCACTTCTTTTGCACAAAAACTATGAAGGGAAAATTTTTCTTAGTTCAAGCACTCTGAAGAAATGTTCGCTATAAAACTGATTTTTTCCTTAGTTGTGAACCAGTTGGTTGACTTACTCAGATTATTAAAATGTTTGAAAATTTTTTAAGAAGTCTGGGGATTTGGACACATGGAATTCCAGTCATATCTCTGCTCTTCCTGATAGAGTTTCAGTGTAACTGACTAAGTATGGCGTGTCCTCCCAGATATTTACATGAACAGCAACATAAAAGCTTATCTGATGATGAGCTATAGCTCTGAGCTGTGAGCTAGTTGGGGAGCCAATATATATTTTATTCTGCTGAGTTGTATATAGCAGAAGTAAAATGGAGGAAGAGTAGTTAGAGATGGATGAGGCAGGGAAATAACATCCCAGGCTATTGCAGCTGTTTGTGTACTAAACACAAGCAGTTCAGCATATTACAAGCACTAAAATATCACCATAGAATAGGAGATATCTAAGAGACACAAGACAAAGAGGGAAAGAAAGCCAACATTTAATTTGTTGAAAAAAATAGCAGCAATACCTCCAATTTTTGTGAAACAGTAAAAAAAAAAATCCACAAAACAAAGTAAAATGAGAACACACGGACAAATCCATGTTAGATACTCTGGATGGAAGCTGACTGAAAATTTTTTTCAGGACTAAAGGTATCAAACTGAACAGACAGAGTCATGGCTGCTAAAATTTGGTGTTGATAAATTTAAAATGTACACTTTAGAAGGCATAATCTGTACTAATCATCTACTCTAATGAAGTCTAAAATAACTACAATCACTTAGCAAAAGCCACAAGTGTCATAGCAAGCTGCTTGATGAAAATTGGTGCTCAATATTCCTCAAAAGTCCAATAATTAAGCAAAATGTTGGCTGCATGCATAATACAATTGAGAAGAATACTAAAAAACTCATCCTTGCCCAAGAAGATATTTTGAGGAGGTTGTAAAAATCAGAAAATTCAAATTTGGGAATAAGAGGAATCACAGATCAGCTCACTGAGTAGGGAAAAGTTATTGTGGGCTGACAAAGCCCAAGTGTTCAATATCCTGTACTTGATAACTTATTCAGTCTTTAAAATAATAAATGGTTCTAATGCATGATGCAAGTTTAATGACAGGAAACAAATGCATGCAAAAATAGCAAATACGTTAACAAATGTTCAGGCTATTTAGACATATTTAAGGCAGCAGAGCCTGATACTTCCTAATGCATTAAGAAAGCTGTTGAAATAATGTCTAAATTGTAAGTGATTTTCTTTCAGTACTTTTGGAATAAGCCCCAAAAAATTAAACACAAAAAAGCTTAGAATACGTTTTTTTTTAAAAAAAAAAAAAAGAAAAAAAAAAAAGAAAAAAAAAAGAAGAGTTTAAAAGCAGAAGCTGAGGAATTGTAGAACAAAAACTCCACTTAACACCAGTAGAGTTTCTGTAGGTATAACAAATTCATAATGAATAGCCAACATAGTTGTGCTACTGACATTGCTATGCCAGCAACAAAGATTGTCAGACCAATTTGGTTTCCTTCACTAATGGTCTAACTAACCTGGCAGGTACAGTGGAGAAAAAGAATGACGTTACTCTTGATTTTAGTAAGACAACAGGTAATGGAATTGTTATACAGCAGCAAAGGATGTATGTCGAAAGGAAACTGAACAAAATTAAAATCTGTTCTCAGATTAGTTATGAATGATTCACTGTCAAGCTTGAAAGGCACTCTGAACATGGCCTGTCCATGCATTTCAATTTGCTTATGTATTAATGACTTGGAGCACAGAGTAAAGAAGACACTGATCAAATCTGAAGGCACCAAACTGAAGGGAAGTATTAGAAAGTGCATTGGAGAACAGATTAGAATTTTAAATGGTTGTAATAGACTGATGGAGCTATCTGGAATCAAGGAGATGAAATTAAACACTGACGGGTAGCGAAGTCCTAACTTCTGGAAGAAGAGAGCACATGAATAAATATGAGCTTTGAAATCCGTGAGTAGATGGTGTTTTTCTAAGGAAAGAAGTATGCAACTGCTGGGACCAAACACTGAGCATGGGTACG
The DNA here is from genome assembly GCA_023637945.1 of Phaethornis superciliosus. NCBI lineage: Eukaryota > Metazoa > Chordata > Aves > Apodiformes > Trochilidae > Phaethornis > Phaethornis superciliosus. The sequence continues at coordinate 53,377,667 of JAJQWJ010000004.1, forward strand.
ACTAACAAGACAAATCTGACTCTTGTCAGAGTTAAGAGGTGTTATAAAGAGCAGGTGCTGTTCATTCTCCTCAGCATTTGCAGGAGTTTCGCTCTATTTTGAATGCTGCACTTTAAGACAAATTGGAGAACCACAGAGGACAGAAACAGGGCAGATCAGAGGATTAGAAATTTGTGACTGAATATTAAAGGATTAGAATTTTAATTTAGAAAGGGTGGTAGAAGAAAGATCTAACAGTACTCTAATACTAAAAAAACCCAAACCAAACAAAAAAAACCCCAAACAAAAAAACACAACAAAACAAAAACCCAAACCTGCAAAACCAATCAACCAAACCAACAAAACAAAACTGAACACAACAACCAAACAAAAAACCAGATAAATATAAATATAAATCTTACAAACCTCAGCTGGACATAGGTTAGATAACCTATGAGAAACTGGGTACTAGCAGTGGCCCATGGGGAGTGTCTAGCACAGGGCTAGGAATTAGACACTATTCTGGGGTTCCCACAGACTCATTTACAGGGAGCATTTTTTATTTCATACCACATCTTTCTTAGTGATGTAGTTGATAAGCTTGAATTACTGCAGTTCTGAATATCCTTTTCTCTCACTTATTATTAGAGACACCCAGACATACATCAGCATTTCTCTTTGTGTTTTCCAGATGTGGTTATTTACACTGTATTCCAGAGAAAATTCCTTTATAGGCATTATGACACTACATTTGAAAACCTGATGAGCCTCTGAAATATCCAAGTTGTCCAAGTCCCTTTATTATAAGGTTCTAAAAATATATAAATCCAACATATTTGATACAAATTTAGGGTTCACAGTCTCAGAACTGAATGGTGTGTTAAAGTGGTTGAAACAGCCCTGTGCCCCTAAATCCACCCAAAATGTCCTTATACATGAACAGGTGATGCATAACTTGTTTAGCTAGCTATTTTAATATTGTGTCCTCCTACAACGAGGTGACCCACCTAGTGGATGAGGAAAAGGCTGTGGATATAGTCTACCAGGATTCCATAAACCCTTTGACACAGTTCCTCAAAACATACTTATGGAAAAAAGCATAGCTGTCCAAGGCTTGGGCAGGCATACACTCTACTGTGTGAAACACTGGCTGGACAGATAGGCACGAAGAGTGGTAGTGAATGGAATGCAGTCCATCTGGTGGTGCTCCCCAGGGCTGAGTGCTGGGGTCACTCCTATTCTGGACCTTTATAAATGATCTCAATGAGCGGATCAAGACCACTCCCAACAAATTTGCAGACGACAACAAGTTGGGTGGCAGTGTTGATCTCGTTGAGGGTAGGAAAGCTCTGCAGAGGGAACTGGACAGGGTGGATTGGTTGACTGAGGCTCTGTAGGAGGCTCTTCAAGGCCGTATGCTGGGTCCTGCAGTTGAAGTGCAACAATGCAATGCTACAGGCTTAGGGAAGAGTGTCTGGGAAGCTGCATGGAGGAAAAGGACCTGGGGGTGTTGGTTGACACCCCGCTGAATATGAGCCAGCAGTGTGCCCAGGTGGCCAAGAGGGCCAACAGCATCCTGGCTTGCATCAGAAACAGTGTGGCCAGCAGGACTAGGGAATTGATTGTGCTCCTGTACTCGGTATTGGTGAGCCTGCAATATTTAAACCAAGTAAATCCCAATCCAAAATAAATTATAATAAGTAATAAAACACTGACAGCATTCAGAATGTCCTCAATTAGGTGTCATGTCCAATGCTTTTTTTCCAGATGACAGAAGATATATTTGAAAGGCTATTCTTTATTCTTTCTTTCAACTTTCTACCTTTTGTGTTTTCCTGCCGTCCAGTTTGAATTCTAGCCCTCCCAAAGCCTTCCTGTCTCAATAGAAAAAGTAATTTTAATTAAAAAATTATTGACCTTCCAGATGTTTATAGAAAATATTGTAATGTGTGTAGAAGTGCATGGAATATGCAAAGAGAACTCTCTAAAGTCAGTGTTCTGCCTTACATACAATTATCAGATGTGTGGAACAACCACCTAATGCAACAGAGAAGATGGCAATTTGTGCATTAAATGGTAGTGAATAATATTCGTATCTATTGACACATCCTTAATACTATCTATAAAATACAATTTCCTTCCTAGCCTATGTAAAGACCAGAGAACAAGAGACTACAGAGACCTGATGTCCAGGTACCCAGGAATTCATACAAAATTAATCTGCCTTTAATTTAAGGACTATTTGTTCAAGTGCTTCTTGTTATCACTTACAATACCTCTAAAAATGTTCTACTGAGGCACTTGTATTAGCAGTTTAAATATTAACCACCTTCTATTTACTTTTGTTGTCTCCTTTGTCACAGTGGAAAGCAAGCAGCATCTGGTGTTTGTATACATGTGCCTGTTACAGTTCAAATGATCTCTTGGGAAATGAAAAAAGCATTCAGATTCAGAAAACAGGTGGAACCATGGCAGAGGTTTATGGAGGAAAGGATTGGTTACCTTGGAAACAAGTGTGAATTCTTTCATCAAACAACAATATGCTTGGTGTTGACCTATTTCTAACTGTTGTGGATGGATTTCAGGTGGAGCTTTTTGCAAAGTTTATATAAAAAGGTTGTCTTATCAACACTGAGTATTTTTGCACTGCTTAAATGTATTACTTTGTTTCTTCTACACTTCTAAGCTTTTGAAGTGAGATAGTTGAGAACAGAAAAAGAAGTGTAAAAGGATGTGATAACCTCCTATACAAGAATTTGTTTGCAACATATTGTCAGTACTTGTGAACACTTCAAAATCTTTTATCCAATACATTATCTTCTTTATAAATCCATAATAAATATAAGCAAAGATTTTTTTAATGGAAACAAGCTACTCCCCATTGTATTATATAGCTTGCATACCTGAGATAGAGTTACAATAGGACTAGATTGTCTTCCATGACTTCAGCTCCAAGGGCTTGTTTTATGTTTATAAGAACTGACATTTTACATAGCATATTTGCCTGAAGCCTGTTATAACTGGCACTCAGTTCTGATAAGGTCTTTAATGTAGTGCATTAACAATTGAAGGGTAACTGTGATTACATCACTCTACCTTTCTCATCATCCAATAACCTCCAGGGCATAGGAAAGTGAAAATAGAAAGGATCATTAATGTAGGGATGATATACAAACATAAATGCAGACAGAGAGCATGTACACTGTATTTAGGGTTCTGCTAGGTAGTCTGAATATCCCAGTGATACAATGCAACTCAGCACCACAAAGAGACGTGACATCAAATTCCCAAGTCAGGCAGGTTGCCTGCCTAGAGCATATTCCAGTTAACATCTAGTCTGAACTGTTCTGAGGGAATTTGGTCTCTCTTGCTTGGCATCATTAAAAGACTAAACTGGGGAATGAGCAAAAGAAAGGAAAGCCAAAACCTCACCAATTGAAATCCAACTAAACCGGATGAAGGAAGAAAATGGAAACTGAAAAAAACAATACTGTGAAACTGGTATTAGGCTGAATTCCTAATGTATAGTTTGTTCACATCATCACACCTAAATGACAATCTGATTTTTAGAGCTGTTTTAAAGGTCATTGTATATATCATCTTTTCTGAAGCCACCCATTTAGTAATTTCTAGGGAGAATAGATAGATTTGTTTGTGATAGGGTATCTTTCTTACAATGAAATACAGTAAAGGCTATATATTTGCAGTATTCTGACGGCTTAGGTTATAGTTATCTTATTTTTTTTCATAAACCCTAGTGTTTTCTTTAAAATACCAACTCTTAAAATTGTGATATTACTTGTAAATTTTTTAAAGGTATATTGTTTGCCCGCATTACACTTGGTAAAGATCTGAAAACCTTTAAAACACAACAAAATAAAGGTACCTGAGAACCTAGCCTGCTGAAATAAACCAAAATTTATCCTTTGAAAGCCACACAGTCCCTTTTGCCCTATAGTCTCTCTTGTTTTAAAAAAGGACAAAGTATTTTCTTCACTCTGATGTTTCCCCGCCCAGTTCTTACTTTGGTAATAATATTATTTTTGAGATAAAAAAGGAAAATTCTTGGACTAACTGAAGTACTTGGTTTTAGTTTGGTGACAGAAACACGACTTGTAGTTGTTGTAGCGAACCGCAGGTCAGACATGACATGTGCCCCCTGCATGTACACCAAGACATACTTGTCTTGAAAATGTTCCGTATGTATGTGGCAGAACATAGCTGAAAAATCACTTATTTCTAGGTCCTTCTTCAGTGTATACTGTCTTCAGATTGGATAATTATTGACATTCAGAATAAAATTTTAAAATCCATCATAAAAATCATTCATATGGACAAAGTGTCAACAATTACACTATGAACTCTTTGCAGTTCATAATGTTCCCAAAGTCCAATTATCTGCTTTTACTGTTATGTATCCACATACAAGTAATGTATTTCACAGACCTTGTTCTCATATCCTTCCATTACTCTAATTAGTTGTGTCTCATTGAAGATTAACACCTTCCTGCCTAGGACATCTGTCAGTGGTGATATCATCACAGATCACATTTTACCTTAAGGAGGAAACTTTTGTAAACTATAATTTTATGCTTATTACCCTATTATTCCCTAGATTTTAATTTTTTTTTTAAATTATATTTTTTAATGGACATAGTTCAGTACAGATCAACAATATAAAAAATCAGGTTGAAGTGTATTCATGAAAACTACTAGTGGACAGGCAGCTCATCAACAGCACAGTTGTTTATAATGAAGATCTGAAACCCAACCATTTCTTCAATTTTGAATACTGAAAAATGGTATCCTACTGATAGATAATCCAAGTACTCCTTTAACAGTAATATGTATTTGAAAACTACAGTTAAGCTCGATGCACGTACAATTTGTGAGGCAGCCAAGGTAAATTCAACAATATTAATGCTTATTTGTAAACAACCTACTTTAGCCCTTAACTTGCCCAAGGAATACAGTGGCAACATCCTCTTAATCACTATGAGAAGGAGCACTCTGGCTGATGTTTTTTAAATGCCTTAAAAGCCAGTGTCTCTGTCTTCTCTGATGTGTGTAACACCAAATGTTGGATGTACTTTGCTCACCAGAAACACTGGTGTTCGTTGTGGTTTTAATTTATACTACATTTACCACGTGCCAACTGAGTTACAGATGCATTACTGCATTCTATTTTGTTTAAATAAATAGATATTATGTATTAGCTGTTACAATGAATTAATACACAAAGCAAAATAATAAATGTCTGGAGCCCCAATGTATTTTATTTTCATTCTTAATCTCCAATGTTATACAGATCAGGGACATATTTTTACTGTAAAAATGACATTTTGTCTTACAATTTGTCTGGATTTTAAAATCTGACTGAGTTATATTCTTGAACCCCATCCCATGGAAGCCTAAATCTCCATTGACAATGTCAAGAATGCCAGTGCTCCAGGAAGCTTGGCAAGCCCTGGCATGTGCTCTGGATGAACAGACAGATTCCTGTGACTTTGAAATAGAACAGCTTGCTCTGGATTTAAATTGCTCCCAGCCTGGAGGAAAAGCAATACTGCTCTTTCATGTCACAGTGAGCTAGCAAAAAAGAGCACTGTTTGTAAGTGAAGACATGGGGAGTTTTCCATAGTGGAGAATGGCTGAAATGAGTACAGCAAATGATGCTGACCTGATGAAAGCCCAAACAGAACTACGTATTTCTCAATTCTATTTCTTAAAAAAAATTGAATGTCTTTTCTTATCCTTCTTAAGCACTGCTCTCACTATTCACACTCTTACAGGCATTTAAATTGGACCTTTTATTTTTTATTCACATTTTTTTCTCCCTTATTATACAGTCATCTATCCAAAAGCAAAGCCCAAAGAAATTATCTACATAACCCAAATATCTTAATTTGCAATTTTACCTGCAGAGAAAACCAAACAAACAAACCAACCAACAAAAAGGTCACCTGATTTAATAGCAAGTATTCCATCTCATTTTCTTCATTCTTTTTGCTTCCTTCCACCCTGTCTAAATCCTAAGCAGAAAAAAAAAAAAAGTAATTACCAGCAGACTTCATTACTAAGACTCAGAGGGAAGCCATTTATTTCATAGTAAGGGACATAAAAATTCTTAAACATTCTCTTTTTCCACCCCTCCTACTTTTCTCATTTTTAATTTTTTTTTTTTTAATTAATGCAGAATTATTAAAAAAAAAATTCACCAGGAACTAGTAATCAAAAGAAATACTGATTAACAGCTGAGTATTAAATAAGCAATAATCCAAGAATTCCTATTTTTCAGGTATTTAATTAGGAAGGAATCACTGATTTAATACCTGATAACCTTAGCTGTAGATGGAAACGAGAAAGAAAAAGACATTTAAATCCTGATTTTTAATACAGGACTCCAGCTTTACCTGCAGCATGTTTTCATGTGTCTGAAATTGGCCATGGCTGTAAAAAGGGAAAAAAATCAAAAAGGACAGCAACTAATGTAATGACTCAATAGTTTTCAATTAGGTATATCTGGGAAAGTGAGACAGTGCCTTCAGAAAAACAAAACAAAACAAAACAACCCCCCCCCAAATATAAACAAAACATTCCAAAAAGCAATACGGTAAAAATAAAGGTAATGTAATCTGTATTGACTGATGCCTTACAATGATTAAAAGTGATTCCAAATACTTATTTTTAGTGAGATTTTCCCTTCCCAGGAATCCTATGCATTGAGTTTGGTTTCCTTTTCAAATATTGCCACATAAGTAAGAAGTGCTGTATCTCCTTAGGTTTTTAATTAAAACTCATGTAATTTATCCCTAACAAAAACATCTTAAATATATTAAAATATCAAAACAGTTTATGAAGCCATTCATATCCTTGTGAATTTTACTACAAAGACAATATCTTTTTTTTCCTCGAAATTGGAATCTTTAGTGTAAGTCTAGGAGAGATCAGTGTTGACTCCAGTACAACAAAGTACTAGTAGCAGGTTAAATAACCACGGGTAATGTAGAAACAAATTGGACAGGTGCATACACCATGGAGTAACAAACTAACAATTCAAGCATTGTACTAAATCAGAATGAATCTAAATTATAAATTGCTTTGACAGGTTTTGCAGCTTGTAAAGCTTAATTTTCAGTCACTTTGTGCAACAAATTTATTAAAGAAATTGAAATCTAGAAACTAGTCTCAATAGACTGTATTTTGGTGATACTGCTGCACATCAGATGACCTTTTCCTCTACAAAGGAAAAAAACCACCTGCATGTAATAAAGCCACATCAGGGACCCAGGCAATCTGCAGGGTTCTGCACTGACATTTTAATCCAATATGCACATAGAGTGTAACTTTACATTTCAAAACTGTTCCCTGGTTCTGACAGGCTAGGTACAGAGAAAAGTTTGTCCATTGCTGCGGAATAAGGTGGCTGCATATAAGACAGCTTTGGTATGGAGGCAGCATTTATTCAGTGACTCAAGTGGTGTTGCAGCAAGACCGATGCTTCTCTGGTCCTTTGTGTCTGCCAGCACATTTTAAAATTCATGGACTATGGTTTATTTATTATATATATATATATGTATATATATATATTTATATGTCATATGACACATACTTCGTCTGTGCATGATAATAGGACACAGGATCATGGGACACAGTGTCCAGCTGTCCTGACTTTGCACACCTCATGGAAATATGAACTGCATTATCCTACCCAGTAATTTAATGTAAGCCTATTCTTTCATCACCTTTCTGTAACTCAAAGGATCAGCTCGACTATTTGAAATTCTCCCTTCAGAAAGCAGTGTGGGTGACCAGCCATGCTCAGGGAGAAGAGCTGCCCATACAAGTGAGGGTAACTGTGCTTCCCAAGCCATACCAGCACTTGTTGGATAGTGCAGCTTTCTGCCATTTCAAGCTGGTTGTGCTTTTAAAGTGCGCTGTAGCCTTTAGAAATGATGTTGTGGAGAAAGGACTATCATTATAAGCTTCAGCTTTGCGCTGTGATCAATACAGAACTACTCTTGTTTAGTATTTTACTACACTGTTCTCAGAGTAACCTTTGCTGTCAGAAAAGTCAACTTCTGCAGTTTATTACATAAAATCAGACTGAAATGCAAGAGAACAGCTTCACAGACTTTCCAACAGTATGTATGTTTCCACAAGTAGGCTCTGGCATTCTGTGAGTGAAAACAGATCCATTCTCAATTAATTTAAATATATTTTATGAATCTCCTATTTTATGAAGTTCTCTCAGTCTGCAGCCTTCTCCTCCTTCCCAGCAAAAGCCTCTTCCCTTCCTTAATTATACCTTCCTATGAAGCCTTTTGCCAGTGAAATCAAGAGAGGATAAACCCCACTGTTGAAGAGAAATCCCAAGAAGATGCTGGTATTCTGGACTCCAGATAAAAAAGAATAGCATAACAAAAATGACGACGTCAGTAGTCTAGACAGTGTGGAAACCAGACACAGAGTAAAGAGAACTACTTTTTAAAGAGCTGCAGTGGAGACTGGGAAAAAAAATCAGAATGAGTGGATGTATGAATTAAATACAGATCAATAACAGAAGCACCTAATAAAGACAAGTTTGCAGCAGCAGTTGCCCCGTGATTTTGGTGTGTGAGCCCTCCTGCTCTATCCCAGTCACAGTCTGAGGACTTGTGCTCAAGCTGCTCAAGCTGTGGGGGGTGATCCATGCTGCCTCATTCACCAGCTCTCACTCAGGTCCCTCTAGTTAGGGGGATTTTTGGCCTCTGCAGGTCCCTATGATACCTCCTGTAGATCTGTGACACCTACGTGAGGACTGTACCCCTCAGCAAGATGCTGCCATTCACCTATTGCATAAGCTGACTTGAGGCAAGATCTGAAGGATGTCTGATCACCTTCTATTCCTTCTCTATTGTCAATATATCAATTTTTCCAACATAACTGCTGCTTTTGACAAATACCCTTGCTTTTCCTTGGCTGACCTGGAGGACCAGAGTGATACCCAGCTTTGGGTGGAGTGGGATAGTTTAAGTATTAGAAACAGGACTGGTCCAGACTCTCAGATTCTTATGCTGCACCTCAGATATCTTGCTCAGTTGTTCAGTGGCTGGAACAGAGAAGGACTAGAACAGAAAGGTTATCCCTCCATTGAGACCCTTGAGGAGTTTTTAAGAAGCTTGTAACCTTCAAAGCTAACAGTTTTCATTGCCATTTCTGCAAGAGTATCACATGACATCTGCAGATATTAGGTGCTGCTGAAGTATGTTTTTGGTAAAGCATATTTAATAATTATATAAAGCCAAAGAGAAGACAGGAATTTCTGTCTTATCCTCCAGAAAGAGAAGATCCTTAAAGTGAGCACTGTGTAGAAGTAGAACCTACAATTTGGATTAACAAGCTTTTTTCCCTTCTTTTTTCTTATTTTATAATAACTCTATGTTGAAAAAGCCATAAACATTTATTTGTCTTTAACATGCTGTCTCCCAACCCTAAGGTGAGAGACAGGTTCTCCTAGGGATCCGTGGCACAGTCATGATGGCACTAAATCATAGTTACAATTAAAACTTTTTGTTCTTACACAGAATTTTTGATCAGTATAGCAGAGAATATATGATTACAATGGCACAAAATTTCTACAAGTAAAATCTGTGCAGTACAATCTCTTAAATAGACTTTATATTTCAACTTAATTTTTGATTTCTAATAAGTTAGTCCTTAACATAAAATTTCTAATCACTTGTACCCTCTGCAGACCAGGTCATATCTTAATATGTGGTTTGCTATATCAATGTAAATACAGTAATCTAGACTGAAGAATCATGTAAAGGAAGATGCATCACTCACTCAATCCTCAGAAGATGCAGGCAATGGTGGAGGTGTCCCTAGCCACTGGGCAATCCTGGATCTCACTGTCCATCAGCAGATCCAGTCCAGCTTCCCCCTTTAGGACTTGGAACTGCTCAGTTTTATAGACAGGGTGTTGTTACACTTTCCTATTCTGTGATGGGGTCATCACCACGAGGCTGGCTGGGTGACTGACAATTTCAAGGCTAGTGAGGAAGGAAGTGACCAGAAACTTTAAGGTCAGTAGAGAGGGGAAAAATAAAACTATTTTATTTGTTTGCTTGGTTCACAAGACCTTCAGAGCCTGAAAAAGGGGGGGGAAAGTGAATGAATATGTGACTGGCTTGGTCACAGAGAATGGCTGTTTGCCTTATAGAATGGCATTAATTATGCTAAGCCTATCACCAATAGATGGGTTGGGAGCAGGAGGTACCAGTCACGCCTTCATATTTTAAAAATTCCCTGATGCAGACTCCTTCTTGAGGCTGAACCTTTGGATTTTTTTTAGCAATCACAACAAAGTAGGTTGTAATGTTTTTACATGTCTTCTGGATTTGTACCAGACATAGCTGTTCAGAAAATATGTGTGTCCTGACCTTCCTAAGAAGCTGAAATACACAGGTTTTCAAGGACCATGCAGTCTGCTCTGTCAGTCATCTGGAATCTAATATCCTTAGAGTTTTAAGGTCTGTTTTAAGTCACCCTTTCTGACTTCCTTGAAATTGAAATTTCCAGAAGTTACAATTTTCATGCCCTGATACTATCTCTGTGCATTTGGCAGCAGCTCAAGCAACAAACAGAACCGAAAAAATAGACTTTTAAAATTTTCTTTTTTTTTTTTTTTTTTTTCTTTTAATATGAAACATTAATTAAAAGGCACTCGCTGTGAATGTCTCAGTTTAATGGTCAAGGTCTTGCAATGTTCTGATGAAAGACATTCTAAGTGTTCCTTCATTTGCAGACTAGTTCTAAATAGCATTAAGTTATGCTTTGAAAATAACTACTACTACTGGGTTACATTGCCATGTTCATTTTGCAGTTTAGGATTTAATCTAAGACATTAATGACACTTTTCCTGCTTGATCAGAGGGCAAAGGTCCAATGAAATTTATACTCACCCACATCTCTATCTCCCTGCCTCTCACACAGCTATTATCCTTTCAAAACTGCCAGCGCTTGACAATCTCAACAATCTCATAATTTCTGTGATGAAATCAGATGCCGAGTAGAGGAGGAATCAAAGCAGA